>CM038042.1:125430525-126122192 GCA_021397845.1 Areca catechu
ATGTTCAAATAATAGAAAGAAGGAATAGAGAGCGGGGAGCAGGGAGGTTCTCTGGCCTGTCCCTTGGCCGCTAAGCTTTCGGTTGCTTGCTTACCTTTCTCCCCACTCCCCTCGCTTAGTCTCCTCTTACCTCTCTTACCTTTTCTCTATTCTCCCTTATGTCTCTGGTGGCCCCTCCCCCTAAGCTCCCTTGGGATCTTTGTCTTAGTGTCCTTTTGAGGGTGCCATGCCCCTCTCTTTTCGGGCCTCGAGCCATGGTGTGGTGCTTTTATTTCAGGAGGGGCCGTCTATGTGTTGCACAGCCTGGGGCCTCGGTAGGATCCTCCTTCTAAGGAAACACTGGGTCTCGCACCGCATGGGTCAACATCCTCCAATCATACGGTAGTGGACGTGGTGGCACATTACAGGGCCTTAGTCCTGGTGGGACTTACCTTGCATAGAGCATGCGTGCGGCACGTCCCAGAGCTTGAATTAGTGGTAGGGCATGCGCCACCTCTCGGAGGTTGCAGGTGGATAGGGACTCTCGTGCCGTGGTTTGAATTTCTATTGGTCTTTTCCTCCTTCGTCGTTGGCAAGAATTTTGGCCTTCGCATGGAAGGGAGAGACCTCCCTTCGGGAGGCCCTTCCTTGGCAACATGAGCACGACCTCGATCGAGAACTGACCTCAAATAGAGGGCTCACCTCCTAAGCACGACTCTGGCTGGGAGCTAACCTCGATAGGAGAGCTCGCCTTGACAGCATGAGCACGATCCCGACCGGGAGCTGACCTCAGACAGAGAGCTCACCTTATGAGCACGACTCTAGCTGAGAGCCGACCTCAGCAGGAGGACTCGCCTTGACAGCATGAGCAAGACCTCGATCGGGAGCTGACCTTAGATGGAGGGCTTGCCTCGTGAGCATGACTTTGACTGGGAGCTGACCATGATAGGAGAGCTTACCTTGACAGCATGAGCACGACCCTGATCGGGAGCTGACCTTAGATGGAGGGCTTGACTTGTAAGCATGACTCAAGGTGGGAGCTGACCTCGACAGGAGGGCTCGTCTTGACAGTACCAGCACGACCCCGACCGGGAGCTGACCTCAGACGGAGGGCTTTCCTCGTGAGCTTGACTTTGGCTGGGAGCTGACCTCGGTAGGAGTGCTCGCCTTGACAACATGACCATGACTCCTCGTCGGGCCACCATGTCCAGGTGGCGGAACTCTTGCCAACGTGGCCGTCAGTAGGCTCCAGTCAGTAGAGGTGCCATATCAGATGCCCTCCACTCTCGAGCCCAGAGGATAAAATGGTGCTCGGGGTGAAGAAAGTAATGATCGTGTTGACTTAGAGGGATGCATTTACTGTGTCATCAATACCTCGAACGCCCGTGCCCTGGAGCCTCCACTTCAATGGGGCGGTGCCACGTCGCCCTTCTTTAAAAGGGGTCATAAATGCCCCATTTGGTTTGAAGCAACTACCCTATGAACCGAAGCATCGGGGCTACCCAATGCCAGCACGGGGCATCTCCTGGTAGGCCAAGGATTCAAAGAGGCACATGCTTTTAGGTAAAACGAGGCAACGGGGGTGGCAGGCTTTATTGCAAAGGATCTGCTCCGCCTTTTTAAAGGCCTTTTAAGTGCAGGTGACTAGCTTCCCACTGTGTGCTTCCTCCCTCCTTTCTTTTTTGACCTCCTTCCTGCTCTAGGCCTTGGAGCCCTGCTTCTCATGTCCCTCTCTTTCAACCCCTCTCCCTCGACTTGTGCTGAAGGAGGGCTTTTAGTGGACTTCAAGTTCTTGGCTGAGGAACTGGAGAGCCATATGAAGGCTCTTCAGGAGCAACCGGATGTTGCCAAGGTGAGGGCATCCGGTTGGGAGAAGAAATCCATCGAGCTCAAAATTTCCCTGAAGGATGAGAAGGGGAAGAGGCCCCAAAGGCAAAAAGAGGGGGCTACTGAGGCCACCCCTCAGTTTATAAGATCGGAGGTCTCTGAGGTGGAGGTGGCTGCTAGGGTTGTGGTCACCATGGAGGAGGCTACGACCACCCTGGCATTAGCAAAGGAGGCCTAACATGAAGCTGCTGAAGCTACCCTTAGAATCAAAAGATCGATGACCTCCAAGGATGAGGTAGTAAAGGCGGCATTGGACCTTTATCATCTAGGGTCCAGGGTGTCCTTGAGGAAGGGCACATACTTTCTCGGGTGGAAGGGACTGGAGCGCCTCTCACCAATCCCCGAGGGTAGAGTCCAGAGTCGAAGGGGATCCACCTGTTGGTCGGGCAACCTTTTTTCTCTCTTCATTTTGTAACTGGGACTCTAAAAAAAACTTCCTGGCCCATTGGGGGTTTTCACTATGTAAGAGTTTTTTGATCAATGAAAGTTCTACTTTTCTCTTAATCATTATGTACCACACACACTCTCTCTCTCTTTTTGGTCTTGCATCGGTTGTATGGCTTTCCAGGCCATCAAAAGCTCTTTTTTTATATGAAGAACACCCCAGTTAGTGCAACTTTTCCTTTCCCCTCGGTCAGAATACCTTATGTTCTTTACTTTTCTTTGCCTTCTACTTCTTAGAGTCTTCATGGATAGACTTTCATAGTCGCCATGAGCCCATCCTGGGGTTTCGATTATCATGGGGTGATGCTATAATCCTAATGCTAGCTCGGGGTACTTCGCTGGCATCCCGCCTCTATTTCGCCAACCTCGAGGTCATGCGGACTTGAGTGCAAGTGGCTTTTGGAGTCCTTTGGGTCATCGAGTTGCGAGTTGAGTGGTGGACGGTGGGTCTTTAAGAGCTTTCCATCGACGTCTCCGGACTGTGAACAGAGCAGCTTGATGTGGGGCTTCTAGAGCACCTTGGCTCCAAGGTAAAGGTTCTAAGATCTCTGGCTCTAGGGCACGGGGTTGCTGATGTCCCCTGACTCTAGAGGCGGGATCAATGATGCCTCCTGACCTTGAAGGTAAGACTTACAGCATCTCCTGACCTCGAAAATGGGGCTGTAAAGTGTGGGGCTTCTTGGTTTGCCAAGCTATGAGTCACATGGTAGACGGCATCTTGGTGTCTCCTCCGGGCAGTGAGCGAGGCTGGGGGCACCAAGTTTCTCAATTTGTTAAGCTTTGAGTCACACGATAGACAGCATCTTGGTGCCGCCTCTGGGCTATGAGTGAGGCCATGAGGTTATGAGGTGCCGAGCTTATTGGTGTGCCAAGCTGTGAGTCATGCGGTAGACGACATCTCGCTACCACCTCCAGGCTATTAGCATGGCCATAAGGCCATGGGGTGCCAAGCTTATTGGTGTGCCAAGCTATGAGTCACGCGGTAGACAGCATTCCACTATCACCTCCGGGCTATGAGTCACGCGGTAGACAGCATTCCACTACCACCTCCGGGCTATGAGTGAGGCTTGGGGCACTGAGCTTCTCGATTTGCCAAGCTATGAGTCATGCGATAGATGGCATCTTGGTGCTGCCTCCAGGCTGTGAGCGAGGCCATGAGGCTGTGGGGCACCGAGCTTATTGGTGTGCTAAGCTATGAGTCACGTAATAGACAGCATCCAGCTACCGCCTCTGGGCTGTGAGCGAGGCTGGGGGTGCCGAGTATCTCGATTTTCCAAGCTATGAGTCACGCGGTAGATGGCATCTTAGTGCCACCTCCAGGCTATGAGCAAGTCCATGAGGCTATGGGGCGCCGAGCTTATTGGTGTGCCAAGCTGTGAGTCACGTGGTAGATGGCATCCCGCTGTCACCTCTGGGCTGTGAGCGAGGCTGGGGGTGCCAAGCTTCTCGATTCGATAATTTATTAGTCACGCAGTAGATGGCATCTTAGTCCCACCTCCGGGCTGTAAGTGAGGCCATGAGGCTATAGGGTGTCAAGCTTATTGGTGTGCCAAGCTATGAGTCACGCAGTAGATGGCATCCCATTGCTGCCTCCAGGCTGTGAGCGAGGCTAGGGGCGTCGAGCTTTTTGATTTGCAAAGCTATGAGTCATGCGATAGATGGCATCTTGGTGCTACCTCCGGGCTATGAGCGAGGTCATGAGGCTATGGGGTGTCGAGCTTATTGGTATGCCAAGCTGAGTCACGCGGTAGACAGCATCCCGCAGCCGCCTCTGGGCTGTGAGCAAGGCTGGGGGTGCCGAGCTTCTCGATTCACCAAGCTATGAGTCACGCAGTAGACAGCATCTTGGTGCTGCCTCTGGGTTGTGAGCGAGGTCATAAGGCTATGGGGCACCGAGCTTGTTGGTGTGCCAAGCTGTGAGTCACGCGGTAGATGGCATCTCGCTGCCGCCTCTGGGCTATGAGCGAGGTTGGGGGTGCCAAGCTTCTCGATTCGCTAAGCTATGAGTCACGCGGTAGACGGCATCTTGGTGCTACCTTCGGCCTATGAGCGAGGCCATGAGGTTATGGGGCATCGACCTTATTGGTGTACCAAGCTGTGAGTCACGCAGTAGATAGCATCCCGCTGCTGCCTTCGTGCTGTGAGCGAGGCTAGGGGCACCGAGCTTCTTGATTCACCAAGCTATGAGTCACATAGTAGACGACATCTTGGTGCTGCCTCTGGGTTATGAGCGAGTCCATGAGGCTGTGGGGCACCGAGCTTATTGGTGAGCCAAGCTGTGAGTCATGCGATAGACGGCATCCCACTGCCACCTTTGGGCTATGAGCGAGGCGAGGAGTGCGGGCCTATTGGGGGGCCCGGCTTGAGAGTGTCGAACTGTAAGTCAAGTGGTAGATGGTGGGTTGCCCTGCCGCCACCTCCGGACTTTGAGAATGGCGAGGAGTGCAGGCTTACTGGGGGGCCCAGCTTGAGAGTGCCGACTGTGAGTCAAGCAGTAGATAAGGGTTGCCCTGCTGCCACCTCCGGACTGTGAGCATGGTGAGGAGTATGGGCTTGTTGTGGGGCCCGGCTTGAGAGTGCCGAACTTTGAGTCAAGCAGTAGATGGCAGGTTGCCCTGCCGCCACCTCCGAATTGTGAGCATGGCAAGGAGTGTGGGCCTGCTGGGGGTCTCGGCTTAAGAGTGCCTAACTGTGAGTCAAGCAGTAGATGGCTGGTTGCCCAGATGCCACCTCCAGATCATGAGCATATATAGGAGTGCGGGCTTACCCGGGGGCTCGGCTTGAGATTGCCTAATTGTGAATCAAGTGGTAGATGGCGGGTTGCCCTATCGCCACCTCTGGACTGTGACACGGCAAGGAGTGTGGGCTTGCTAGGGGGCCTGGCTTGAGAGTGCCAAACTATGAGTCAAGCGGTAGATGACGGTTAGCCCTACCGCCATCTCCAGATTATGAGCACGATGAGGAGTGCGGGCCTGCTGGGGGGCCCGGCTTGAGAGTGCGGAACTGTGAGTCAAGAGGTGATGGTGGGTTGCCTTGCCACCACCTCCGGACTGTGAGCATGGTGAGGAGTGTGAGCTTGTTGGGGGGCCCGGCTTGAGAGTGTTGAACTGTGAGTCAAGCGATAGATAGCGGGTTGCCCTGCCACTACCTCCGGATTGTGAGCATGATAAGGAGTGCGGGCCTACTGGGGGGCCTAGCTTGAGTCCGCCGGACTTTGAGTTGGACAGAGATGTTTCTGCATAGGTGAAAGACAAAGTTGCATGAAAAAGGAACTTAGATAACTGATGTTAACTTCGTTATTGATTTTGATGATAAGCAAAATGGTTAAGTATAAGTTGAGCACTAATGATTTCATTGAAGTATGTTTTTATAGAAAAATGTGCTCACAAATTTGAAAAATGATTGTTTAATTGAAGAAGCCAAGTTTAGATGAAAGATCAACTCAAAGAGGACTTGGACAATTAAAGTTTGCTTGAATAGATATTTGAGTGAAGTATAAATTTGATTCAGCACAAGTTCAGGCATTTTTGTAAAGATTTCAGTGAGGTGTCGACTCAAAGTGTCGATACATGACACCAAGTGTCGATACATGGAAGTGAAGTGTCGACACATGGAAGTGAAGTGTCGACTCAAGCCGGTATGCAAGAAAGTTTCAGATGGCACGGCTGAAGTGTCAACACATGGACTTGAAGTGTCGACTCAAAGTGTCGACACATGGATCAACTCATCGCCTGAGATTTTCAAGTCACAGAACTTGCTGAAGATGAAGAACTACAGAAGTGTCGACACATGGATGCAAAGTATCGACTCAAAGTGTCGACTCACCTGAGAAAATGTCGACACATATAAGATTTCTAGAAAGCCAGATTAAAGATGAACTGGGTGTCGACTCAAGAAGTTCAAGTGTCGACCTGAAGTGTTGATACATGGAGTTCTGGAAACAGTAATGGCTAGTTTTTCAAATGCAGAACTCGATCCTTTTGCCCTCCAACTACTAGATTTTCAAGTCTAATTACTAGAAATTTGATTTGAGGCCTTGGAAAGGTATTTATATGCTCCAAATCAAATCAAAAGAATAATTATTGAAGAGAATGAAATAGAAGTATCCAAGAGAGAAGAAAAGAGAGCATTCACTCCTATTTATTGAAGTTCAACCACTCTCAAGCAAAAGCATGCCTCCAAGTATTCAAGAGCCTTCAAGAGCATTAAAGATCATCCATTCTTGAGCAATCAAAGAGGCTTCAACAAGTTCAAAAGCACCACAACATCGAGCTTCAAAGAGATACCCTCTTTTTATTAAAAAGCTTTTATTCTCTTTACTTAAAACCATTATTTATTGTAAGGGTTCTTGGTTAGCCTATTGTAAAACCAAGTGAGGTTATTGGTGAGCCTTCGAAAATCATTTAAGTTCTTGGTTAGCCCAGAAAACCAAGGGAGGTTGGTGGTGAGCCTTAAAACCATTTAGGTTCTTGGTTAGCCTATAAAATTAAGTGAGGTTTTGACTTATGAGCCTTGTGAAAACAAGTTGGATTTTTGATTAGTGAGCCCGGAAAACTAATCAACTGTAATCGGTAGAGATTATAGTGAATTCCCAAGAAAATCTTGGGGAGTAGATGTAGGTGCATTGGATAGCACCGAACCATTATACTTCTTTGTCTTTGTGATTTCTTATTCTCTCCTCTTGCTCTTTCATTTATTGCTCTTTATTTTTGCTGTATTTTTACTTAAGAGCATTACATTTGAATTCATAGTACCTTGATTAATTGTTGGATTGGATTACATACTATTGCATTGCATCAAGTAATTTTTTTTTAGAGACCCAATTCACCCCCCCTCTTGGGTTGCTTACTAGACAACAAGTGGTATCAGAGCCCTGTTCTTAGTATATAGGCTTTACCACCTTGAGTAAAGATCTATGGTAGCCCCTATTGGTACTAGCGTAGTTGAGGGTCAAGCCTCAAATAGACCTCCATTTTTTAATGGATCAAATTATACATATTGAAAAACTAGGATGAGAATTTATATGCATTCTATTGATTATAATTTATGGAGAGTAGTTGATAAAGGTCCATATATTCCTTCGATTGTGGTTAATGGTATTTCCATCCCAAAGCTTGAAGAGGATTGGGATGAAAATGACATTAAGCAATCCGAGATCAATGCTAAGGCAATGAATCTCCTTTATTGTGTATTAGATCCTAGTGAATTCAATAGGATATTTACTTGCACTTTAGCCAAAGAAATATGTGACATACTTGAAGTTACCCATGAGGGTATCGATCAAGTGAAAAATACTAAGGTGAACATATTAGTGCATACTTATGAAATGTTCCGAATGGAACCTAATGAGTCAATCACTGACATGTACACTAGTTTTACAAATATTGTAAATGGAATGAGAAGTCTAGGAAAAGTAATGTCTAACGCTGATCTTGTGAATAAAATCCTAAGGTCACTTCCAACATCATGGAATCCGAAGGTGACCACCATCCAAGAAGCAAAGGATGTTGATAAGTTACCATTAGAGCAGCTGGTTGGATCGCTCATGACTTATAAGCTGAATTTGAAGCAAAAGTCAATGGACATGGATAAAAAGAAAAATGGGATTGCATTCAAATCAAACATACAAGAAGAATCCTCAATCGATGAGTCCGAAGAAGAGAAGAAGATGAAGGTGAAAAAGCTCTCCTTGCTAGGAAATTTAGAAGATTCATGAAGAGGAGGAAGTTCCCTTACAAGAAGAAATTTCAATCAAATAAAGAAAAGGGAAAAGAGAAAGAAAAAGAAAAGGAGAAGGAAATACCAACATGCTTCGAGTGTAAGAAGCTGGGTCACTACAAATTCGATTATCCTCTCTTAAAGAAGTCAAGGAAGAAGTTAAGAAAGAAAGCAATGATGGCCACTTGGAGTAATAGTGAGGACTCAAGTTCTGAAGAAGAGCAGATAGAAGTTGCAAATCTTTGTCTTATGACACATAAAGAGCAAGATGAGGTAATACCTGATACCAAAATAGATTTTACTTTTGATGAGCTAAGAAATGCTTTTGATAAAAATAAAAAGTTGAAAAAGCATGCAAACAGTTTTTCTCATGAAAGCAATACTTTGTTAAATGAAGTTAGTGATTTGAAAACTAAATTAGATGTTTTAGAAATAAAAAATAATGCTTTGACAATGGAAAATGAAGTTTTAAAAAGATCCAAAACTATTATTTCTAATGGTGATCTTTTAAAGAAAAATAAAGATTTAGAATTAGAAAATGTAAAGTATAAAAATGAACTTAATAAAATGAAGCCATTTATTGAAAAATTTACCTATAGTTCAGAAATACTAAACCTACTTTTAAATAGCCAAAGAGCCATTTCTAAAAAAGCAGGATTAGGCTATAGACCACAAAAACAACAAAAGTACTTTAAAAACTTTTTTGTTCTTGCATCTTCTAGTATAACATGTTTTTCATGTAAAAAGCAAGGTCATAAATTTTTTCAATATAATTTGAGAAAAATTAATTCTTTTTAAAAAGTTTGGGTTCCAAAAGGATTCATTTTAAGTGCTAACCCTAAAAGACCCAAGTTGGTTTGGGTACCTAAAAACAAAGCTTGATTTTTATTGCAGGTGTGTCTTGCAACCAAGAAGAACAAAAGACTTTGGTATCTTGATAGTGGTTGCTCAAGGCACATGACAGGAGATGTGAAGCAATTTACTTCTCTTGAAGCAATGAATGGAGGGAGTGTGACCTTCGGGGATAATAGTAAAAGAAAATTTATTGGTATTGGTAAGGTTCACATAACTTCTTCTAGTTGTATTAGTAATGTACTTTTAGTTGAAGGATTAAAGCATAATCTTTTAAGCATTAGTCAATTTTGCGATAAAGATTTTCAAGTTGTTTTTAAATTATCTTATTGCATGATTGCTAGTACGGATATAAATAGAGTATAATTCATTGGAAAAAGGCATGGTAATGTTTATTTGGTAGATTTGGATGATCTATCTTTGCCCAATGGAGAATGCCTTGTTGCAATAAATTCTACTAAAGATGAGACTAGTTGGCTTTGGCATAGAAGATCAAGGCATGCTAGTATGTATCTACTTTCAAAACTCTGTAAAAAGAATTTAGTTAGAGATTTACCTGAACTTTGTTTTGAAAAAGATAGAGTTTGCCAAGCATGTCAATTTGGAAAACAAGTTAAAACATCTTTCAAACCTAAAGGCTTTGTAACTACTAGTAGGCCACTAAAACTACTTCATATGGATCTCTTTGGACCAACTAGAATATCAAGTGTAGGAGGCAAGAGATATGGATTAGTCATTGTGGATGATTTTTCGATATTTACATGGGTTTTTTTTCTAGCACATAAAGATGAATCATTTTCTGCATTTATAAAGTTTTATCAAAAAAATTTAAATGAAAAAGGTGTTTCAGTTGTATGCATTTGTAGTGATCATGGAACTAAATTTGAAAATCAAGATTTCAAAAACTTTTGTAATGAAAAATGTATTGAACATAACTTTTCTGCACCTATGACACCTCAGCATAATGGGATAGTAGAAAGAAAAAATCATACTTTAGAAGAAATGGCATGCACTATGCTTTGTGAAAATGATTTACCGAGATATTTTTGGACCGAAGCTATTAATACTGCATGTTACATTTTGAATCGAGTTTTAATCCACCCTATTTTGAAGAAAACTCCTTACGAACTTTGGAATCAAAGAAAACTAACTTTAAAGTATTTCCGAGTCTTTGGTTGCAAATATTTTATCTTAAATAATGGAAAAGATAATCTTGAAAAATTTGATACCAAGTCTGATTAAGGTATCTTTTTAGGATACTCCACATCAAGCAAGGCGTACAGAGTTTTTAACAAAAGAACCTTTGTTGTAGAAGAATCAGTACATATTATTTTTGAAGAATCTACTAACAAATCCTCCAAAAAAGAGGATACTTCTGATAAATGTGCAGGTACTGACAAGCTTCAAAAGTTGATACCGAATGATCAACCTCTTCAGCCAAGTAAAGAAGATCAAGACAAAAGTGAGAAAGGTGAAGAAACTCCAAAGCACCAAGATCTATCTAAGGAGTGGAGGTATGCTCATGGACATCCTAAGGAATTAATCCTAGGTGATCCATCTAAAGGGATAAGAACTCGAGCCTCAATTAGAAATGAATGTGACTATATAGTTTTTGTTTCTCAAGTTGAGCCTAAATATTTTGAAGAAGCTGAAAAAGATCCTAACTGGATAAATGCCATGCAAGATGAACTAATACAGTTTGATAGAAATAATGTTTGGACATTAATAGAAAGATCATCTAATATTTTTATTATTGGCACTAAATGGGTATTTAGGAATAAATTAGATGAAAATGAAAATGTTGTTAAAAATAAAGCTAGGTTAGTTGCTAAAGGCTACAATCAGGAGGAAGGAATTGATTTTGATGAAACTTTTGCTCATGTTGCTAGACTTCAAGTAATTAGACTATTATTAGCATTTGTTTGTTTTATGAATTTTAAACTATTTCAAATGGATGTTAAGAGTACTTTTCTAAATGGTTTTATAACAGAAAAAGTTTTTGTTGAACAACCACTTGGATTTGAAAATCATGCACATCCTGATCATGTTTTTAAATTACATAAAGCACTTTATGGATTAAAGCAAGCATCTCGAGCTTGGTATGAAAGACTCAGCAAATTTTTGATTGAAAATGAATTTTCTATAGGTCATGTTGATAAAACCTTGTTTTTGAAGAAGAAAGATAATGATTTATTAGTAGTACAAATATATGTTGATGATATCATTTTTGGTACTACTAATGAAATACTTTGTCAAGAGTTTGCTAAGCTAATACAAGGTGAGTTCGAGATAAACATGATGGGAGAACTCAATTTCTTTCTCGGACTCCAAATCAAGCAAACTAAAGATGGAATCTTCATCAACCAAGCTAAGTATATAAGAGACATTATAAATAAATTTGGGATGGAGACTACCAAATCAATATGTACACCTATGAGCCCCTTTTGTAGACTTGATAAAGATGAGCATGGTAAATCAGTAAATCAAAAGTTATACAGAGATATGATTGGCTCCTTACTGTACTTAACTGCTAGTAGACTAGATATAATGTTCAGTGTATGCATGTGTGCTAGATATCAGTCTGAACATAAAAAATCATATCTAATGGCTGTTAAGTACATTATTAGATATCTATCTGGTATAATTGATATTGGTTTATGGTATTATAGAGATTCATCTACTGAATTAATTAGATATTTTGATGCTAATTTTGTTGGTTGTAAATTGGATAGAAAGAGTACTAGTGAAACTTGTCAATTTCTTGGAGTTAACGTAATCTCCTGGTTTAGCAAGAAATAAAGTTTAGTTGCACTATCCACAACTGAGGCTGAGTATATTGTAGCAGGAAGTTGTGCTCAAATCTTGTGGATTAAGCAATAACTTAAAGGTTTTGGAATCAAGTTGACTAGTACACATATAAAGTGTGATAATACCAGTGCTATTTGCTTGACCAAAAATCCTGTTCAACATTCTAGGAGTAAACATATTGAAATCATACATCATTTTATTAGAGATCATGTTGAAAATAATGACGTTGTGCTTGAATTTATTAATACTGAATTTCAATTAGCTGATATTTTGACTAAGCCTCTCCTGGAAGATCAATTTTATATGATTAGAAGAGAGCGCGGGATCATTAATCCTTTTGATTAAAATTTTTCTATCTTTGACTCAAAACAATCATACTTGACATCAATCATACTCAATCATTATTAATTTTATTAAAATTAATTTAATTTTTAGTGATTTTGATCAACCCTTGTTTCTCTTATTTTTTGGTTTTTAAGTCGATGTGTCGACACATTAATGTATCGACACCTGAATGTGTCGACACATTCATGAGTCGACATATGAATGGTAGCAGATCGAGAATAAGGACTTTCCGAAGTATTTTTTCCTCATTTCTTCTCCCCTCTCGAGCCGACGCATACCCTAAGGTACTCCACACTCCTCATTCCCTCCATTTCATGCTCAAAACCCTCTAATTCTTTGTTTAGGATGCTTTCTGGTTCGAATTTAGTGACATTCCGCCTCCCACTTCCAATTTGAACCCTAGAAACCCTAGGTTTCCCCTCCAAAGTTGTTCAAATCCTTATTCTGTGCAATGGGACCCCAAAAACAAGTAGTCCATCACCCTCGATAGTCCAATCAGGATGAAGAACGAAGAACCAAGGCCAGATACGAAGCTAGAGCTCCATATCCGCCTGCTCGACCTCTTTCATAGCTTCAGCTGGATGAGTTTGAAGACCGTCGGAGGAGGAAGTTGGGTAGACTTTAGTTTCGTCGACCAGCAGCACTTCAGGATCGGACAGTGGATTCGAGATGCTGGTTTGACATCCTTTTGTTCTCTGAGCAAGAGATATTACCCAAGGCTTATTCGGGAGTTTTATGGATCACTAGCCTGTGGGAGTGATGGTTGGCTGGCTCAGGTGAGAGGCAGGGACATCCCAGTTACCTTAGAGACATTGAGCAGAGTATGGGATATTCCGATGACTGGATCAGTTGTTGACAGCCTGATTGATCGAGTGAGTGGTCTCCATTGTATTTTCGAGTTAGACATTTTGCTTGAGGGAGCCACCGTACCTGCATCCCGATTGTCTGTAGAGATGAGACTATTGCACCACATTGTCACCCGGATCCTTCTGCCGAAGATCGAACGGTTCGATTACATCACTAAGTGGGAGTTGCTCGTGATGGTCTCATTGGTACAACACACACCCATCTGCCTTCCGATGCTCATGGTTCATCAGATGATGGAGGCTTCGATGAGTCAGCGACTCTGCTTACCCTACGGGATGGGGTTGACTTTATTGTTCAGGGAGTATGGCATCAATTTTTAGGATGAGCCCTTCTGCTTGCTACTTCATACTGATGTATATGACATCAGGTCATTACACAGGATGGGTTATCATCTGTTCCGAGGCCAGTGGAGATGCAGAGTATCTGGTCAGGCCGATGATAGAGTTGATGATGATGATGCTGCAGAGGAGGAGCGCATCCTTTTCGACGAGGCAGGACCTATAGAGAGTCAGCCTGAGATAGCAACTCAGCCAAAGACCTCTTCTCAGTCTGAGCCTACTACTTCATAGCCTCAGCTAGTTCAGTCGGATACTCTAGTAGTTTCAGAGAGCTTATTAGACTGAGTCAGACGCATAGAGATAATGTTTTGATCATTAGACATCATCTTGACTACTTCATTGCTGAGACCAGAGAGAGCCATAGTGGACTGAGTAATGGCATCTCAACTATTCTGACTGCTTTGTCTAGACCTACAAGGAGTACTCCAGTTTCTGATACAGCTCCGCCTGCTCCAGCACCAGTTGTTGATGGTGACAGTGATGATGATGGAGATGATGAAAAGACTGACTCTGATGGATTCAACTTCCCAAATCTGATTTCAGAGCTAGTGGCAGAGGTGACGGCAGACTTGCCTAGGAGTCCCACTTGTAGCTCACCTACTTAGACTCCAGTCTTATATTCTCCTCCTTCCAGATCAGATGATCATGTTCCAATTCCTATTCTTTCACCTATTGTTGATGCACCTGTTGTTCATTCACCAGTTGTTGATTCATCCATTGTCGATACACCCATTATTGATACACCTACTGTTGATTCGTCTACCATCCATACATCCTCTCTTATCCGAGAGCTAGGTTTTTACATACCTCGCTTTCAATATCTTGATTTTGGTCCATCCCTTGATCGTATACCACTTCTGATAGTTGCAGAGACTGTTGCCCCGATCTACTCTGTTCCTGCTGAGGATATAGCTTCCACCTCTTTTGCTCCAGCTAGAGATCGGACATATGCTCGATGCAGAGGATATGGTCGTTGTACTCCACCACGACCAACCATGACCCGCCTCCGAGATCTCAGATTAATGTGGCCTCGAGCTTGCTCTTTTACGATACTAGACCGATTGAGATCGGATCTTCTGATGATGATGAGGATGAGGATTAGGATATCTTTGTATCTTTAGATAGTTTACTTCTATGCATCTTTTGTATCTTTGTATCTTTAGATATCTTTGTTGTACAAACTTTTGACTTTAAATGAATGAAATGCTTTAAATTTTCTTAGTACTTCATTGTCTTCATTTTTGAATGAATGAATGAATTTATTATTGCACTTCAATGCCATATCTTGAATGTCTTGCCTATTTGTCTTCCTGCCTTTTTAATGATAACAAAAAGGGAGAGTAATAAGACTAAAGTATAAATATGATGTATAAATGTGATGTGCAAGGGGTAATAATAATATTTGCAAATTTGAAAATTATTTTGAAAACTTGAATTGAAAGTTATTTACAAATCCCTTAAGAAAGGGGGAGCAATACTTTGTTTATATTGAAAATCTTTTCTAAATTGAATTTCATCCTAAATTCCTTCTTTAAATGTTTGGAAAGATATTTACAAACTCTTTTATGGATCATCAATTCAGGGAGAGCCTTATTTATTACTGAATTTTTGCCTCTCATAAACATATTTTTTTATACAGTATCACGATACATATGTTTATGTTTTATATATATCCCAAAGCTCTGATACTCTCAATCAGTATAACAAGCTATGACACTCTTAATCATTATATCACTCTTGTTCTGAAACATCATGTCAATATTGCAAATTATTTTGATACACCTATTGCATTTAGCTCTATGCACCTTAATAAATTCTTTTAAAAGCTTTTTATGCAATTTATACTTAAGAGTTTTGTCATCATCAAAAAGGGAAAGATTGTTGACTCCGTTATTGATTTTGATGATAAGCAAAATGGTAAAGTATAAGTTGAGTACTAATGATTTCTTTGAAGTGTATTTTTATAGAAAAAAGTGCTCATAAATTTGAAAAATGATTGTTTGATTGAAGAAGCCAAGTTTAGATAAAAGATCTGCTCAAAGAGGACTTGGATAGTTAAAGTTTGCTTGAATAGATATTTGAGTGGAGTATAACTTTGATTCAGCATAAGTTCAGGCATTTTTGTGAAGATTTCAGTGAGGTGTCGACTCAAAGTATCGACACATGATACCAAGTGTCGACACATGGAAGTGAAGTGTCGACTCATGCCGGTACACAAGAAAGTATCAGATGGCATGGCTGAAGTGTCAACACATGGACTTGAAGTGTCGATACATGGATCAACTCATCGCCAAAGATTTTCAAGTCACAGAACTTGCTGAAGATGAAGAATTGCAGAAGTGTCGACACATAGATGCAATGTATCAACTCAAAGTATTGACTCACCTGAGGAAGTGTCGACACATCTGAGATTTTCAGAAAGCCAGATTGAAGATATTTGAACTGGGTGTCGACTCAAGAAGTTCAAGTGTCGACCTGAAGTATCGACTCACAGCCTGAAGTGTCAACACATGGAGTTCTGAGAACAGTAATGGCTAGTTTTTCAAATGCAGAACTCGACCATTTTGCCCTCCAATGGCTAGATTTTCAAGTCTAACGACTAGAAACTAGATTTGAGACCTTAGGAAGGTATTTATGCTACAAATCAAATCAAAAGAATAATTATTGAAAAGAATGAAATAGAAGTATCAAAGAGAGAAGAAAAGAGAGCATTCACTCCTATTCATTGAAGTTCAACCACTCTCAAGCAAAAGCAAGCCTCCAAGCATTCAAGAGCCTTCAAGAGCATTAATGATCATCCATTCTTGAGCAATCAAAGAGGCTTCAATAAGTTCAAAAGCACTACAACATCGAGCTTCAAAGAGATACTCGCTTTTTATTAGAAAGCTTTTATTCTCTTTACTTAAAACCATTATTTGTTATAAGGGTTCTTGGTTAGCCTATTGTAAAACCAAGTGAGGTTATTGGTGAGCCTTCGAAAACCATTTAGGTTCTTGATTAGCCCAAAAAACCAAGGAAGGTTGGTGGTGAGCCTCAAAACCATTTAAGTTCTTGGTTAGCCCGTAAAACCAAGTGAGGTTTTGACTTGTGAGCCTTATGAAAACAAGTTGGATTTTTGATTAGTGAGCCCGAAAAACTAATCAACTATAATCGATAAAGATTATAGTGAATTTCCAAGGGAATCTTGGGGAGTGGATGTAGGTGCATTGGATAGCACCGAACTACTTTACTTCTTTATCTTTGTGGTTGCTTATTCTCTCCTCTTGCTCTTTCATTTATTGCTCTTTATTTTTGCTGCACTTTTACTTAAGAGCATTACATTTAAATTCATAGTACCTTGATTAATTGTTGGATTGGATTACATACTATTGCATTGCATCAAGTAATTTTTTTTAGAGACCCAATTCACCCCCCCTCTTGGGTTGCTTACTGGGCATGAAGTTTTACATCACCGGTAATGCTCTCTTAGATTGTTCGTGTTCCAGGTTCACGAGCATTGGGAGGCACCGAGACCAACGAGGGAGTAGGCTCCGCCCGGTTGGGCATCGACTCCCCCGCTAGGGCCCTTTACGGGGGTTGCAGTAGCGCACTATTCTTCACTAGCTGGCTGCCCTCCGGGGTCAGGCCCCGTCTCTTATTTCATTCAACCCCACAGGGGTCCCTGGCAGGATGGTCCGATTGGTCATCTCGGCCTCCCCATTGATCCGAGGGTGGGCTACCAAAGGGGAACAGTGATGGATGCCGAGATTGGCACAAAAACCCTTGAAGATCCTTCCTAAGGTGGGGCTCCGGCTACTGTTGTGGGTGTCGTCTCTTCCCCTAGCCTTCTTTGAGGTTCTCTCTGCCCCCCAAGATATCATCCCTACCAGCTTCTCGGTGGGTCGGTTGTCGAAGGTGAGTGGCCGGGGCTCTTCCCCCCAAGCTCTTCCATCCCCTACCTGGCATGCCAATCTGTTATCGCCAAGATCGCCGTGGCCTACAGCTCCAAATGCATCGGGTGGGCCCCGCCATTGGGGGCTAGATCCTTCCCTCTCTGATCGGCTCCTAGGTTTGTTGCCCTACAAAATAGAGAAGACCCGGGCCAGAGATTCCGGCGAGGACACTTTGATGATCAAGTCATTGGGATAATCGAGGGGAATATAAACCTCTAAGATGGGGAGCTTAGGGGACTCCCTCGCCCTAGAGGGTGATAAGATAGTAATGTTCAAATAGTAGAAAGATGGAATGGAGAGCGGGGAGCGGGGAGGTTCTTCGGTTGGTCCTTTGGCCGCTAGCTTTTGGTTGCTTGCTTACCTCTCTCCCCACTCCTTTCACTTAGTATCCTCTTACCTCTCTTACCTTTTCTTTTTTCTCCCTTGTGTCTTTGGTGGTCCCTCCCCCCAGCTCCCCCGGGGGCTTTGTCCTGGTGTCCTTTTGAGGGTGCCAAGCCCCTCTTTTTTTGGGCCCTGAGCCATTATGTGGTGCTTCTACTTTAGGAGGGGCCGTTTATGTGTTGTAGGGCCTGGGGCCTCGACAGGACCCTCCTTCTAGGGGAACTCTGGGTCTCGCGCCACATGGGTCAGCATCCTCTGGTCGTACGGTGGTGGACGTGGTGGTACATTACAGGGCCTTGGGTCGGTGGGACTCACCTTGCGCAGAGCATGCGAGCGGCGTGTCACAGAGCTTAAATTAGTGGTAGGGCATGCGCCACCTCCCAGAGGTTACAGGTGGACAGGGACCCTCGTGCCATGGTTTGAATTTCTATTGGTCTTTCCCCCTTTCATCACTGGTAGGAATTCTAGCCTTTTCATGGCAGGGAGAGACCTCCCTTCGGGAGGCCCACCTTTGGCAATGTGAGCACAAGCTCGGTTGGGAGCTGATCTTAGACGGAGGACTCGCCTTGTGAGCACGACTCTGACTGGGAGCCGACCTCAACAGGAGAGCTTGCCTTGATAGCATGAGCATGACCCCGGTCGGGAGCTAACCTCAAAAGGAGGGCTCACCTCGTGAGCACAACTCTGACTAGGAGTCGCCTCGGCAGGAGGGCTCGCCTTGACAGCCTGAGCATGACCCCGACTAGGAGCTAACCTCAAATGGAGGGCTCGCCTCATGAGCATGACTCTGGCTAGGAGCTGACATCGGTAGGAGGGCTCACATTGACAGCATGAGCATGACCCCAACCGGGAGCTGATCTCAGACGGAGGGATCACCTCACAAGCATGACTATGGCTAGGAGCTGACCTCAGTAGAAGGGCTCTCCATGACAGCATGAGCACGACCCCGACTGGGAGCTGACTTCAGATGGCGGGCTCGCTTCTTGAGCACGACTCCGGCTGGGAGCTGACCTCGACAGGAGGGCTCGCCTTGGTTGCAATAGCATGACCCCGGTCGGGAGCTGACCTTGGCAAGAGGGCTCGCGTTGACAGCATGTCCACGACTCCTCATTGGGCCGCCATGTCTAGGTGGCGAAACTCTTGCCAGCATGGCCACCAGCGGGCTCCACGTCAGTGGAGGTGCCACATCAATACCTATAGCTAGCTTTTAACCTAGATATAGAAAAGCATGCACTTATATCAACCAATGCCCAAAATTATAACATTTATTAACTTGTAAATATGAACATGAAACATGTTCCATCAGTCAGAGTTGGTAGTTTTCCCAAGACAAGCCATCTTTATTAAAAAGTGTCTTCTTACAATAACCCAAATCCATTTGGTCACTACACCTCTTCAGTGGAATAGTCAATTGATGCAGAACGAAAGCTCTGATACCAAAATTGATGCAGAACGAAAGCTCTGATACCAAAAATGATGCAGAACAAAGAACAAAGAAGCGTATGCGGAAGTAAATTTAAGATTAATTCTTTTCTCTTTTTTTTATTTCATAAATTGGCTTTGACTCAAAGTAAAGCTAAACTAAGTTGAAGGAAACTATATAAGGATTGAAAGCACAGTTTAGAAGAAACTAAATTATCAGAGTAGTTCAGAAGTAACGGATCGCTGGGGGTTGAGAAACTCCCAGACCTAGGGTTTCGCTCTGAACTTTCAACAGAACAGAAATAAAGAGGAGAGATGGTTTACTAACCAGACAGTGATCTTCTCAGGATTTTGGTGGAAGAACTCTCTCGAGCAGATTGTGGGATCCTCGGGAGTCGACTATCTTCGCAATGGATCCTCCAATACTGGTCTTGTGGTTTGGTCGGCTTCTCCTGGACTCAAGATCTGGGAAAGAAGAAGAACAAGTGATGGATTTCAGATACTCAAGAAAAGATTTACCAGGTTGAAGAACTTGAAAGCTAAAGTTGCTGAAATCAGGATTCTCCTGTAGGCCGATCTGACTTCCTCTTAGAACTGCTGTAGATCTGAAGTATCTGGACTGGAGCTGGATGCTGGTGGCCGGCCTGGACTTGGAGAGGGTGGCCGTGAGAAGTGGAATAGACTAGGGCTTGGTGGAAAGAGAAGGGTGATGGCGGCTAGGGTTTGGGAGTGGAGTGGCTAACCTAGGGTTTGGGTTTTGGAGATCTCACACCTCCTCAAGGTTCCTGGGGAACCCGGATTTACTCCCTCACGGAGATCAACACCTGGATGCAAGTGCGGAAGAGAGAAAACACAAAGTTTGCTCACAAAAAAAATTTGGTTTCATTCATCTTTTTCTCCAAGAGTTACATAGAGTTGAATATATAGACATAACAAAGAAATAAAATTTCATACACTTTCCATGTGGGATTAATAGGACTAACCCACACTTTAGGCATCAAATTCTCTTCCCAAGACTCCTTCCATGAGTGGGCAGCCCAAAAACTCCAAGAAAACTTGAAAATCAGCTCCAAATGGCAGGTTATGGGGGTGTCTCCTAGTATCTCTCCATGAATCAAGGATTTTCCCTTCATGGTTTGGCTTTTTTTGGACACCTCCTAGTCTTGCTCCACAAGTTTAGGCTTCTTCCTTTCATGGCTTTGGCACTTTAGGAAACTTTTGGGTGCCTCCTTGATTTTCTCCCCAAGACATGCTCTCTTCCCTTTTATAACTTGGGTTTTTATGGAACATTGTGGGGCACCTCCTTGATCCTCTCTTCAAGAAAAATTCTTGCCATCCTGGCTTGGGTTTATCTGGAAAGAAGTTGGCTCCTCCTTGGATTGAGGTATCTTGATGGATTTCTCTCCCAAGTGGCGCATGAAAGAAGGGACCTGCTTTCTTGTGGTGTGGGGACCAAGGCACACTGGATGGAGATGTGGCGCCTCTTGGACTCTGGAGTGTGGCTGGGAGTGTGGCGCCCACTTGCTTGGTCCTGGGAGAAAATATGGCACCTTGGAGAAGACCTAGACCACTACTAGGACTTGTATTGAGTCAACATGACTCAACAAAATTTAAATTACAGGGAAATACAGACTCAAACTAAAATTGAGTTGACCAAGTCAACCCTTATTACAAAACCAGAAAACCCTAATTCTTCGGGCAATGTCAATCAGAGATCCAGATAGAGCCCTGAAGTCTTCTTCTGAGTCTGGTGCCCGCACCAATTCTCTCGGGGTGGGAGGAACTTGACCCTGTCGAGTATGGATCAAGCTGGCTCTGGTATCTCTCCAAGAGGTCTGGGTCCAATTCTTGTAATTCTTCTCGGGAGATCCAAGAGTTATCAGAATCTGGCCTTCCTTGCCAGTGGACCAGGTATCTTTGGTATCCTCGATTACGAGTAGAGATAACCTGATCATCCAGGATCTTTTCAATCTGCTCTTTCCTCACAGGCCAGTTTGTTGGTGGACACGCAGGGTCGGGATCGCTCTCAATAACAGGATTAGGTTCAAAGGCTCACTGGGAATCACAGCTGGCTCCCTGTACTCTACTAGGTCTGTAATGTTGAAATTAGAGCTATTGCCTAGTTCTGGAGGCAACTCGAGCACATAGGCATTGGATCCTACTCTCTTCACTACTCTAAATGGTCCAGCTCCTCTAGCATGTAACTTTCTAACGGTTCCAGGAGAAAACCGCTCAGGCCTTAACCTAATCATTACATAGTCTCTCTCAACAAAAGTTTTGACTCGTCTTTGAGAATCAGCCAACTTCTTATAAGTTTCATTACTTAAAGTTATTTTGGCATGAATTTCTTTATGCAAGTCCTTTACATGCTATGCAAGTACATCAAGAGACTTGTGTGTGTGGGCTAATAGTGAAATCAGATCAAGTGGTGTGTGAGGCTTGTATCTATGAATAATTTCAAAGGGACTCTAGCCTATAGACCTATTGATCGAAACATTGAATGCAATTTCAGCCCTGGACAAAATACAAATCCCAATTCCTGGTGCTCTCAATCAAACCAAAATCTGAGCCAAAGCCTAGTAAAGGGTCAAAAAAACTAAACTAGACTGACGACGCATTCCTAAAGAATGGACTTTATTACAAAGGAACCCTAGGTCTAAACCTAACAAACTAAGGCTCTCTAGGTTTGACCTTGGGTCGGAGGAGGGCATGCAGAGCATGAAAACTTATTATGGATGCCTAGTAGGTGCCATAAGGTCTTCCAGAAGTAGGTGGCAAACCTAATAGGTTCTGACACGTGGTTCACTCTAAAGGCTTTGACAAAGTATACTTGGATGGTGTAAGAAGCATTGGAAGTCCTAGAGAAAGGGAGGAGATATGAGGTGGAGTCTCA
This sequence comes from Areca catechu, assembly GCA_021397845.1. Taxonomy (NCBI): domain Eukaryota; kingdom Viridiplantae; phylum Streptophyta; class Magnoliopsida; order Arecales; family Arecaceae; genus Areca; species Areca catechu. Next base: position 125,452,392 of record CM038042.1, read on the forward strand.
AATTACCTGTTGACTAAAGGTGGTGACCTGAAGGTTTGAATGATGATCTATGAGTGTCAACTGGTCATCCTTACGAACGGAAAAGTTTGCTACTCCCAGGAATGGATCAAGAGATGGTTCGGGAAGTAGCCTAGGACATGTGATTGCAATAGTTAAGGTTTGTTCTCTAAGCAAATAATGATCCACTTTCTCAAGAACTGGATTAGAGAATGATTCATGGGAGGGCCTATGGATGATGATCTCAAGACTTGAAATTTGACATATGGGTGCGGAAAGGTATAGTCTATAGAAGGGTAGGTCAGTCATGCGAAGGAAGGGGTCTGGGGCCATAAGGAGGACTTCTACAGGACTGGGTGAATCAATCCGCTCAAGACAAGGATGTTCAACAGAGATTACGGGAGAGACATTAGTAGCTGGGCATGGGACAAGGTCCAATTGTAAGAGGCTTGATTCAGTCATCCTAAGGAGAGGATCTACCATAGGGTGGGCAAACTTAAACAGTTCAGTGCAAAGATCTTCAATTGGTACTTGGGAAATGGCTGTCATTAGAGGGTACGAACTGATAGCTCGGGCTAACACTATGAGTTCTTCCTGGGGGTATTTGACTAAAGGAACCTGATTCTCACAAATCTCTTGAATTTCTGAACTAGGTCCTACCACTTGGTTGCTCTCAAAGGTCTCCTCAGGTAAGGAACCAATAGTATCGATGTCACATTCTTCAAGTTCTTCCCCCTCATATTCATCAACTAGACTCAAGCCAGCATCATATACTTCCTCGATGCCATCTTCAATGGGTTTCGGGTCAGTGGTAATCGGGTCAACTGATTCTAGGCTTGTCATACCTAACCTTTCTTCCTCATTGGTAGGCTTGGGTTCTCCCTCATTAATGTCATCCTTAAGATTCTTACCACTTAGCTGTGCACAAGCCAGTCCTATGCATGGGCACTGACTAGATTTATGGCATCTTTCTCTACAAAACAAACATTCTTGAGATATAGGAACCTGGGTCACACTGGGTTTCAAGCTAGTAGAGACCTTACTTGGGCATGGGTGTGGATCTAAATGGTTTGATCTAGAAGATTGGGGTTGTTGAGTGACTGGTCTAGAATATTGTAAGGACCTCTCATAGACACGATCCACACTATAGATATCATGGTTAGGCTTCCTAAGGTTATGCTTGGGATCATGGTATAAGGTCCTCCTAGGCTCCTGGCATGGGTGAGGTTGGGGCCTATTAAATTTTGGATCAGGGGTCCAATTTTGATGTCTACGTTTCTCAAGTACTTGGACTCGATCCCTAAATTGGGAAAAACCCTCATTCATGTCCTGACTCAATTTGGTCATACTTTCGGTAAGATTTCTAACCATGGCCTCTAAATCTGGTTGGGTTTGACTAGGTTGGTAGGGTACTCCATTCCAGATAGACATGATGATGCAAGCAAGCACACAGAATGTGACTAGACTAAAGAGACTACTGGCTAACTAGACCTAGAGCCCAAACTAGATGCCCAATCAGAGTGGCAAGCTAGCCTGTAGTAACTCGGGACTCAGCCAGGCAGGAGTAAGGGGAGTGTTAGGTCCCTAGATGCCAATCCTAGACACCAATCAATGATTGGCCAGGTAGGCGGACCAGCACACAAGCCCTTCGGGATAGAATCCCTGAACCACCGTTCTAGACACTGAGTACAAAGCACACACAGAGTAACCAGACAAACTGACTCAACACTAGCCTTGACCCAACTTGTTGATGTCCCTAGCCCACTAGGGCAAATTAGGTCTAATGAATTTTAAGATTAAAGGCTTAGGTTCGAATGAGTGGGTGGTGGTTTTGGGCTAAGGAGAGGTTATCAACTCCTCCCCTTATCTTAGATGCTCAAATGCCCTTAAGATGAATTAAGAGATGATCACTCAAAAATAATTGAATTGCAGAAATATAAAAATAGAGTTGCAGTAATTTAATTTTCAGAAATCTCATGGAAACCAATAAATCACAGGAGAATTATACAAAATAGTTGCAATTATACTGGTTTCAGCAAAACAAAAATCACTGAATTTGGAGTTACCTGCAGTGAGAAATAATTACTGCAACAGGATAATTACGGGCTGAAAATAGAGTACTTCCCCGTTTACAATTCCTGCTACGAAGTTGTAACCCAACGGATCCTCTACACGCCCTAGGAACACCCCGTGGAATGGGAAGAGGAGGTTTGAACCTCGCTTCGTTCCTAGGACAGGACGTCCTGGGGAGTCTACTTCGAGCAGACAAAGTAAAAAGAGAGAGACTCAAACAAGCAATCAAAATAGAAACCCTAGACAGGGCTCTGATACCAAAATTGATGCAGAACGAAAGCTCTGATACCAAAATTGATGCAGAACGAAAGCTCTGATACCAAAAATGATGCAGAACAAAGAACAAAGAAGCGTATGCGGAAGTAAATTTAAGATTAATTCTTTTCTTTTTTTTTTTAATTCATAAATTGGCTTTGACTCAAAGTAAAGCTAAACTAAGTTGAAGGAAACTAGGTAAGGATTGAAAGCACAGTTTAGAAGAAACTAAATTATCAGAGTAGTTCAGAAGTAACGGATCGCTGGGGTTGAGAAACTCCAAGACCTAGGGTTTCGCTCTGAACTTTCAACAGAACAGAAATAGAGAGGAGAGATGGTTTACTAACCAGACAGTAATCTTCTCAGGATTTTGGTGGAAGAACTCTCTCGAGCAGATTGTGGGATCCTCGGGAGTCGGCTATCTTCGCAATGGATCCTCCAATACTGGTCTTGTGGTTTGGTCGGCTTCTCCTGGACTCAAGATCTGGGAAAGAAGAAGAACAAGTGATGGATTTCAGATACTCAAGAAAAGATTTACCAGGTTGAAGAACTTGAAAGCTGAAGTTGCTGAAATCAGGATTCTCCTGTAAGCCGATCTGACTTCCTCTTAGAACTGTTGTAGATCTGAAGTATCTGGACTGGAGCTGGATGCTGGTGGCCGGCCTGGACTTGGAGAGGGTGGCCGTGAGAAGTGGAATAGACTAGGGCTTGGTGGAAAGAGAAGGGTGATGGCGGCTAGGGTTTGGAAGTGGAGTGGCTAACCTAGGGTTTGGGTTTTGGATATCTCACACCTCCTCAAGGTTCCTGGGGAACCCGGATTTACTCCCTCACGGAGCTCAACACCTGGATGCAAGTGCGGAAGAGAGAAAACACAAAGTTTGCTCACAAAAAAAATTTGGTTTCATTCATCTTTTTCTCCAAGAGTTACATAGAGTTGAATATATAGACATAACAAAGAAATAAAATTTCATACACTTCCCATGTGGGATTAATAGGACTAACCCACACTTTAGGCATCAAATTCTCTTCCCAAGACTCCTTCCATGAGTGGGCAGCCCAAAAACTCCAAGAAAACTTGAAAATCAGCTCCAAATGGCAGGTTATGGGGGTGTCTCCTAGTATCTCTCCATGAATCAAGGATTTTCCCTTCATGGTTTGGCTTTTTTTGGACACCTCCTAGTCTTGCTCCACAAGTTTAGGCTTCTTCCTTTCATGGCTTTGGCACTTTAGGAAACTTTTGGGTGCCTCCTTGATTTTCTCCCCAAGACATGCTCTCTTCCCTTTTATAACTTGGGTTTTTATGGAACATTGTGGGGCACCTCCTTGATCCTCTCTTCAAGAAAAATTCTTGCCATCCTGGCTTGGGTTTATCTGGAAAGAAGTTGGCTCCTCCTTGGATTGAGGTATCTTGATGGATTTCTCTCCCAAGTGGCGCATGAAAGAAGGGACCTGCTTTCTTGTGGTGTGGGGACCAAGGCACACTGGATGGAGATGTGGCGCCTCCTGGACTCTGGCGTGTGGCTGGGAGTGTGGCGCCCACTTGCTTGGTCCTGGAAGAAAATATGGCACCTTGGAGAAGACCTAGACCACTACTAGGACTTGTATTGAGTCAACATGACTCAACAAAATTTAAATTGCAGGGAAATACAGACTCAAACTAAAATTGAGTTGACCAAGTCAACCCTTATTACAAAACCAGAAAACCCTAATTCTTCGGGCAATGTCAATCAGAGATCCAGATGGAGTCCTGAAGTCTTCTTCTGAGTCTGGTGCCCGCACCATCAATGTCCCAGATTAACAATCCTATGTCTTAAAAACATTTTTCTCCTAGATCCTCCATTAATATCACACATACTCTTCAGAAAATGCACCTCTTATTTTATCAACCTGGTTGAGATCAACCTAAACATTCTCATGTTTATTACACTTTTATTATGCTTATAAGATCTCTGTACTGACCAACATTATTATCCATAAGGCAAAGGTCATCATATATTTATCTACAACATGCCATAATAAGTATATAATGGCCACATGATAATTAAAACTTTTACCAAGGCAATATAGAATATGAAACACTTCTTTCTCGAAGTTAAAAGGCAAAAAATAATCATAAGGGTTGTTAGAACATATTGTTCCAAAATAGCAAGCAAAAATCACCATGCATAAACCAGACAATACTAATAGCATTAGTGACCGAGTGTCTCATAGAATAAGAGCCATCAAATGAACAAGCTGTTCATGAGCAACTCCCATTCAGCATGAGCAAACCTTGTGGTAAAATGTGAACATGCAATATAAATATATTTTTTTATTACTAATACAACTTATTTTGTATTTTTAATAATTTTATAATGGCATACATTATAAATATAATTTATCTCATACCTTAGTTATGAGTCATTAAGGATATTTTATTTCTTCACTATTAGATATTTAGATGTAAAAATAAAGGCTGACTTTTTTGAAAGCATCTATAAATCTTTCCCATTCTTTTCATTTCCCACCTCTATCCACCAGCATGGGCCTTGACCCCAACCACCAAATCATCTCTCTCTCTCTCTCTCTCTCTCTCTCTCTCCCTCCCTCCCTCCCTCCACCCCCAAAAGTCGATGCAAACAAAAAAAAAGTTCTATTGTGATCATCCATGCAGCCACTTCTGCCCATTCCAACACTCCTACTCTAATCATAACTTCCTCTATGATATTGCTATAGAAGCAAGCAAGTCAGCTGAGATTATGCTAGCATGAGATGTAAACAACCTGAGCTTGACCTTAGCATAACCAAATTGTAAAGAGCTTGTGTGGAGGTTTAGCAATTGTGTTTTGTTGAAATGATTGTGAAAAATAAATGGCTTATTTGGAAGATTGATAAATGAAAATAGACCTTCGAAAATTCTGATACCTCTTCACACTATGGCACAATTTCATTTTTTATTGGAAATGATTATAAAAAAGAAATGGCTTACTTGAAAGATTGATGAATGAACCAATAACCAAATTTTGCAACACAATGGTTAAAAGTGTCAAATAGTGATTTTTAAAAGGCTTAAAACTAGTGCTTACCGAGCATACCCAAATTGGATGATTCGACTTGTACCAAACCATATCGATGCTGGCTCAGGATAGTTCAGCCACTTGGGTAAGTTCATATAAAAACACCTCCCACCACCAATTCAATAATTTGATTGTTTGAAGGCCATCAAGGCTTTCTCTCTCATTTGCTCGCTGTCTAGATGCTGCCAAATGCCGCTTGCTCCCTCCTCCTTGACACCAGCCATCACTAGTAATTCTCTCTCTCCCCCCTATAAAAAAACTAGGGTTAGGGTTATAATCCCTCACCTCCCTATGAACTTTAAGAGCCTTCGAGGGCTCTTGGTGAGAGCACTCTCTCCACCTGCACATGGTAAGATCCATACTACCCTCACCCTCTTCCTCTCCCTCCCTCTCCCTCTTCCTCTCCCTCTCCTTGCTTTGGTATGCCCTAGAATAGTATAGTATAGATCCATACCATATCAAACTAGTTCCTAGATAGTATAAGCTTCATTACCAGTACAAAATGAATGATGATATTTAAGTCTATGTCATACACAAATAGATTCAAATATCTATATGCCTAGCATTGATCAATTTTTCATTAAAAATGCCCTTGAATGGATGCAGATATCACAAAGTACTCCATTTACCTATAAAATAGAATAAACAACTTTTTGATAAGCAAATCTTTGACATCACATGAATGTAATAATATGATGGCACATGTTATAATTTATAATAATATGTTTCTCTGAGTTCATGAAGTTTCTATTTTAATGCTTTATTCTAGTATACATATGTTGCATCTTCATTTGTCTTATAAGACTCTCCCATGATCAAAGGACAACAATATTATTCATATGATTTTACAAAATTTCATCAAATGCAAATTTGATGAAAATAAATCTTAGACTCATTGGAAAATATGCAAAATCAAGAAATCATGTAAATCTGACATCTAAGCAAAACCATAATACTTAATTGTAACTATTGTCAAACATAAGAATGAACTGTAATTTTGTTGTAAACAAAAGACATCTGCATCCAAAATAATGTTATAAAGGTCAGCCCTGTTTATGAGTTGTGGTCATATATTGTGTTTTATAAAAGCTGTACTATCTGAGCAACTATGGGACAACACAACATTTATGCAAAAGGCAGACAACTATATAAACTTTGGATTTAAAAACAAATCAATTGAAGTTCATATTGCACAAAATTAACTAAAAGGATGTCAAAAAGAAATTAAAGGAAACAAATAGTAGTTAAATGAACTTTCCACTTCACTGTGAACATATGTCATACAACATGATATGATGTAGAACTACAATCTTTCCCTACAAATCATGCAATAACATAAATTGATCATCCAATAAAACATGCAAAGTTATCCAAAATGAGTTAATGTAACAGGCAATCTCAAAACCATTACAAAGTTCAAAGAAAAAATAACTAACTAATGACATTTGTAGGTTAAAACTAACCCAGCAAGCCTAGGCAGGCTGATTGAGGTAGTTGCTAGGAAGCCAGCCCACATTTAATGGTCTCCCAAGCAGGGCAGATGAGGGACCACCAAAACCTTTTGGCTCCAAAGGTAGTTCAAATGCATAACAAGGAATTTTACCTAATGAGGGAAATTCTGCATTGGTCCAACATATGCGAAAATTTTAGGGCACCATAGATAATTATTAACCGGTCATTATGATTGTTGGATGGAAGCAGCACACTGCCACAAAAATGAAAACCATATGGTAGATGCCTGAAAAAAATAATGATTGCATATTATAACCAAGAACCATGACCAGTAAGAAAAATTAATGCACATTTTGGACCTGATTTTCAAATGCTTGTCGCAAGGTGCAAGATTTTGGAGGCACTGTATTGGTAAGTCCCACTCTCAATGACAAAGATTTATGTATCAAGGAATGCTACTTGGCCTTCATGTTCAACCCAAATGGCAACACCCTATTGAAGTACATCATACAATCCCAACAAACTTGCAATTAGACTTGCTCATATTGCAAGATGCCCGCCGGATTTTGGCTCATTTAAAACAGGCGTGGGCCATTGGTTTTAGTCTGGTGGGTCAGGTCGAGCCTCAAAATAAAGTCCAAAATTTTAAACAAGCTGGACTCAGATTTACGTCAACCCGGCCTGGACCCATATCCCCCTAACTCCTATTACCTTTAGTTGTTTCTGATCAACACATCTCTTCGCATTTTTCTGACCCTAATTTTTTTCTCTTTGTGCACTCTCTATTGGTGGCCATGACCATGTGAGGTGATTGCTGACAGCCAAATCGACATCTTCGATGAGGTGCTTTGGTAGGGAATGCTAGAATTCCAGTGATCATGTTGCATTATGGGGCTTGATCATGATCTCTAGGCTAGTGCAAAATTGGTCCAATTTGGTGTCATCTTTGCTGCTACCTTCTAGCTAGTCACCACCTCCTCGGCTACTCATGCCTCATGTTGTCCCAACCTCCCTCCTCATGTCATCCCACCCTCCATGTCACCTCCTCGCATCATCTCAGTCACCTCCTAATTCTTTAGCCCTGTCTGCCTTCTCGTCGCCTTCTCGCCTCCCTACCTTTTCCTCATCCAAGGAAGTTAAAGACCCGACCTGGAAGCCCAAAGCCGAAGATGGAATGTGCTCGGGCCTGAGAAGTAGGCCTAAAGTTCTAGCTAGGCTCGGGCCTAGCATAGTTGATGTTGAACAAAAACAGAAGGAAGAAGAAACTATTGACAAGAAATCAGAGATGATAGACAAAACTGTCCAATGATATCTTATAAGCCTGTATTTATAGGCTTGCAACATGCCTTAACAAAATAACATATCCAAAATAAATACAGAATCTTGTAAATAAGGACATCCAAATCAAATCAAATTAACAATTTAAGAAAATCCTAATCAAATCAAATCAGCAATTCAAGAAAATCCTAATCAAATCAAATCAGTAATTTAAGAAAATCCTAATCAAATTAGTATTTGCATCCACATGTAGCGTAAACATGTAAGGTAGGTAGTTTAGGATTTCCATCGCCCCAATCAAGATTCATTATGCTGGTACCTATGGCGGGACTGATTGGCCAGTACCATGATTCAATATGCTCTAGTGCCATTTTATGCTAGGCCTAAACTGACATGAAAAAGAGAGCAGCAAAAAAGGAGAATGGAAGAGAGGGAAAGAGAGAGAAAGAAAACAAGGGAGGGAAAGGGACGTCGCCAAAAGGCTAGGGAGGTTGCTGGATGGATCGGAAGCCACCAAAGGGCACGAAGGCTCAAAGGAGGGGCTCCGCCCTTTGAATAATCAAAACTGGGGCCCAATGACCCCTTTTTCTATTTTATAATTGTTAAGTGAAGTCAGCAACCCTACTATCAACTTCACTTAAAAATTATAAAAATATGAAGTCAACAATGTTGTTGTAGACCTCAATTAAAAATAGTAAAATAAAATTTAAAAAAAGGGGCCATTGATCCTTTATTTCAATCAGTCGAAGGGCAAAGCCCCTTCGTCGACCCTTTACACCCTTGAACGACCTACGACAACCCTCCCTCCCTCCCTCCACCCCCCTCCTCTTTTCCTCTCTTTACTTCTCCCTCTCCCCCTCAGTCATTTTTTTGTTTTGAATGCTGGAACCATCCTAATCTGACACTAGCATGGCTCGAAACTCCTAAACTAGGCAGTTGAGGATGATTCCACATTCCTTAGCCTTGACATTGTTCAAAGCACCCAATTAAGATTTTATGGATGTTCAAATACTATATTCTCTTAGAATACATGATCAAACATGCAAAAAAATATTTCTTTAAAAAAAAATCATTAAGTTTTAAAATGTTCAAGCATTTCCTTCGATATCACCTCAAAAGACTCATACATCACCAATCCATGATGACTCCTTCAAAATAAATGAAAATTTTAAAAAAAAATTGAATTGGTAAGATGATATATTTGTCGTTAAGAATTTTCATTGTTTTCAATAAAATTTTCATTAATCCTCAAAGAACTATAATGGAATTAGCAAAAATAATATCATTACACGAAAGCATGGAATTCAAATAAGCTAGGATATGAGTATAACAATCCATCAGAAAAACAAATAGTCAGAGATCTGCAATTATTTGGAGCATTCAAGTCTAGTAATTTCGTATTTAATGATACATCACTAGATGCTCAAAGTTGTAATACTATTCTTGCACATCAATCTAGGCACACAATGCATATAGATAGATCATTATGATTTACATCCATCCTAAGTCTTCAAATAATTGTTACTAAAATAGTGTATGCCCGGTAATTAAAAGAAAAGGAAAGAAAGAAACGGTAGAAGAAGGAAAGGAAAGAATGAAAGGAAGTGTAAAAGAAGGAAAAGAAGTGTAGAAGAAGAAAAGGAAAGAAAGAACTGAAGGGTAGAAGAAGAAAAAGAAAGAAAGAAAGGGAGAAGAGAAAAAAAAAAGGTAGGAAGGAAGAATGGAAACAAGAAAGAAGAAATAGGAAAGAGAAGAAGGGAGGAAAAAAAGAAGGAAAAAAGGAAAGAGGAACCAGATGATTCCACTCGACCGGTTCAAGTCGATTCAGTCTAGTAAACCCCCAAACTAACTCGACATGGCATTAGTTCAGGCCAGTACACCTCGAACCTATCAGTTTGGGTTGGTTAGACATATCCTAAGCCTACTTAATCATGCCACTAGCCAATTCCTTCTCCTAAATCCATGCCCACTATCAATCCAGCTTTCTTAAACTATAGTTAGAACTAGAGATATGAAATCTATATGCATTCTAACTTCTAAGACTCACTCAAGAAATTCTTACTCCCCGAGACTCGAGGCATATGCAGCTGAATTTTCCATATTTGCACAATTGTAGGACAATATACAAGATCAACCACAATTTAATAATATCAGATATATTTCTTTCAGTCTCACATAAATTGTATGTGAACACCAATTGGAATGTTTGATGCATTTTCCTGTATGGTCAAATTTATGAGCAAAATGAGTCCAAACAAAAAACCTTTATGTTTCATGGTTTAGTAGAAAGTTATCATAAAATTTTCTCAATCCATAGAAAAGCAGCACAAAATTGATGAAACCAGAGTTTTATGAGTGCTCCATGACTCTTTGAAGAGGGAAAGCTCTAAACAGTATAATTAAAACTTGAGTTGCATTTTGCTAACATATGTATGTGCATGTGTGCGCATGCACGCATACATTTATCTACACATATACATACGTGGTTACATTTCAATGGTTCTATATAGATCTGGTCAAGTCTAAATTGGACAATGGAAGTCTACATTGATTCCAAGCCATTAGATATGACCTACTATCTCTAAAATGCTTATACATATTAAAAGAAAATCTAGAAGCCCTTAACCCATGAATTATGCGGTCAAAAATGAGACAAATTAAATAATATGAAACAATTCATGTTTTTTTCATGAACAGTAAGTAAATTTTTGCCTTCATCTTATCCCAGGTCTACATTTTCTCATTTCCCATGCTGAACTTAAAACTGTTGTAAAGCAACACTGAAAAATGAGTTTTCACCGTAACAAAACTTACATTCTCAGATTTTGTAACTCCAACCCCCAAACCATTCACCACCTTTCCACGTTAACCATAGACTTTTCTCCAATAATGATGCTCCAAAAAATCTTTTTAGTTCAAAAATACTCATTATTCATAATATGACACGACTCTCTTAGAGGTTCCAATATGTCAGGCATAAAGAAACTCATGAGCCCAAAGTCTCATAGGAAAATTGTGGGGGATTTATTCAAGAATTCGATTCAACATGCATTAGAAGACCAAAAAGCAATCATAACCATTATGCAATCCTATTTAACATCGAATTAGACAAAGATAAAGGAAAGGAGGGCAAAAAAATGTAACCCCAAGTACAATTTCCCCTTCAACGTATCCCAAGTCTACATTGTTCTTGTTTCCCAAACCAAATCCTGTCGTCAAGTGACATTCAAAAGGAAATGATTTCATTGTGAGAACCTAAATTCCTGGATTTTGTAACTCCAAGCCCGTAACCTTTCACCGCTTCGTTTTGTCATTAACATGTTCCTTTTAACAACAGATCATGATGTTCTAGGGAATCCATTTTAGTTCGCAAACTACTCATTACTCCCAAGTAATTTAAATTTTAAAATATAACATTCCATATCTGCTAGCAAAATAAAAAGTTTTAATAAATAAATAACTATTTTATGTCCATGTCCAACAACCAAAATCAATGTTTATTAAAAAACTTTGAAGTGACAAACAAGTAGACAACAAAAAGATTCAAGCTTATGGTGTAAAATTTATGTCAATATTTAGAAAAATATCTTCTTGAGTTGCAATATTCCCATCACTTCCATCTTCTCTTGCATTGAAATCATTTCGATCACTTTCACCATCATCATCCTCTAAATCTTCCAAGTTCAATATATCTATAAAATTTAAAAAATAAATCATATATCTTGAAATTGTAATCACATTTTATTCATAAACTATACAATAAAATATTTTTCTCACCATCATTATTATTTTTTTGAATAGAACATGATGTCAATTCATGATGAAAAGTCTCCAGTTCCTCAGCAGTTAACTCTGATAGCTCATCAACTAACACCCATGCATCATTATCACCAAGTAATTCAAAGTCAATAGGATCATAGTTCCGACCCTTGAAATAAAACTTGTGTTTTATATTTATTAGTTTGAAAATTATAAAATAATAAGTAAATAAAAATAATTGTATATCATTTATAATAAAATTATCTTTATTTTAGTCTTAAATTGTTGTGCACAAATACTAGATCATTAAGCCTTTGATGCTCCAACCTATTTCTCTTTTTAGAATGAATATGCTTAAAGATGCTCCAATTTCGCTCACACCCAGATGCACTACAAGTTTGGCTTAAGACACGAATAGCTGATTTTTGCAAATTAAGTGCATAACTTTCATAGGTGACCCACCATTCATCTAAATACAAAATATTGTATTTGTTAAAATATAATGCAATTGAATAAACTTTACATAAATGAAAGCATAAAAACAAATCCAATGAAAAAGCTTACTTGGAGCGAAGCAATTTCGATCATCTATGGTCAATGAGCATCCAAAGTTATCCTTTGCATTCTAAATAACCTCATCTCATCCGTTAATTTTTCTTGCAAAGTTGGATTACTAAATGAATACCTTTCTAAAACATCTAAAAGTCTAGAAATACTGTGAGGATGTTTCTCCATAAGCTCTAAATTATATTGAAAACATGGATTCAACCAAAATCTAGCTGCATGAAGATTTGGTGTAATTGCAAATCCCACTGGGAATCAATTATCCTTAAATAAGGTTCCACTATAGCCTTTCTCCTTCTAGACCTCTTGATCATTTCATTTCTAGCTTGATGCATAGCATAATATAAGTAACCTATTGAAGGCTATCATTACTATCAACAATCCTCAAAACTTGAATTAAAGGCTCTGTTAGTTTAATAATGGTTGCACATTCATTCAAAAAAATAGAATTAAGTGTATCATCAATTAATATTTTTTACTATCCTTTACATAAGCTGAACTTGCCCACTCTCTAGAAGTCACCATTGCTCTTAATTCATCTTTGTGGCCAAATATGCTTTGTAAAGTAATAAAATTTATAGCAAAACTTGTGGGTGCTGGACGAATTATCTCCTTTCTACCAGTAAATTTTCTCATCAAATACAAAGGATAACAATGGTTATAAATATATTTTATAATACCTGCAGCATGGGCTACTATATCCTTGACTGAAGCTAATTTTTCAATATCTTGCATGATGAGTTAAGGCAATGAGTAACACAAGGTGACCAAAATAATGTAGGAAAGTCTTGCTCTAACTTTTTACCAGCAGCAACATAGTTTGTAGTATTATCAGTCACTATATGAACCACATTTTCATGACCAACAGATATGATAATTTCTTTGAATAATTGATACAATATATCAGCTATCTTCAAGGTATCTGAAGCATCCACACTCTTCAAAAATACGGTTCCTCTAGGGTAATAAACTAAAAAATTAATAAAAGTTATCCTACACTGATCAGTCCACCCATCATTCATAATTATGCATTCGGTTCTCTTCTATGTGCACGGAAACTTTCAACATTCTTTTTTAGCTCATCAACATTCTTGGTTAATAAATACCATGAATAGAGTGAAAATTTGGAGTTTTGTAACCAACAAAAATAGTTTTTTCCAACCAGTTTGTCTCGATGCTAGGTGGTGCGCCGAGAAGCTCTATCACCATGCCGACGCTTTTGAGAAGCATTAGAAAAAATAAAGGTTAACGACGCTTTTAAGCATCTGCAGGTCCACCATTTTCTTCCCCCTGATTGAACCTTAAACTCATTCTTTCTATCATATGCCGCTCCTCTATTTCCCCTCCAGGATCCCTCCTTCCTCCTTCATCTCTTCTGGCATCATTGATCACCCATCCTCCCAAGTTCTCTTCCAAATCCCATTCCATCATCTTCCCTTAACCCCCGGCCCTCCTCGTGCCTTATAGATCCCCTCTGGTGTGGTCCGTGGAGATGATACCCAAGTGGAAAACTCCTGTCTCTTGCTAAGCAAGTGGATCCACCTCCTCAGTGCCAACGTCGAGGAGTTCATCACCTCCGATCCCATCTGCAGCCCCATATATCCCTCTCCGCTGACTTTTTTTAAAAATTTTTGTGTGATCATTTGGTAATATCGGATGTTGTTAATTTTTTTTTGTCTTAAGATATGATTTGGGATTTATTTGAGTTTTTTTTCTAAATTTTCTAGAATTGTTCTTGTTATATCCATGTATAGAAGCTTTATAAAAAAAAATCATTAGAAAACCCTGACCTATGGGATGCCCTATAGATTAAGACTTTGGTAAGGTCAAACAGTTCGATACAAGATCATGGTCAGGGAAGATCCCCTAATCTGACCATATTTTTTAATAATATTATATTTTTAAGTAAAACCAATTCCAAATAACAAGTTTCTGACTTATATATAAATATAAAGTAGTATTACATCAAAAAGAAAAACTGTGTCTGGGTTGGATCATGTATGGGTTAGGATCAGATCTCGATCCCACTTATGTAGGGTTCATAAAGTTATATACCTGAATATAATATATAATTAGGTTAAGCCAAGTCCTAGTTGGATGAACTTCTAGTAAAGACCCAACTATAGAAAGTTTCATGGATCTATCTTTGAACCCATTCCACATCAAGTTTAGGTTGGGAATAGGTTTAAGAAATTTAATTAAATAACAATCCCTGATATAATAGAATTCAAAAGTTTCAACCAGAAAACAATAAGAGAGTGCTGGTCAGCTAAGGCCCAACCATGATCTAAAGTTTTCAGCAGATCCAAGTCTTCTTCTCAAGTTTTTAGTAGAAAAGAAAATAACTTTGTGTTGCTGAAAGCTTAATATAATCAAGAAGGTTGATGGTGTATGTAGTATTATATTACACATGGCAAAAATATTACTCCCTAAGTTCATGAGAATATAACATTTAAGATGTATTGGCTAGTACTCTCATGAATCAAAGATATGCTATTTGTGGTTCTTTTTTATGGGTACATGGAAATTATTTAAGGTTTAGTAATCTTGTTGGGAAAATATATATGGAAACTGGTTTGGGTCTAGTTTTTGTGCCCATTGAAAACTAGTTCTTCTTTAATTCTTACCATTCATAACTATTATGAACTTGGTACAATGTAAAACTATAGGCTGGGAAATGGCTTTTACCTAAAATGAGTAGGTGACATGCTGGTGAAGAAGACCCTGGTCTTCCCAACATGATAAAATGTTAGCATATGGATTAATGAATGGGTTGGGTGGGTCAGTTGTGCCGTAATATTCTTTGCATCTCATATTGGCCAAGCAATAATGATTGTAGGCCATTCCAATATTTTGAAATTTGGTTGGCAAACCCACACTCATCACCTCCCCTCATTTTTATCAAATTCTGCATTAAAATGCCTATATCCTAAATCTAGTTAGGGAAGCTATGACCATTGGTGAAACATGATCAAAATTAGGAAAAAAATTTTCAATGCACTCATCTACATACTACCTTCACCCACTAAAATTCTTTCTGAGTTTTAAAAGGATTCATTAGATTGAAATTGTGTTTTCTTCGTTAAGGTCCTAGCCTTCCATGATCGATAATTCTTGACAACCAAAAATAGACAATCCCTACATGAAACAGGGCATAACTTAAAGAATAGGTTAATAATAAATAGGTTTTGATGAAGTAATGAGTTTGTAGCTTTGAATATTTGATCTAGATACTCTATACCCATACCTCCTTGCTTCATAAATGAAAAGAAATTTTGGACACATTTATTATTGTATAATTTTGTATATACATTTATTATTGTATTATTGTATAATTTATAATTGAGTCGAGTCAAGCTTGAACAAGAGCCGAGCTTAAATAGCTTGTGAGTAAATGACTCAACTCGATTCATTTGCATCCCTAGTCCCGACTGACATGTGCATGCCATAACATATTGTTGCAGATATTAATGCACATAATCAAGGCTAAAGCCTTTATTGACCTTCTAAGCAACTACCTAGACCGAGCATATAAAAAGGCTCCAAGCCTAGGATGTTAGCACATTACATCTAAAACTATTCAAATTTTGTGCTGGTACTCTTGAAAAATATAAATAGTCTTATTTATAAAAAAAAGAATTACTAACTTTAAGAGCCTAATCACTATATTACCTTGATAAGATCTGGTTGACGGACTATATCAGTCTGTCCAACCAGAGTTGGAAGTGATCTATCCATTTATTTTCTTTTAGAGTCCTCCCCTTTGTTCTTCCCACCCTTCTCCAAGACAAAAACTGGTTCAAAACCACCATATTTTTAACCAAATTTTGGAAAGTAAGTATCAAGTCAGAGACCAACATGTACTATATCGATTTAGCCAACTAATCCAGACTGAGTCATGTGACAGACAAAAACATGGGATTTTTAATATATATATATACATGGTCTATAAGTTTCCTTAGCTTTGGTTGAAGGTAGGCTGGTATTAAATGAGGCTTGACCGAATCCAAGCTAGGTCAGTGAAGGCTACGCCATAAAATATTAAGGTAGAATTGTAATAATATAAAATAAAAGAAAATTTAAAGCTAAAGCTAAATTTCTACCCTTTCTAAATACTATTTTGGATTTAACCCGAAAAATAGAAATGAGATTTTAAGGTTTTCTTGAGTTCGTTTGACCATCTAATTTTAGTTACATTTAAGATTTGTTCATTATTGTAAATCTTTTATTTCAATACCATGTATAGCTTTGCTATGATCAATTATGACTTTTTAAATATTTTTTACAAAACTTGCATTGCATAGAAATATAGACTCATCAATCGATTAATGTACATATTCTATAGCATCTGTACATTTATTTTATTTTTATACAAGTGGGAGAATTGTATAGTGGTCAATTGATTATCTAGTTTGGATAGCTTGAGAATTGCAAATAATTTTATAGGTATTTATAGTAATCAAGCGGTATGGATAGAGTTTCAAATATATTTTGGACAATATTTTCTTTTAGTTCTCCTCATACGTCTTTAGTCGTGTGGGGAGAACTAAAGGAAATGCTGTCAAAATTTTTTTGGAGCTCTTATTGTATATCGTTTGATTACTATAAATGATCTATATAATTAATACAATTCTTGAATGGAATAGGACCTATCTTTATCTATTAGTTGATGATAGGATGCATTTTAAATTAACCTATGTTATTTTTCATATAATTTTTAAAAAAAATATTTGGTGCATTGTTATTGATTGAAGAGTTTTTTTGGTATTTAGCTAACTTGAAAGTTGGATCATTTCATCCTAAAATAGATAAAAGCAAGATAAAAAAATTGAAAAATACCAAAGAATATTTAGATGGAGTTCGTGATATTTATTAATTTGGTATGGATAAATGAAGTTTGAATGAAAAGATTTTATGTCCATGCTGACGATGTGTTAATAGTTCCTATCTAGATCTATAAATAGTTGAAGAACATTTAATATGGAATATTTTTGCAAGAGGTTATACTGAGTGAATTTTTCATGGAGAACTTATGTTGCCAGTATGAAGTAATCAACTCTCGTCTGATCTTGGATCCAGTAATATACAAAAGAATCCTGTAGGAGATGATGATATAACAGGTTTGATCATAAATGCTTTTCAACATGGTGTTCAGAACTTTGGAGGTTCAACTGATACATATGAAATAAATGGAATATGTGAAGGTTCTACATTCATTGAATGAACATATATTGAGGAGCAGATGTAACCATCAACTTTTGAGTCAGCTCGATATCATAATTTAATGAAAAAAGTAGATGAACAATTATATCTTGATTGTTTTAAATTTTCTAAGATCTCTTTTCTTATACATTTATTCCGTATGAAATATATGAATGGATGGTCCGAAAAGAGTTTTATCGTGCTTCTCAGGTTATTAAATGATGCATTTCTAGAAGGCAATAGAAAACCATCCTTTTATTATGAAGCAAGGAATGTTGTCAATAATCTAAATCTTGGATATCAAAAGATTCATAGTTGTCCGAAAGATAGCATGTAATATCATAGTAAAAATGCTGATCAATAGTCATGCAATGTATATGGTTCTTCATGATGGACAACTCACGAAGGAGATGAGGATGACGTTGTGAATGGAATAGATACACTATGGCATACAAAAAAATTAGTGAAGGTGTTGCATTACTTTTCTCTTATTTCTCGATTAAGGAGGCTTTATTCATCATCAAAAATAGTTTCATTAATGAGATGGCATGATGAAGGGCGTACGAAGGATAGATTGTTGAGACATCTAGCAGATAGTTTAGCATGAAAAGCATTTAATGCTAGACATTCTGATTTTGCCTTTGATATTCGTAATATTTGGTTGAGTTTAGCTTCAGATGGCTTCAATCCTTTTCGGACTCTAAATTCTATATATAGCACTTGGCCAGTTATTCTAATACTATATAATTTACCACCATGGTTATGCATGAAACAATCCTCACTTATCTTGCCAATGGTTATTCCTAGTGATAAGGGTCCAGAAATGATATTGATATTTTTCTATAACCTTTAATTGAGGAATTGATATAGTTGTGGAAAGGTGTCGATGTAATTGATGCTTCTAATGGTGAAACATTTAAACTACGGGTAGCTTTGTTATGGACTATTAATGATTTTCCAATATATACCAATTTATCTGGTTGGAGTACAAAGGGATGGGTTGCATGCCCTTGTTGTGCAGATTTGACACATTCAATTTGGTTAAAACATGAAAAAAAAATTTGTTATATGGGACATCGTCGATGGTTAGAACTAAATCATCTGTTTCATTTTCAGAAAGATTTATTTGATGGTACCACAAAAATGAGATGTGCACCTATTCCACCTTCTTGAACTAATGTTCGTAGATTAATAGATTCCATCAGTTACATATATGGTAAATTCTCGAAGTCTTCTAAAAAAGAGGAAGGGATGATCAAAAAAGATTGGCAGAAGAAGTGACTACTAGTACTATGGATGCACAGGTATTTGAAGATCCTGATAATTTTTTGGAAAATGAAAATGAGGAAGATCTACATGTAGCATCTACAAATCATCCTAGCAAACATTTATAGAAGAAAAGAAGTATCTTCTTTGACTTACCTTATTGGGAACATAATTTTATTCTGCATAATCTTGATGTCATGCATAAAGAGAAGAATGTTTGTCATAATCTACTTGGAACATTGTTGAATCTTGATAGAAAGGCCTAAAATAATATGAAGGCACGACTGGATTTACAAGAATTAGGTATTCGACAGGAGCTTCATTCGAAAATGCTTGCTAATGATAGAATTTATTTGCCTCCTACATCTTATATAACGTCTGCTCAAGAAAAAGATAATTTTTGAACAGTATTAAAAAATATTAAAGTACCTGATGGATATGCATCAAACATTTCAAGTTGCATGCATCTTAAAGACCGGAAAATCTTTAATCTCAAAAATCATGATGGTCACATATTGATGCAAGATATCTTTTTAATAGATTCAAGATCATCAATGCCTAAACAAGTTCTTGCAGTCATAATTCAGTTGTCATCATTCTTTAAGGCATTATGTTCAAAAGTTATTAATCCTTGAGAGTTTGATCTGTTGGAGTCAGATGTATGATTACTCTTTGTCAGATGGAGAATATTTTTCTACCTAGATTTTTTACTATTATGGTACAACTACTCATTCATTTAGCTTTGGAAGTCAAGCTTGGTGGACTGGTACACTATAGATGGATGTATCATATTGAAAGGTATTATTATAAAATTTTAATTTTTATATAATTTTTAATCAATGTATTATCATAATCATGTGTAAATAAATTTTTAAATGTTGTTGGTTCTTATGCGATTGAAAGATTATGTATGAAAAAGAGCCTATCCAAGGGGTTCGATTATGAAAGGATATATTGCTGAAGAGTGTTTGATGTATTATTCAAGATATCTTCAAGGTGTAGAGACTGTATTTAATAGACCTCAATGGCATAGTGATTTCGTAGACAATACAGAATTGTATAAGTTTTCTACTACTGGTAAAGTAATGAGAAGAAGTGAAAGTGTTGTATTGGATCATAAATTAATTGCACAAGCACATCGTTATGGATTACTTCATAGTGAAATAATATCTAACTATCGAAGGTTAATATATTTAATACATTTTAAGTTTAAATATCATATCTTATTTTTTATTCTATATTAATAAATATAAATTTTATGTAGTGAGTTTTTAATGTCTCAGTGATAAGCTAATCATAGCACATGATCTAATCCAAGGATTAAGCAGTGATGGTTAGTCAAGTTATTTCCTACATGGCTTTCAAAATAGGTTTGACATATGTTTAAAGAATATGTGGATAGAGTTATCATCGAATAACTTGTTAACATTTTTTATTATTTTTAAGGTATCAACAATGATGGAGAGAAATTGTTCAGATGAGTTAATAGCCCTGGCTCGAGGACATAATAAAGTTGTCATCATATATAATGGTTTCATAATCAATAATTTTAAATTTCATACTAAAGATCGTGAGAAATTTGGAAAAATACAGAATAATGGTATTATGTTGGAAGCTGATGGAAAAACTTATTATGGTGCACTTAAAGATATATATGAGTTAGATTATTATGGAATCTTTAAAGTCATATTATTTAGATGTGATTGGGTAGATATAAACTCATCAAGGGATTTGAAAAAAGATGCAAATGGATTTACACTTGTAAATTTTACAAGGTTGATACATACTGATGTCTTATTGAAGGATGATCCATTTATTTTTTCTTCTCAAGTTCGTTAAGTATTTTTTATACAAGATACGAAAAATAAAGATTGGGCTACTGTTATTAAAACAAAACCTAAGGACTTATATGATATGAAAAAATAGCTGAAAGATGATGAAGATGATGACACTTATTTATATCCCATGCCATTCAATTTTGTACCAGTTGATGGCGTACATGCTACAGTATCCTTGGTTAGGACGGAATTTGAAGAAAATACTTATGCTTGATTCTTATTAGTATTAAATTTTGTAATATATGTAATTTATAGTAATTATTTTATTAAATTAATATTTATCTTTACTAATTCTAACTCTAATGTAAATGATAAGTGACACTATGCCTCGCTCGTGATGATTTATTGGTGTGTAGTTACAGCACTCACGGATAGAGGCCAGCACTTCTTGTTTGGTATAGTAGGCTGAGGCTAGTACTTCTTCGGCATGGGAGGTTCTTGCCAATCCTTTGTCAGTACCGGACATTGCATCCAGTCCTTCAGCACATTAGTCTATTGCAGGTCCATCATCCGCAAGGCATCATGATCCTCCCATCGATGTAGCAGATGATAAGCCACACATTCAGGATAATTTATTTTTTTATCCTTGGTTAGATAAAATTTCATTATACTTTTTACTATAGCTTACTTTTATCTATTTTTATTCAGACGGATATGGAAGGGTTGCAAGTAGGCGCGGGCCCACAGTAGTATAGGATGTCTGGCAGATGCGCGAGGATGAGAAGATAGTGGTTGAGTGCAATCAACTAGGGCAACAAATTAAAAAAACCATCGACTTATTGAGTTCATTTTTAGGGATAGTCGCACGGAGGCATCAGCTTTGTCTATTGAGTTATGCAAAGTGGAAAGACATGCTTCTGATGTATAAAATTGAGATTCTATGAGTTGTTTAGGTAAAAATTTGGTATTAAATTAGTTGTTATCTTGCATAGTTGATATATTATGCTATGTTTTATATTCTTTCAATAACAATGTTTTGTATCGACACGGTATTCGGTGGAGGGTTAGTGGATTTTATATTTCTTTATTTTTTAGTGTCTACACGATTATTTCTAACATTTGCTTGACTTACTAATTATTTTCTTTGGCAGTCCAAGTTTGTACTCTCTCAATCTGCTAATGATTTTGTACTGAAGTCTCTTAACCGAAAATGAAAAGAATATAATGCACAATTGAAGATGAAGTACAAGTTGCCATGTATGACAGAGGAGCAAGTAGTTGGTACTTCTCCTCCTGATGTACTCTCTCATCAGTGGGTGGAGTTGGTTCATTATTGGTTCTCTGAGAGGGGACATGTATCTTCTAATTTTTTTGAAGCAAGTTTATTAAAATATTTAGTTTATATTGTACATTATACATATATATATACATATTACTTTCAGGATATAAGAAGTTATCTATTTGATTTTGCAAATATAGTTTGATATTGGCAGAGCTATATGAGTAGCTCTATCTGTTTCCCATACATCGGGATCCAAGAGTTATATACAAGTCAGACAAGAGTTCATAAGTTTCTTAAACTATAAACTTATATTTTCAATATTAAAGTATTTATACATTTTAATGAAACTAATATTATATATCATGGAAAATGTATTGTTATATATATGTATCATGGACGATTTATCACGGTGGATGATGTATCACGATACATATATGTATCATGGATGATGTATCGCGATAGATATATATATTACGGATGATGTATCACGAATGATGTATCGCGATACATATATGTATCATGATACTTAAATAATTTTTAAATTTGTTTGAATTATTTGCTTAAAATTATAATTTTTCTTGTGAATGGATGAGCATGGGAGGGAACCTGGTCAAGTGGAGTTCTACTGGATGACTTATACTCATCGTGATGGCACTTTTGTCAGAGATGAGTCGAGAGATTTATGTGTAAATTTTTATTACAATTATTTCATTCAATGAATTAAATTTGATTTTGTTAGTTATTAAGATCTAACTAATTTTTCTAAGTTAATATGGGAAAGAGCTACAGTTTTTATTGCCGAGTGTGTCGATGAGTCTACAACATATACGCAGAGTAGTCGCATCGAGGCTGAGGTGTTTACAGAGTTGATGGGGCTGGAGCGCTATGGTCGAGTGAGGGACATGGAGTTGGAGTCACCCCTACTCAGTTATCTGTGGTCAGTAGATATACACGTGATGCTGTAGAGGGTGCTCAGGATGCATGTGTTTGCAGACTTGAGGAGGAGATAGAAGAGATGCGATGAGTCATGCCGCTGAGATAGAAGAGATGCAATAGAGCCATACCACCGAAAGAGCAGTGAAGGAGAGAATGAGAGAGCACATTGAGCGGCTTACATATATCATTTAGATGTTTGTTCCATATTAGGTAAATATATATAATATTAAATATATATTTATATATTAAATCAATAATTTATATAATATATTATCATTCATAGTTTTGTAAATTAAACATTTTAAATATTTTTTATAGGCTTCTAGAGCATCAAATCTTCACGAATAGGGTGACGACCAACCTCCTGCAGATCATTAGTTTCAGTATTTTGTTATTTTATATCTTGATTTCATGTATTTTTTAATTTTATTAAACAGACATATATGTAACCAACTTTGTTATATTAGATTGTAATGAATTTTATATTTCAAATTTATATTTGGATGTGAAGAATACACGCCGACACTTTTTATAGCATCAGGAAGATTTTTCTCGATGCTTTAAAGCATCGAGAAAAGCCTTTTTTAGCATTGGAAAAATCTGTTTCTCTTGCAATGTACATATCCCTTAATTTTTCCAACCTCAAATGTGGCGGGGACTCATGATTCCAAGTCTCTCATGCAAGCACCACCAAGAAGACTAAAAACTAGATTAGTTGAAACTACAATTAAAAAATATCTATCTATAGAATTGGAAGTGGACCGGGCCGGACCGACCCATATCCCTACCCGAGCCTGGTTCAAAAAACAATCGGGCTTTGGGCGGGCTTAGGCCCAATTTATTTTTAAAAAACATGGCCCGAGCTCGAATCCGAGCCCAATTAGGTTGGTCCAAACTAGGCTTTGATTCAAGTTGGCCCAAATTAAAGCCCGATTGGCCTACAAAATTGAAGATGAAATGATAAAATGAAGTTCATTAAACTATTGTTATATATTCTAGCCTGAAATAAAGTCCAATTGGATCTGTCAAATTGAAGATGAAATAATAAAATGATATTCTTTTAACTACTGATACATATTTTAAAAAAATCTAAAAGATTAAAATTCTGAAACTATCGTAATGGTGGGCTGGGTTCGGGCCAGACCTTTTTCATGCTAGGTCCAGGTCGGGCCAAGGGGGAGCCTGAGCCTGATCCAAAAATTAAATGAGTCTATTTTTAGGCCCAAGCTTAGCCTGATCTACTTCAGGCCTGACCCAAAATCTAGCCTAATTTCGGGCTAGCATGAAGCCCATCGGACTAGCCCGAGCCCAGTTCCAACCTTGACATAACTCAAGATCCAAGAAATATTATGTAGGATCCTAAAATGTAATATCCTTTGTTAAAATCAAGGTTTTCATGTCTTAAAACTTGATTTCATAAGCTTCTATATCTCTTTTCTTTTTTTCTGAAAAACATTCCCATATTTATTTTTCAGAAAAAAGTTAGTAGACATGCATGCATGTGCATGCCATAAAAAAAAACAACTTACAACTACAAAAAGAGAAATCGAGCTATGCTGGTATTTTGCACTGATACTTTGCTTAATTATACGCCAGATCAGTTGTATGAGTTTTGGATTTTTTTCTTTCTTTAAGAGTTATTTAAAAAAAATAATGTACACAGGACATGAATCAAGCAAGCCTGCTTCTTAATAGGGTTGAAGTCGTATCTTTCATGTGAAAGAATAATTGATTTTTTTTTTTAGCATGAATAATTGGATCATGGTTTGTATGGATTTCAAATCACTCCAATTCTATTTTTTATCTGTTTGCATAGGTCTCACAACAAATATTGTATAATTCAAATGATTGATGCCATGAAAAAAGGAAAAAGAATTATCCTTTCTAGCGAAAGATAATATCTAAATTTTCTCTTGATAAAGCCGTGCTCGTAGGGGAGCTTTGCTATTTTTACTTTCTACGGTACTAAGATATATATATATTAAAAAAACCACAAAGCTCATACCATGCACCAAGATTGGCTAAAGATAAAAATCACTAGTAATACTTGAAAAACTTACCCTTTGTCGGAACATCGGAGACTTTGTTTAGGAGCTACACATAGATATAGAGATACATAGATATAATTAATTACACTTGTACATACACAAATATAAGAGAGAGAGAGAGAGAGAGAGAGAGAGAGAGAGAGAGAGAGAGAGAGCTTCCTTCAAGCCAAACAAGAGAAGAAGGCTGGGAAGGACGTCTCCTGGGTCATGCCTAACCCTTGAGGTGCACCCTCATCTTCCCTCGAGCCGATGCACCCAAAGGTATTCATGAACAAGCAGCCGTATACACCCCGCTAACCCTCGTGTTTTGGATTGAAGGAAGCTCTTTCAACAACCCACCGCACCCGATCCCCCATTACCATCAACAAATCATTGAATATACGTGCTATAAAAAACCAAAACCTCAATAGCTATTTATCATATATATGATCCATATGCCACTCAAGATGTGGTGGGCTTGGCTTTAAATAGATCTCATGCATGATGGGAGGACAGGGAAAAGGGTACGCTCGGATTCAATAAGGACCGTATGATGGCCTGTATTACCAATGGCATGGATTTTTTCATTTTCCGAGCCTAACTTCTCATGGGGCTGAATTTTTTAAAACATAATGTTAAATTATATTTAATTATTAAAGTAGGGTATTTCGTAGAATATTTACCGAAGTAGTTTTTTTCCTTACACGTGGCAGCATAGTGGATGCATGGCAGGTTAGTGGAGCGATGTGGCAAAATCATAGGAAGAAGCTGCAATTTCTCAAAGAAATCATAGCTTCTTCCTGGGATTGCTCAACAAAAAACAATACCTCCACTCTCTTTCCAGAAATATTTCTCCGGTCCTCTTCTCCCTTTTCTCCATTCTGGTCCCCGTATCCCACTCCAACCCCAAAAATATTTAATTATTATTTATTTTGTTATAAAGATTATAAATAATTAATTAATTATAAATGAGTATATCAGGGTATAAAAGTAATATATTAATTTATAAATAATTAATTAGTTATGGTATAAAAGTAATTCATTTATTTAATATAAATAAATTATGGTATTAATACTAAAAAATTAAAATATGTAAATACTTATAGCATGCAAATAAATAATTAATTATAAATGAGTATGTCATGGTATATAAGTAATATTTTAAATTATGAATAATGTTGTTAACATATACAGTGTATTAATTAGTTTATAAATATATTTGTTAAAGGAAAATAATAGTAGTATAATACAGTTTATTGTATAAATAAAATACCATACAAATATGATATAATTTATTTGATATAAATAAATTATGGTTTGATTGCTAAATATTTATAATGTATGAATATTTATAGCTTGTAAATAATTAGTTAATTAAATATGAGTAAGTGGTGGTATAAAAATAATTTATTAAATTACAAATAAAGTTAGTAACATATACACTGCATTAAAGTAATTTTTAAATACATCTATTATTTACAAACATTAATAGTATAATAAAATATATTGTATAAATAGAAGACCTTGATAAAAGTATAATAATTTTAATTAATTTAAATAAAGTTTAGTATGAATACTAAATATTTAAAATTTATAAATATTTAAAGCATGCAAATAATTAAATAATTAAAAATGAGAATGTCATGGTATATAAGAAATTTATTAATTTATGAATTAAGTTGTTAACATATATGGTGCATTAATTAATTTATAATTATATTTAATAAAAGAAAACAATAATAGTATAATCAAATTTAATTTATAAATAGAATATAGTACAAATATGATATAATTTGTTTGATATAAATAAATTATGATATGATTGCTTGATATTTATTATGTATGAATATTTATAGCATGTAAATAATTAGTCAACCAAATATGAGTATGTGGTGGTATACAACTAATTCATTAAATTATAAATAATGTTAGTAATGTATATGCTGCAATATAGTAATTTTTAAATGCATCTATTAATTACAAATATTAATAGTACAGTAAAATATATTGTACAAATAAAAGATCTTGGTTTAAGTAAGATATTATTTGTTTAATTTAAATAAAGTTTAGTATGAATACTAAATATTTAAAATTTATAAATATATAAAGGATGCAAATAATTAAATAATTATAAATGTGTATGTCATGGTATATAAGTAAATTATTAATTTATAAATAAAATTGTTAACATATATGCTACATTAATTAATTTATAAATATATTTATTAAAGGAAAGTAATAATAGTATAATTAAATATATTTGAGCAAAAATATTAGAAATATGTAGCTTGTATGTTTATAATTTTATTTTTTTATTTATGTAGATGTGTAGCATTCATATTTATAGTATGTAATACGTAGAAGTTATTATTATTGACATAATTATGTTTTGAAATTACTTATTAGGTTAATCACTTGATTTATTTTATATATATTTAAAATTTGCATTGCATTGAACCGTAGATCCATCAGTTGATTAACATGCATATTCTATAGTATCCATACAGTTTTATATTTTTATACAGATTTAAGAATTATGCACATTAATCAATTGATTATCCAATTTAGATTGTTTGAAAATTGTAATTAATTTTAAAAGTCAATTTACAATAAACAAACGATATGTAATGAAGACCGAACAAAATTTCGAGCAATACTTTTCTTTAGTTCTCCGCACATAATTATTTGTATGCGGAGAACTAAGAAAAAATTTTGTCAAAATTTCATTCGATCCTTATTACATACCATTTGCTTACTATAATTGACCTATAAAATTAATACAATTTCTGAATGAGATAGAACTTATCTTTACCTACTAGTTGTGATAGGATACATTTGTCATATAAGTCATTTTAAACTCTGTACATATATATTAATTCCAAAATATGTTGTAACCTAAATTTTCCTATTTAATAGGATATTTGATTTTCTAATTTCAGTGTTGAATTATTTATTTTGTTCAATTGTTTGTCATGTAAGTCATTTTAAACTCCATACGTAGATATTATTCACTTTCACACCTTTGTAATTATAGATAAATACTTCCATAAATTATAAATACAGCACAATTGGCTCAGTTCTTATTCTATAATGACCAGAAAGAAAGGAGTTAAGTGCCAGCTTGGTACTGGTCAATCATGTAAGGATCTTTGAATATATATCATGATCTTAATCATCAACAACCAACCTAAATCCTACTAATTTTTTGAGCTCATTCATCTCCCCATGACACGTGGAGAGGCTTTTCATGTGCACATAAACCAAGGGCCCCTAGCATTTCTGTTTCATGTAATATGTACCATATGTTTTCTATCCTATCCTATTACAACTTTCGATAGTAAAAAAAATTTTAAATAATAAAATAAATTTATAGTCAAGAAGTCTTTTTTTCTTGTCTATTTGTTAGATGGATATGATCCCACTATTTATAAAATATTTGGTATTAGTTTCTATTTTCTTGCCAGAAAATTTCATTATGAGCTGCACGAATTATATAAGCTATAGAACACACCAGGCTAATTCATAGGGGAGGAAATAATTAATTGATGACACCAATCCTATTCTCTTCAAAAGAAAAAGAGAAAAGAGAACATACCATGATCCCGTCAGCTAAACAAAATTTACTCTAGTAGCAAAAAAAAAAAAAAAACAATTTGCAATCCTATGCCAACCCATTATTTTTTGGGAGAACCATTTCCTTCTGTTAAATAAACTCTATAAACAGGAGAAGAACAAGAAAAGCCCCAACTCCTTTTTCTTAAATGGCTTGTACATCTAAATCTACCTAGAAGCCAATCATTGTTTAAAACATTGAATTACATGAAGGAAAAAAAATCCAAAGAGTTTTTGTGTTACCTAACATAGAGATTAGTAAGCATACCCTAGAAAAAATAAGAGAACTTCACATAAAACAACAAGCAATCAATGGTTGGTACCATGATAGACATAAGATGGCAAGTGATCAATGGTTGGTATCAGAAAGACATTGGAAGAGCATCCAAAATTGCATAACACCAATATAAGTTATCAGAATAAGGTAATATCAAAACCTTCTATCCATATCTTTCGACAAATGATAATCTAAACATAGACTAGAAAATCAACTTAATCTTAGAAATTAAATCTTAAAAAAATTGAAATTGTATCTACCATCTCGACCAACATTTGGAGGTGATTCTTCAATCATTTCTACCACTTCCCCATCATTGTTTTTATGAGCCACACAATCCTCTATGTCAGGCTGGTCACAATTCAAAATATGCTTTGGCAGACACTTTGCAGACTCCGTGGCTAAAGATAAAGAAAAAAAAGAAACATATTTATTAAATATTACTAATTAACAATTCAACATATTAAAGGATGATCTAACACAAATCATACTAATTGACAATACTTCTCTAAATTCCTTAAAAAAAGAAATCAAGATTTTTTTTTTTGAAAAAAAGCTAAAAAAGCAGTCAGCAACATTAAGTCTAATGATAATATGGCAAGACAGAAGTTGCCCTAGATCAGCCATGATACAGTGCATTGAAACAAGTAGAGGAACTTCAGGACATTTCCTTAAAAGGAACATATCACTTCAATCAATATCATAATGCTTCATTAGAGAACATACACGTGTTGTAAACTACTATAAACTGTTTTTCAGAGAAGAATGAATATATACAATAGACTATAAAAGTCATGTTTAACAGGAAAGCTAGAACCACCCCTAAAATACTATTGTCACATAGCTCCAATAAACTTGAAGTTGAATCACATTTTATCTTTGAAGAAGCGATATCAATGACTTTTTCCCATGAAAGGGTAAAAAATTAGATGACAAATAATGACACCCCCTTACATTAACCAAAATTAAATTAGATGACAAATAATGACACCCCCTTACATTAACCAAAATTTCTCAGAAGCTACTTTGATGTACCTATAGTTATAGATTTTTATTCATATAGTAGAATATTGAATATTGCATAATAGTAATAACAGTACAATCAAGGAAAGAAGAATTGGTACTGACAGGCATGCTGGTTGGTGACCGGTACAATATGATACCAGTCCATATCATACTGAACCGCACTGCACAGAACCACAAGAGGGTGAGGGTTGGAGAGGAAGGAGAGCTAGGGAGAGGGATAGGGGGAAGAGGAAGAAGGAGAGGGAGAGCACTGGTGGGGGATAGGTAGAAAGAGGAGACTCACCTAATTGAGCTTCACAAGAGAGAAAGGCTGGAAAGAGGCCAAATGCATAATCAGTATCGGTGTTGCTACCCGTCATGGTCTCCTTGTTACAAAAGTCCCTATCCAGGGAGGATCGAGGCTCAAATCAAAAGGATCGAGGCTATTGTCTAGTCCCAAGTGCCCAAGAAACCCTAGAATTTTGCTCGAGCAAGTGATTAGGGCTCGACTTTGGAGGATTGGGGTGGGAAATACAATGGATCTGATGAAGGAGAGAGGGAGGAGATCATATTTAGGGAAGAGAATGGTGGGAGATTGGAGAGGGAGGGACGGAGAAAGAAGGCGAAGAGAGAGAAGGGGGACTGGAGAAGAAGGCAGGAGGGGGAGGGGGGAAGTGAGGGTTTTGAAGCATCTATAGGGGGAGGACTTATCGTTTTGAAAAGAGGCTCTACATCATGCCGATAGCAAACCAGTTCAATTTGGTATGTCCCAACCGGCCCATTCAGCATGATTAGCTAGACCTTGATACCTATAGCTATTAACCTGGATATAGAAAAGCATGCACTTATATCAACAAATGCCCAAAATTATAACATTTATTAACACGTAAATATGAACATGAATGATGAAATGTGTTTCTTCATTAGAGTTGGTAGTTTACCCAAGATAAGCTGTCTTTATTAAAAAGTGTCTTCTTACATTAACTCAAATCCATTTGGCCACTACACCTCTTCACTAGAATAGTCACTATCTTACATTAACAATCCAATGTCTCAAAAACAATTTTCTCCTTGATCCTCCATTAATATCACATATACTCTTCAGAAAATGCACCTCTTATTTTATCAACTAGGTTGAGATCCACCTGAACATTCCCATGTTTATTACACTTTTCTTGTGCTTATAAGATTTTTGTACTAACCAACATTATTCCATAAGGCAAAGGTCATCATATATTTATCTACAACATGCCATAATAAGTATAAAATGGTCACATGATAATTAAAACTTTCTCCAGGACAATATAGAATATGAAACACTTCTTTCTCGAAGTTGAAAGGCAAAAAATAATCATAAGGGTTGTTAGAACATATTGTTCCAAAATAGCTAGCAAAAAACACCTTGCATAAACCAGACAATGCCAATGGCATTAGTGACCGAGTGTCTTGTAGAATAAGAGCCATCAAATGAATGAGCTGTTCATGAGCAACTCGCATTCACAATGAGCAAACCTTGTGGTAGAATGTGAACATGCAATATAAATATATTTTTTTATTACTAATACAACTTATTTTGTATTTTTAATAAATTTATAATGGCATACATTATAAATATAATTTATCTCATACTCAGTTATGAGTCATTAAGGATATTTTATTTCTCCGCTATTAGATATTTAGATGTAAAAATAAAGGCTGACTTTTCTAAAAGCATCTATAAATTTTTCCCATTCTTTCCATTTCCCACCTTTACCCACCGGCATGGGCCTTGACCCCAACCACCAAATCATCTCTCTCTCTCTCTCTCTCCCCCTCCCTCCCGCAAAAAAATCGATGCAAACAAAAAAAGAAGTTCTACTGTGATCATCCATGCAGCAACTTCTGCCCAAGCCAACACACCTACTCTAATCATAACCTCCTTTATGATATTGCTATAGAAAGCAAGCAAGTCAGCTAAGATTATGCTAGCACGAGATGTAAACAACCCGAGCTTGACCTCAGCATAACCAAATTGTAAAGAGCTTGTATAGAGGTTTAGTCGGGCCAAGCTTCATTGAGATCAGCCTGTTTAGTCAAACATAAATGATGCTGCTTTTAAATCACTCACAAAAAACAATAGTTAGGATGCTAACCAAACCATTGAAAATTCAAATTCCTCTTCACACTGTGATGGCAAAATTTTGTTTTTTGTTGAAATTATTGTGGAAAATAAATGGCTTATTTGGAAGATTGATAAATGAAAACAGACCTTTGAAAATTTTGAAACCTTTTCACACTATGGCATAATTTTGTTTTTTATTGGAAATGATTATAAAAAAGAAATGGCTTACTTGAAAGATTGATGAATGAACCAATAACCAAATTTTGCAACACAAGGGTTAAAAGTGTCAAATAGTGATTTTTAAAAGGCTTAAAACTAGTGCTTACCGAGCATACTTAAAATGGATGATTCGACCCGTACCAAACCATATCGATGCCAGCTCATGATGGTTCAGCCACTTGGTTTAGTTCACATATAAAACACCTCCCACCACCAATTGAATACTTTGCTCGCCGTCTAGATGCTGCCAGATACCGCTTGCTCCATCCTCTTTGACACCAGCCATCACTAGTAATTCTCTCTCTCTTCCCCCCCAAAAAAAACTAAGGTTAGGGTTATAATCCCTCACCTCCCTGTGAACTTTAAGAGCCTTCGAGGGCTCTTGGTGAGAACACTCTCTCCACCTGCACAAGGAAACAAAATAGTAGTTAAATGAACTTTCCACTTCACTGTGAACATATGTCATACAACATGATATGATGTAGAACTACAATCTTTCCCTACAAATCATGCAATAACATAAATTGATCATCCAATAAAACATGCAAAGTTATCCAAAATGAGTTAATGTAACTGGCAATCTCGAAACCATTACAAAGTTCAAAGAAAAAACAACTAACTAATAAAATTTGTAGGTTAAAACTGGCCCAACAAGCCTAGGCAGGCTGATTGAGGTAGTTGCTAGGAAGCTAACCCACATATAAGGGTCTCCCAAGCAGGGCCGATGAGGGACCACCAAAACATTTTGGCTCCAAAGGTAGTTCAAATGCATACCAAGGAATTTTACCTAATAAGGGAAATTCTGCATTGGTCCAACATATGAGGAAATTTTAGGGCACCATAGATAATTAGTAACTGGTCATTATGATTGTTGGATTGAAGCAGAACACTGCCAAAAAAATGAAAACCATATGGTAGATGTCTAAGGAAAACAATGACTGCATATTATAACCAAGAACCATGACTAGTAAGAAAAATTAATGCACGTTTTGGACCTGATTTTCAAATGCTTGTCGCAAGGTGCAGGATTTTGGAGGCACTGTATTGGTAAGTCCCACTCTCAATGACAAATATTTATGTATCAAGGAATGCTACTGGGCCTTCGTGTTTAACCCAATTGGCAACACCCTATTGAGGTGCATCATACAATCCCAACAAACATGGAAGTAGACTTGCTCATATTGCAGGCTGCCCGCCGGATTTTAGCTCATTTAAAACAGGCATGGGCCATTGGTTTTAGTCTGGTGGGTCAGGTCGGGCCTCAAAATAAAGTCCAAAATTTTAAACAAGCTGGACTCGGATTTACGTCGACTCGGCCTGGACCCATATCCCCCTAACTCCTCTTACCTTCAGTTGTTGCCGATGGGCACATCTCTTCGCATTGTTCTGACCCTAATTCTTTTTCTCTTTGTGCACTCTCTATTGGTGGCCATGACCATGTGAGGTGATTGCTGACAATCAAATCGACATCTTCGATGAGGTGCTTTGGTAGGGAATGCTGGAATTCCAGTGATCATGTTGTGTTACGGGGCTTGATCATGATCTCTAGGCTAGTGCAAAATCAATCCAATCTGATGTCATCCCTGTCGCTGCCTTCTCGCTAGTCAGATCCTCCTTGGCTACTCACGCCTCATGTTGTCCCAACCTCCCTCCTCATGTCATCCCACCCTCCATGTCACCTCCTCGCATCATCCCGGTCACCTCCTAACTCTTTAGCCCTGCCTGCCTTCTGCCGCCTTCTTGCCTCCCTACCTTTTCCTCATCCAAGGAAGTTAAAGACCCGACCTGGAAGCCCAAAGCCAAAGATGGAATGTGCTCGGGCCTGAGAAGTAGGCCTAAAGTTCAAGCGAGGCTCGGGCCTAGCATAGTTGATGTTGAACCAAAACAGAAGGAAGAAGAAACTATTGACAAGAAATCAGAGAAGATAGGCAAAACTATCCAATGATATCTTATAAGCCTGTATTTATAGGATTGCAACATGCCTTAACAAAATAACATATCCAAAATAAATACAGAATCTTGTAAATAAGGACATCCAAATCAAATGAAATTAACAATTTAAGAAAATCCTAATCAAATCAAATCAGCAATTCAAGAAAATCCTAATCAAATCAAATTAGCAATTTAAGAAAATCCTAATCAAATTAGTATTTGCATCCACATGTAGCGTAAACATGTAAGGTAGGTAGTTTAGGATTTCCATCGTCCCAATCAAGATTCATTATGCTGGTTCCTATGGTGGAACTGATTGGCCAGCAGATTGATTCAATATGCTCTAGTGCCATTTTATGCTAGGCCTTTATTGACATGAAAAATAGAGCAGCAAAAAAGGAGAATGGAAGAGAGGGAAAGAGAGAGAAAGAAAGCAAGGTAGGGAAAGGGACGCCGCCAAAAGGCCAGGGAGGCTGCTGGACTGATCGGAAGCCACCAAAGGGCACGAAGGCTCAAAGGAGGGGCTCCGCCCTTTGAATAATCGAAACTAGGGCCCAATGACCCACTTTTTTATTTTAGAATTTTTAAGTGAAGTCAGCAACCCTACTATCGACTTCACTTAAAAATTATAAAAAATGAAGTCAACAATGTTGTTGCAGACCTCAATTAAAAATAGCAAAATAAAATTTTAAAAAAGGGGCCATTGATCCCTTATTTCAATCAGTCGAAGGGCAAAGCTTCTCCTTCAACCCTTCACACCCTCCAGTGACCTACGATAACCCTCCCTCTCTCCCTCCACCCCCCTCCTCTTTTCCTCTCTTTCCTTCTCCCTCTCCCCCTCAATCATTTTTTTTGTTTTGAATGCTGGAACCATCCTAATCTAACACTAGCATGGCTCGGAACTCCTAAACTAGGCAGTTGAGGATGATTCCACATTCTTTAGCCTTGACATTGTTCAAAGTACCCAATTAAGATTATATGGATGTTCAAATACTATATTCCCTTAGAATACATGATCAAACATGCAAATAAATATTTCTCTAAAAAAAATCATTAAGTTTTAAAACTTTCAAGCTTTTCCTTCGATATCACCTCAAAAGACTCATACATCACCAATTCGTGATGACTCCTTCAAAATAAATGAAAATTTTTAAAAAAATTGAATTGGTAAGACGATATATTTGTCATTAAGCATTTTCATTGTTTTCAATAATATTTCCATTAATCCTCAAAGAACTATAATGGAATTAGCAAAAATAATATCATTACATGAAAGCATGGAATTCAAATAAGCTAGGATATGAGTATAATAATCCTTCAGAAAAACAAATAGTCAGAGATCTGCAATTATTTGGAGCATTCAAGTCCAGTAATTTCATATTTAATGATACATCACTAGATGCTCAAAGTTGTAATACTATTCTTGCACATCAATCTAGACACACAATGCATATAGATAGATCATTATGATTTACATCCGCCCTAAGTCTTCAAATAATTGTTACTAAAATAGTGTATGACTGGAAATAAAAAGAAAAGGAAAGAAAGAAACGGTAGAAGAAGTAAAGGAAAGAAAGAAAGGAAGTGTAAAAGAATGAAAGGAAGTGTAGAAGAAGAAAAGGAAAGAAAGAACTGAAGGGTAGAAGAAGAAAAGGAAAGAAAGAAAGGGATAAGAGAAAGAAGAAAGGTAGGAAGGAAGAATGGAAACAAGAAAGAAGAAATAGGAAAGAACGGAAGAGAGGAAGGGAGGAAGAAAAGAAGGAAAAAAGGAAAGAGGAACCAGATGATTCCACTTGGTTCAAGCTGATTCGGTCTAGTAAACCCCCAAACTAACTTGATGTGGCCTTAGTTCAGGCAGGTACACCTCGAACCAATTGGTTCGGGTTGGTTAGACATACCCTAAGCCTACTTAAACTTGCCACTAAACAGTTCCTTCTCCTAAATCCATGCCCACTATCAATCTAGCTTTCTTAAACTATAGTTTGAACAAGAGATATGAAATCTATATGCATTCAAACTTCTAAGACTCACTCAAGAAATTCTTACACCCCGAGACTCGAGGCATATGCAGCTGAATTTTCCATATTTGCACAATTGTAGGACAATCTACAAGATCAGCCACAATTTAATAATATCAGATATATTTCTTTCAGTCTCACATAAATTGTATGTGAACACAAATTGGAATGTTTGATGCATTTTCCTGTATGGTCAAATTTATGAGCAAAATGAGTCCAAACAGAAAACCTTTATGTTTCATGGTTTATTAGAAAGTTATCTTAAAATTTTCTCAATCCATAGAAAAGCAACAAAATATTGATGAAACCAGAGTTTTATGAGTGCTCTATGACTCTTCAAAGAGGGAAAGCTCTAAACAGTATAATTAAAACTTGAATTGCATTTTGCTAACATATGTATGTGCATGTGTGCGCTTGCACCCATACATTTATCTACATATATACATACGTGGACAAATTAAATAATATGAAACAATTCATGTTTTTTTCCTGAACAATAAGAAAATTTTTGCCTTCATCTTATCCCAAGTCTACATTTTCTCATTTCCCATGCTGAACTTAAAACTGTTGTAAAGCAACACTGAAAAATGAGTTTTCACCATAACAAAACTTACATTCTCAGATTTTGTAACTCCAACCCCCAAACCATTCACCACCTTTCCACGTTAACCATAGACTTTTCTCCAATAATGATGCTCCAAAAAATCTTTTTAGTTCAAAAATACTCATTATTCATAATATGACAGGACTCTCTTAGAGGTTCCAATATGCCAGGCATAAAGAAATTCAAGAGCCCAAAGCCTCATAGTAATATTATGGGGGATTTATTCAAGAATTCGATTCAACATGCACTAGAAGACCAAAAAGCAATCATAACCATTATGCAATCCTATTTAACATCGAATCAGACAAAGATAAAGGAAAGGAGGGCAAAAAAAGGTAACCCCAAGTACAATTTCCCCTTCAACGTATCCCAGGTCTACATTGTTCTTGTTTCCCAAACCAAATCCTGTCGTCAAGTGACATTTAAAAGGAAATGATTTCATTGTGAGAACCTAAATTCCCAGATTTTGTAACTCCAAGCCCGTAACCTTTCACCGCTTCATTTTGTCATTAACATGTTCCTTTTAACAACAGATCATGATGTTCTAGGGAATCCATTTTAGTCTGCAAACTACTCATTACTCACAAGTAATTTAAATTTTAAAATATAACATTCCATATCTGCTAGCAAAATAAAAGGTTTTAATAAATAAATAACTATTTTATGTCCATGTCCAACAACCAAAATCAATGTTTATTAAAAAACTTTGAAGTGACAAACAAGTAGACAACAAAAAGATTCAAGCTCATGGTGTAAAATTTATGTCAATACTTAGAAAAATATCTTCTTGAGTTGCAATATTCTCATCACTTCCATCTTCCCTTACATTGAAATCATTTTGATCACTTTCACCATCATCATCCTCTAAATCTTCCAAGTTCAATATATCTATAAAATTTATAAAATAAATCATATATCTTGAAATTGTAATCACATTTTATTCATAAACTATACAATAAAATAATTTTCTCACCATCATTATTATTTTTTTGAATAGAACATGATGTTAATTCATGATGAAAAGTTTCCAATTCCTCACCAGTTAACTCTGATAGCTCATCAACTAACACCCATGCATCATTATCACCAAGAAATTCAAAGTCAATAGGATCATAGTTCCGACCCTTGAAATAAAACTTGTGTTTTATATTTGTTAGTTTGAAAATTATAAAATAATAAGTACATAAAAATAATTGTATTTCAGTTATCATAAAATTATCTTTATTTTAGTCTTAAATTGTTGTGCACAAATACTAGATCATTAAGCCTTTGATGCTCCAACCTATTTCTCCTTTTAGAATGAATATGTTTAAAGATGCTCCAATTTCACAAAGTTGGATTACTAAATGAATACCTTTCTAAAACATCTAAAAGTCCAGAAATACTGTGAGGATGTTTCTCCATAAGCTCTAAATCATATTGAAAATATGGATTCTACCAAAATCTAGCTGTATGAAGATTTTGGTGTAATTGCAAATCCCACTAGGAATCAATTATCCTTAAATAAGGTTCCACTATAGCCTTTATCCTTTTAAACCTCTTGATCATTTCATTTCTAGCTTGATGCATAGCATAATATAAGTAACCTATTGAAGGCCTATCATCACTATCAACAATCCTCAAAACTCGAATTAAAGGCTCTGTTAGTTTAACAATGGTTGCACATTCATTCAGAAAAATAGAATTAAGTATATCATCAACGAACATTTTTTCTTTACTATCCTTAGCATAAGCTGAACTTGCCAACTCTCTAGAAGTTACCATTGCTCTTAATGCATCTTTGTGGCCTAATATGCTTTGTAAAGTAATAAAATTTATAGCAAAACTTGTGGGTGCTGGATGAAGCTAATTTTTCAATATCTTGCATGATGAGTTAAGGCAATGAGCAGCACAAGGTGACCAAAATAATGTAGGAAAGTCTTGCTCTAACTTTTTACCGGCAGCAACATAGTTTGTAGTATTATCAGTCACTATATGAACCACATTTTCATGACCAACAGATATGATAATTTCTTTGAATAATTGATACAATATATCAGCTATCTTCAAGGGATCTGAAGCATCCACACTCTTCAAAAATACGATTCCTCTAGGGTAATAAACTAAAAAATTAATAAAAGTTATCCTACACTAATCAGTCCACCCATCATTCATAATTATGCACTCGGTTCTCTTCTATGTGCACAAAAATTTTCAACTTTCTTTTTTACCTCATCAACATTCTTGGTTAATAAATACCATGAATAGAGTGAAAATTTGGAGTTTTGTAACCAACAAAAATAGTTTTTTCCAACCAGTTTATCTCGATGCTAGGGGGTGCGTCGAGAAGCTCCATCACCATGCCGACGCTTTTGAGAAGCATCAGAAAAAACAAAGGTTAACGATGCTTTCAAGCGTCTGCAAGTCCACCATTTTCTTCCCCCCGATTGAACCTTAAACTCATTCTTTCTGTCTTGTGCCGCTCCTCCATTTCCCCTCCAGGATCCCTCCTTCCTCCTTCATCTCTTCTAGCATCATTGATCACCCATCCTCCCAAGTTCTCTTCCAAAGCCCATTCTATCATCTTCCCGTAACCCCCCGGTCCTCCTCGTGCCTTATAGATCCCCTCTGGTGTGGTCCGTGGAGACGATACCCAAGTGAAAAACTCCTGTCTCTTGCTAAGCAAGTGGATCCCCCTCCTCAGTTCCAACGTCGAGGAGTTCATCGCCTCCGATCCCATCTGCAGCCCCATATATCCCTCTCCGCTAACTTTTTTTTAAAATTTTTGTGTGATCATTTGGTAATATCAGATGTTGTTAATTTTTTTTGGTCTTAAGATATGATTTGGGATTTATTTGAGTTTTTTTTCTAAATTTTCTAGAATTGTTCTTGTTATATCCATGTATAGAAGCTTTATCAAAAAAAATCATTAGAAAACCCTGACCTATGGGATGCCCTATAGATCAAGACTTCGATAAGGTCAAATAGTTCGATACAAGATCATGGTCAGGGGAGATCCCCTAATCTGACCATATTTTTAATAATATTATATTTTTAAGTAAAAACAATTCCAAATAACAAGTTTCTGACTTATATATAAATATAAAGTAGTATTACATCAAAAAGAAAATCTGTGTCTGGGTTGGATCATGTATGGGTTAGGATGAGATCTCGATCCCACTTATGTAGGGTTCATAAAGTTATATACCTGAATATAATATATAATCAGGTTAAGCCAAGTCCTAGTTGGATGAACTTCTAGTAGAGACCCAACTATAGATAGTTACATGGATCTATCTTTGAACCCATTCCACATCAAGTTTAGGTTGGGAATAGGTCTAAGAAATTTAATTAAAAAACAATCACTGATATAATCGAATTCAAAAGTTTCAACCGAAAAACAATAAGAGAGTGCTGGTCAGCTAAGGCCCAACCATGATCTAAAGTTTTCAGCATATCCAAGTCTTCTTCTCAAGTTTTTAGCAGAAAAGAAAATAACTTTGTGTTGCTGAAAGCTTAATATAATCAAGAAGGTTGATGGTGTATGTAGTATTATATTACACATGGCAAAAACATTACTCCCTAAGTTCCTGAGAATATAACATTTAAGATGTATTGGCTAGTACTAACATGAATCAAAGATATGCTATTTGTGGTTCTTTTTTATGGGTACATGGAAATGATTTAAGGTTTAGTAATCTTGTTGGGAAAATATATATGGAAACTAGTTTGGGTACAGTTTATATGCCCATTGAAAACTAGTACTTCTTTAATTATTACCATTCATAACCATTATGAACTTGGTACAATGTAAAACTATAGGCTGGAAAATGGCTTTTACCTAAAATGAGTAGGTGACATGCTAGTGAAGAAGACCCTGGTCTTCCCAACATGATAAAATGTTAGCATATGGATTAATGACTGGGTTGTGTGGGTCAGTTGTGCCGTAATATTCTTTGCATCTCATATTGGCCAAGCAATAATGATTGTAGGCCATTCCAATATTTTGAAATTTGGTTGGCAAACCCACACTCATCACCTCCCCTCATTTTGATCAAATTCAGCATTAAAATGCCTTTATCCTAAATCTAGTTAGGGAAGCTATGACCATTGGTGAAACATGATCAAAATTGGGCAAAATTTTTTCAATGCACTCATCTACATACTACCTTCACCCACTAAAATTCTTTCTGAGTTTTAAAAGGATTCATTAGATTGAAATTGTGTTTTCTTCATCAAGGTCCTAGCCTTCCATGATTGATAGTTCTTGACAACCAAAAATAGACAATCCCTACATGAAACTGGGCATAACTTAAAGAATAGATTAATAATAAATAGGTTTTGACCAAGTAATGAGTTTGTAGCTTTGAATATTTAATCTAGATACTCTATACCCATACCTCCTTGCTTCATAAATGAAAAGAAATTTTGGACACATTTATTATTGTATAATTTTGTATATACATTTATTATTGTATTATTTTATAATTTATAATTGAGCCGAGTCAAGCTTGAACAAGAGCCGAGCTTTAATAGCTTGTGAGTAAATGACTCAACTCGATTCATTTGCATTCCTAGTCCCGACTGACATGTGCATGCCATAACATATGTGTTGCAGATATTAATGCACATAATCAAGGCTAAATCCTTTATGGACCTTCTAAAGCAACTACCTAGACTGAGCTTATAAAAAGGCTCCAAGCCTAGGATGTTAGCACATTACATCTAAAACTATTCAAATTTTGTGCTGGTACTCTTGAAAAACATAAATAATCTTATTTATAAAAAAAAGAATTACTAACTTTAAGAGCCCAATCACTATATGACCTTGATAAGATCTGGTTGACGGACTATATCAGTCTATCAAACCAGAGTTGGAAGAGGTCTATCCATTTATTTTCTTTTAGAGTCCTCTCCTTTGTTCTTCCCACCCTCCTCCAAGACAAAACCTGGTTCAAAACCACCATATTTTTGACCAAATTTTGGAAAGTGCGTATCAAGTCAGAGACCAACATGTACTATATCGATTTAGCCAACTGATCCAGACTGAGTCATGTGACAGACAAAAACATGGGATTTTTAATATATATATATACATGGTCTATAAGTTTCCTTAGCTTTGGTTGAAGGTAGGCTGGTATTAAATGAGGCTTGACCAAATCCAAGCTAGGTCAGTGAAGGCTACGCCATAAAATATTAAGGTAGAATTGTAATAATATAAAATAAAAGAAAATTTAAAGCTAGAGCTAAATTTCTACCCTTTCTAAATACTATTTTGGATTTAACCCAAAAAATAGAAATGATAAGGTTTTCTTGAGTTCGTTTGACCATCTAATTTTAGTTACATTTAAAATTTGTTCATTATTGTGAATCTTTTATTTCAATACCATGTATAGCTTTGCTATGATCAATTATGGCTTTTTAAATATTTTTTATAAAACTTACATTGCATAGAAATATAGACTCATCAATTGATTAATGTACATATTCTATAGCATCCGTATATTCATTTTATTTTTATACAAGTGGGAGAATTGTATTGTGGTCAATTGATTGTCTAGTTTGGATAGTTTGAGAACTGCAAATAATTTTATAGGTATTTATAGTAATCAAGTGGTATGGATAGAGTTTCAAATATATTTCGGACGGTATTTTCTTTTAGTTCTCCTCATACGTCTTTAGTCGTGTGGGGAGAACTAAAGAAAATGCTGTCAAAATTTTTTTAGAGCTATTATTGTATATCGTTTGATTAATATAAATGATCTATATAATTAATATAATTCTTGAATGGGATAGGACCTATCTTTATCAATT
Source organism: Areca catechu (assembly GCA_021397845.1). Lineage (NCBI taxonomy): Eukaryota > Viridiplantae > Streptophyta > Magnoliopsida > Arecales > Arecaceae > Areca > Areca catechu. The sequence goes on from CM038042.1 coordinate 125,494,878, forward strand.
AGTTGATGATAGGATGCATTTTAAATTAACATATGTTATTTTTCATATAATTTTAAAAAATAATATTTGGTGCATTGTTATTGATTGAAGAGTTTTTTTGGTATTTAGCTAACTTGAAAGTTGGATCATTTCTGCCTAAAATAGATAAAAGCAAGATAAATAAACCGAAAAATACCAAATAATATTTAGATGGAGTTCATGATATTTATTAATTCGGTATGGATAAAAGAAGTTTGAATGAAAAGATTTTATGTCCATGCTGACGATGTGTTAATAGTTCCTATCTAGATCTACAAATAGTTGAAGAACATTTAATATGGAATATTTTTGCAAGAGGTTATACTGAGTGGATTTTTCATGGAGAACTTATGTTGCCAGTATGAAGTAATCAACTCTCGTCTGATCTTGGATCCAGTAATATACAAGAGAATCCTGTAGGAGATGATGATATAACAGGTTTAATCATAAATGCTTTTCAACATGGTGTTCAGAACTTTGGAGGTTCAACTGATACATATGAAATAACTGGAATATGTGAAGGTTCTACATTCATTGAACGAACATATGTCGAGGAGCGGATGTAACCATCAACTTTTGAGTTAGCTCGGTATTATAATTTAATGAAAAAAGTAGATGAACAATTATATCTTGATTGTTTAAAATTTTCTAAGATCTCTTTTCTTATACATTTATTCTATATAAAATATATGAATGGATGGTCCAAAAAGAGTTTTACCATGCTTCTCAGGTTATTAAAGGATGCATTTCTAGAAGGCAATGGAAAACCATCCTTTTTTATGAAGCAAGGAAAGTTGTCAACAATCTAAATCTTGGATATCAAAAGATTCATAGTTGTCCGAAAGATAGTATGTTATATCATAGTAAAAATGCTGATCAATAGTCATGCAATGTATATGGTTTTTCATGATGGACAACTCACGAAGGAGATGAGGATGACGTTGTGAATGGAATAGATACACTATGGCTTACAAAAAAATCAGTGAAGGTATTGCATTACTTTTCTCTTATTCCTCGATTGAGGAGGCTTTATTCATCATCAAAAATAGCTTCATTAATGAGATGGCATGATGAAGGGCGTACGAATGACAGATTGTTGAGACATCTAGCAGATAGTTTAGCATGAAAAGCATTTAATGCTAGACATTCTGATTTTGCCTTTAATATTCGTAATATTGGTTGAGTTTAGCTTCAGATGGCTTCAATCCTTTTCGGACTCTAAATTCTATATATAGCACTTGGCCAGTTATTCTAATACTATATAATTTACCACCATGGTTATGCATGAAACAATCCTCACTTATCTTGTCAATGGTTATTCCCAGTGATAAGGATCCAGAAATGATATTGATATTTTTCTATAACCTTTAATAGAGAAATTGATATAGTTGTGGAAAGGTGTTGATGTAATTGATGCTTCTAATGGGGAAATATTTAAACTACGGGTAGCTTTGTTATTGACTGTTAATGATTTTCCAACATATACCAATTTATCTGGTTGGAGTACAAAGGGATGGGTTGCATGCCCTTGTTGTGCATATTCGACACATTCAATATGGTTAAAACATGGAAAAAAATTTTGTTATATCGGACATCGTCGATGGTTAGAACTAAATCATCTGTTTCATTTTCAGAAAGATTTATTTGATGGTACCACAGAAATGAGATGTGCACCTATTCCACCTTCTTGAACTAATGTTCATAAATAAATAGATTCCATTAATTACATATATGGTAAATTCTCGAAGTCTTCTAAAAAAGAGGAAGGGATGATCAAAAAGGATTGGCAGAAGAAGTGACTACTAGTACTATGGATGTACAGGTATTTGAAGATCCTGATAATTTTTTTGAAAATGAAAATAAGGAAGATGTACAGGTAGCATCTATAAATCATCCTAGCAAACATTTATGGAAGAAAAGAAGTATCTTCTTTGACTTACCTTATTGAAAACATAATTTTATTCGGCATAATCTTGATGTCATGCATAAAGAGAAGAATGTTTGTCATAATCTACTTGGAACATTATTGAATCTTGATAGAAAGGCCTAAGATAATATGAAGGCACGACTGGATTTACAAGAATTAGGTATTCGATAGGAGCTTCATTCGAAAATGCTTGCTAATGATAGAATTTATTTGCCTCCTACATCTTATATAATATCTGCTCAAGAAAAAGATAATTTTTTAACAGTATTAAAAAATATTAAAGTACCTGATGGATATGCATCAAATGTTTCAAGGTGCATTCATCTTAAAGACCGGAAAGTTTTTAATCTCAAAAATCATGATGGTCACATATTGATGCAAGATATATTTTTAATAGATTCAAGATCATCAATGCCTAAACAAGTTCTTGCAGTCATAATTCGGTTGTCATCATTCTTTAAGGCATTATGTTCCAAAGTTATTAATCCTAGAGAGCTTGATCTGTTGGAGTCAGATGTATGATTACTCTTTGTCAGATGGAGAATATTTTTCTACCTAGATTTTTTACTATTATGGTACATCTACTCATTCATTTAGCTTCGGAAGTCAAGCTTGGTGGACTGGTACACTATAGATGGATGTATCCTATTGAAAGGTATTATTATAAATTTTTAATCTTTATATAATTTTTAATCAATGTATTATCATAATCATGTGTAAATAAATTTTTAAATGTTGTTGGTTCTTGTGCGATTGAAAGATTATGTACGAAATAGAGCCTATCCAAGGGGTTCGATTATGGAAGGATATATTGCTGAAGAGTGTTTGACGTATTATTCAAGATATCTTCAAGGTGTAGAGACTGTATTTAATAGACCTCAATGGCATAGTGATTTCGTAGACAATACAGAATTGTATAAGTTTTCTACTTCTTGTAAAGTAATGAGAAGAAGTGAAAGTGTTGTATTGGATCATAAATTAATTGCACAAGCACATCATTATGGGTTACTTCATAGTGAAATAATATCTGACTATCGAATGTTAATATATTTAATACATTTCAAGTTTAAATATCATATCTTATTTTTTATTCTATATTAATAAATATAAATTTTATGTAGTGAATTTTCAATGTCTCAGTGATAAGCTAATCATAGCACATGATCTAATCCAAGGATTAAGCAGTGATGGTTAGTCAAGTTATTTCCTACATGGCTTTCAAAATAGGTTTGACATATGTTTAAATAAAATTTCATTACACTTTTTACTATAGCTTACTTTTATCTATTTTTATTCAGACGGATATGGAAGGGTTGCAAGTAGGCACGGGCCCACAGTAGTATAGGATGTATGGCAGATGCGCAAGGAAGAGAAGATAGTGGTTGAGTGCAATCAACTAGGGCAACCAATTAAAAAAGCCACCGACTTATTGAGTTCATTTTTAGGGATAGTCGCACGGAGGCATCAGCTTTGTCCATTGAGTTATGCAAAGTGGAAAGACATGCTTCTGATGTATAAAGTTGAGATTCTATGAATTGTGTAGGTAAAAATTTGGTATTAAATTAGTTGTTATCTTGCATAGTTGATATATTATGCTATGTTTTATATTCTTTCAATAACAATATTTTTTATCGACACGATATTCGGTGGAGGGTTAGTGGATTTTATATTTCTTTATTTTTAGTGTCTGCACGATTATTTCTAACATTTGCTTGACTTACTAATTATTTTTTTTTGCAGTCCAAGTTTGTACTCTCTCCATCTGCTAATGATTTTGTACTGAAGTCTCTTAACCAAAAATGGAAAGAATATAATGCACAATTGAAGATGAAGTATAAGTTGCCATGTATAACAGAGGAGCAGGTAGTTGGTACTTATCCTCCTGATGTACCCCCTCATCAGTGGGTGGAGTTGGTTCATTATTGGTTCTCTGAGAGGGGACATGTATCTTCTAATTTTTTTGAAGCAAGTTTATTAAAATATTTAGTTTATATTGTACATTATACATATATATATATACATATTACTTTCATGATATAAGAAGTTATCTATTTGATTTTGCAAATATAGTTTGATATTGGTAGAGCTACATGAGTAGCTCTATCTGTTTCCCATACATCGGGATCCAAGAGTTATATACAAGTCAGACAAGAGTTCGTATGTTTCTTAAACTATAAACTTATATTTTCAATATTAAAGTATTTATATATTTTAATGAAACTAATATTATATATCATGGAAAATGTATTGTTATATATATGTATCATGGACGATTTATCACGGTGGATGATGTATCACGATACATATATGTATCATGGATGATGTATCGCAATAGATATATGTATTGCGGACGATGTATCATGAACGATGTATCGCGATACATATATGTATCATGATACTTAAATAATTTTTAAATTTGTTTGCATTATTTGATTAAAATTATAATTTTTCTTGTGGATGGATGAGCATAGGAGGGAACCCAGTCAAGTGGAGTTTTACTGGATGACTCATACTCATCGTGATGGCACTTTTGTTAGAGATGAGTCGAGAGATTTATGTGTAAATTTTTATTACAATTTATTTCATTCAATGAATTAAATTTGATTTTGTTAGTTATTAAGATCTAACTAATTTTTCTAAATTAATATGGGAAAGAGCTACAGTTTTTATTGCCGAGTGTGTCGATGAGTCTACAACATTTACGCAAAGTAGTCGCATCGAGGCTGAGGTGTTTACAGAGTTGATGGGACTGGAGCGCTATGGTCGAGTGAGGGACGTGGAGTTGGAGTCACCCCTACTCAGTTATCTGTGGTCAGTAGATATACACATGATGCTGTAGAGGGTGCTCAGGATGCATGTGTTTGCAGACTTGAGGAGGAGATAAAAGAGATGCGATAGAGTCATGCCGCTGAGATAGAAGAGATGCAACAGAGCCATACCACCGAAAGAGCAGTTATGGAGAGCATGAGAGAGCACATTGAGCGGCTTACATCTATCATTTAGATGTTTGTTCCATATTAGGTAAATATATATAATATTAAATATATATTCATATATTAAATCAATAATTTATATAATATATTGTCATTCATAGTTTCGTAAATTAAACATTTTAAATATTTTTTATAGGCTTCTGGAGCATCAGATCTTCACGAATAGGGTGACGACCTACCTCCTGCAAATCATTAGTTTCAATTTTTTATTATTTTATATCTTGATTTCATGTATTTTTTAATTTTATTAAACAGACATATATGTAACAAACTTTGTTATATTAGATCGTAATGAATTTTATATTTCAAATTTATATTTGGATGTGAAGAATACATGCCGACGCTTTTTATAGCATCAGGAAGATTTTTCTCGATGCTTTAAAGCATCGAGAAAAGCCTTTTTTAGCATTGGAAAAATCTGTTTCTCTTGTAATGTACATATCCCTTAATTTTTCCAACCTCAAATATGGCGGGGACTCATGATTCCAAGACTCTTGTGCAAGCACCACCAAGAAGACTAAAAACTAGATTAGTTGAAACTACAATTAAAAAATATCTGTCTATAGGATTGGAAGTGGACCAGGCCTGACCGACCCATATCCCTACCTGAGCCTAGTTCAAAAAAAAATCGGGCTTTAGGCGGGCTTAGGCCCAATTTATTTTTAAAAAACATGGCCCGAGCTTGAATCCGAGCCCAATTAGGCTGGTCCAAACTAGGCTTTGATTCAAGTTGGCCCAAATTAAAGCCCAATTGGGTCTACAAAATTGAAGATGAAATGATAAAATGAAGTTCATTTAACTATTGTTATATATTCCAGCTTGAAATAAAGTCCAATTGGATCTGTCAAATTGAAGATGAAATAATAAAATCATATTCTTTTAACTACTGATACATATTTTAAAAAAATCTAAAAGACTAAAATTCTAAAACTATCAAAATGGCGGGCTGGGTTCGGGCCAGACCTTTTTCATGCTAGGTCCAGGCCGGGCCAAGGGGGAGCCCGAGCCTGACCCAAAAATTAAATGAGTATATTTTTAGGCCCAAGCTTAGCCCGATCTACTTCAGGCCTTACCCAAAACCCGGCCTGATTTCGGGCTAGCATGAAGCCCATCGGACTAGCCCGAGCCCAGTTCCAACCTTGACATAACTCAAGATCCAAGAAATATTATGTAGGATCCTAAAATGTAATATCCTTTGTTAAAATCAAGGTTTTCATGTCTTAAAACTTGATTTCATAAGCTTCTATATCTCTTTTTTTTTTTCTGAAAAACATTCCCATATTTATTATACAGAAAAAAGTTAGTAGACTTGCATGCATGTGCGTGCCATAAAAAAAAACAACTTACAACTACAAAAAGAGAAATCGAGCTATGCTGATATTTTGCACTGATACTTTGCTTAATTATACACCAGATCAATGGTATGAGTTTTGGATTTTTTTCTTTCTTTAAGAATTATTTAGAAAAAATAATGTACACAGGACATGAATCAAGCAAGCCTGCTTCTTAATAGGGTTGAAGTCGTATCTTTCATGTGAAAGAATAATTGATTTTTTTTTTTTGTAGCATGAATAATTGGATCATGGTTTGTATGGATTTCAAATCACTCCAATTCTATTTTTTATCTGCTTGCATAGGTCTCACAACAAATATTGTATAATTCAAATGATTGATTTCAGGAAAAAAGGAAAAAGAATTATCCTTTCTAGCGAAAGATAATATCTAAATTTTCTCTTGATAAAGCCCTGCTCGTAAGGGAGCTTTGCTATTTTTACTTTCTACGGTACTAAGATATATATATATTAAAAAAACCACAAAGCTCATACCATGCACCAAGATTGGCTGAAGATAAAAATCACTAGTAATACTTGAAAAACTTACCCTTTGTCGGAACATCGGAGACTTTGTTTAGGAGCTACACATAGATATAGAGATACATAGATATAATTAATTACACATGTACATACACAAAGATAAGAGAGAGAGAGAGAGAGAGAGAGAGAGAGAGAGAGGAGAGAGAGAGAGAGAGAGAGAGAGAGAGAGGAGCTTCCTTCAAGCCAAACAAGAGAAGAAGGCAGGGAAGGACGTCTCTTGGGTCATGCCTAACCCTTAAGGTGCACCCTCATCTTCCCTCGAGCCGATGCACCCAAAGGTATTCATGAACCAGCAGCCGTATACACCCCGCTAACCCTCATGTTTTGGATTGAAGGAAGCTCTTTCAACAACCCACCGCACCCGATCCCCCATTACCATCAACAAATCATTGAATATATCATGCTATAAAAATCCTAAACCTCAATAGCTATTTATCATATATATGATCCATATGCCACTCAAGATGTGGTGGGCTTGGCTTTAAATAGATCTCATGCATGATGGGAGGACGGGGAAAAGGGTACGCTAGGATTCAATAAGGACCGTATGATGGCCTGTATTACCAATGGCTTGGATTTTTTCATTTTCCGAGCCTAACTTCTCATGGGGCTGAATTTTTTTAAAACATAATGTTAAATTAATATTTAATTATTAAAGTAGGGTATTTCGTAGAATATTTACCAAAGTAGTTTTTTTCCTTACATGTGGTAGCATAGTGGATGCGTGGCAGGTTAGTGGAGCAATGTGGCAAAATCATTGGAAGAAGCTGCAATTTCTCAAAGAAATCATAGCTTGTTCCTGGGATTGCTCAACAGAAAACTATACCTCCACTCTCTTTCCAGAAATATTTCTCCGGTCATCTTCTCCCTTTTCTCCATTCTGGTCCCCGTATCCCACTCCAACCCCAAAAATATTTAATTATTATTTATTTTGTTATAAAGATTATAAATAAATAATTAATTATAAATGAGTACATCAAGGTATAAAAGTAATATATTAATTTATAAATAATTAATTAGTTATGGTATAAAAGTAATTCATTTGTTTAATATAAATAAATTATGGTATTAATACTAAAAAATTAAAATATGTAAATACTTATAGCATGCAAATAACTAATTAATTATAAATGAGTATGTCATGGTATATAAGTAATATTTTAATTTATGAATAAAGTTGTTAACATATACAGTGTATTAATTATTTTATAAATATATTTATTAAAGGAAAATAATAATAGTATAATAAAGTTTATTTTATAAATAAAATATCATACAAATATGATATAATTTATTTGATATAAATAAATTATGGTATGATTGCTAAATATTTATAATGTATGAATATTTATAGCTTGTAAATAATTAGTTAATTAAATATGTGTAAGTGGTGGTATAAAAATAATTTTTTAAATTACAAATAAAGTTAGTAATGTATACGCTGCATTAAAGTAATTTTTAAATACATCTATTATTTACAAACATTAATAGTATAATAAAATATATTGTATAAATAGAAGACCTTGATAAAAGTATAATAATTTTAATTAATTTAAATAAAGTTTAGTATGAATACTAAATATTTAATATTTATAAATAATTAAAGCATGCAAATAATTAAATAATTAAAAATGAGAATGTCATGGTATATAAGAAATTTATTAATTTATGAATTAAGTTGTTAACATAAATGCTGCATTAATTAATTTATAAATATATTTATTAAAAGAAAACAATAATAGTATAATCAAATTTAATTTATAAATAAAATATAGTACAAATATGATATAATTTGTTTGATATAAATAAATTATGATATGATTGCTTGATATTTATAATGTATGAATATTTATAGCATGTAAATAATTAGTAAACCAAATATGAGTATGTGGTGGTATACAACTAATTCATTAAATTATAAATAATGTTAGTAATGTATATGCTACAATATAGTAATTTTTAAATGCATCTATTAATTACAAATATTAATAGTACAGTAAAATATATTGTACAAATAAAAGATCTTGGTTTAAGTAAGATATTATTTGTTTAATTTAAATAAAGTTTAGCATGAATACTAAATATTTAAAATTTATAAATATATAAAGCATGCAAATAATTAAATAATTATAAATGTGTATATCATGGTATATAAGTAAATTATTAATTTATAAATAAAATTATTAACATATATGCTGCATTAAGTAATTTATAAATATATTTATTAAAGGAAAGTAATAATAGTATAATTAAATATATTTGAGCAAAAATATTAGAAATATGTAGCATGTATGTTTAAAATTTTATTTTTTTATTTATGTAGATGTGTAGCATTCATATTTATAGTATGTAATATGTATAAGTTATTATTATTGACATAATTATGTTTTGAAATTACTTATTAGGTTAATCACTTGATTTATTTTATATATATTTAAAATTTGCATTGCATTGAACCGTATATCCATCAGTTGATTAACATGCATATTCTATAGTATCCATACAGTTTTATATTTTTATACAGATTTAAGAAATATGCACATTAATCAATTGATTATCCAATTTAGATTGTTTGAAAATTGTAATTAATTTTATAAGTCAATTTACAATAAACAAACGATATGTAATGAAGACCGAACAAAATTTCGAGCAATATTTTTCTTTAGTTCTCCGCACATAATTATTTGTATGTGGAGAACTAAGAAAAAATATTGTCAAAATCTCATTCGATCCTTATTACATATAATTTGCTTACTATAACTGACCTATAAAATTAATACAATTTCTGAATGAGATAGAACTTATCTTTACCTACTAGTTATGATAGGATACATTTGTCATATAAGTCATTTTAAACTCTGTATATATATATAATTCCAAAATATGTTGTAACCTAAAGTTTCCTATTTAATAGGATATTTACTTTTCTAATTTCTGTGTTGTATTATTTATTTTGTTCAATTGTTTGTCATGTGAGTCATTTTAAACTCCATACGTAGATATTATTCACTTTCACACCTTTGTAATTATAGATAAATACTTCCATAAATTATAAATATAGCTCAATTGGCTCAGTTCTTATTCTATAATGACCAGAAAGAAAGGAGTTAAGTGCCAGCTTGGTACTGGTCAATCATGTAAGGATCTTTGAATATATATCATGATCTTAATCATCAACAACCAACCTAAATCCTACTAATTCTTTTGAGCTCATTCATCTCCCCATGACACGTGGAGAGGCTTTTCATGTGCACATAAACCAAGGGCCCCTAGCATTTCTGTTTCATGTAATATGTACCATATATTTTCTATCCTATCCTATTACAAATTTCGATAGTAAAAAAAAATTTAAATAATAAAATAAATTTATAGTCAAGAAGTCCTTTTTTCTTGTCTATTTGTTAGATGGATATGATCCCACTATTTATAAAATATTTGGTATTAGTTTCTATTTTCTTGCCAGAAAATTTCATTATGAGCTGCACGAATTATATAAGCTATAGAACATACCAGGCTAATTCATAGGGGAGGAAATAATTAATTGATGACACCAATCCTATTCTCTTCAAAAGAAAAAGAGAAAAGAGAACATACCATGATCCCGTCAGCTAAACAAAATTTACTCTAGTAGCAAAAAAAAAAAAAAAACAATTTGCAATCCTATGCCAACCCATTATTTTTTGGGAGAACCATTTCCTTCTGTTAAATAAACTCTATAAACAGGAGAAGAACAAGAAAAGCCCCAACTCCTTTTTCTCAAATGGCTTGTACATCCAAATCTACCTAGAAGCCAATCATTGTTTAAAACATTGAATTACATGAAGGAAAAAAAATCCAAAGAGTTTTTATGTTACCTAACATAGAGATTAGTAAGCATACCCTAGAAAAAATAAGAGAACTTCACATAAAACAACAAGCAATCAATGGTTGGTACCATGATAGACATAAGATGGCAAGTGATCAATGGTTGGTATCAGAAAGACATTGGAAGAGCAGCCAAAATTGCATAACACCAATATAAGTTATCAGAATAAGGTAATATCAAAACCTTCTATCCATATCTTTCGACAGATAATAATCTAAACATAGACCAGAAAATCAACTTAATCATAGAAATTAAATCTTAAAAAAATTTAAATTGTATCTACCACCTTGACCAACATTTGGTGGTGATTCTTCAATCATTGCTACCACTTCCCCATCATTGTTTTTATGAGCCACACAATCCTCTATGTCAGGCTGGTCACAATTCAAAATATGCTTTGGCAGACACTTTGCAGACTCCGTGGCTAAAGATTAAGAAAAAAAAGAAACATATTTATTAAATATTACTGATTAACAATTCAACATATGAAAGGATGATCTATCACAAATCATACTAATTGACAATACTTCTCTAAATTCCTTAAAAAAAGAAATCAAGATTTTTTTTTTGAAAAAAAGCTACAAAAGCAGTCAGCAACATTAAGTCTAATGATAATATGGCAAGACAGAAGTTGCCCTAGATCAGCCACGATACAGTGCATTGAAACAAGTAGAGGAACTCCTGGACATTTCCTTAAAAGGCACATATCACTTCAATCAATATCATAATGCTTCTTTGGAGAACATACACGTGTTGTAAACTACTATAAACTATTTTTCAGAGAAGAATGAATATATATAATAGACTATAATAGTCATGTTTAACAGGAAAGCTAGAACCACCCCTAAAATACTATTGTCACACAGCTCCAATAAACTTGAAGTTGAATCACATTTAATCTTTGAAGAAGCGATATCAATGACTTTTTCCCATGAAAGGGTAAAAAATTAGATGACAAATAATGACACCCCCTTACATTAACCAAAATTTTTCAGAAGCTACTTTGTTGTACCTATAGTTATAGATTTTTATTCATATAGTAGAAGATTGAATATTGCATAATAGTAATAACAGTACAATCAAGGAAAGAAGATCGGTACTGACAGGCATGCTGGTTGGTGACCGGTACAATATGATACTGGTCCATATCATACTGAACCGCAGTGCACAGAACCACAAGAGGGTGAGGGTTGGAGAGGAAGGAGAGCTAGGGAGAGGGATAGGGGGAAGAGGAAGAAGGAGAGCACTGGTGGGGGATAGGTAGAAAGAGGAGACTCACCTAATTGAGCTTCACAAGAGAGAGAGGCTGGAAAGTGGCCAGATGCATAATCAGTATCGGTGTTGTTGCCCATCATGGTCTCCTTGTCACAAAAGTCCCTATCCAAGGAGGATCGAGGCTCAAATCAAAAGGATCGAGGCTATTGTCTAGTCCCAAGTGCCCAAGAAACCCTAGAATTCTGCTAGAACAAGTGATTAGGGCTCAACTTTGGAGGATTGGGGTGGGAAATACAAAGGATCTGATGAAGGAGAGAGGGAGGAGATCATATTTAGGGAAGAGAATGGTGGGAGATTGGAGAGGGAGGGATGGAGAAAGAAGGCGAAGAGAGAGAAGGGGGACTGGAGAAGAAGGCAGGAGGGGGAGGGGGGAAGTGAGGGTTTTGAAGCATCTATAGGGGGAGGACTTATCGTTTTGAAAAGAGGCCCTACATCATGCCGATAGCCAACCAGTTTGATGCAGAACGAAAGCTCTGATACCAAAAATGATGCAGAACGGATATGTGGAATGCGGAAGCAAATTAAAATTAATGTATTTTTTTTTTTTAATATATTTTCAGAAGTCGGCTTTGACTCAAAGGAAAGATAAACTAATGTTGAAAGAAACTAAGAAATGACAGGGAGCACAATTGAAAGGAGTGGATTATCAGAGTCACTCAAAAGTAGGATCGCTGGGGATTGAGAAACCCCCAGATCTAGGGTTTGCTCTGAGTTTCAACGAAACAGACAAAGTGAGAAGGGAAGGTTCTTGTTACCTAGCAGTGATATCTCTCGTTGCTTCAATTGGAGGACACTCTCGAGCAGATTGTAGGACCCTTGGAGACGGGGTATCTTCGTAATGGATCCTCGGATTGTAGTCCTATGGCAAGGTTGGCCTCCTTCTCGAACTCAGGATCTGGAAGAAGAAGAACAAAAGAAGAACCAAAAACTCAAAGAAAGAAACTGACCTGTGGACTTAATGAAGATTATTGGATGTAGAAGTTCCGGAGATCTTGATACTGATCTGACTCTCATTTGAACTGGCTCTGTAGTTGAAACAGTTGATCTGAACCTGGATGCTGGTGACCGGCTTCGATGTGGAAGAGAGGGGCCGTGGGATGAAGATGGAAAATTAGGGTTTGGTGGTGGAGTAGAGATGGGTGGACTAAGCTAGGGTTTTGGGGTTGGAGATCTCACACCTCCTCAAGGTTCCTAGGGAACCTGGATTTACTCCCTCACGGAGCTCAACACCTGAATACAAGTGCGGAAGAGAGAAACACAAAGTTGCTCACAAAGAAATTGATTTCATTCATCATTTTTCAAGAGTTACATAGAGTTGAATATATAGACATAATAAAGAAATAAAATTTTATACATTTCCCATGTGGGACTAATAGGACTAACCCACACTTTAGCCATCAAATTCTCTTCCCAAGACTCCTTCCATGAGTGGGCAACCAAAAAACTCCAAGAAAACTTGAAAATCAGCTCCAAATGGCAGGTTATGGGGGTGTCTCCTAGTATCTCTCCACGAAACAAGGATTTTTCCTTCATGGTTTGGCTCATTTGGACACCTCATAGTCTTGCTCCACTAGTTTAGGCTTCTTCCTTTCATGGCTTTGGCACTTTTGGAGACTTTTGGGTGCCTCCTTGATTTTCTCTCCAAGACATGCTCTCTTCCCTTTTATAACTTGGATTTTTATGAAACATTGTGGGGCACCTCCTTGATCCTCTCTTCAAGAAAAATTCTTGCCATCCTGGCTTGGGTTTATCTGGAAAGAAGTTGTCTCCTCATTGGATTGAGGTATCTTGATGGATTTCTCCCCCAAGTGGTGCAAGAAAAAAGAACTTGCTTACTTGAGGCGTGGGGACCAAGGTACACTGGATGGAGATGTGGCAGGGAGTGTGGCACCCACTTGTAGCTGGAAAATGTGGTGCCCTATGGCAAAGGGAATGACACCTACCTGGGCCTTGGACTTGGACTGAGTCAACATGACCCAACAAAAATTGAAATGACAAAATTACAGACTCAAAATTGAGTTGATCAGGTCAACCCTTATTACAAAACCAGAAAATCCTAATTCTTCGGGCAAGGTCAATCAGAGATCCAGATGGAGCCCTGAAGTCTTCTTCTGAGTCTGGTGCCCGCACCAATTCTCCCGGGGTGGGAGGAACTCGACCTTGTCGAGTAAGGCTCAAGTTGGCTCTGGTATCTCTCCAAGAGGTCTGGATCCAAATCTTGTAGTTCTTCTCGGGAGATCCAAGAGTCATCAGAGTCTGGCCTTCCTTGCCAGCGGACCAGGTATCTTTGGTATCCTCGATTACGAGTAGAGATAACCTGATCATCCAGGATCTTTTCAATCTGCTCTTTCCTCACAGGCCAGTTTGTTGGTGGACACACAGGATCGGGGTCACTCTCAATAACAGGATTAGGTTCAAAAGGCTCATTGGGAATCACAGCTGGCTCCCTGTTCTCTACTAGGTCTGTAATGTTGAAAGTAGAGATATTGCCTAGTTCTGGAGGCAACTCGAGCACATAGGCATTGGATCCTACTCTCTTCACTACTCTAAATGGTCCAGCTCCTCTAGCATGTAACTTTCTAACGGTTCCAGGAGAAAACCGCTCAGGCCTTAACCTAATCATTACATAGTCTCTCTCAAAAAAAGTTTTGACTCGTCTTTGAGAATCAGCCAACTTCTTATAAGTTTCATTACTTAAAGTTATTTTGGCATGAATTTCTTTATGCAAGTCCTTTACATGCTATGCAAGTGCATCAAGAGACTTGTGTGTGTGGGCTAATAGTGAAATCAGATCAAGTGGTGTGTGAGGCTTGTATCCATGAATAATTTCAAAGGGACTCTAGCCTATAGACCTATTGATCGAAACATTGAATGCAATTTCAGCCCTGGACAAAATACAAATCCCAATTCCTGGTGCTCTCAATCAAACCAAAATCTGAGGCAAAGCCTAGTAAAGGGTCAAGAAAAACTAAACTAAACTGATGACGCATTCCTAAAGAATGGACTTTATTCCAAAGGAACCCTAGGTCTAAACCTAACAAACTAAGGCTCTCTAGGTTTGACCTTGGGTCGGAGGAGGGCATGCTGAGCATGAAAACTTATTATGGATGCCTAGTAGGTGCCATAAGGTCTTCCAGAAGTAGGTGGCAAACCTAATAGGTTCTAAGGAGTCTTGCAACCTAGAAATCTCAGTAAAGTGTAATCCCATAGCTCTAGAAACATGAGAAGATTCAGCGAAGGGTAGGAAATAAGAATCAGAGTTTTGAGGTGGCTTATAGGAAATAGAAAACATACCTTGGTTATTCAGGATGACCTTAAAATGAGGACATTGTTTTATAGGTGCACTCATCCAAACCTCATGATTTGCTCTAGGAGGGTCTACAAGTGCAAGTTCTAGGGTAGGCTGGGTGCTCCTAGAAGGTGGAAGGTTATCAGGAAGGTCTTTGGAATGTTTATCTAGAAAGTCTTCTAAGCTACTGTCTTTTTCTTGTTCTTGGACCTTCTCAATGGGCAATTCTTGTGAACCCCTTCCTTCTTCACACTTCTCTACCAGATTTGACTCAGGGGTGTCTTCTTTGGATTCCTCAATGAGTTCAGGGGTATTCTCACTTAAACTCTTATTGGGTGCAATTTCCTCTTCCTGAACTTCCTCAAAAGGATCTTCTCTTAGGTTTAGCTCCTGAATTCCTTGAGTGGTAGGGGTCCCCTCAATAACCCCATCAGGTAGGAGTTGGTTAATTGAATTATCGGGAGAAATATCCTCAAATTCTTCTTCTTTATATTCATCTATCAAACTTATGTCAGGCTCATATATTTCTTCCTCAATCTCACTGAAATGTTCTAATCTATTCTCCTTTGATTCCTCTTTAAGTATGGCTCTGGTTAGGTCAACTAATTTTGGGATGGCCATGCCTAACTCCTTCTCAGTGTTATCCTTCTGGTCAAGAGGTGACACAAGTGGGAATTGACAAACAAAAGTCTGATTCACTACGGGTGTCGGATCAATCAGAACTTGACTCAAGTTGGTAGAGGTTGGCTTTAAGTCCAAAGTACTTGATTGGTTATATCTTAAAGACCACTCATAGTCTTGGGCTTCTTGGTAGGCTCGGTCTAACTTATTGGTCTTTTCAAGGCATAGCTTCCTATAAATGTCTGGGTGTAACCCAACCCTAAACCTCGATGTGATATGAGCTTCGGTCTCAATGGTATTGCATTTCATGTCATACCACTGGAAGTCCTCGATATATTTAGACACAGGCCTATTACCTTGTCGCAATTGGTACCATTGGCCTAAAAGTCTTTTCTCATAGGATCTACCTAGGTACCTATCTTTCAACTTACTTCTCATATCTCTCCAAGTATATATTTCTTCTTTTCTTTGATAACACTCATGCTCAATAGCATACCAATGCGACCTTGCATGTTTGGTGAACTTGGTTTTGGCCAACCTAACTTGTCCTAATTTCGATATGTTAGTGCACTCAAAATACCAATCCATTTGTTCTTCCCACTTAATATATGTCTCTTGTCTTCCATCAAAAGTGGGTGCATAAGGTTCGGTGTTCCTAATGGGTCCGTTCTCTGAGTCAACCAAGTATGGGTATAGGCTCCTAGGGTTATGCTCGGGATCATGATATAAGGTCCTCCTAGGCTCCTGGCATGGGTGAGGTTGGGGCCTATTAAATTTTGGATCAGGGGTCCAATTTTGATGTCTACGTTTCTCAAGTCCCTGGGCTTGGTCTCTAAACTGGGCAAAACCCTCATTCATATCCTGACTCAATTTGGTCATACTTTCGGTAAGAGTTCTAATCATGGCCTCTAAATCAGGTTGGGTTTGACCAGGTTGGGAGGGTACTCCATTCCGGGTGGACATGATGATGCAAGCAAACACACCAAATGAGACTCGACTGAAACGACTATGGGCTAACTAGACCTAGAGCCCAAACTAGATGCCCAATCAGAGTGGCAAGCTAGCCTGTGGTAACTCGGGACTCAGCCAGGCAGGTGTAAGGGGAGTGTTAGGTCCCTAAATGCCAATCCTAGACACCAATCAATGATTGGCTAGGTAGGCGGACCAGCACACAAGCCCTTCGAGATAGAATCCCTGAACCACCATTCTAGACACTGAGTACAAAGCACACACAGAGTAACAAGACAAACTGACTCAACACTAGCCTAGACCCGACTTGTTGGTGTCCTTAGCCCACTAGGGCAAATTAAGTTTAATAAATTTTAAAATTAGGCTTAGGATCGAATGAATGGATGGTGGTTTTGGGCTAAGGAGATGTTATCAACTCCTCCCCTTATCTTAGATGCTCAATTTCCCTTAAGATGAATTAGGAGATGATCACTCAAAAAAAATGAATTGCATAAACACAGAAACAGAATTGCTGTAATTTAACTCTCAGAAATTTCACAGAAACCAATAAATTACAGTAAAATTATGTAAAATAGATTCTATTATACTGGTTCTAAAAAAATAAAAATTATACAATTTGGAGTTACCAGCAATGAGAAACAATTCCTGCAACAGGGTAGTTACAGACTGAAACTAGAATGTTTCCCCCGTTTACAATTCCTGTTACGAAGTTATAACCCAGCGGATCCCCTACACGCCCTAGGAACACCCCATGGAATGGAAAGAGGAGGCTTGCACCTCACTTCGTTCCTAGGACCGGACATCCTGGGGAGTCTACTTCGAGCAGACAAAGTAAAAAAGAGAGACACTCAAAACATGCATGCAAGTCAGAAACCCTAAACAGGGCTCTGATACCAAAATTGATGCAGAACGAAAGCTCTGATACCAAAAATGATACAGAACGGATATATGGAATGCGGAAGCAAATTAAAATTAATGTATTTTTTTTTATATTTTCAGAAGTCGGCTTTGACTCAAAGGAAAGATAAACTAATGTTGAAAGAAACTAAGAAATGACAGAGAGCACAATTAAAAGGAGTGGATTATCAGAGTAACTCAAAAGTAGGATCGCTGGGGATTGAGAAACCCCCAGATCTAGGGTTTGCTCTGAGTTTCAACAAAACAGACAAAGTGAGAAGGGAAGGTTCTTGTTACCTAGCAGTGATATCTCTCGTTGCTTCAATTGGAGGACACTCTCGAGCAGATTGTAGGACCCTTGGAGACGGGGTATCTTCGCAATGGATCCTCGGATTGTAGTCCTATAGCAAGGTTGGCCTCCTTCTTGAACTCAGGATCTGGAAGAAGAAGAACAAAAGAAGAACCAGAAACTTAAAGAAAGACACTGACCTGAGGACTTAATGAAGATTGTTGGATGTAGAAGTTCCGGAGATCTTGATACTGATCTGACTCTCATTTGAACTGGCTCTGTAGTTGAAACAGTTGATCTGAACCTGGATGCTGGTGACCGGCTTCGATGTGGAAGAGAGGGGCCGTGGGATGAAGATGGAAAATTAGGGTTTGGTGGTGGTGGAGTAGAGATGGGTGGACTAAGCTAGGATTTTGGGGTTGGAGATCTCACACCTCCTCAAGGTTTCTAGGGAACCCGGATTTACTCCCTCATGGAGCTCAACACCTGAATACAAGTGCGGAAGAGAGAAACACAAAGTTGCTCACAAAGAAATTGATTTCATTCATCATTTTTCAAGAGTTACATAGAGTTGAATATATAGACATAACAAAGAAATAAAATTTTATACATTTCCCATGTGGGACTAATAGGACTAACCCACACTTTAGGCATCAAATTCTCTTCCCAAGACTCCTTCCATGAGTGGGCAACCCAAAAACTCCAAGAAAACTTGAAAATCAGCTCCAAATGGCAGGTTATGGGGGTGTCTCCTAGTATCTCTCCATGAATCAAGGATTTTCCCTTCATGGTTTGGCTCATTTGGACACCTCCTAGTCTTGCTCCACAAGTTTAGGCTTCTTCCTTTCATGGATTTAGCACTTTTGGAGACTTTTGGGTGCCTCCTTGATTTTCTCCCCAAGACATGCACTCTTCCCTTTTATAACTTGGATTTTTATGGAACATTGTGGGGCACCTCCTTGATCCTCTCTTCAAGAAAAATTCTTGCCATCCTGGCTTGGGTTTATCTGGAAAGAAGTTGTCTCCTCCTTGGATTGAGGTATCTTGATGGATTTCTCCCCCAAGTGGTGCAAGAAAAAAGAACTTGCTTACTTGAGGCGTGGGGACCAAGGTACACTAGATGGAGATGTGGCAGAAAGTGTGGCACCCACTTGTAGCTGAAAAATGTGGTGCCCTATGGCAAAGGGAATGACACCTACCTGGGCCTTGGACTTGGACTGAGTCAACATGACCCAACAAAAATTGAAATGACAAAATTACAGACTCAAAATTGAGTTGATCAGGTCAACCCTTATTACAAAACCAGAAAACCCTAATTCTTCGGGCAAGGTCAATCAGAGATCCAGATGGAGCCCTGAAGTCTTCTTCTGAGTCTGGTGCCCGCACCACAGTTCAATTTGGTATGTCCCAACCGGCCCGTTCAGCATGATTAGCTAGACCTTGATACCTATAGCTATTAACCTGGATATAGAAAAGCATGCACTTATATCAACAAATGCCCAAAATTATAACATTTATTAACACGTAAATATGAACATGAATGATAAATTGTGTTTCTTCATTAGAGTTGGTAGTTTTCCCAAGATAAGCTGTCTTTATTAAAAAGTGTCTTCTTACATTAACTAAAATCCATTTGGCCACTACACCTCTTCACTAGAATAGTCACTGTCCTACATTAACAATCCTATGTCTCAAAAACAATTTTCTCCTTGATCCTCCATTAATATCACACATACTCTTCAGAAAATGCACCTCTTATTTTATCAACCAGGTTGAGATCCACCTAAACATTCTCATGTTTATTACACTTTTCTTGTGCTTATAAGATTTCTGTACTGACCAACATTATTCCATAAGGCAAAGGTCATCATATATTTATCTACAACACGCCATAATAAGTATAAAATGGTCACATGATAATTAAAACTTTCTCCAGGACAATATAGAATATGAAACACTTCTTTCTCAAAGTTAAAAGGCAAAAAATAATCATAAGGGTTGTTAGAACATATTTTTCCAAAATAGCAAGCAAAAAACACCTTGCATAAACCAGACAATGCCAATGGCATTAGTGACCGAGTGTCTTGTAGAATAAGAGCCATCAAATGAACGAGCTGTTCATGAGCAACTCGCATTCACAATGAGCAAACCTTGTGGTAGAATGTGAACATGCAATATAAATATATTTTTTTATTACTAATACAACTTATTTTTGTTTTTAATAAATTTATAATGGCATACATTATAAATATAATTTATCTCATACCTTAGTTATGAGTCATTAAGGATATTTTATTTCTCCGCTATTAGATATTTAGATGTAAAAATAAAGGCTGACTTTTCTAAAAGCATCTATAAATCTTTCCCATTCTTTCCATTTCCCACCTTTACCCACCGGCATGGGCCTTGACCCCAACCACGAAATCATCTCTCTCTCTCTCTCTCCCCCTCCCTCCCCCCAAAAAAATCGATGCAAACAAAAAAAGAAGTTCTACTGTGATCATCCATGCAGCAACTTCTGCCCAAGCCAACACACCTACTCTAATCATAACCTCCTTTATGATATTGCTATAGAAAGCAAGCAAGTCAGCTAAGATTATGCTAGCATGAGATGTAAACAACCCAAGCTTGACCTCAGCATAACCAAATTGTAAAGAGCTTGTATAGAGGTTTAGTTGGGCCAAGCTTCATTGAGATCAGCCTGTTTAGTCAAACATAAATGATGCTGCTTTTAAATCACTCACAAAAAACAATAGTTAGGATGCTAACCAAACCATTGAAAATTCAAATTCCTCTTCACACTGTGATGGAAAAATTTTGTTTTTTGTTGAAATTATTGTGGAAAATAAATGGCTTATTTGGAAGATTGATAAATGAAAACAGACCTTTGAAAATTCTGAAACCTCTTCACACTATGGCATAATTTTGTTTTTTATTGGAAATGATTATAAAAAAGAAATGTCTTACTTGAAAGATTGATGAATGAACCAATAACCAAATTTTGTAACACAAGGATGCCAGCTCATACTTAAAATGGATGATTCGACCCGTACCAAACCATATCGATGCCAGCTCATGATGGTTTAGCCACTTGGTTTAGTTCACATATAAAACACTTCCCACCACCAATTGAATACTTTGATTATTTGAAAGCTACTGGCCTGAGAAGTAGGCCAAAAGTTCTAGCTAGGCTCGGGCCTAGCATAGTTGATGTTGAACCAAAATAGAAGGAAGAAGAAACTATTGACAAGAAATCAGAGAAGATAGGCAAAACTATCCAATGATATCTTATCAGCCTGTATTTATAGGCTTGCAACATCCCTTAACAAAATAACATATCCAAAATAAATACAGAATCTTGTAAATAAGGACATCCAAATCAAATGAAATTAACAATTTAAGAAAATCCTAATCAAATCAAATCAGCAATTCAAGAAAATCCTAATCAAATCAAATTAGCAATTTAAGAAAATCCTAATCAAATTAGTATTTGCATCCACATGTAGCGTAAACATGTAAGGTAGGTAGTTTAGGATTTCCATTGCCCCAATCAAGATTCATTATGCTGGTGCCTATGGTGGGATGGATTGGCCAGCAGATTGATTCAATATGCTCTAGTGCCATTTTATGCTAGGCCTTTATTGACATGAAAAATAGAGCAGCAAAAAAGGAGAATGGAAGAGAGGGAAAGAGAGAGAAAGAAAGCAAGGTAGGGAAAGGGACGCCGCCAAAAGGCCAGGGAGGCTGCTGGACGGATCGGAAGCCACCAAAGGGCACGAAGGCTCAAAGGAGGGGCTCCGCCCTTTGAATAATCGAAACTAGGGCCCAATGACCCACTTTTTTACTTTAGAATTTTTAAGTGAAGTCAGTAACCCTACTATCGACTTCACTTAAAAATTATAAAAAATGAAGTCAACAATGTTGTTGCAGACCTCAATTAAAAATAGTAAAATATAATTTTAAAAAAGGGGCCATTGATCCCTTATTTCAATCAGTCGAAGGGCAAAGCTTCTCCTTCAACCCTTCACACCCTCCAGTGACCTACGATAACCCTCCCTCTCTCCCTCCACCCCCCTCCTCTTTTCCTCTCTTTCCTTCTCCCTCTCCCCCTCAATCATTTTTTTGTTTTGAATGCTGGAACCATCCTAATCTGACACTAGCATGGCTCGGAACTCCTAAACTAGGTAGTTGAGGATGATTCCTCATTCTTTAGCCTTGACATTGTTCAAAGTACCCAATTAAGATTATATGGATGTTCAAATACTATATTCCCTTAGAATACATGATCAAACATGCAAATAAATATTTCTCTAAAAAAAATCATTATGTTTTAAAACTTTCAAGCTTTTCCTTCGATATCACCTCAAAAGACTCATACATCACCAATCCGTGATGACTCCTTCAAAATAAATGAAAATTTTTAAAAAAATTGAATTGGTAAGACGATATATTTGTCATTAAGCATTTTCATTGTTTTCAATAATATTTCCATTAATCCTCAAAGAACTATAATGGAATTAGCAAAAATAATATCATTACATGAAAGCATGGAATTCAAATAAGCTAGGATATGAGTATAACAATCCATCAGAAAAACAAATAGTCAGAGATCTGCAATTATTTGGAGCATTCAAGTCCAGTAATTTCATATTTAATGATACATCACTAGATGCTCAAAGTTGTAATACTATTCTTGCACATCAATCTAGACACACAATGCATATATATAGATCATTATGATTTACATCCGCCCTAAGTCTTCAAATAATTGTTACTAAAATAGTGTATGACCGGAAATAAAAAGAAAAGGAAAGAAAGAAACGGTAGAAGAAGTAAAGGAAAGAAAGAAAGGAAGTGTAAAAGAATGAAAGGAAGTGTAGAAGAAGAAAAGGAAAGAAAGAACTGAAGGGTAGAAGAAGAAAAGGAAAAAAAGAAAGGGAGAAGAGAAAGAAGAAAGGTAGGAAGGAAGAATGGAAACAAGAAAGAAGAAATAGGAAAGAACGGAAGAGAGGAAGGGAGGAAAAAAAGAAGGAAAAAAGGAAAGAGGAACCAGATGATTCCACTTGGTTCAAGCTGATTCGGTCTAGTAAACCCCCAAACTAACTTGATGTGGCCTTAGTTCAGGCCGGTACACCTCGAACCAATTGGTTCGGGTTGGTTAGACATACCCTAAGCCTACTTAAACTTGCCACTAAACAGTTCCTTCTCCTAAATCCATGCCCACTATCAATCTAGCTTTCTTAAACTATAGTTTGAACAAGTGATGTAGAACGAAAGCTTTGATACCAAAATGATGCAGAACAAAAGAAAAGTTGATGCGATGCGGAAGTAAATTAAGACTAATTCTTTTTTTGTTATTTTTTTTTTTAATATTTTTAGAAGTCGGCTTTGACTCAAAGAAAAGTTAAACTAAAGTGAAAGAAACTAGGTAATGATTGAAAGCACAATTTAAATAAAACTGGGTTATCAGAGTAGTTCAGAAGTAACGGATCGCTGGGGTTGAGAAACTCCTAGACCTAGGGTTTCGCTCTGAACTTTCAACAGGACAGAAATAAAGAGAAGAGATGGGTTATCGACCAGACAGTGATCTTCACAGAGTTTGGTGGAAGAACTCTCTCGAGCAGATTGTTGGATCCTCGGATTCGGGTATCTTCGTAATGGATCCTCCAATACTGGTCCTGTGGCTGAGTCGGCTTCTCCTGGACTCAAGATCTGGGAAAGAAGAGGAACAAGTGATGGAATTCAGATACTAAAGGAAGGATTTACCAGATTGAAGAACTTAAAAGCTGAAGTTGCTGAAATCAGGATTCTCCTGGAGGCTGATCTGACTTCCTCTGGGAATTGATCTGGATCTGAAGTATCCGGACTGGACCCGGATGCTGGTGGTTGGCCTTGACTTGTAGAGAGTGGCCGTGAGAGGTGGGATAGGCTAGGGCTTGGTGGAAAGAAAAGGATGATGGGCGGCTAGGGTTTGGGAGTGAAGTGGCTAACCTAGGGTTTGGGGTTTGGAGATCTCACACCTCCTCAAGGTTCCTGGGGAACCCGGATTTACTCCCTCACGGAGCTCAACACCTGGATGCAAGTGCGGAAGAGAGAAAACACAGAGTTTGCTCACACAAAAGTCTGAATTCATTCATCAGATTACTTTCAAATTTACAAGAAGAGTTTAATTTATAGGACTTTACAAGAGAGTAGGGTTTTACATCTTCCCATGTAGGACTAAAGGAGGGGATCTTCAAATTAGGATTGTAGGATCAATCCCTACACATATGGCCGGCCAAAGGTTCCAAAAAAAAATTGATTGGAGGCTTAAAAGGAAGGTAAGTGGCGCCTCCTAGCCTTGTTCTTCAAGAGAGAATTTCATTCCTTTCATGGCTCAACTCTTTTGGACTCCTCCTTTTCTTTCTCCCTAAGTCATGGTTCTTCCCATCTTTGCTTTGGGCATTTTTGGCATGGAATGGGCACCCCCTTGAAGTACTCTCCAAGAAGAATTTCTTTCTTTTCATAGCTTGGCTCTTATGGAAAATTATGGGTGGCCCCCTTGAATTGTGGATCCCTGATTGCTCTCTCCTCAAATGGCGCATGAGAGAAGGGACCTGCTATCCTGAGGTGTGGGGACCAAAGCCTACTGGATGGAGATGTGGCACCCCCTGGACTCAGGCGTGTGGCTGGGAGTGTGGTTGGGAGTGTGGCGCCCACTTGCTTGGCCTTGGAAGAAAATGTGACACCCCAGGTTGAAGTCCTAGACCACTACTGAGTCAACATAACTCAACAAAAATAAATTGCAGGGAATACAGACTCAAGCTAAAATTGAGTTGATCAAGTCAACCCTTATTACAAACCAGAAAACCCTAATTTTTCGGGCAAGGTCAATCAGATATCCAGATGGAGCTCTAAAGTCTTCTTCTGAGTCTGGTGCCCGTACTAATTCTCCCGGAGTGGGAGGAACTCGACCCTGTCGAGTATGGATCAAGTTGGCTCTAGTATTTCTCCAAGAGGTCTGGGTCCAATTATTGTAATTCTTCTCAGGAGATCCAAGAGTCATCAGAATCTGGCCTTCCTTGCCAGTGGACCAGGTATCTTTGGTATTCTCGATTACGAGTAGAGATAACCTGATCATCCAGGATCTTTTCAATCTGCTCTTTCCTCACAGGCCAGTTTGTTGGTGGACACACAGGGTTGGGTTCACTTTCAAGAGCAAGATTAGGCTCAAAAGGCTCACTGGGAATCACGGCTGGTTTTCTATACTCTACTAGGTCTGTAATGTTGAAAGTGGAGCTAATGCCTAGTTCTGGAGGTAACTCGAGCACATAGGCATTGGATCCTACTCTTTTCACCACTCTAAATGGTCCAGCTCCTCTAGCATGTAACTTTCTAACGGTTCCAGGAGGAAACCGTTCAGGCCTTAACCTAATCATTACATAGTCTCCCTCATCAAAAGTTTTGACTCGCCTTTGAGAATCAGCTAACTTCTTATAAGTTTCATTACTTAAATTTATTTTGGCATGAATTTCTTTATGCAAGTCTTTTATATGCTGTGCAAAAACTTTGGCAGACTCGGAGACTCGTGTGTGGACTGGTAAAGGAGCTAGGTCAAGAGGTGTGTGAGGTTTGTAACCATGCACAATTTCTAATGGACTCTTACCCGTAGACCTATTGACCGAGTCATTGTATGCAAATTCAGCTCTAGGTAAGTACAAATCCCAGTTCCTAATGTTTTCACCAACAAGACACCTTAATAGATTGCCTAAACTACGGTTCACTACATCGGTTTGGCCATCAGTCTGGGGATGATAGCAGTTGAAAACTTAAGTTTTGTCCCTAACTTATGCCAAAGGGTTTTCCAGAAATAGCTGGTGAACCGGACATTCCTATCAGAAACAATTATCTTAGGTAGGCCATGGAGTCAAACTATCTCATTAAAGAATAGGGTGGCTACCTTAGACGCATCAAATGTTTGAGAACAAGGCAAGAAATGGGCCATCTTGGAAAATCGGTCGACTACAACACAGATAGAGTCATGCCTCCTCTGGGTCTTAGGCAATCCTAACACAAAGTCCATGCTCACATCTTGCCAAGGACGATCTGGGATAGGGAGTGGGGTATAAAGGCCAGTGTTCTATTTTCACTGTTTGGCAACAGCGCAGGTCCGACACCTAGCCACAATGTGTGCTACATCTCTTTTTAAGCTAAGCCAGAAAAAGTGGTCTTCAATAGCCAGGGTGGTCTTGTATTTTCCAAAATGGCTAGCTAAACCTCCAGCATGACTTTCCCAAATCAAAAATTCCCTAAGAGAAGTTCTAGGGATGCAAAGCCTATTCTTAAAGAATAGAAAGCCATCTAAGAGGGTTTAATCCTTATGGTCACTAGATGGTCCTTGAGTTAGATCCTGGTACACAGTCTTAAAATCCGGACACGACTCATATTCCTCTTTGATTTGCTCAAACCCTATGACTTCAGCCCTAACATAATTCAACAACAAAGATCGACGACTAAGGGCATCAGCTACCTTATTTTCAGACCCAGCCTTATGCTTCAAAACAAAAGTATAGGACTGGATATACTCTACCCACTTAGCATGCCTAGGGTTAAGCTTCTTCTGGGAACTCAAGAATCTAAGAGCCTCATGGTCTGAAAACAGTACAAATTCTTGCGGTAGCAAATAATGTCTCCAGTAACGCAAAGCTTGCACTACCGCATAAAATTCCTTATCATAGATAGAATATATAAGCTTAGCATCATTAAGTTTTTCACTAAAGAATGCTACGGGATGGTTCTTTTGGCTTAGGACTCCACCTATGCCTACTCCTGAAGCATCACAAGCAACCTCAAATACCTTTGAAAAGTCGAGTAACCTCAAAATGGGTTCCTGGGTCATCCTATCCTTAAGATCTAGGAAGGCTTTATGGGCTGCTTTAGTCCACTGGAATTCTCCCTTCCTAATACAGTCTGTGATAGGAGCAACTACAGTACTAAACCCCTTGATGAATCGCCTATAGAAGGTAGCCAAGCCGTGAAAACTTCTGACTTCATGCACACTAGTCGGCTCTGGCCATTCTACTATGGACCTAATCTTTTCTGGATCGGCAGCCACGCCGTCAGGGGTTACTACAAAACCAAGGAAGATAACTCTATTGGTCAAGAATTCACACTTTTTGAGATTACCGTAGAGACTATCATTCCTCAAAACTTGGCAGACTTGTCTAAGGTGGCCTAGGTGATCTGCAGGGGTCTTACTATAGATCAGGATGTCATCAAAATAGACCACTACAAACTTCCCTATGAAAGCTCTAAGTACCTGGGTCATAATCCTCATGAAAGTACTAGGGGCATTGGACAACCCAAAAGGTATAACAACCCATTCATAGAGACCATCCTTAGTTTTGAAAGCGGTTTTCCACTCATACCCTGGTCTAATCCTAGCCTGATGATAGCCGCTCTTGAGATAAATTTTAGAAAAAACTGTTGCACCGGCCATCATATCTAGCATGTCATCTAGTCTAGGGTTGGGGAACCTATACTTGATTGTGATTTTATTGATGGCATGACTATCAACACACATCCTCCACGTGCCATCCTTTTTTGGGGTCAGAAGTGCAGGGACTGCACAAGGGCTAAGACTCTCTCTAATGAACCCCTTCCTCAACAATTCTCCAACCTGTTTTTGCAGTTATTGATGCTCAGATGGATTCATCCTATAATGGGGCAAGTTGGGTAAAGTAGCTCCTGGGACTAAATCTATGGAATGCTGGATATCCCTAAGAGGTGGAAGGTGGTTTGGCAGATCCTCGGGAAAAACATCCTCAAATTCTTCTAACAAAGGTTTAACTTCCTGAGGAGGCTCTGAGGGTGTAGGAGTCCTAAGTTCCTTAGCAGTCAACATCCAAATAGGTGAACCACTATGAATTTCTTGTTCTAGATCCTTAGCACTAATTAGGTTCACTCCAGGCTTCATTTCTCTGACCTTATTGGTTCCTTTAGCTACCTTGTCCTTAGGAGGGACTGAATGGATTGTGATTTTCTTCCCATTAAAACTAAAGACACAGGTGTTGGATTTTCCTAAGAGGGTGGCATCATGATCATACAACCAAGGTCTTCCAAGAATTATACTGCTCACCCCCATGGGCAAGACATCACACCAAATCTTCTCTTGATAGGATTGCATTTGGATTTGGACCTGACATCTAGACTGGATGGGTATAGAGGTAGAGTCTACCCAAGAAACCTTATAGGGGTTGGGGTGGGGGACTGGGGTTAAGCCTAACATTTTGACAGTGCTAGCAGAAATGGCATTCACACAGCTCCCACTATCTATGATGATTTTACATACCTTATCCCCTAGTTTAAGGAAAATCTGTAGGATGTTAGTCCTACGCCAATCCTCCTGAACTCTATTCTGGGACAGGATGCATCTTACAACCCCTAATTGGTCAGACTCTGTGGATTCCTCCTCTCCTTCATACTCATCGACCAAATTCATTCCGGCCTCATAAACTTCTTCTTCAAACTCTTCATTGGGTCCGGAATTCTCTTCTCCTCCTTCTTCTATTAGAGGGATCTACGAGGGCACTGGCTAGAAACATGACCTACCTTATGGCACTTAAAACAAGCTATGGCTGTGCACTGGTTGGAGATATGACCGGGCTTCTAGCACTTAAAACAGATGATACTAGGGGTTCTCTGGGTGTCAGGCGCCTTACCTTTGTCCATGGGCCTAGGGGTGGGGATGCCCTGATTAGGCTTGCTAGGGGTAACTTGGCTAGGTCCATTTCTTGGGATTGGGGCACTAACCCTAGGAGGTATAGGTCCTCTCTGAAACTTCTCAGTGTTCTGTGCAATCTGATAGGCTTGGTCTAGGTCAGTAACCTCTCTCAGAAACAACTCCCTCTTTATGTCTTCCCTAAGTCCAGCCCTAAACCTAGACAAAGTGACCTCATGGGCTTCACTCACATCATATCTCATCAGGTACTCATCAAAGGTGGTTATGTAGTCTGATACAGATCGGTTCCCTTGTTTCAAAGTATGCCATTGGTCCAACAGATTTTGCTGGTATGAAATGGGTAGAGATTTATCTCTAAGCTTCTCTTTCATACCCTGCCAAGTGGTTATGGGCTCTACATTTCGTCTTCTAGTGGTCAGCTCAATGTTCCCCCAGTATAACCTAGCTTGACGTACTAACTTCATCTTGGCAAACTTGAACTTTCTTTCCTCAGACATGGCATACCACTCAAAGTACTGGTCCATCTCACCCTCCCAATCAGAATACACCTTAGGGTTTAAGCTACCATCAAAAGTGGGTGCATCTAATTTGATGTTCCGAATGAACCTATCATCTCTATCTTCAGGTTCTGGGTCAGGCCTCCTATGATTAGGTTCAGGATCTCTATATAAAGGTCTTTTAGGCTCTTGGTGTGGGTGAGGTTGAGGCACATTAAAATCTGGGTCAGGAGTCCAATTCTGATGCCTAGGTTCCTCAAGTACTTGGACTCGATCCCAAAGCTGGGCAAAATTCTCATGGACTTGTTCTTTAAACTGGGCAACAGTGGCAGTCACATCCTGACTCAATTTGTTCATACTCTCAGTAAGAGCTCTAACCATGGCCTCTAAATCAGGTTGGGTTTGACCAGGTTAGTAAGGTACTCCATTCCGGGTAGACATGATGATGCAAGCAAACACACAGAATGTGACTAGACTAAAGCGACTACTGGCTCATTAGACCTAGAGTCCAAACTAGATGCCCAATCAGAGTGGCAAGCTAGCCTGTAGTAAATCGAGACTCAGCTAGGTAGGTGTAAGGGAAGTGTTAGGTCCCTAAATGCCAATCCTAGACACCAATCAGTGATTGGCCAGGTAGGCGGACCAACACACAAGCCCTTCGAGATAGAATCCCTGAACCACCGTTCTAGACACTGAGTACAAAGCACACACAGAGTAACTAGACAAACTGACTCAACACTAGCCTTGACCCGACTTGTTGATGTCCCTAGCCCACTAGGGCAAATTAAGTCTAATAAATTTTAAAATTAGGCTTAGGATCGAATGAGTGGGTGGTGGTTTTGGGCTAAGGAGAGGTTATCAACTCCTCCCCTTATCTTAGATGCTCAATTTCCCTTAAGATGAATTAGGAGATGATCACTCAAAAAAAATTGAAATGCAGAAACATAGAAACAGACTTTCTGTAATTTAACTCTCAGAAATTTCACGGAAACCAATAAATCACAGTAAAATTATGTAAAATAGTTTCAATTATACTGGTTCCAGCAAAATAAAAATCACGCAATTTGAAGTTAACTGCAATGAAAAAAAATTCCTGCAACAGAGTAGTTACAGACTGAAAACAGAACGCTTCCCCCGTTTACAATTCCTGCTACGAAGTTGTAACCCAGTGGATCCCCTACACGCCCTAGGAACACCCCGTGGAATGGGAAGAGGAGGCTTGCACCTCGCTTCGTTCCTAGGACCGGATGTCCTGGGGAGTCTACTTCGAGCAGACAAAGTAAAAAAGAGAGACACTCAAAACATGCAAGCAAGTCAGAAACCCTAGACAGGGCTCTGATACCAAAAGTGATGCAGAACGAAAGCTCTGATACCAAAATGATGCAAAACAAAAGAGAAGTTGATGTGATGCGGAAGTAAATTAAGACTAATTCTTTTTTTGTTGTTTTTTTTTTTTTAATATTTTTAGAAGTCAGCTTTGACTCAAAGGAAAGTTAAACTAAATTGAAAGAAACTAGGTAATGATTGAAAGCACAATTTAAATAAAACTGGGTTATCAGAGTAGTTCAGAAGTAACGGATCGCTGGGGTTGAGAAACTCGCAGACCTAGGGTTTCACTCTGAACTTTCAACAGGACAGAAATAAATAGAAGAGATGGGTTACCGACCAGACAATGATCTTCACAGAGTTTGGTGGAAGAACTCTCTCGAGCAGATTGTTGGATCCTCGGATTCGGGTATCTTCGCAATGGATCCTCTAATACTGGTCCTGTGGCTGAGTCAGCTTCTCCTGGAATTAAGATCTGGGAAAGAAGAGGAACAAGTAATGGAATTCAGATACTCAAGGAAGGATTTACCTGATTGAAGAACTTGAAAGCTGAAGTTCCTGAAATCAGGATTCTCCTGGAGGCTGATCTGACTTCCTTTGAGAATTGCTCTGGATCTGAAGTATCCGGACTAGACCCGGATGCTGGTGGTCGGCCTTGACTTGAAGAGAGTGGCCGTGAGAGGTGGGATAGGCTAGGGCTTGGTGGAAAGAAAAGGATGATGGGCGGCTAGGGTTTGGGAGTGAAGTGGCTAACCTAGGGTTTGGGGTTTAGAGATCTCACACCTCCTCAAGGTTCCTGGGGAACCCGGATTTACTCCCTTACGGAGCTCAACACCTGGATGCAAGTGCGGAAGAGAAAAAATACAGAGTTTGCTCACACAAAAGTTTGAATTCATTCATCATATTACTTTCAAATTTACAAGAAGAGTTTAATTTATAGGACTTTACAAGAGAGTAGGGTTTTACATCTTCCCATGTGGGACTAAAGGAGGGGATCTTCAAATTAGGATTGTAGGATCAATCCCTACACATATGGCCGGCCAAAGGTTCCAAAAAAAAAATTGATTGGAGGCTTAAAAGGAAGGTAAGTTGCACCTCCTAGCCTTGTTCTTCAAGAGAGAATTTCATTCCTTTTATGGCTCAACTCTTTTGGAATCCTCCTTTTCTTTCTCCCTAAGTCATGGTTCTTCCCATCTTTGCTTTGGGCATTTTTGGCATGGAATGGGCACCCCCTTGAAGTACTCTCCAAGAAGAATTTCTTTCTTTTCATAGCTTGGCTCTTATGGAAAATTGTGGGCCGCCCCCTTGAATTGTGGATCCCTGATTGCTCTCTCCTCAAATGGCGCATGAGAGAAGGGACCTGCTATCCTGAGGTGTGGGGACCAAAGTCTACTGGATGGAGATGTGGCGCCCCCTGGACTCAGGCGTGTGGCTGGGAGTGTGGCGCCCACTTGCTTGGCCTTGGAAGAAAATGTGACACCCCAGGTTGAAGTCCTAGACCACTACTGAGTCAACATGACTCAACAAAAATAAATTGCAGGGAATACAGACTCAAGCTAAAATTGAGTTGATCAAGTCAACCCTTATTACGAACCAGAAAATCCTAATTTTAAGGGCAAGGTCAATCAGAGATCCAGATGGAGCTCTGAAGTCTTCTTCTGAGTATGGTGCCCGCACAAACAAGAGATATGAAATCTATATGCATTCAAACTTCTAAGACTCACTCAAGAAATTCTTACACCCCGAGACTCGAGGCATATGCAGCTGAATTTTCCATATTTGCATAATTGTAGGACAATCTACAAGATAGCCACAATTTAATAATATCAGATATATTTCTTTCAGTCTCACATAAATTGTATGTGAACACAAATTGGAATGTTTGATACATTTTCCTGTATGGTCAAATTTATGAGCAAAATGAGTCCAAACAGAAAACCTTTATGTTTCATGGTTTATTAGAAAGTTATCTTAAAATTTTCTCAATCCATAGAAAAGCAGCAAAATATTGATGAAACCAGAGTTTTATGAGTGCTCTATGACTCTTCGAAGAGGGAAAGCTCTAAACAGTATAATTAAAACTTGAATTGCATTTTGCTAACATATGTATGTGCATGTGTGCACATGCACCTATACATTTATCTACACATATACATACGTGGACAAATTAAATAATATGAAACAATTCATGTTTTTTTCCTGAACAATAAGTAAATTTTTTTCCTGACAAATTAAATTTTTTGTGTGATCATTTGGTAATATCATATGTTGTTAATTTTTTTTGGTCTTAAGATATGATTTGGGATTTATTTGAGTTTTTTTTCTAAATTTTCTAGAATTGTTCTTGTTATATCCATGTATAGAAGCTTTATCAAAAAAAAATCATTAGAAAACCCTGACCTATGGGATGCCCTATAGATCAAGACTTCGATAAGGTCAAATAGTTCGATACAAGATCATGGTCAGGGGAGATCCCCTAATCTGACCATATTTTTTAATAATATTATATTTTTAAGGAAAAACAATTCCAAATAACGAGTTTCTGACTTATATATAAATATAAAGTAGTATTACATCAAAAAGAAAATCTGTGTCTGGGTTGGATCATGTATGGGTTAGGATGAGAATTCGATCCCACTTATGTAGGGTTCATAAAGTTATATACCTGAATATAATATATAATCAGGTTAAGCCAAGTCCTAGTTGGATGAACTTCTAGTAGAGACCCAACTATAGAAAGTTTCATGGATCTATCTTTGAACCCATTCCACATCAAGTTTAGGTTGGGAATAGGTCTAAGAAATTTAATTAAATAACAATCCTTGATATAATAGAATTCAAAAGTTTCAACCGGAAAATAATAAGAGAGTGCTGGTCAGCTAAGGCCCAACCATGATCTAAAGTTTTCAGCAAATCCAAGTCTTCTTCTCAAGTTTTTAGCAGAAAAGAAAATAACTTTGTGTTGATGAAAGCTTAATATAATCAAGAAGGTTGATGGTGAATGTAGTATTATATTACACATGGCAAAAACATTACTCCCTAAGATCATGAGAATATAACATTTAAGATATATTGGCTTGTACTAACATGAATCAAAGATATGCTATTTGTTGTTCTTTTTTATGGGTACATGGAAATTATTTAAGGTTTAGTAATCTTGTTGGGAAAATATATATGGTAACTAGTTTGGGTCCAGTTTATGTGCCCATTGAAAACTAGTACTTCTTTAATTCTTACCATTCATAACCATTATGAACTTGGTACAATGTAAAACTATAGGCTGGGATATGGCTTTTACCTAAAATGAGTAGGTGACATGCTTGTGAAGAAGACCCTGGTCTTCCCAACATGATAAAATGTTAGCATATGGATTAATGACTGGGTTGGGTGGGTCAGTTGTGCCATAATATTCTTTGCATCTCATATTGGCCAAGCAATAATGATTGTAGGCCATTCCAATATTTTGAAATTTGGTTGGCAAACCCACACTCATCACCTCCCCTCATTTTGATCAAATTCAGCATTAAAATGCCTTTATCCTAAATCTAATTAGGGAAGCTATGACCATTGAAACATGATCAAAATTGGGCAAAATTTTTTCAATGCACTAATCTACAT
This sequence comes from Areca catechu, assembly GCA_021397845.1. Lineage (NCBI taxonomy): Eukaryota > Viridiplantae > Streptophyta > Magnoliopsida > Arecales > Arecaceae > Areca > Areca catechu. The sequence goes on from CM038042.1 coordinate 125,529,056, forward strand.
ACTACGTTCACCCACTAAAATTCTTTCTGAGTTTTAAAAGGATTCATTAGATTGAAATTATGTTTTCTTCGTCAAGGTCCTAGCCTTCCATGATCGATAATTCTTGACAACCAAAAATAGACAATCCCTACATGAAACTGGGCATAACTTAAAGAATAGATTAATAATAAATAGGTTTTGACCAAGTAATGAGTTTGTAGCTTTGAATATTTAATCTAGATACTCTATACCCATACCTCCTTGCTTCATAAATGAAAAGAAATTTTGGACACATTTATTATTATATAATTTTGTATATACATTTATTATTGTATTATTTTATAATTTATAATTGAGCTGAGTCAAGCTTGAACAAGAGCCGAGCTTAAATAGCTTGTGAGTAAATGACTCAACTCGATTCATTTGCATTCCTAGTCCCAACTGACATGTGCATGCCATAACATATGTGTTGCAGATATTAATGCACATAATCAAGGCTAAAGCCTTTATGGACCTTCTAAGCAACTACCTAGACCGAGCTTATAAAAAGGCTCCAAGCCTAGGATGTTAGCACATTACATCTAAAACTATTCAAATTTTGTGCCGGTACTCTTGAAAAACATAAATAATCTTATTTATAAAAAAAAGAATTACTAACTTTAAGAGCCCAATCACTATATGACCTTGATAAGATATGGTTGACGGACTATATCAGTCTATCCAACTAGAGTTGGAAGAGGTCTATCCATTTATTTTCTTTTAGAGTTCTCTCCTTTGTTCTTCCCACCCTCCTCCAAGACAAAACCTGGTTCAAAACCACCATATTTTTGACCAAATTTTGGAAAGTGCGTATCAAGTCTGAGACCAACATGTACTATATCAATTTAGCCAACTGATCCAGACTGAGTCATGTGACAGACAAAAACATGGGATTTTTAATATATATATGTACATGGTCTATAAGTTTCCTTAGCTTTGGTTGAAGGTAGGCTGGTATTAAATGAGGCTTGACCGAATCCAAGCTAGGTCAGTGAAGGCTATGCCATAAAATATTAAGGTAGAATTGTAATAATATAAAATAAAAGAAAATTTAAAGCTAGGGCTAAATTTCTACCCTTTCTAAATACTATTTTGGATTTAACTCGAAAAATAGAAATGAGATTTTAATGTTTTCTTGAGTTCGTTTGACCATCTAATTTTAGTTACATTTAAGATTTGTTCAATATTGTAAATCTTTTATTTCAATACCATGTATAGCTTTTCTATGATCAATTATGGCTTTTTAAATATTTTTTATAAAACTTGCATTGCATAGAAATATAGACTCATCAATTGATTAATGTACATATTCTATAGCATCCGTATATTTATTTTATTTTTATATAAGTGGGAGAGTTTTATAGTGGTCAATTGATTGTCTAGTTTGGATAGTTTGAGAATTGCAAATAATTTTATAGGTATTTATAGTAATCAAGCAGTATGGATAGAGTTTCAAATATATTTCAGACAGTATTTTCTTTTAGTTCTCCTCATACGTCTTTAATCGTGTGAGGAGAACTAAAGGAAATGCTGTCAAAATTTTTTTGGAGCTCTTATTATATATCGTTTGATTACTATAAATGATCTATATAATTAATACAATTCTTGAATGGGATAGGACCTATCTTTATCTATTAGTTGGTGATAGGAAGCATTTTAAATTAACATATGTAATTTTTCATATAATTTTTTAAAAAAATATTTGGTGCATTGTTATTGATTGAAGAGTTTTTTTGGTATTTAGCTAACTTTAAAGTTGGATCATTTCATCCTAAAATAGATAAAAGCAAGATAAATAAACCGAAAAATACAAAATAATATTTAGATGGAGTTCGTGATATTTATTAATTCGGTATGGATAAAAGAAGTTTGAATGAAAAGATTTTATGTCCATGCTGACGATGTGTTAATAGTTCCTATCTAGATCTACAAATAGTTGAAGAACATTTAATATGGAATATTTTTGCAAGAGGTTATACTGAGTGGATTTTTCATAGAGAACTTATGTTGCTAGTATGAAATAATTAACTCTCGTCTGATCTTGGATCCAGTAATATACAAGAGAATCCTGTAGGAGATGATGATATAACAGGTTTGATCATAAATGCTTTTCAACATGGTGTTTAGAACTTTGGAGGTTCAACTGATACATATGAAATAACTAGAATATGTGAAGGTTCTACATTCATTGAACGAACATATATCGAGGAGCGGATGTAACCATCAACTTTTGAGTTAGCTCGGAATTATAATTTAATGAAAAAAGTAGATGAACAATTATATCTTGATTGTTTAAAATTTTCTAAGATCTCTTTTCTTATACATTTATTTCGTATAAAATATATGAATGGATGGTCCGAAAAGAGTTTTACCATGCTTCTCAGGTTATTAAAGGATGCATTTCCAAAAGGCAATGGAAAACCATCCTTTTATTATGAAGCAAGGAAAGTTGTCAACAATCTAAATCTTGGATATCAAAAGATTCATGGTTGTTCAAAAGACAGCATGTTATATCATAGTAAAAATGCTGATCAATAGTCGTGCAATGTATATGGTTCTTCATGATGGACAACTCATGAAGGAGATGAGGATGACGTTGTGAATGGAATAGATACACTATGGCATACAAAAAAATTAGTGAAGGTATTGCATTACTTTTCTCTTATTCCTCGATTGAGGAGGCTTTATTCATCATCAAAAATTGCTTCATTAATGAGATGGCATGATGAAGGGCGTACGAAGGATAGATTGTTGAGACATCTAGCAGATAGTTTAGCATGAAAAGCATTTAATGCTAGACATTTTGATTTTGCCTTTAATATTGGTAATATTTGGTTGAGTTTAGCTTCAGATGGCTTCAATCCTTTTCGGACTCTAAATTCTATATATAGCACTTGGCCAGTTATTCTAATACTATATAATTTACCACCATGATTATGCATGAAACAATCCTCACTTATCTTGTCAAGAGTTATTCCCCGTGACAAGGGTCCAGAAATGATATTGATATTTTTCTATAACCTTTAATAGAGAAATTGATATAGTTGTGGAAAGGTGTCGATGTAATTGATGCTTCTAGTGGTGAAACATTCAAACTACGGGTAGCTTTGTTATGGACTATTAATGATTTTCCAACATATACCAATTTATCTGGTTGGAGTACAAAGGGATGGGTTGCATGCCCTTGTTGTGCAGATTCGACACATTCAATTTGGTTAAAACATGGAAAAAAAATTTGTTATATGGGACATCGTCGATGGTTAGAACTAAATCATCAGTTTCATTTTTAGAAAGATTTATTTGATGGTACCACAGAAATGAGATGTGCACCTATTCCACCTTCTTGAACTAATGTTCATAGATAAATAGATTCCATCAGTTACATATATGGTAAATTCTCGAAGTCTTCTAAAACAGAGGAAGGGATGATAAAAAAGGATTAGTAGAAGAAGTGACTACTAGTACTATAGATGTACAGGTATTTGAAGATCCTGATATTTTTTTTGAAAATGAAAATGAGGAAGATGTACAGGTAGCATCTACAAATCATCCTAGCAAACATTTATAGAAGAAAAGAAGTATCTTCTTTGACTTACCTGATTGGAAACATAATTTTATTCAGCATAATCTTGATGTCATGCATAAAGAGAAGAATGTTGGTCATAATCTACTTGGAACATTATTGAATCTTGATAGAAAGGCCTAAGATAATATGAAGGCACGACTGGATTTACAAGAATTAGGTATTCGACAGGAGCTTCATTCGAAAATGCTTGCTAATGATAGAATTTATTTGCCTCCTACATCTTATATAACGTCTGCTTAAAGAAAAGATAATTTTTTAACAGTATTAAAAAATATTAAAGTACCTGATGGATATGCATCAAACATTTCAAGGTGCATGCATCTTAAAGACCAGAAAATTTTTAATTTCAAAAATCATGATGGTCACATATTGATGCAAGATATCTTTTTAATAGATTCAAGATCATCAATGCCTAAACAAGTTCTTGCAGTCATAATTCGGTTGTCATCATTCTTTAAGGCATTATGTTCAAAAGTTATTAATCCTAGAGAGCTTGATCTATTGGAGTCAGATGTATGATTACTCTTTGTCAGATGGAGAATATTTTTCTACCTAGATTTTTTACTATTATGGTACATCTACTCATTCATTTAGCTTAGGAAGTCAAGCTTGGTGGACTGGTACACTATAGATGGATGTATCCTATTGAAAGGTATTATTATAAATTTTCAATCTTTATATAATTTTTAATCAATGTATTATCATAATCATGTGTAAATAAATTTTTAAATGTTGTTGGTTCTTATGCGATTGAAAAATTATGTACGAAATAGAGCCTATCCAAGGGGTTCGATTATGGAAGGATATATTGCTGAAGAGTGTTTGACGTATTATTCAAGATATCTTCAAGGTGTAGAGGCTGTATTTAATAGACCTCAATGGCATAGTGATTTTATAGACAATACAGAATTGTATAAGTTTTCTACTACTGGTAAAGTAATGAGAAGAAGTGAAAGTGTTGTATAGATCATAAATTAATTGCACAATCACATCATTATGGGTTACTTCATGGTGAAATAATATCTGACTATCGAAGGTTAATATATTTAATATATTTCAAGTTTAAATATCATATCTTATTTTTTATTCTATATTAATAAATATAAATTTTATATTATAAATTTTTAATGTCTCAGTGATAAGCTAATCATAGCACATGATCTAATCCAAGGATTAAGCAATGATTGTTAGTCAAGTTATTTCCTACATGACTTTCAAAATAGGTTTGACATATGTTTAAAGAATATATGGATAGAGTTATCATCGAATAACTTGTTAATATTTTTTATTATTTTTAAGGTATCAACAATGATGGAGAGAAATTGTTCAGATGAGTTAATAGCCCTGGCTCGACGACATAATAAAGTTATCATCATATATAATGGTTTCATAATCAATGGTTTTAAATTTCATACTAAAGATCGTGAGAAATTTGGAAAAATACAGAATAATGGTATTATGGTGGAAGATGATAGAAAAACTTATTATGTTGCACTTAAAGATATATATTAGTTAGATTATTACGAAATCTTTAAAGTCATATTATTTAGATGTGATTGGGTAGATATAAACTCATCAAGGGATTTGAAAAAAGATGCAAATGGATTTACACTTGTAAATTTTACAAGGTTGATACATAATGGTGTCTTATTGAAGGATGATCCATTTATTTTTTCTTCTCAAGTTCATCAAGTATTTTTTATACAAGATGCAAAAAATAAAGATTGGGCTACTGTTATTAAAACAAAACCTAAGGACTTATATGATATTAATAAATAGCTGAAAGATGATGAAGATGATGACACTTATTTATATTCCATGCCATTCAATTTTGTGCCAGTTGATGGTGTACATGCTACAGTATCCTTGGTTAGGACGGAATTTGAAGAAAATACTTATGCTTGATTTTTATTGGTATTAAATTTTGTAATATATGTAATTTATAGCAATTATTTTGTTAAATTAATATTATCTTTACTAATTCTAACTCTGATGTAAATGATAGGTGACACTATGCCTCGCTTGTGATGATTTATTGGTGTGTGTTACAGCACTCATGGATAGAGGCCATCACTTCTTATTTGGTATAATAGGCTGAGGCTAGTACTTCTTCGGCATGGGAGGTTCTTGCCGGTCCTTTGTCAGTACCGGAATTGCACCCAGTCATTCAGCACATTAGTCTACTGCAGGTCCATCATCCGCAAGGCATCATGATCCTCCCGTCAATGTAGCAGATGATGAGCCACACATTCAGGATAAATTTTTTTTTTATCCTTGGTTAGATAAAATTTCATTACACTTTTTACTATAGCTTACTTTTTTCTATTTTTATTCAGATGGATATGGAAGGGTTGCAAGTAGGCGCGGGCCCACAGTAGTATAGGATGTCTGGCAGATGCACGAGGATGAGAAGATAGTGGTTGAGTGCAATCAACTAGGGCAACCAATTAAAAAAGCCACCGACTTATTGAGTTCATTTTTAGGGACAGTCGCACGGAGGCATCAGCTTTGTCCATTGGGTTATGCAAAGTGGAAAGACATGCTTCTGATGTATAAAGTTGAGATTCTATGAGTTGTGTAGGTAAAAATTTGGTATTAAATTAGTTGTTATCTTGCATAGTTGATATATTATGCTATGTTTTATATTCTTTCAATAACAATATTTTGTATCGACACGGTATTCGGTGGAGGGTTAGTGGATTTTATATTTCTTTATTTTTTAGTGTCTGCACGATTATTTCTAACATTTGCTTGACTTACTAATTATTTTCTTTGGCAGTCCAAGTTTGTTCTCTCTCCATCTGCTAATGATTTTGTACTGAAGTCTCTTAACCGAAAATGGAAAGAATATAATGCACAATTAAAGATGAAGTACAAGTTGCCATGTATGATAGAGGAGCAGGTAGTTGGTACTTATCCTCCTGATGTACCCTCTCATCAGTGGGTAGAGTTGGTTCATTATTGGTTCTCTGAGAGGGGACATGTATCTTCTAATTTTTTTGAAGCAAGTTTATTAAAATATTTAGTTTATATTGTACATTATACATATATATACATATTACTTTCAGGATATAAGAAGTTATCTATTTGATTTTGCAAATATAGTTTGATATTGGTAGAGCTACATGAGTAGCTCTATCTGTTTCCCATACATCGGGATCCAAGAGTTATGTACAAGTCAGACAAGAGTTCGTAAGTTTCTTAAACTATAAACTTATATTTTCAATATTAAAGTATTTATATATTTTAATGAAACTAATATTATATATCACGGAAAATGTATTGTTATATATATGTATCATGGACGATTTATCACGCTGGATGATGTATCACGATACATATATGTATCATGGATGATGTATCATGATAGATATATGTATTGCGGACGATGTATCACGAACGATGTATCGCGATACATATATGTATCATGATACTTAAATAATTTTTAAATTTGTTTGAATTATTTGCTTAAAATTATAATTTTTCATGTGGATGGATGAGCATGGGAGGAAACCCGGTCAAGTGGAGTTTTACTGGATGACTCAAACTCATCGTGATGGCACTTTTGTTAGAGATGAGTCGAGAGATTTATGTGTAAATTTTTATTACAATTTATTTCATTCAATGAATTAAATTTGATTTTGTTAGTTATTAAGATCTAACTAATTTTTCTAAATTAATATGGGAAAGAGCTACAGTTCTTATTGCTGAGTGTGTGTATGATTCTACAACATTTACGCAGAGTAGTCGCATCGAGGCTGAGGTGTTTACAGAGTTGATAGGGCTGGAGCGCTATGGTCGAGTGAGGGACATGGAGTTAGAGTCACCCCTACTCAGTTATCTGTGATCAATAGATATACACATGATGCTGTAGAGGGTGCTCAGGATGCATGTGTTTGCAGACTTGAGGAGGAGATAGAAGAGATGCGATAGAGTCATGCTGCTGAGATAGAAGAGATGCAACAGAGCCATACCACCGAAAGAGCAGTTATGGAGAGCATGAGAGAGCACATTGAGCGGCTTACATCTATCATTTAGATGTTTGTTCCATATTAGGTAAATATATATAATATTAAATATATATTCTTATATTAAATCAATAATATTTTTAGGCCCAAGCTTAGCCCGATCTACTTCAGGCCTTACGCAAAACCCGGCCTGATTTCGGGCTAGCATGAAGCCCATCGGACTAGCCCGAGCCCAGTTCCAGCCTTGACATAACTCAAGATCCAAGAAATATTATGTAGGATCCTAAAATGTAATATCCTTTGTTAAAATCAAGGTTTTCATGTCTTAAAACTTGATTTCATAAGCTTCTATATCTCTTTTCTTTTTTTCTGAAAAACATTCCCATATTTATTTTTCAGAAAAAAGTTAGTAGACATGCATGCATGTGCGTGCCATAAAAAAAAACAACTTACAACTACAAAAAGAGAAATCGAGCTATGCTGGTATTTTGCACTGATACTTTGCTTAATTATACACCAGATCAGTTGTATGAGTTTTGGATTTTTTTCTTTCTTTAAGAGTTATTTAGAAAAAATAATGTACACAGGACATGTATCAAGCAAGCCTGCTTCTTAATAGGGTTGAAGCCGTATCTTTCATGTGAAAGAATAATTGATTTTTTTTTTTGTCGCATGAATAATTGGATCATGGTTTGTATGGATTTCAAATCACTCCAATTCTATTTTTTATCTGCTTGCATAGGTCTCACAACAAATATTGTATAATTCAAATGATTGATTTCAGGAAAAAAGGAAAAAGAATTATCCTTTCTAGCGAAAGATAATATCTAAATTTTCTCTTGATAAAGCCCTGCTCGTAGGGGAGCTTTGCTATTTTTACTTTCTACGGTACTAAGATATATATATATATTAAAAAAACCACAAAGCTCATACCATGCACCAAGATTGGCTGAAGATAAAAATCACTAGTAATACTTGAAAAACTTACCCTTTGTCGGAACATCGGAGACTTTGTTTAGGAGCTACACATAGATATAGAGATGCATAGATATAATTAATTACACATGTACATACACAAAGATAAGAGAGAGAGAGAGAGAGAGAGAGAGAGAGAGAGAGAGAGAGAGGAGCTTCCTTCAAGCCAAACAAGAGAAGAAGGCAGGGAAGGACGTCTCCTAGGTCATGCCTAACCCTTGAGGTGCACCCTCATCTTCCCTCGAGCCGATGCACCCAAAGGTATTCATGAACCAGCAGCCGTATACACCCCGCTAACCCTCATGTTTTGGATTGAAGGAAGCTCTTTCAACAACCCACCGCACCCGATCCCCCATTACCATCAACAAATCATTGAATATATCGTGCTATAAAAATCCTAAACCTCAATAGCTATTTATCATATATATGATCCATATGCCACTCAAGATGTGGTGGGCTTGGCTTTAAATAGATCTCATGCATGATGGGAGGACGGGGAAAAGGGTACGCTAGGATTCAATAAGGACCGTATGATGGCCTGTATTACCAATGGCATGGATTTTTTCATTTTCCGAGCCTAACTTCTCATGGGGCTGAATTTTTTTAAAACAAAATGTTAAATTAATATTTAATTATTAAAGTAGGGTATTTCGTAGAATATTTACCAAAGTAGTTTTTTTCCTTACACGTGGCAGCATAGTGGATGCGTGGCAGGTTAGTGGAGCAATGTGGCAAAATCATTGGAAGAAGATGCAATTTCTCAAAGAAATCATAGCTTCTTCCCGGGATTGCTCAACAGAAAACTATACCTCCACTCTCTTTCCAGAAATATTTCTCCGGTCATCTTCTCCCTTTTCTCCATTCTGGTCCCCGTATCCCACTCCAACCCCAAAAATATTTAATTATTATTTATTTTGTTATAAAGATTATAAATAATTAATTAATTATAAATGAGTATATCAGGTTATAAAAGTAATATATTAATTTATAAATAATTAATTAGTTATGGTATAAAAGTAATTCATTTGTTTAATATAAATAAATTATGGTATTAATACTAAAAAATTAAAATATGTAAATACTTATAGCATGCAAATAAATAATTAATTATAAATGAGTATGTCATGGTATATAAGTAATATTTTAATTTATGAATTAAGTTGTTAACATATACAGTGTATTAATTTTTTTATAAATATATTTATTAAAGGAAAATAATAATAGTATAATAAAGTTTGTTGTATAAATAAAATATCGTACAAATATGATATAATTTATTTGATATAAATAAATTATGGTATGATTGCTAAATATTTATAATGTATGAATATTTATAGCTTGTAAATAATTAGTTAATTAAATATGTGTAAGTGGTGGTATAAAAATAATTTTTTAAATTACAAATAAAGTTAGTAATGTATACGCTGCATTAAAGTAATTTTTAAATATATTTATTATTTACAAACATTAATAGTATAATAAAATATATTGTATAAATAGAAGACCTTGATAAAAGTATAATAATTTTAATTAATTTAAATAAAGTTTAGTATGAATACTAAATATTTAAAATGTATAAATATTTAAAGCATGCAAATAATTAAATAATTAAAAATGAGAATGTCATGGTACATAAGAAATTTATTAATTTATGAATTAAGTTGTTAACATATATGCTGCATTAATTAATTTATAAATATATTTATTAAAAGAAAACAATAATAGTATAATCAAATTTAATTTATAAATAGAATATAGTACAAATATGATATAATTTGTTTGATATAAATAAATTATGATATGATTGCTTGATATTTATAATGTATGAATATTTATAGCATGTAAATAATTAGTTAACCAAATATGAGTATGTGGTGGTATACAACTAATTCATTAAATTATAAATAATGTTAGTAATGTATATGCTGCAATATAGTAATTTTTAAATGCATCTATTAATTACAAATATTAATAGTACAGTAAAATATATTGTACAAATAAAAGATCTTGTTTAAGTAAGATATTATTTGTTTAATTTAAATAAAGTTAAAATTTATAAATATAAAATTTATGCAAATAAAATTAAATAATTGCAAATAATTAAATAATTATAAATGTGTATGTCATGGTATATAAGTAAATTATTAATTTATAAATAAAATTATTAACATATATGCTGCATTAATTAATTTATAAATATATTTATTAAAGGAAAGTAATAATAGTATAATTAAATATATTTGAGCAAAAATATTAGAAATATGTAGCATGTATGCTTATAATTTTATTTTTTTATTTTTGTAGATGTGTAGCATTCATATTTATAGTATGTAATACGTATAAGTTATTATTATTGACATAATTATGTTTTGAAATTACTTATTAGGTTAATCACTTGATTTATTTTATGTATATTTAAATTTTGCATTGCATTGAACCGTAGATCCATCAGTTGATTAACATGCATATTCTATAGTATCCATATAGTTTTATATTTTTATACAGATTTAAGAATTATGCACATTAATCAATTGATTATCCAATTTAGATTGTTTGAAAATTGTAATTAATTTTATAAGTCAATTTACAATAAACAAACGATTTGTAATGAAGACCGAACAAAATTTCGAGCAATACTTTTCTTTAGTTCTCTGCACATAATTATTTGTATGTGGAGAACTAAGAAAAAATGTTGTCAAAATCTCATTCGATCCTTATTACATATAATTTGCTTACTATAATTGACCTGTAAAATTAATACAATTTCTAAATGAGATAGAACTTATCTTTACCTACTAGTTGTGATAGGATACATTTGTCATATAAGTCATTTAAAACTTTGTACATTTATATTAATTCCAAAATATGTTGTAACCTAAATTTTCCTATTTAATAGGATATTTACTTTTCTAATTTCAATGTTGAATTATTTATTTTGTTCAATTGTTTGTCATGTGAGTCATTTTAAACTCCATACGTAGATATTATTCACTTTCACACCTTTGTAATTATAGATAAATACTTCCATAAATTATAAATACAGCACAATTGGCTCAGTTCTTATTCTATAATGACCAGAAAGAAAGGAGTTAAGTGCCAGCTTGGTACTGGTCAATCATGTAAGGATCTTTGAATATATATCATGATCTTAATCATCAACAACCAACCTAAATCCTACTAATTCTTTTGAGCTCATTCATCTCCCCATGACACGTGGAGAGGCTTTTCATGTGCACATAAACCAAGGGCCCCTAGCATTTCTATTTCATGTAATATGTACCATATGTTTTCTATCCTATCCTATTACAACTTTCGATAGTAAAAAAAAATTTAAATAATAAAATAAATTTATAGTCAAGAAGTCTTTTTTTCTTGTCTATTTGTTAGATGGATATGATCCCACTATTTCTAAAATATTTGGTATTAGTTTCTATTTTCTTGCCAGAATATTTCATTATGAGCTGCACGAATTATATAAGCTATAGAACACACCAGGCTAATTCATAGGGGAGGAAATAATTAATTGATGACACCAATCCTATTCTCTTCAAAAGAAAAAGAGAAAAGAGAACATACCATGATCCCGTCTGCTAAACAAAATTTACTCTAGTAGCAAAAAAAAAAAAAAACAATTTGCAATCCTATGCCATTTCTGAAACCTTTTCACACTATAGCATAATTTTGTTTTTTATTGGAAATGATTATAAAAAAGAAATGGCTTACTTGAAAGATTGATGAATGAACCAATAACCAAATTTTGCAACACAAGGGTTAAAAGTGTCAAATAGTGATTTTTAAAAGGCTTAAAACTAGTGCTTACCGAGCATACTTAAAATGGATGATTCGACCCGTACCAAACCATATCGATGCCAGCTCATGATGGTTCAGCCACTTGGTTTAGTTCACATATAAAACACCTCCCACCACCAATTGAATACTTTGATTATTTGAAGGCCATCAAGGCTTTCTCTCTCATTTGCTAACCGTCTAGATGCTGCCAGATACCGCTTGCTCCATCCTCCTTGCCACCAGCCATCACTAGTAATTCTCTCTCTCTTCCCCCCCAAAAAAAACTAAGGTTAGGGTTATAATCCCTCACCTCCCTGTGAACTTTAAGAGCCTTCGAGGGCTCTTGGTGAGAGCACTCTCTCCACCTGCATAAGGAAACAAAATAGTAGTTAAATGAACTTTCCACTTCACTGTGAACATATGTCATACAACATGATATGATGTAGAACTACAATCTTTCCCTACAAATCATGCAATAACATAAATTGATCGTCCAATAAAACATGCAAAGTTATCCAAAATGAGTTAATGTAACTGGCAATCTCGAAACCATTACAAAGTTCAAAGAAAAAATAACTAACTAATGAAATTTGTTGGTTAAAACTGACCCAACAAGCCTAGGCAGGCTGATTGAGGTAGTTGCTAGGAAGCTAACCCACATATAAGGGTCTCCCAAGCAGGGCCGATGAGGGACCACCAAAATATTTTGGCTCCAAAGGTAGTTCAAATGCATACCAAGGAATTTTACCTAATAAGGGAAATTCTGCATTGGTCCAACATATGAGGAAATTTTAGGGCACCATAGATAATTAGTAACTGGTCATTATGATTGTTGGATGGAAGCAGAACACTGCCACAAAAATGAAAACCATATGGTAGATGCCTGAGGAAAACAATGACTGCATATTATAACCAAGAACCATGACTAGTAAGAAAAATTAATGTACGTTTTGGACCTGATTTTCAAATGCTTGTCGCAAGGTGCAGGATTTTGGAGGCACTGTATTGGTAAGTCCCACTCTCAATGACAAATATTTATGTATCAAGGAATGCTACTGGGCCTTCGTGTTCAACCCAATTGGCAACACCCTATTGAGGTACATCATATAATCCCAACCAACATGGAAGTAGACTTGCTCATATTGCAGGCTGCCCGCCGGATTTCAGCTCATTTAAAACAGGCATGGGCCATTGGATTTAGTCTGGTGGGTCAGGTCGGGCCTCAAAATAAAGTCCAAAATTTTAAACAAGCTGGACTCGAATTTACGTCGACTCGGCCTGGACCCATATCCCCCTAACTCCTCTTACCTTCAGTTGTTGCCGATGGGCACATCTCTTCGCATTGTTCTGACCCTAATTCTTTTTCTCTTTGTGCACTCTCTATTGGTGGCCATGACCATGTAAGGTGATTGCTGACAACCAAATCGACATCTTCGATGAGGTGCTTTGGTAGGGAATGCTGGAATTCCAGTGATCATGTTGTGTTATGGGGCTTGATCATGATCTCTAGGCTAGTGCAAAATCGATCCAATCTGGTGTCATCCCTGTCGCTGCCTTCTCGCTAGTCAGAACCTCCTTGGCTACTCACGCCTCATGTTGTCCCAACCTCCCTCCTCATGTCATCCCACCCTCCATGTCACCTCCTCGCATCATCCCGGTCACCTCCTAACTTTTTAGCCCTGCCTGCCTTCTGCCGCCTTCTTGCCTCCCTACCTTTTCCTCATCCAAGGAAGTTAAAGACCCGACCTGGAAGCCCAAAGCAGAAGATGGAATGTGCTCGGGCCTGAGAAGTAGGCCTAAAGTTCAAGCTAGGCTCGGGCCTAGCATAGTTGATGTTGAACCAAAACAGAAGGAAGAAGAAACTATTGACAAGAAATTAGAGAAGATAGGCAAAACTATCAAATGATATCTTATAAGCCTGTATTTATAGGCTTGCAACATGCCTTAACAAAATAACATATCCAAAATAAATACAGAATCTTGTAAATAAGGACATCCAAATCAAATGAAATTAACAATTTAAGAAAATCCTAATCAAATCAAATAAGCAATTCAAGAAAATCCTAATCAAATCAAATTAGCAATTTAAGAAAATCCTAATCAAATTAGTATTTGCATCCACATGTAGCGTAAACATGTAAGGTAGGTAGTTTAGGATTTCCATCGCCCCAATCAAGATTCATTATGCTGGTTCCTATGGTGGGACTGATTGGCCAGCAGATTGATTCAATATGCTCTAGTGCCATTTTATGCTAGGCCTTTATTGACATGAAAAATAGAGCAGCAAAAAAGGAGAATGGAAGAGAGGGAAAGAGAGAGAAAGAAAGCAAGGTAGGGAAAGGGACGCCGCCAAAAGGCCAGGGAGGCTGCTGGACTGATCGAACGCCACCAAAGGGCACGAACGCTCAAAGGAGGGGCTCCGCCCTTTGAATAATCGAAACTAGGGCCCAATGACCCACTTTTTTATTTTAGAATTTTTAAGTGAAGTCAGCAACCCTACTATCGACTTCACTTAAAAATTATAAAAAATGAAGTCAACAATGTTGTTGCAGACCTCAATTAAAAATAGTAAAATAAAATTTTAAAAAAGGGGCCATTGATCCCTTATTTCAATCAGTCGAAGGGCAAAGCTTCTCCTTCAACCCTTCACACCCTCCAGTGACCTACGATAACCCTCCCTCTCTCCCTCCACCCCCCTCCTCTTTTCCTCTCTTTCCTTCTCCCTCTCCCCCTCAAACATTTTTTTTGTTTTGAATGCTGGAACTATCCTAATCTAACACTAGCATGGCTCGGAACTCCTAAACTAGGCAGTTGAGGATGATTCCACATTCTTTAGCCTTGACATTGTTCAAAGTACCCAATTAAGATTATATGGATGTTCAAATACTATATTCCCTTAGAATACATGATCAAACATGCAAATAAATATTTCTCTAAAAAAAATCATCAAGTTTTAAAACTTTCAAGATTTTCCTTTGATATCACCTCAAAAGACTCATACATCACCAATCCGTGATGACTCCTTCAAAATAAATGAAAATTTTAAAAAAAATTGAATTGGTAAGACGATATATTTGTCATTAAGCATTTTCATTGTTTTCAATAATATTTCCAATAATCCTCAAAGAACTATAATGGAATTAGCAAAAATAATATCATTACATGAAAGCATGGAATTCAAATAAGCTAGGATATGAGTATAACAATCCAACAGAAAAAAAATAGTCAGAGATCTGCAATTAATTGGAGCATTCAAGTCCAGTAATTTCATATTTAATGATACATCACTAGATTCTCAAAGTTGTAATACTATTCTTGCACATCAATCTAGACACACAATGCATATATATAGATCATTATGATTTAAATCCACCCTAAGTCTTCAAATAATTGTTACTAAAATAGTGTATGACCGGAAATAAAAAGAAAAGGAAAGAAAGAAACGGTAGAAGAAGTAAAGGAAAGAAAGAAAGGAAGTGTAAAAGAATGAAAGGAAGTGTAGAAGAAGAAAAGGAAAGAAAGAACTGATGGGTAGAAGAAGAAAAGGAAAGAAAGAAAGGGAGAAGAGAAAGAAGAAAGGTAGGAAGGAAGAATGGAAACAAGAAAGAAGAAATAGGAAAGAACGGAAGAGAGGAAGGGAGGAAGAGAAGAAGGAAAAAAGGAATGAGGAACCAGATGATTCCACTTGGTTCAAGCTTATTCGGTCTAGTAAACCCCCAAACTAACTTGATGTGGCCTTAGTTCAGGCCGGTACACCTCGAACCAATTGGTTCGGGTTGGTTAGACATACCCTAAGCCTACTTAAACTTGCCACTAAACAGTTCCTTCTCCTATATCCATGCCCACTATCAATCTAGCTTTCTTAAACTATAGTTTTAACAAGAGATATGAAATCTATATGCATTCAAATTTCTAAGACTCACTCAAGAAATTCTTACACCCCGAGACTCGAGGCATATGCAGCTGAATTTTCCATATTTGCACAATTGTAGGACAATCTACAAGATCAGCCACAATTTAATAATATCAGATATATTTCTTTCAGTCTCACATAAATTGTATGTGAACACAAATTGGAATGTTTGATGCATTTTCCTGTATGGTCAAATTTATGAGCAAAATGAGTCCAAACAGAAAACCTTTATGTTTCATGGTTTATTAGAAAGTTATCTTAAAATTTTCTAAATCCATAGAAAAGCAACAAAATATTGATGAAACCAGAGTTTTATGAGTGCTCTATGACTCTTAGAAGAGGGAAAGCTCTAAACATTATGATTAAAACTTGAATTGCATTTTGCTAACATATGTATGTGCATGTGTGCGCTTGCACCCATACATTTATCTACACAAATACATACATGGACAAATTAAATAATATGAAACAATTCATGTTTTTTTCCTGAACAATAAGTAAATTTTTGCCTTCATCTTATCCCAAGTCTACATTTTCTCATTTCCCATGCTGAACTTAAAACTGTTGTAAAGCAACACTGAAAAATGAGTTTTCACCATAACAAAACTTACATTCTCAGATTTTGTAACTCCAACCCCCAAACCATTCACCACCTTTCCACATTAACCATAGACTTTTCGCCAATAATGATGCTCCAAAAAATCTTTTTAGTTCAAAAATACTCATTATTCATAATATGACACGACTCTCTTAGAGGTTCCAATATGTCAGGCATAAAGAAATTCAAGAGCCCAAAGTCTCATAGGAAAATTGTGGGGGATTTATTCAAGAATTCGATTCAACATGCATTAGAAGACCAAAAAGCAATCATAACCATTATGCAATCCTATTTAACATCGAATCAGACAAAGATAAAGGAAAGGAGGGCAAAAAAAGGTAACCCAAAGTACAATTTCCCCTTCAACGTATCCCAGGTCTACATTGTTCTTGTTTCCCAAACCAAATCCTGTCGTCAAGTGACATTTAAAAGGAAATGATTTCATTTTGAGAACCTAAATTCCCGGATTTTGTAACTCCAAGCCCGTAACCTTTCACCGCTTCGTTTTGTCATTAACATGTTCCTTTTAACAACAGATCATGATGTTCTAGGGAATCCATTTTAGTCTGTAAACTACACATTACTCACAAGTAATTTAAATTTTAAAATATAACATTCCATATCTGCTAGCAAAATAAAAAGTTTTAATAAATAAATAACTATTTTATGTCCATGTCCAGCAACCAAAATCAATGTTTATTAAAAAACTTTGAAGTGACAAACAAGTAGACAACAAAAAGATTCAAGCTCATGCTGTACAATTTATGTCAATACTTAGAAAAATATCTTCTTGAGTTGCAATATTCCAATCACTTCCATCTTCCCTTACATTGAAATCATTTCGATCACTTTCACCATCATCATCCTCTAAATCTTCCAAGTTCAATATATCTATAAAATTTAAAAAATAATCATATATCTTGAAATTGTAATCACATTTTATTCATAAACTATACAATAAAATAATTTTCTCACTATCATTATTATTTTTTTGAATAGAACATGATGTCAATTCATGATGAAAAGTCTCCAATTCCTCGCCAATTAACTCTGATAGCTCATTAACTAACACCCATGCATCATTATCACCAAGTAATTCAAAGTCAATAGGATCATAGTTCCGACCCTTGAAATAAAACTTGTGTTTTATATTTGTTAGTTAGAAAATTATAAAATAATAAGTACATAAAAATAATTGTATATCATTTATCATAAAATTATCTTTATTTTAGTCTAAGATTGTTGTGCACAAATACTAGATCATTAAGCCTTTGATGCTCCAACCTATTTCTCTTTTTAGAATGAATATGTTTAAAGATGCTCCAATTTCACAAAGTTGGATTACTAAATGAATATCTTTCTAAAACATCTAAAAGTCCAGAAATACTATGAGGATGTTTCTCCATAAGCTCTAAATCATATTGAAAATATGGATTCTACCAAAATCTAGCTGTATGAAGATTTTGGTGTAATTGCAAATCCCACTAGGAATCAATTATCCTTAAATAAGGTTCCACTATATAGCCTTTCTCCTTTTAAACCTCTTGATCATTTCATTTCTAGCTTGATGCATAGCATAATATAAGTAACCTATTGAAGGCCTATCATCACTATCAACAATCCTCAAAACTCGAATTAAAGGCTCTGTTAGTTTAACAATGGTTGCACAATCATTCAGAAAAATAGAATTAAGTATATTATCAACGAACATTTTTTCTTTACTATCCTTAGCATAAGCTGAACTTGCCAACTCTCTAGAAGTTACCATTGCTCTTAATGCATCTTTGTGGCCTAATATGCTTTGTAAAGTAATAAAATTTATAGCAAAACTTGTGGGTGCTGGATGAAGCTAATTTTTCATTATCTTGCATGATGAGTTAAGGCAATGAGCAGCACAAGGTGACCAAAATAATGTAGGAAAGTCTTGCTCTAACTTTTTACCGGCAGCAACATAGTTTGTAATATTATCAGTCACTATATGAACCACATTTTCATGACCAATAGATATGATAATTTCTTTGAATAATTGATACAATATATCAGCTATCTTCAAGGTATCTGAAGCATCCACACTCTTCAAAAATACGGTTCCTCTAGGGTAATAAACTAAAAAATTAATAAAAGTTATCCTACTCTAATCAGTCCACCCATCATTCATAATTATGCATTCGGTTCTCTTCTATGCGCACAAAAATTTTCAACATTCTTTTTTACCTCATCAACATTCTTGGTTAATAAATACCATGAATAGAGTGAAAATTTGGAGTTTTGTAACCAACAAAAATAGTTTTTTCCAACCAGTTTGTCTCGATGCTAGGGGGTGCGTCGAGAAGCTCCATCACCATGCCGACGCTTTTGAGAAGCATCAAAAAAAACAAAGGTTAACGATGCTTTTAAGCATCTGCAGCTCCACCATTTTCTTCCCCCCGATTGAACCTTAAACTCATTCTTTCTGTCATGTGCCGCTTGTCCATTTCCCCTCCAGGATCCCTCCTTCCTCCATCTCTTCTGGCATCATCGATCACCCATCCTCCCAAGTTCTCTTCCAAATCCCATTCCATCATCTTCCCCTAACCCCCCGGCCCTCCTCGTGCCTTATAGATCCCCTCTGGTGTGGTCCGTGGAGACGATACCCAAGTGAAAAACTCCTGTCTCTTGCTAAGCAAGTGGATCCCCCTCCTTAGTGCCAACGTCGAGGAGTTCATCGCCTCCGATCCCATCTACAGCCCCATGTATCCCTCTCCGCTGACTTTTTTTATTATTTTTGTGTGATCATTTGGTAATATCGGATATTGTTAATTTTTTCTGGTCTTAGGATATGATTTGGGATTTATTTGAGTTTTTTTTCTAAATTTTCTGGAATTGTTCTTGTTATAGCCATGTACAGAAGCCTTATCAAAAAAAAATCATTAGAAAACCCTGACCTATGGGATGCCCTATAGATCAAGACTTCGGTAAGGTCAAACAGTTCGATACAAGGTCATGGTCAGGGGAGATCCCCTAATCTGACCATATTTTTTAATAATATTATATTTTTAAATAAAAACAATTCCAAATAACAAGTTTCTGACTTATATATAAATCTAAAGTAGCATTACATCAAAACAAAAACTATCTGGGTTGGATCGTGTATGGGTTAGGATCAGATTTCCATCCCACTTATGTAGGGTTCATAAAGTTATATACCGGAATATAATATATAATCAGGTTAAGCCAAGTCCAAGTTGGATGAACTTCTATTAGAGACCCAACTATAGAAAGTTTCATGGATCTATCTTTGAACCCATTTCCCATCAAGTTTAGGTTGGGAATAGGTCTAAGAAATTTAATTAAATAACAATCCTTGATATAATAGAATTCAAAAGTTTCAACCGGAAAACAATTAAAGAGTGCTGGTCAGCTAAGGCCCAACCATGATCTAAAGTTTTCAGTAGATCCAAGTCTTCTTCTCAAGTTTTTAGCAGAAAAGAAAACAACTTTGTGTTGCTGAAAGCTTAATATAATCTAGAAGGTTGATGGTGTATGTAGTATTATATTACACATGGCAAAAACATTACTCCCTAAGTTCATGAGAATATAACATTTAAGATGTATTGGCTAGTACTAACACGAATCAAAGATATGCAATTTGTGGTTCTTTTTTATGGGTACATGAAATTTATTTATGTTTAGTAATTTTGTTGGGAAAATATATATGGAAACTAGTTTGGGTCCGATTTATGTGCCCATTGAAAACTAGTACTTATTTAATTCTTACCATTCTTAACCATTGTGAACTTGGTACAATGTAAAGCTATAGGCTGGGAAATGGCTTTTACCTAAAATGAGTAGGTGATATGCTTGTGAAGAAGACCCTGGTCTTCCCAACATGATAAAATGTTAGCATATGGATTAATGACTGGGTTGGGTGGGTCAGTTGTGCCTTAATATTCTTTGCATCTCATATTGGCCAAGCAATAATGATTGTAGGCCATTCCAATATTTTGAAATTTGGTTGGCAAACCCACACTCATCACCTCCCCTCATTTTGACCAAATTCAGCATTAAAATGCCTTTATCCTAAATCTAGTTAGGGAAGCTATGACCATTGGTGAAACATGATCAAAATTGGGCAAAATTTTTTCAATGCACTCATCTACATACTACCTTCACCCACTAAAATTTCTTCTGAGTTTTAAAAGGATTCATTAGATTGAAATTGTGTTTTCTTCGTCAATGTCCTAGACATCCATGATCAATAATTCTTGACAACCAAAAATAGACAATCCCTAAATGAAACTGGGCATAACTTAAAGAATAGATTAATAATAAATAGGTTTTGACCAAGTAATGAGTTTGTAGCTTTGAATATTTAATTTAGATACTCTATACCCATACCTCCCCTTTGTTCTTCCCACCCTCCTCCGAGACAAAACCTGGTTCAAAACCACCATATTTTTTACCAAATTTTGGAAAGTGCATTTCAAATCAGAGATCAACATGTACTGTATCGATTTAGCCAACTGATCCAGACTGAGTCATGTGACAGACAAAAACATAGGATTTTTAATATATATATATACATGGTCTATAAGTTTCCTTAGCTTTGGTTGAAGGTAGGCTGGTATTAAATGAGGCTTGACTGAATCCAAGCTAGGTCAGTGAAGGCTACGCCATAAAATATTAAGGTAGAATTGTAATAATATAAAATAAGATAAAATTTAAAGCTAGAGCTAAACTTCTACCCTTTCTAAATACTATTTTGGATTTAATCCAAAAAATAGAAATGAGATTTTAAGGTTTTCTTGAGTTCGTTTGACCATTTTAGTTACATTTAATATTTGTTCATTATTGTAAATCTTTAATTTCAATACCATGTATAGCTTCGCTATGATCAATTATGGCTTTTTAAATATTTTTTATAAAACTTGCATTGCATAGAAATATAGACTCATCAATTGATTAATGTACATATTCTATAGTATCCGTACATTTATTTTATTTTTGTACAGGTGGGAAAATTATGTATAGTGGTCAATTGATTGTCTAGTTTGGATAGTTTGAGAATTGTAAATAATTTTATAGGTACTTATAGTAATCAAGCAGTATGGATAGAGTTTCAAATATATTTCGGATATAATTTTCTTTTAGTTCTCCTCATACGTGTTTAGTCGTATGGGGAAAACTAAAGGAAATACTGTCAAAATTTTTTAGGAGCTCTTATTGTATATCGTTTAATTACTATAAATGACCTATATAATTAATACAATTCTTGAATGGAATAGGACCTATCTTTATCTATTAGTTGGTGATAGGGTGCATTTTAAGTTAACCTATGTTATTTTTCATATAATTTTTAAAAAAAATTATTTGGTGCATTGTTATTGATTGAAGAGTTTTTTTTGTATTTAGCTAACTTGAAAGTTGGATCATTTTATCCTAAAATGCATAAAAGCTAGATAAATAAACCGAGAAATACCAAAGAATATTTAGATGGAGTTCGTGATTTTTATTAAATTTGGTATGAACAAAAGTAGTTTGAATGAAAAGATTTTATATCCATGCTGACGATGTGTTAATAGTTCCTATCTAGATCCACAAACAGTTGAAGAACAATTAATATGGAATAATTTTGCAAGAGGTTATACTGAGTGGATTTTTCATGGAGAACTTATGTTGCCAGTATGAAGTAATCAACTCTCGTATGATCTTGGATCCAGTAATATACAAGAGAATCCTGTAGGAGATGATGATTAACAGGTTTGATCATAAATGCTTTTCAACATGGTGTTCAAAACTTTGGAGGTTCAACTGATACACATGAAATAACTGGAATATGTGAAGGTTCCACATTCATTGAACGAACATATATCAAGGAGCGGATGCAACCATCAACTTTTGAATCAGCTCGGTATCATAATTTAATGAAAGAAGTAGATGAACAATTATATCTTGGCTGTTTAAAATTTTCTAAGATCTCTTTTCTTATACATTTATTCCATATAAAATATATGAATGGATGGTCCGGAAAGAGTTTTACCATGCTTCTCAGGTTATTAAAGGATGCATTTCCAGAAGGCAATGGTTTACCATCCTTTTATTATGAAGCAAAGAAAGTTGTCAACAATCTGAATCTTGGATATCAAAAGATTTATAGTTGTCCGAAAGATTGCATGTTATATCATAGTAAAAATGTTGACCGAGAGTCATGCAATATATATGAATCTTCATGATGGACAACTCATGAAGGAGATGAGGATGACTAGTGAATGGAACAAATACACTACGGCATACAAAGAAAACAGTGAAGGTATTGCATTATTTTTCTCGTATTCCTCGATTAAGGAGGCTATATTCATCATCAAAAACAGCTTCATTAATGAGATGGCATGATGAAGGACATACGAAGGATAGATTGTTGAGACATCTAGGAGATAGTTGAGCATGAAAAGTATTTAATGCTAGACATTCTGATTTTGCCTTTGATATTCATAATGTTTGGTTGGATTTAGCTTCAGATGGCTTCAATCCTTTTCGGACTCTAAATTCTATATATAGTACTTGGCCAGTTATTCTAATACTATATAATTTACCACCATGGTTATGCATGAAACAATCCTTACTTATCTTGTCAATGATTATTCCTGGTGATAAGGGTCCAGAAATGATATTGATATTTTTCTATAACCTTTAATAGAGGAATTGATATAGTTGTGGAAAGGTGTCGATGCAATTGATGCTTTTAATGGTGAAACATTTAAACTATGGGTAGCTTTGTTATGGACTATTAATGATTTTCCAACATATGCCAATTTATTTGGCTGGAGTACAAAGGGATGGGTTGCATGCCTTTGTTGTACAGATTCGACATATTCAATTTGGTTAAAACATGGAAAAAAGTTTTGTTATATGGGACATCGTCGATGGTTAGAACTAAATCATCCGTTTCATTTTCAAAAAGATTTATTTGATGGTACCAAAGAAATGAGATGTGCACCTATTCCACCTTCTGGAACTAATGTTCGTAGATAAATGGATTCCATCAGTTACATATATGGTAAATTCTCGAAGTCTTCTAAAAAAGAGGAAGGGATGATCAAGAAGGATTGGCAAAAGAAGTGACTACTGGTACTATGGATGCACAGGTATTTGAAGATCCTGATAATTTTTTAAAAATAAAAATGAGGAAGATGTACAGGTAGCATCTACAAATCATCCTAGCAAACATTTATGGAAGAAAAGAAGTATCTTCCTTGACTTACCTTATTGGGAACATAATCTTATTCGGCA
Organism: Areca catechu; assembly: GCA_021397845.1. Classification (NCBI taxonomy): domain Eukaryota; kingdom Viridiplantae; phylum Streptophyta; class Magnoliopsida; order Arecales; family Arecaceae; genus Areca; species Areca catechu. Next base: position 125,553,172 of record CM038042.1, read on the forward strand.
TAATCTTGATGTCATGCATATAGAGAAGAATGTTTGTGATAATCTGCTTGGAACATTGTTGAATCTTGATAGAAAGGCCAAAGATAATATGAAGGCACGACTTGATTTACAGGAATTAGGTATCCGACAAGAGGTTCATCCGAAAATACTTGTTAATGATAGAATTTATTTGCCTCCTACATCTTATACAATGTCTACTCAAGAAAAAGATAATTTTTTAATAGTATTGAAAAATATTAAAGTAACTGATGGATATGCATCAAACATTTCAAGGTGCATGCATCTTAAAGACTGAAAAATTTTTGATCTCAAAAATCATGATGGTCATATATTGATGCAATATATCTTTCTAATAGCTTCAAGATCATCAATGCCTAAACAAGTTCCTGCAGTCATAATTTGGTTGTCATCATTCTTTAAGGCATTATGTTCAAAAGTTATTAATCCTATAGAGCTTGATATGTTGGAGTCTGATGTATGATTACACTTTGTCAGATGGAAAAGATTTTCTACCTAGATTTTTTTCTATGATGGTACATCTGCTCATTCACTTAGCTTCGAAAGTCAAGCTTGGTGGACTGGTACACTATAGATGGATGTATCCTATTGAAATGTATTATTATCAATTTTTAATCTTCATATAATTTTTAATAAAAGTAGCATCATAATCATGTGTAAATAAATTTTTAAATGTTGTAGGTTCTTATGCAATTGAATGATTATATACGAAATAGAGCCTATCCAGGGAGTTCGATTATGGAGGGATATATTGCTGAAGAGTGTTTGACGTATTATTCAAGATATCTTTAAGGTGTAGAGACTGTATTTAATAGTCCTCAATGGCATAGTGATTTCATAGACAATACAGAATTGCATAAGTTTTCTACTACTGGTAAAGTAATGAGAAGAAGTGAAAGTATTGTATTGGATCATAAATTAATTGCACAAGCACATCATTATGGATTACTTCATAGTGAAATAATATATGACTATCGAAGGTTAGTGTATTTAATACATTTCAAGTTAAAATATCATATCTTGTTTTTTATTCTATATTAATAAATATAAATTTTATGTAGTGAATTTTTAATGTCTCAGTGATAAGCTAATCATAGCACATGATCTAATCCAAGGATTAAGCAATGATGGTTAGTCAACTTATTTCCTACATGGCTTTCAAAATAGGTTTGACAGATGTTTAAAGAATATATGGATAGAGTTATCATCAAATAACTTGTTAACATTTTTTATTATTTTCTAGGTATCAAGAATGATGGAGAGAAATTGTTCAGATGAGTTAATAGCCCTAACTCGAGGACCTAATAAAGTTGTCATCAGATATAATGGTTTTATAATCAATGGTTTTAAATTTTATACTAAAGATCATGAGAAATTTGGAAAAACATAGAATAATGGTGTTATGGTTGAAGCTGATAGAAAAACTTATTATGGTGCACTTAAAGATATATATGAGTTAGATTATTACGGAATCTTTAAAGTCATATTATTTAGATGTGATTGGGTTGATATAAACTCATCAAGGGATTTGAAAAAAGATGCAAATAGATTTACACTTTTAAATTTTACAAGGTTGATACATATTGGTGTCTTATTGAAGGATGATCCATTTATTTTTTCTTTTCAAGTTCGTCAAGTATTTTTTATACAAGATGCGAAAAATAAAGATTGGGCTACTGTTATTAAAACAAAACCTAAGGACTTATATGATATGAAAAAATAACTGAAAGATGATGAAGATGATGATACTTATATGCATTCCTTGCCATTCAATTTTATATCAGTTTATGGCATACATGCTATAGTATCCTTGGTGAGGATGGAATTTGAAGAAAATACTAATGCTTGATTCTTGTTGGTAATAAATTTTGCAATATATGTAATTTATAGTAATTATTTTGTTAAACTAATATTTATCTTTACTAATTCTAACTCTGATGTAAATGATAGGTGATACTATGCCTCGCTCGTGATGATTTATTGGTGTGTAGTTATAGCACTCATGGACAGAGGCTGGCACTTCTTGTTTGGTATAGCAGGCTGAGGCTAGTACTTCTTCGGCATGGGAGGTTCTTGTCGGTCCTTTGTCAATACCGGACATTGCATCCAGTTCTTTGGCACATCAATCTACTGTAGGTCCATCATCCTCAAGGCATCATGATCCTCCCATCGATGTAGCAGATGATGAGTTACACATTCAGGATAATTTATTTTTTTATCCTTGGTTAGATAAAATTTCATTACACTTTTTACTATAGCTTACTTTTATCTATTTTTATGCAGACGGATATAGAAGGGTTACAAGTAGGCGCGGGCCCATAGTAGTATGGGGTGTCTGGTAGATGTGCGAAGATGAGAAGATAGTGGTTGAGTGCAATCAACTGGGGCAACTACTTAAAAAAGCTACCAGCTTATTGAGTTCATTTTTAGGGACAATTGCACGGAGGCATTAGCTTTGTCCATTGAGTTATGCAAAGTGGAAAGACATGCTTCTGATATATAAAGTTGAGATTCTATGAGTTGTGTAGGTAAAAATTTGGTATTAAATTATTTGTTATCTTGCATATTTGATATATTATGCTATGTTTTATATTATTTCAGAAACAATATTTTGTATCGACACGGTATTAGGTGGAGGGTTAGTGGATTTTATATTTCCTTTTTTTTTTGTATCTGCACGATTATTTCTAACATTTGCTTGACTTACTAATTATTTTCTTTTGCAATCCAAGTTTGTACTCTCTCCATCCGCTAATGATTTTGTACTGAAGTCTCTTAACCAAAAATGGAAAGAATATAAAGCACAATTGAAGATGAAGTACAAGTTACTGTGTATGACAAAGGAGGAGGTAGTTGGTACTTGTCCTCCTGATGTACCCTTTCATCAGTGGGTGGAGTTGGTTCATTATTGGTTCTCCAAGAGGGGACATGTATCTTCTAATTTTTTTAAAACAAGTTTATTGAAATATTTAGTTTATATTGTACATTATACATGTATATAAATACATTACTTTCAGGATATAAGAAGTTATCTATTTGATTTTGCAAACATAGTTTGATATTGGTAGAGCTACATGAGCAACTCTGTCTATTTTCCATACATCGGGATCCAAGAGTTATGCACAAGTCAGACAAGAGTTCATAAGTTTCTTAAACTATAAACTTATATTTTCAATATTAAAGTATTTGTACATTTTAATGAAACTAATATTATATATAATAGAAAATGTATTGTTATATATATGTAACATGGACGATTTATCATGGCGGATGATGTATCACTATACATATATATATCATGGATGATGTATCGCGATAGATATATGTATTACAGACGATGTATTGCAAAAATGTATCGCAATACATATATGTATCATGATACTTAAATAATTTTTAAATTTGTTTGAATTATTTGCTTAAAATTATAGTTTTTCTTGTGGATGGATGAGCATGGGAGGGAACCCAGTCAAGTGGAGTTTTACTAGATGACTAATACTCATCGTGATGGCACTTTTGTCAGAGATGAGTCGAGAGATATATGTATAAATTTTTATTACAATTTATTTCATTCAATGAATTAAATTTGATTTTGTTAGTCATTAAGATCTAACTAATTTTTCTAAATTAATACAAGAAAGAACTACAGTTCTTATTGCCGAGTGTGTCGATGAGTCTACAACATCCACGTAGAGTAGTCACATCAAGATCGAGGTGTTTATAGAGTTGATGGGGCTAGAGCGCTATGGTCGAGTAAGGGACTATGGAGTTGGAGTCATCCCCACTCAGTTATCTGTGATCAGGAGATATATACGTGATGCTGCAGATGGTGCTCAGGATGCACATGTTTACAGACTTGAGGAGGAGATAGAGGAGATACGATAGAGCCATGCTGCTGAGATAGAAGAGATGCGTCAGAGCCATTCCGCCGAAAGAGCAGCGATGGAGAGCATGAGAGAGCACATTGAGCATCTTACATCTATCATTTAGATGTTTGTTCCATATTAGGTAAATATATATAATATTAAATATATATTCATATATTAAATCAATAATTTATATAATATATTGTCATTCATAGTTTCATAAATTAAACATTTTAAATATTTTTTATAGGCTTCTAGAGCATCAGATCTTCACGAATAGGGTGACGACCTACCTCCTACAGATCATTGATCTCGACTTTTTGTTATTTTATATCTTGATTTCATGTATTTTTTAATTTTATTAAACAGACATATATGTAACAAACTTTGTTATATTAGATCATAATGAATTTTATATTTCAAATTTATATTTGGATGTGAAGAATACATGCCGATGCTTTTTATAGCATCAGGAAGATTTTTCTCGATGCTTTAAAGCATCGGGAAAAGCCTTTTTTAGCATTGAAAAAATCTGTTTCTCTTGTAGTGTACATATCCCTTAATTTTTCTAACCTCAAATGTGGCGGGGACTCATGATTCCAAGTCTCTCGTGCAAGCACCACCAAGAAGACTAAAAACTAGATTAGTTGAAACTACAATTGAAAAATATCTATCTATAGGATTGGAAGTGGACCGGGCCAGACCAACCCATATCCCTACCCGAGCCTGGTTCAAAAAAAACTCGGGCTTCGGGTCGGGCTTAGGCCCAATTTATTTTGAAAAAACATGGCCCGAGCTCGAATCTGAGCCCAATTGGGTTGGTCCAAACTAGGCTTTGATTCAAGTAGGCCCAAATTAAAGCACGATTGGGCCTACAAAATTGAAGATGAAATGATGAAATGAAGTTCATTTAACTATTGGTATATATTCCAGCCTAAATTAAAGTCCAATTAGATCTATCAAATTGAAGATGAAATGATAAAATGATGTTCTTTTAACTATTGGTACATATTTTAAAAAAATCTAAAAGATTAAAATTCTGAAACTATCGAACTGGCAGGCTGGGTTCAGGCCAGACCTTTTTCATGCTGGGTCTGGGCCGGGCCAAGGGGGAGCCCGAGCCTGGCCCAAAAATTAAATGAGTCTATTTTTAGGCCCAAGCTTAGCCCGATCTACTTCAGGCCTGACCCAAAACCCGGCCTGATTTCGGGCTAGCACGAAGCCCATCGACTAGCCTGAGCCCAGTTCCAACCTTGACATAACTCAAGATCCAAGAAATATTATGTAGGATCCTAAAATGTAATATCCTTTGTTAAAATCAAGATTTTCATGTCTTAAAACTTGATTTCATAAGCTTCCATATCTCTTTTCCTTTTTTTTGAAAAACATTCCCATATTTATTTTTTAGAAAAAAGTTAGTAGACATGCGTGCATGTGCATGCCATAAAAAAAAATAACTTACAACTACAAAAAGAGAAATTGAGCTATGCTGGTATTTTGCACTGATACTTTGCTTAATTATACACCAGATCAGTTGTATGAGTTTTGGATTTTTTTTCTTTTTTTAAGAGTTATTTAGAAAAAATAATGTACACAGGACATGAATCAAGCAAGCCTGCATCTTAATAGGGTTGAAGTTGTATCTTTCATGTGAAAGAATAATTGATTTTTTTTTTTTTGTAGCATGAATAATTGGATCATGGTTTGTATGGATTTCAAATCACTCCAATTCTATTTTTTATCTGCTTGCATAGGTCTCACAACAAATATTGTATAATTCAATTGATTGATGCCATGAAAAAAGGAAAAAGAATTATCCTTTCTAGCGAAAGATAATATCTAAATTTTCTCTTGATAAAGCCCTGCTCGTAGGGGAGCTTTGCTATTTTTACTTTCTATAATACTAAGATATATATATATTAAAAAACCACAAAGCTCATACCATGCTCCAAGATTGGCTGAAGATAAAAATCACTAGTAATACTTGAAAAACATACCCTTTGTCGGAATATCGGAGACTTTGTTTAGGAGCTACGCATAGATATAAAGATACATAGATATAATTAATTACACATGTACATACACAAAGATACGAGAGAGAGAGAGAGAGAGAGAGAGAGAGAGAGAGAGAGAGAGAGAGAGAGAGAGAGAGAGAGGAGCTTCCTTCAAGCCAAACAAGAGAAGAAGGCAGGGAAGGATGTCTCCTGGGTCATGCCTAACCCTTGAGGTGCACCCTCATCTTCCCTAGAGCCGATGTACCCAAAGGTATTCATGAACAAGCAGCCGTATACACCCCGCTAACCCTCTTGTTTTGGATTGAAGGAAGCTCTTTCAGCAACCCACCGCACCCGATCCCCCATTACCATCAACAAATCATCGAATATATCGTGCTATAAAAAACCTAAACCTCAATAGCTATTTATCATATATATGATCCATATGCCACTCAAGATGTGGTGGGCTTGGCTTTAAATAGATCTCATGCATGATGGGAGGACGGGGAAAAGGGTACACTAGGATTCAATAAGGACCGTATGATGGCCTAAATTACCAATGGCATGGATTTTTTCATTTTCCGAGCCTAACTTCTCATGGGGCTGAATTTTTTTAAAACATAATGTTAAATTAATATTTAATTATTAAAGTAGGGTATTTCGTAGAATATTTACCGAAGTAGTTTTTTTCCTTACACGTGGCAGCATAGTGGATGCGTGGCAGGTTAGTGGAGCGATGTGGCAAAATCATAGGAAGAAGTTGCAATTTCTTAAAGAAATCATAGCTTCTTCCTGCGATTGCTCAACAGAAAACTATATCTCCACTCTCTTTCCAGAAATATTTCTCCGGTCCTCTTCTCCCTTTTCTCCATTCTGGTCCCCCTATCCCACTCCAACCCCAGAAATATTTAATTATTATTTATTTTGTTATAAAGATTATAAATAATTAATTAATTATAAATGAGTATATCATGGTATAAAAGTAATATATTAATTTATAAATAATTAATTAGTTATGGTATAAAAGTAATTCATTTGTTTAATATAAATAAATTATGGTATTAATACTAAAAAATAAAAATATGTAAATACTTATAGCATGCAAATAAATAATTAATTATAAATGAGTATGTCATGGTATATAAGTAATATTTTAATTTATAAATAAAGTTGTTAACATATACAGTGTATTAATTATTTTATAAATATATTTATTAAAGGAAAATAATAATAGTATAATAAAGTTTATTGTATAAATAAAATACTGTACAAATATGATATAATTTATTTGATATAAATAAATTATGGTATGATTGCTAAATATTTATAATGTATGAATATTTATAGCTTGTAAATAATTAGTTAATTAAATATGAGTAAGTGGTGGTATAAAAATAATTTATTAAATTACAAATAAAGTTAGTAACGTATACGCTGAATTAAAGTAATTTTTAAATACATCTATTATTTACAAACATTAATAGTATAATAAAATATATTGTATATATAGAAGACCTTGATAAAAGTATAATAATTTTAATTAATTTAAATAAAGTTTAGTATGAATACTAAATATTTAAAGTTTATAAATATTTAAAGCATGCAAATAATTAAATAATTAAAAATGAGAATGTCATGGTATATAAGAAATTTATTAATTTATGAATTAAGTTGTTAACATATATGCTGCATTAATTAATTTATAAATATATTTATTAAAAGAAAATAATTATAGTATAATAAAATTTAATTTATAAATAGAATATAGTACAAATATGATATAATTTGTTTGATATAAATAAATTATGATATGATTGCTTGATATTTATAATGTATGAATATTTATAGCATGTAAATAATTAGTTAACCAAATATGAGTATGTGGTGGTATACAACTAATTCATTAAATTATAAATAAAGTTAGTAATGTATATGCTGCATTATAGTAATTTTAAATGCATCTATTAATTACAAATATTAATAGTATAGTAAAATATATTGTACAAATAAAACATCTTGGTAAAAGTAAGATATTATTTGTTTAATTTAAATAAAGTTTAGTATGAATACTAAATATTTAAAATTTATAAATATGTAAAGCATGCAAATAATTAAATAATTAAAATGTGTATGTCATCGTATATAATTAATTTATTAATTTATAAATAAAATTGTTAACATATATGCTACATTAATTAATTTATAAATATATTTATTAAAGGAAAGTAATAATAGTATGATTAAATATATTTGAGCAAAAATATAAGAAATAGTTAGCCTGCATGTTTAGAATTTTTTTTTTTAATTATGTAGATATGTAGCATTCATATTTTTAGTATGTAATATGTAGAAATTATTATTATTGACATAATTATGTTTTGAAATTACTTATTGGGTTAATCACTTGATTTTTTTTATGTATATTTAAAATTTGCATTGCATTGAACCGTAGATCCATCAGTTGATTAACATGCATATTCTATAGTATCCATACAGTTTTATATTTTTATACAGATTTAAGAATTATGCATATTAATCAATTGATTATCTAATTTAGATACTTTGAAAATTATAATTAATTTTATAAGTCAATTTACAGTAAACAAACGATATGTAATGAAGACCGAACTAAATTTTAAGCAATACTATTCTTTAGTTCTCCGTACATAATTATTTGTATATGGAGAACTAAGAAAAAATATTGTCAAAATTTCATTCGATCCTTATTACACACCATTTGCTTACTATAATTGACCTATAAAATTAATACAATTTTTGAATGAGATACAACTTATCTTTACCTACTAGTTGTGATAGGATACATTTGTCATGTAAGTCATTTTAAACTTGGTACATAAATATTAATTCAAAATTATGTTGTAACCTAAATTTTCCTATTTAATAGGATATTTACTTTTCTAATTTTAGTGTTGAATTATTTATTTTGTTCAATTGTTTGTCTTGTAAGTCATTTTAAACTCCATACGTAGATATTATTCACTTTCACACCTTTGTAATTATAGATAAATACTTCCATAAATTATAAATACAGCACAATTGGCTTAGTTCTTAATCTATAATGACCAGAAAGAAAGGAGTTAAGTGCCAGCTTGGTACTGGTCAATCATGTAAGGATCTTTGAATATATTTCATGATCTTAATCATCAACAACCAACCTAAATCCTACTAATTTTTTTGATCTCATTCATCTCCCCATGACACATGGAGAGGCTATTCATGTGCACATAAGCCAAGGGCCCCTAGCATTTCTGTTTCATGTAATATGTACCATATGTTTTCTATCCTATCCTATTACAACTTTCGATAGTAAAAAAAATTTAAATAATAAAATAAATTTATAGTCAAGAAGTCTTTTTTTTATCTATTTGTTGGATGGATATGATCCCACTATTTATAAAATATTTGGTATTAGTTTCTATTTTCTTGCCAGAAAATTTCATTATGAGCTGCACGAATTATATAAGCTATAGAACACACCAGGCTAATTCATAGGGGAGGAAATAATTAATTGATGACACCAATCCTATTCTCTTCAAAAGAAAAAGTGAAAAGAAAACATACCATGATCTCGTCAGCTAAACAATATTTCCTCTAGTAGCAAAAAAAAAAAAACAATTTGTAATCCCATGCCAACCCATTATTTTTTGGGAGAACCATTTCCTTCTGTTAAATAAACTCTATAAACAGGAGAAGAACAAGAAAAGCCCTAACTCCTTTTTCTCAAATGGCTTGTACATCCATATCCACCTAGAAGCCAATCATTGTTTAAAACATTGAATTACATGAAGGAAAAAAAATCCAAAGAGTTTTTATGTTACCCAACTTAGAGATTAGCAAGCATACCCTAGAAAAAATAAGAGAACTTCACATAAAAGAACAAGCAATCAATGGTTGGTACCATGATAGACATAAGATGGCAAGTAATCAATGGTTGGTATTAGAAAGACATTGGAAGAGTAGCCAAAAATGCATAACACCAATATAAGTTATCAGAATAAGGTAATATCAAAACCTTCTATCCATATCTTTCGACAGATGATAATCTAAACATGGACCAGAAAATCAACTTAATCTTCGAAATTAAATCTTAAAAAAAACTGAAATTGTATCTACCATCTTGACCAACATTTGGTGGTGATTCTTCAATCTTTGCTACCACTTCCCCATCATTGTTTTTATGAGCCACACAATCCTCTGTGTCACATTGGTCACAATTCAAAATATGCTTAGGCAGACATTTTGCAGACTCCGTGGCTAAAGATTAAGAAAAAAAAGAAACATATTTATTAAATATTACTAATTGACAATTCAACATAAGAAAGGATGATCTAACACAAATCATACTAATTGATAAAACTTCTCTAAATTCCTTTAAAAAAAAAATCAAGATTTTTTTTTTTTTTTGAAAAAAAGATGCAAAAGCAGTCAGCAGCATTAAGTCTAATGATAATATGGCAAGACAGAAGTTGACCTAGATCAGCCACGATACAGTGCATTGAAACAAGCAGAGGAACTCCAGGACATTTCCTAAAAAGGCACATATCACTTCAATCAATATCATAATGCTTCATTGGAGAACATACACGTGTTGTAAATTACTATAAACTATTTTTCAGAGAAGAATGAATATATACCATAGACTATAATTGTCATGTTTAATAGGAAAGCTAGAACCACCCCTAAAATACTATTGTCACATAGCTCCAATAAACTTGAAGTTGAATCACATTTAATCTTTGAAGAAGCGATATCAATGACTTTTTCTCATGAAAGGGGAAAAAAATTAGATGACAAATGATGACACCCCTTTACATTAACCAAAATTTTTCAGAAGCTACTTTGATGTACCTATAGTTATTAATTTTTATTCATATAGTAGAAGATTGAATATTGCATAACAGTAATAACATTACAATCAAGGTAAGAAGAATTGGTACTGACATGCATGCTGGTTGGTGACCGGTACAATATGATACCAGTCCATATCATACTGAACCGTAGTGCACGTAACCACAAGAGGGTGAGGGTTGGAGAGGAAGGAGAGCTAGGGAGAGGGAGAGGGAGAAGAGGAAGAAGGAGAGGGAGAGCACTACTGGGGGATAGGTAGAAAGAGGAGACTCACCTAATCGAGCTTCACAACATGAGATAGAGAGGCTGGAAAGAGGCCAGATGCATAATCGGTATTGGTGTTGCTGCCCGTTATGGTCTCCTTGTTGTAGAAGTCCCTATCCAGGGAGGATCGAGGCTCAAATCAAAAGGATCGAGGCTATTGTCTAGTCCCAAGTGCCCAAGAAACCCTAAAATTCTTTTAGAACAAGTGATTAGGGCTCGACTTTGGAGGATTGGGGTGGGAAATACAAAGGATCTGATGAAGGAGAGAGGGAGGAGATCATATTTAGGGAAGAAAATGGTAGGAGATTGGAGAGGGAGGGATGGAGAAAGAAGGTGAAGAGAGAGAAGGGGGACTGGAGAAGAAGGCAGGAGGGGGAGGGGGGAAGTGAGGGTTTTGAAGCATCTATAGGGGAAGACTTATCATTTTGAAAAGAGGCCCTACATCATGCCGATAGCCAACCAGTTCAATTTGGTATGTCCCAACCGGCCCGTTCAGCATGATTAGCTAGACCTTGATACCTATAGCTATTAACCTAGATATAGAAAAGCATGCACTTATATCAACAAATGCCCAAAATTATAACATTTATTAACACGTAAATATGAACATGAATGATAAAATGTGTTCCTTCATTAGAGTTGGTAGTTTTCCCAAGATAAGCTATCTTTATTAAAAAGTGTCTTCTTACATTAACTCAAATCCATTTGGCCACTACACCTCTTCACTAGAATAGTCACTGTCTTACATTAACAATCCTATGTCTCAAAAACAATTTTCTCCTTGATCCTCCATTAATATCACACATACTCTTCAAAAAATGCACCTCTTATTTTATCAACCAGGTTGAGATCCTCCAGAACATTCTCATGTTTATTACACTTTTCTTGTGCTTATAAGATTTCTATACTGACCAACATTATTCCATAAGGCAAAGGTCATCATATATTTATCTACAACATGCCATAATAAGTATACAATGGTCACATGATAATTAAAACTTTCTCCAGGACAATATAGAATATGAAACACTTCTTTCTCGAAGTTAAACGGCAAAAAATAATCATAAGGGTTGTTAGAACATATTGTTCCAAAATAGCAAGCAAAAATCACCTTGCATAAACTAGACAATGCCAATGGCATTAGTGACCGAGTGTCTTGTAGAATAAGAGCCATCAAATGAACGAGAGCTGTTCATGGGCAACTTGCATTCAGCATGAGCAAACCTTGTGGTAAAATGTGAACATGCAATATAAATATATTTTTTTATTACTAATAAAACTTATTTTGTGTTTTTAATAAATTTATAATGGCATACATTTTAAATATAATTTATCTCATACCTTAGTTATGAGTCATTAAGGATATTTTATTTCTCCGTTATTAGATATTTAGATGTAAAAATAAAGGCTGACTTTTCTAAAAGCATCTATAAATCTTTCCCATTCTTTCCATTTCTCACCTTTACCCACCGGCATGGGCCTTGACCCCAACCACCAAATAATCTCTCTCTCTCTCTCTCCCCCTCCCTCGCCCCCAAAAAATTGATGTAAACAAAAAAAGTTCTACTGTGATCATCCATCCAGCCACTTCTGCCCAAGCCAACACTCCTGCTCTAATCATAACCTCCTTTATGATATTGCTATAGAAAGCAAGCAAGCCAACTAAGATTATGCTAGCACGAGATGTAAACAACCTGAGGTTGACCTCAGCATAACCAAATTGTAAAGAGCTTGTGTGAAGGTTTAGTCGGGCCTAGCTTCATTGAAATCAACCTTTTTAGTCAAACATAAATGATGTTGCTTTTAAATCACTCACAAAAAACAATAGTTAGGATGCTAACCAAACCATTGAAAATTCAAATTCCTCTTCACACTATGATGGCAAAATTTTGTTTTTCGTTTAAATTATTGTGGAAAATAAATGGATTATTTGGAAGATTGATAAATGAAATCAAACCTTTGAAAATTCTGAAACCTCTTCACACTATGCCATAATTTTGTTTTTTATAGGAAATGATTATAAAAAAGAAATGGCTTACTTGAAAGATTGATGAATGAACCAATAACCAAATTTTGCAACACAAGGGTTAAAAGTGTCAAATAGTGATTTTTAAAAGGCTTAAGACTAGTGCTTACCGAGCATACTTAAAATGGATGATTTGACCCGTACCAAACCATATCGATGCCGGCTCAGGATAGTTCACCCACTTGGGTTGGTTCACATATAAAACACCTCCCACCACCAATTCAATACTTTGATTATTTGAAGGCCATCAAGGCTTTCTCTCTCATTTGCTCATTGTCTAGATGCTGCCAGATATCGCTTGCTCCCTTTTCCTTGACACCAGCCATCACTAGTAATTCTCTCTCTCTCCCCCCACCCAAAAAAACTAGGGTTAGGGTTATAATCCCTCACCTCCCTGTGAACTTTAAGAGCCTTCGAGGGCTCTTGGTGAGAGCACTCTCTCCACCTGCACAAGGTAAGATCCATACTACCCTCACCCTCTTCCTCTCCCTCCCTCTCCCTCTTCCTCTCCCTCTCCTTGCTTTGGTATGCCCTAGAATAGTATAGTATAGATCCATACCATATCAAACTAGTTCCTAGCTAGTATAAGCTTCATTACGAGTACAAAAGGAATGATGATATTTAAGTCTATGTCATACACAAATAGATTCAAATATCTATATGCCTAGCATTGATCAATTTTTCATTAAAAATGCCCTTGAATGGATGCAGATATCACAAAGTACTCCATTTACTTATAAAATATAATAAACAACTTTTTGATAGGCATATCTTTGACATCACATGAATGTAATAATATGATGGCACATGTTATAATTTATAATAATATGTTTCTCTGAGTTCATGAAGTTTCTATTTTAATGCTTTATTCTAGTATACAAATGTTGCATCTTCATTTGTCTTATAAGACTATCCGATGATCAAAGGACAACAATATTATTCATATGATTTTACAAAATTTCATCAAATGCAAATTTGCTGAAAATAAATCTTAGACTCATATAGGAAAATATGCAAAATCAAGAAATCATGTAAATCTGACATCTAAGCAGAACCATAACACTTAATTGTAACTATTGTCAAACATAAGAATGAATTGAAATTTTGTTGTAAACAAAAGAAAGCTACCTCCAAAATAATGTTATAAAGGTCAGCCCAATTTATGAGTTGTGGTCATATATTGTGTTTTATAAAAGCTGTACAATTTGAGCAACTAGGGGACAACACAGCATTTATGCAAAAGGCAAACAACTATGTAAACTTTTGATTTAAAAACAAATCAATTGAAGTTCACATCGCACAAAATTAACTAAAAGGTTGGCAAAAAGAAATTAAAGGAAACAAAATAGTAGTTAAATGAACTTTCCACTTCACTGTGAACATATGTCATACAACATGATATGATGTAGAACTACAATCTTTCCCTACAAATCATGCAATAACATAAATTGATCATCCAATAAAACATGCAAAGTTATCCAAAATGAGTTAATGTAATTGGCAATCTCGAAACCATTACAAAGTTCAAAGAAAAAACAACTAACTAATGAAATTTGTAGGTTAAAACTGACCCAGCAAGCCTTGGCAGGCTGATTGAGGTAGTTGCTAGGAAGCTAGCCCACATATAAGGGTCTTCCAAGCAGGGCCGATGAGGGACCACCAAAACATTTTGGCTCCAAAGGTAGTTCAAATGCATACCAAGGAATTTTACCTAATAAGGGAAATTCTGCATTGGTCCAACATATAGGGAAATTTTAGGGCACCATAGATAATTAGTAACCGGACATTATGATTGTTGGATGGAAGCAGCACACTGCCACAAAAATGAAAACCATATGGTAGATGCCCGAGGAAAACAATGACTGCATATTATAACCAAGAACCATGATCGGTAAGAAAAATTAATGCATGTTTTGGACCTGATTTTCAAATGCTTGTCGCAAGGTGCAGGATTTTGGAGGCACTGTATTGGTAAGTCCGACTCTCAATGACAAAGATTTATGTATCAAGGAATGCTACTTGGCCTTCATGTTCAACCCAAATGGCAACACCCTATTGAGGTACATCATACAATCCCAACAAACTTGCAAGTAGACTTGCTCATATTGCAGGCTGCCTGCCGGATTTTGGCTCATTTAAAACAGGCATGGGCCATTGGTTTTAGTCTAGTGGGTCAGGTCGGGCCTCAAAATAAAGTCCAAAATTAACAAGCTGGACTCGGATTTATGTCGACCCGGCCTGGACCCATATCCCCCTAACTCCTCTTACCTTCAATTGTTGCCGATCGGCACATCTCTTCGCATTTTTCTGACCCTAATTCTTTTTCTCTTTGTGCACTCTTTATTAGTGGCCATGACCATGTGAGGTGATTGCTGACAGCCAAATCGACATCTTCGATGAGGTGCTTTGGTAGGGAATGCTGGAATTCCAGTGATCATGTTGCATTTTGGGGAAAGAAAGAACTGAAGGGTAGAAAAAGAAAAGGAAAGAAAGAAAGGGAGAAGAGAAAGAAGAAAGGTAGGAAGGAAGAATGGAAACAAGAAAGAAGAAATAGGAAAGAACGGAAGAGAGGAAGGGAGGAAGAAAAGAAGGAAAAAAGGAAAGAGGAACCAGATGATTCCACTTGGTTCAAGTTGATTCGGTCTAGTAAACCCCCAAACTATCCTGATGTGGCCTTAGTTCAGGCCGGTACACCTCGAACCAATTGGTTCGGGTTGGTTAGACATACCCTAAGCCTACTTAAACCTGCCACTAAACAGTTCCTTCTCCTAAATCCATGCCCACTATCAATCTAGCTTTCTTGAACTATAGTTTGAACCAGAGATATGAAATCTATATGCATTCAAACTGCTAAGACTCACTCAAGAAATTCTTACACCCCGAAACTCGAGGCATATGCAGCTGAATTTTCCATATTTGCACAATTGTAGGACAATCTTCAAGATCAGCCACAATTTAATAATATCAAATATATTTCTTTCAGTCTCACATAAATTGTATGTGAACACAAATTGGAATGTTTGATGCATTTTCCTATATGGTCAAATTTATGAGCAAAATGAGTCCAAACAGAAAACCTTTATGTTTCATGGTTTATTAGAAAGTTATCTTAAAATTTTCTCAATCCATAGAAAAGCAGCAAAATATTGATGAAACCAGAGTTTTATGAGCGCTCTAAGACTCTTCGAAAAGGGAAAGCTCTAAACAGTATAATTAAAACTTGAATTGCATTTTGCTAACATATGTATGTGCATGTGTGCGCATGCACCCATACATTTATCTACACAAATACATACATGGACAAATTAAATAATATGAAACAATTCATGTTTTTTTCCTGAACAATAAGTAAATTTTTGCCTTCATCTTATCCCAAGTCTACATTTTCTCATTTCCCATGCTGAACTTAAAACTGTTGTAAAGCAACACTGAAAAATGAGTTTTCACCATAACAAAACTTACATTCTAAATTTTTGTAACTCCAACCCCCAAACCATTCACCACCTTTCCACGTTAACCATAGACTTTTCTCCAATAATGATGCTCCAAAAAATCTTTCTAGTTCAAAAATACTCATTATTCATAATATGACACAACTCTCTTAGAGGTTCCAATATGTCAGGCATAAAGAAATTCAAGAGCCCAAAGTCTCATAGGAAAATTGTGGGGGATTTATTCAAGAATTCGATTCAACATGCATTAGAAGACCAAAAAGCAATCATAACCATTATGCAATCCTGTTTAACATCGAATCAGACAAAGATAAAGGAAAGGAGGGCAAGAAAAGGTAACCCCAAGTACAATTTCCCCATCAACGTATCCCAGGTCTACATCATTCTTGTTTCCCAAACCAAATCCTGTCGTCAAGTGACATTTAAAAGGAAATGATTTCATTGTGAGAACCTAAATTCCCGGATTTTGTAACTCCAACCCCATAACCTTTCACCGCTTCGTTTTGTCATTAACATGTTCCTTTTAACAACAGATCATGATGTTCTAGGGAATCCATTTTAGTCTGCAAACTACTCATTACTCACAAGTAATTTAAATTTTAAAATATAACATTCCATATCTACTAGCAAAATAAAAAATTTTAATAAATAAATAACTATTTTATGTCCATGTCCAACAACCAAAATCAATATTTATTAAAAAACTTTGAAGTGACAAACAAGTAGACAGCAAAAAGATTCAAGCTCATGGTGTAAAATTTATGTCAATACTTAGAAAAATATCTTCTTGAGTTGCAATATTCCCATCACTTCCATCTTCCCTTACATTGAAATCATTTCGATCACTTTCACCATCATCATCCTCTAAATCTTCCAAGTTCAATATATCTATAAAATTTAAAAAATAAATCATATATCTTGAAATTGTAATCACATTTTATTCATAAACTATACAATAAAATAATTTTCTCACCATCATTATTATTTTTTTGAATAAAACATGATGTCAATTCATGATGAAAAGTCTCCAATTCCTCACCAGTTAACTCTGATAGCTCATCAACTAACACCCATGCATCATTATCACCAAGAAATTCAAAGTCAATAGGATCATAGTTCCGACCCTTGAAATAAAACTTGTGTTTTATATTTGTTAGTTTGAAAATTATTAAATAATAAGTACATAAAAATAATTGTATATCATTTATCATAAAATTATCTTTATTTTAGTCTTAAATTGTTGTGCACAAATACTAGATCATTAAGCCTTTGATGCTCCAACCTATTTCTCTTTTTAGAATGAATATGTTTAAAGATGCTCTAATTTCACAAAGTTGGATTACTAAATGAATACCTTTCTAAAACATCTAAAAGTCCAGAAATACTGTGAGGATGTTTCTCCATAAGCTCTAAATCATATTGAAAATATGGATTCTACCAAAATCTAGCTGTATGAAGATTTTGGTGTAATTGCAAATCCCACTAGGAATCAATTATCCTTAAATAAGGTTCCACTATAGCCTTTCTCCTTTTAAACCTCTTGATCATTTCATTTCTAGCTTGATGCATAGCATAATATAAGTAACCTATTGAAGGCCTATCATCACTATCAACAATCCTCAAAACTCGAATTAAAGGCTCTGTTAGTTTAACAATGGTTGCACATTCATTCAGAAAAATAGAATTAAGTATATCATCAACGAACATTTTTTCTTTACTATCCTTAGCATAAGCTGAACTTGCCAACTCTCTAGAAGTTACCATTGCTCTTAATGCATCTTTGTGGCCTAATATGCTTTGTAAAGTAATAAAATTTATAGCAAAACTTGTGGGTGCTGGACGAAGCTAATTTTTCAATATCTTGCATGATGAGTTAAGGCAATGAGTAGCACAAGGTGACCAAAATAATGTAGGAAAGTCTTGCTTTAACTTTTTACCAGCAGCAACATAGTTTGTAGTATTATCAGTCACTATATGAACCACATTTTCATGACCAACAGATATGATAATTTCTTTGAATAATTGATACAATATATCAGCTATCTTCAAGGTATCTGAAGCATCCACACTCTTCAAAAATACGGTTCCTCTAGGGTAATAAACTAAAAAATTAATAAAAGTTATCCTACACTAATCAGTCCACCCATCATTCATAATTATGCATTCAGTTCTCTTCTATGTGCACAAAAATTTTCAACATTCTTTTTTACCTCATCAACATTCTTGGTTAATAAATACCATGAATAGAGTGAAAATTTGGAGTTTTGTAACCAACAAAAATAGTTTTTTCCAACCAGTTTGTCTCGATGCTAGGGGGTGTGTCGAGAAGCTCCATCACCATGCCGACGCTTTTGAGAAGCATCAGAAAAAACAAATGTTAACGATGCTTTTAAGCGTCTGCAGGTCCACCATTTTCTTCCCCCCGATTGAACCTTAAACTCATTCTTTCTGTCATGTGCCGCTCCTCCATTTCCCCTCCAGGATCCCTCCTTCCTCCTTCATCTCTTCTTGCATCATTGATCACCCATCCTCCCAAGTTCTGTTCCAAATCCCATTCCATCATCTTCCCCTAACCCCCCGGCCCTCCTCGTGCCTTATAGATCCCCTCTGGTGTGGTCCGTGGAGACGATACCCAAGTGAAAAACTCCTGTCTCTTGCTAAGCAAGTGGATCCCCCTCCTTAGTGCCAACGTCGAGGAGTTCATCGCCTCCGATCCCATCTGCAACCCCATATATCCCTCTCCGCTGACTTTTTTTTAAATTTTTTGTGTGATCATTTGGTAATATCATATGTTGTTAATTTTTTTTGGTCTTAAGATATGATTTGGGATTTATTTGAGTTTTTTTTCTAAATTTTCTAGAATTGTTCTTGTTATATCCATGTATAGAAGCTTTATCAAAAAAAAATCATTAGAAAACCCTGACCTATGGGATGCCCTATAGATCAAGACTTCGATAAGGTCAAATAGTTCGATACAAGATCATGGTCAGGGGAGATCCCCTAATCTGACCATATTTTTTAATAATATTATATTTTTAAGTAAAAACAATTCCAAATAACAAGTTTCTGACTTACATATAAATATAAAGTAGTATTACATCAAAAAGAAAATCTGTGTCTGGGTTGGATCATGTATGGGTTAGGTTGAGAATTCGATCCCACTTATGTAGGGTTCATAAAGTTATATACCTGAATATAATATATAATCAGGTTAAGCCAAGTCCTAGTTGGATGAACTTCTAGTAGAGACCCAACTATAGAAAGTTTCATGGATCTATCTTTGAACCCATTCCACATCAAGTTTAGGTTGGGAATAGGTCTAAGAAATTTAATTAAATAACAATCCCTGATATAATAGAATTCAAAAGTTTCAACCGGAAAATAATAAGAGAGTGCTGGTCAGCTAAGGCCCAACCATGATCTAAAGTTTTCAGCAGTTCCAAGTCTTCTTCTCAAGTTTTTAGCAAAAAGAAAATAACTTTGTGTTGCTGAAAGCTTAATATAATCAAGAAGGTTGATGGTGTATGTAGTATTATATTACACATGGCAAAAACATTACTCCCTAAGTTCATGAGAATATAACATTTAAGATATATTGGCTAGTACTAACATGAATCAAAGATATGCTATTTGTGGTTCTTTTATATGTATACATGGAAATTATTTAAGGTTTAGTAATCTTGTTGGGAAAATATATATGGAAACTAGTTTGGGTCCAGTTTATGTGCCCATTGAAAACTAGTACTTCTTTAATTCTTACCATTCATAACCATTATGAACTTGGTACAATGTAAAACTATAGGCTAGGAAATGGCTTTTACCAAAAATGAGTAGGTGACATGCTTGTGAAGAAGACCCTGGTCTTCCCAACATGATAAAATGTTAGCATATGGATAAATGACAGGGTTGATTGGGTCAGTTGTGCCATAATATTCTTTGCATCTCATATTGGCCAAGCAATAATGATTGTAGGCCATTCCAATATTTTGAAATTTGGTTGGCAAACCCACACTCATCACCTCCCCTCATTTTGATCAAATTCAGCATTAAAATGCCTTTATCCTAAATCTAGTTAGGGAAGCTATGACCATTGAAACATGATCAAAATTGGGCAAAATTTTTTCAATGCACTCATCTACATACTACCTTCACCCACTAAAATTCTTTCTGAGTTTTAAAAGGATTCATTAGATTGAAATTATGTTTTCTTCGTCAAGGTCCTAGCCTTCCATGATCGATAATTCTTGACAACCAAAAATAGACAATCCCTACATGAAACTGGGCATAACTTAAAGAATAGATTAATAATAAATAGGTTTTGACCAAGTAATGAGTTTGTAGCTTTGAATATTTAATCTAGATACTCTATACTCATACCTCCTTGCTTCATAAATGAAAAGAAATTTTGGACACATTTATTATTATATAATTTTGTATATACATTTATTATTGTATTATTTTATAATTTATAATTGAGCCGAGTCAAGCTTGAACAAGAGCCGAGCTTAAATAGCTTGTGAGTAAATGACTCAACTCGATTCATTTGCATTCCTAGTCCCGACTGACATGTGCATGCCATAACATATGTGTTGCAGATATTAATGCACATAATCAAGGCTAAAGCCTTTATGGACCTTCTAAGCAACTACCTAGACCGAGCTTATAAAAAGGCTCCAAGCCTAGGATGTTAGCACATTACATCTAAAACTATTCAAATTTTGTGCTGGTACTCTTGAAAAACATAAATAATCTTATTTATAAAAAAAAGAATTACTAACTTTAAGAGCCCAATCACTATATGACCTTGATAAGATCTGGTAGATGGACTATATCAGTCTATCCAACCAGAGTTGGAAGTGGTCTATCCATTTATTTTCTTTTAGAGTTCTCTCCTTTGTTCTTCCCACCCTCCTCCAAGACAAAACCTGGTTCAAAACCACCATATTTTTGACCAAATTTTGGAAAGTGCGTATCAAGTCAGAGACCAACATGTACTATATCAATTTAGCCAACTGATCCAGACTGAGTCAAGTGACAGACAAAAACATGGGATTTTTAATATATATATGTACATGGTCTATAAGTTTCCTTAGCTTTGGTTGAAGGTAGGCTGGTATTAAATGAGGCTTGACCGAATCCAAGCTAGGTCAGTGAAGGCTACGCCATAAAATATTAAGGTAGAATTGTAATAATATAAAATAAAAGAAAATTTAAAGCTAGAGCTAAATTTCTACCCTTTCTAAATACTATTTTGGATTTAACTCGAAAAATGGAAATGAGATTTTAAGGTTTTCTTGAGTTCGTTTGACCATCTAATTTTAGTTACATTTAAGATTTGTTCATTATTGTAAATCTTTTATTTCAATACCATGTATAGCTTTGCTATGATCAATTATGGCTTTTTAAATATTTTTTACAAAACTTGCATTGCATAGAAATATAGACTCATCAATTGATTAATGTACATATTCTATTGCATCCGTACATTTATTTTATTTTTATACAAGTGGGAGAATTGTATAGTGGTTGTTGCCCAGATATGGTGCCCAAGAGGGGGGGTGAATTGGATCTTTTTAAAAAATAAAGCAATATATGTGCTATCAATTTCAAATGTGAAGATTGATAGTGCTCAAGTAATTGTGCAACGGAAGCAATGAAAGATAATAACAATTAAAGAGTAATAGAGAGTAAAGTAATGCAAACACACAAAACATATAGTGGTTCGGTGCACCTAGCACCTACATCCACTCTCTAAGCTCCACTTGGGAATTTCCACTATAATTTTCTCTAGATTACAGCCAACTTGTTTTACAAGGCTCACAAGTCAAAACCTAAGTTGGTTTTGTTACCTAGGCTCACCAACAAACCTTACACACTTGTTTTGGCTTCGGGCTTACAAGCAACCCTAGTTGGTTTTATCAATTGGCTCACCAACAAACCTCACACTAGTTTCAAATTTCCTTGAAACTAGGCTAGCACAAATAGAGTATGAATACAATTTATAAAAACATGACAAACTCCTTTCTGAGAAAAAAATAATTCGATGTAGCTCTTGTTGGAGACTCTTCAAGTCTTCCTCTTGGAATCTTGGATCTCACTAAATGCCAAAGACTTGAAAGCTGGATTCCTCAAAAATGGAAAGCTTTTGGCAAGGAATCTCTTGGATTTTCTCTCTTTTTGGCTTAGGATAGATTGAAAGCTTTGTACTTTTACTCTCTTCTTTTTCACTTTGTCTTTTTTACTTTTTTGAAGTTAGGTGGAGGTTAAATACTTCATTCAAGCTGAAACAACTCCACAAGACCGTTAGAATCAAAAATATGGCCGTTAGAAATCAAATCAAAAGTTCAGAAAAACTAGCCGTTATGCCATGAGTCGACCTCATGAGTCGACCTCTGGGTCAAGTGTCGACCTCATGAGTCGACCTCCAGTTTATCTTAGGCAAAAATCCAGAAAATCATAGTTCTGCCCAGTTTGAATTCTCAGGCGGTGAGTCGACCTCTGGACAGGTGTCGACCTCAGGTGGTGACCTTTGAAGCGTGCCACTAAAATTTTGCCGTGCCAGCCTTGCTGAACTTTTCTTTTCTTCATGAGTCGACCTCTGGTGGTCGACCTTTGGCAAGGTGTCGACCTCTGATGGTCGACCAAAGGTCTGAAATTTTCTGAAACTCTAGAGAGGTGCGTGCCATGCTTGAGTTTCTCTAGGCCTTTGTTTCTTTTGTCAATTACTTCTTAATATGAAGGTCCAATATGAGAAATTTGATCTTGTTTAAGGTAGAAGAGCTCTTTCCCAAATCAAGAAAGCTTGGTTTCATCATTGTACTCTTGATACTCTTTTTGAATAACCTAAGGCCTGAAACTTTATCTTGAAATGAAACATTAGTCCAAACATACACTCAACCTTTTGTTAATCATCAAAACTAAGGAGCCAAAGCCAACAGTGGTCAATTGATTGTCTAGTTTGGATAGTTTGAGAATTGCAAATAATTTTATAGGTATTTATAGTAATCAAGCGGTATGGATAGAGTTTCAAAAATATTTCGGACAGTATTTTCTTTTAGTTCTCCTCATACGTCTTTAGTCGTGTGGGGAGAACTAAAGGAAATGCTGTCAAAATTTTTTTGGAGCTCTTATTGTATATCATTTGATTACTATAAATGATCTATATAATTAATACAATTCTTGAATGGGATAGGACCTATCTTTTTCTATTAGTTGGTGATAGGATGCATTTTAAATTAACATATGTTATTTTTCAAATAATTTTTTTAAAAAATATTTGGTGCATTGTTATTGATTGAAGAGTTTTTTTGGTATTTAACTAACTTGAAAATTGGATCATTTCATCCTAAAATAGATAAATGCAAGATAAATAAACCAAAAAATATCAAATAATATTTAGATGGAGTTTGTGATATTTATTAATTTGGTATGGATAAAAGAAGTTTGAATGAAAAGATTTTATGTCCATGCTGACGATGTGTTAATAGTTCCTATCTAGATCTACAAATAGTCGAAGAACATTTAATATGGAATATTTTTGCAAGAGGTTATACTGAGTGGATTTTTCATGGAGAACTTATGTTGCCAGTATGAAGTAATCAACTCTCGTCTGATCTTGGATCCAGTAATATACAAGAGAATCCTGTAGAAGATGATGATATAACATGTTTGATCATAAATGCTTTTCAACATGGTGTTTAGAACTTTGGAGGTTCAACTGATACATATGAAATAACAGGAATATGTAAATGTTCTACGTTCATTGAATGAACATATATCGAGGAACGGATGTAACCATCAACTTTTGAGTTAGCTCGATATTATAATTTAATGAAAAAAGTAGATGAACAATTATATCTTGACTGTTTAAAATTTTCTAAGATATCTTTTCTTATACATTTATTCCGTATAAAATATATGAATGGATGGTCCGAAAAGAGTTTTACCATGCTTCTCAGGTTATTAAAGGATGCATTTCCAGAAGGCAATGGAAAACCATCCTTTTATTATGAAGCAAGAAAAGTTGTCAACAATCTAAATCTTGGATATCAAAAGATTCATAGTTGTCCGAAAGACAGCATGTTATATCATAGTAAAAATGCTGATCAATAGTCGTGCAATGTATATGGTTCTTCATGATGGACAACTCACGAAGGAGATGAGGATGACAGTTGTGAATGGAATAGATACACTATGGCATACAAAAAAATTAGTGAAGGTATTGCATTACTTTTCTCTTATTCCTCGATTGAGGAGGCTTTATTCATCATCAAAAATAGCTTCATTAATGAGATGGCATGATGAAGGGCATACGAAGGATAGATTGTTGAGACATCTAGCAGATAGTTTAGCATGAAAAGCATTTCATGATAGACATTCTGATTTTGCCTTTAATATTCATAATATTTGGTTGAGTTTAGCTTCAGATGGCTTCAATCCTTTTCGGACTCTAAATTCTATATATAGCACTTGGCCAGTTATTCTAATACTATATAATTTACCACCATGGTTATGCATGAAACAATCCTTACTTATCTTGTCAATGGTTATTCCTGGTGATAAGGGTCCAGAAATGATATTGATATTTTTCTATAACCTTTAATAGAGGAATTGATATAGTTGTGGAAAGGTGTCGATGTAATTGATGCTTTTAATGGTGAAACATTTAAACTATGGGTAGCTTTGTTATGGACTATTAATGATTTTTCAACATATGCCAATTTATCTGACTGGAGTACAAAGGGATGGGTTGCATGCCCTTGTTGTACAGATTCGACATATTCAATTTGGTTAAAACATGAAAAAAAGTTTTGTTATATGGGACATCGTCGATGGTTAGAACTAAATCATCTGTTTCATTTTCAAAAAGATTTATTTGATGGTACCAAAGAAATGAGATGTGCACCTATTCCTCCTTCTGGAACTAATGTTCGTAGATAAATGGATTCCATTAGTTACATATATGGTAAATTCTCGAAGTCTTCTAAAAAAGAGGAAGGGATGATCTAGAAGGATTGGCAAAAGAAGTGACTACTGGTACTATGGATGCACAGGTATTTGAAGATCCTGATAATTTTTTTAAAAATAAAAATGAGGAAGATGTACAGGTAGCATCTACAAATCATCCTAGAAAATATTTATGGAAGAAAAAAAGTATCTTCCTTGACTTATCTTATTGGGAACATAATCTTATTCGGCATAATCTTGATGTCATGCATATAGAGAAGAATGTTTGTGATAATCTGCTTGGAACATTGTTGAATCTTGATAGAAAGGCCAAAGATAATATGAAGGCACGACTTGATTTACAAGAATTAGGTATCCGATAGGAGCTTCATCCGAAAATACTTGTTAATGATAGAATTTATTTGCCTCCTACATCTTATATAATGTCTACTCAAGAAAAAGATAATTTTTTAATAGTATTGAAAAATATTAAAGTAACTGATGGATATGCATCAAACATTTCAAGGTGCATGCATCTTAATGACCGAAAAATTTTTGATCTCAAAAATCATGATGGTCATATATTGATGCAAGATATCTTTCTAATAGCTTCAAGATCATCAATGCCTAAACAAGTTCTTGCAGTCATAATTTGGTTGTCATCATTCTTTAAGGCATTATGTTCAAAAGTTATTAATCCTATAAAGCTTGATATGTTGGAGTCTGATGTATGATTACACTTTGTCAGATGGAAAAGATTTTCTACCTAGATTTTTTTTTATTATGGTATATCTGCTCATTCACTTAGCTTCGGAAGTCAAGCTTGGTGGACTGGTACACTATAGAGGGATGTATCCTATTGAAAGGTATTATTATAAATTTTTAATCTTTATATAATTTTTAATCAATTTATTATCATAATCATGTGTAAATAAATTTTTAAATGTTGTTGGTTCTTGTACGATTGAAAGATTATGTACGAAATAGAGCCTATCCAAGGGGTTCGATTATGGAAGGATATATTGCTGAAGAGTGTTTGACGTATTATTCAAGATTTCTTCAAGGTGTAGAGACTGTATTTAATAGACCTCAATGGCATAGTGATTTCGTAGACAATACAGTATTGTATAAGTTTTCTACTACTGGTAAAGTAATGAGAAGAAGTGAAAGTGTTGTATTGGATCATAAATTAATTGCACAAGCACATTGTTATGGGTTACTTCATAGTGAAATAATATCTGACTATCGAAGGTTAATATATCTAATACATTTCAAGTTTAAATATTATATCTTATTTTTTATTCTATATTAATAAATATAAATTTTATGTAGTGAATTTTTAATGTCTCAGTGATAAGCTAATCATAGCACATGATCTAATCCAAGGATTAAGCAGTGATGGTTAGTCAAGTTATTTCCTACATGGCTTTCAAAATAGGTTTAACATATGTTTAAAGAATATATGGATAGAGTTATCATCGAATAACTTGTTAACATTTTTTATTATTTTTAAGGTATCAACAATGATGGAGAGAAATTGTTCAGATGAGTTAATAGCCCTGGCTCGAGGACATAATAAAGTTGTCATCATATATAATGGTTTCATAATCAATGGTTTTAAATTTCATACTAAAGATCGTGAGAAATTTGGAAAAATACAGAATAATGGTATTATGGTGGAAGCTGATGGAAAAACTTATTATGGTGCACTTAAAGATATATATATGAGTTAGATTATTATGGAATCTTTAAAGTCATATTATTTAGATGTGATTGGGAAGATATAAACTCATCAAGGGATTTGAAAAAAGATGCAAATGGATTTACACTTGTAAATTTTACAAGATTGATACATACTGGTGTCTTATTGAAGGATGATCCATTTATTTTTTCTTCTCAAGTTCGTCAAGTATTTTTTATACAAGATGTAAAAAATAAAGATTGGGCTACTGTTATTAAAACAAAACCTAAGGACTTATATGATATGAATAAATAGCTAAAAGATGATGAAGATGATGACACTTATTTATATTCCATGCCATTCAATTTCATACCAGTTGATGGCGTACATGCTATAGTATCCTTGGTTAGGACGGAATTTGAAGAAAATACTTATGCTTGAATCTTATTGGTATTAAATTTTGTAATATATGTAATTTATAGTAATTATTTTGTTAAATTAATATTTATCTTTACTAATTCTAGCTTTGATGTAAATGATAGGTGACACTATGCCTCGCTCGTGATGATTTATTGGTTCTTGCTGGTCCTTTGTCAGTACCGGACATTGCATCCAGTTCTTCGGCACATCAATCTACTGTAGGTCCATCATCCTCAAGGCATCATGATCCTCCCATCGATGTAACAGATGATGAGTTACACATTCAGGATAATTTATTTTTTTATCCTTGGTTAGATAAAATTTTATTACACTTTGTACTATAGCTTACTTGTATCTATTTTTATTCAGATGGATATGGAAGGGTTGCAAGTAGGCGCGGGCCCACAGTAGTATAGGATGTCTGGCAGATGCATGAGGATGAGAAGATAGTGGTTGAGTGCAATCAACTAGGGCAACCAATTATAAAAGCCACAGACTTATTGAGTTCATTTTTAGGGACAGTCGCACGGAGGCATCAGCTTTGTCCATTGAGTTATGCAAAGTGGAAAGACATGCTTCTGATGTATAAAGTTGAGATTCTATGAGTTGTGTAGGTAAAAATTTGGTATTAAATTAGTTGTTATCTTGCATAGTTGATATATTATGCTATGTTTTATATTCTTTCAATAACAATATTTTGTATCGACATGGTATTCGGTGGAGGGTTAGTGGATTTTATATTTCTTTATTTTTAGTGTCTGCACGATTATTTCTAACATTTGCTTGACTTACTAATTATTTTCTTTGGCAGTCCAAGTTTGTACTCTCTCCATCTGTTAATGATTTTGTACTGAAGTCTCTTAACCGAAAATGGAAAGAATATAATGCACAATTGAAGATGAAGTACAAGTTGCCATGTATGATAGAGGAGCAGGTAGTTGGTACTTATCCTCCTGATGTACCCTCTCATCAGTGGGTGGAGTTGGTTCATTATTGGTTCTTTGAGAGGGGACATGTATCTTCTATTTTTTTTGAAGCAAGTTTATTAAAATATTTAGTTTATATTGTACATTATACATATATATACATATTACTTTCAGGATATAAGAAGTTATCTATTTGATTTTACAAATATAGTTTGATATTGGTAGAGCTACATGAGTAGCTCTATCTGTTTCCCATATATCGGGATCCGAGAGTTATGTACAAGTAAGACAAGAGTTCGTAAGTTTCTTAAACTATAAACTTATATTTTCAATATTAAAGT
This sequence comes from Areca catechu, assembly GCA_021397845.1. NCBI lineage: Eukaryota > Viridiplantae > Streptophyta > Magnoliopsida > Arecales > Arecaceae > Areca > Areca catechu. The sequence goes on from CM038042.1 coordinate 125,581,972, forward strand.
ATTTATATATTTTAATGAAACTAATATTATATATCATAGAAAATGTATTGTTATATATATGTATCATGGACGATTTATCACGGTGGATGATGTATCACGATACATATATGTATCATGGATGATGTATCGTGATAGATATATGTATTGCGGACGATGTATCACGAACGATGTATCGCGATACATATATGTATCATGATACTTAAATAATTTTTAAATTTGTTTGAATTATTTGCTTAAAATTATAATTTTTCTTGTGGATGGATGAGCATGGGAGGGAACCCGGTCAAGTGGAGTTTTACTGGATGACTCATACTCATCGTGATGGCACTTTTGTTAGAGATGGGTCGAGAGATTTATGTGTAAATTTTTATTACAATTTATTTCATTTAATGAATTAAATTTGATTTTATTAGTTATTAAGATCTAACTAATTTTTCTAAATTAATATGGGAAAGAGCTACAGTTCTTATTGCCGAGTGTGTCGATGAGTCTTCAACATTTACGCAGAGTAGTCATATCGAGGTTGAGGTGTTTTCAGAGTTGATGGGGCTGGAGCGCTATGGTCGAGTGAGAGACATGGAGTTGGAGTCACCCGTACTCAGTTATCTGTGGTCAGAAGATATACACATGTTGCTGTAGAGGGTAGTCAGGATGCATGTGTTTGCAGACTTGAGGAGGAGATAGAAGAGATACGATAGAGTCATGCCGCTGAGATAGAAGAGATGCAACAGAGCCATACCACCGAAAGAGCAGTTATGGAGAGCATGAGAGAGCACATTGAGCAGCTTACATCTATCATTTAGATGTTTGTTCCATATTAGATAAATATATATAATATTAAATATATATTCATATATTAAATCAATAATTTATATAATATATTGTCATTCATAGTTTCGTAAGTTAAACATTTTAAATATTTTTTATAGGCTTCTGGAGCATTAGATCTACACGAATAGGGTGACGACCTACCTCCTGCAAATCATTAGTTTCAGTTTTTTATTATTTTATATCTTGATTTCATGTATTTTTTAATTTTATTAAACAGACATATATGTAACAAACTTTGTTATATTAGATCGTAATGAATTTTATATTTCAAATTTATATTTGGATGTGAAGAATACATGCCGACGCTTTTTATAGCATCAGGAAGATTTTTCTCGATGCTTTAAAGCATCGAGAAAAGCCTTTTTTAGCATTGGAAAAATCTGTTTCTCTTGTAATGTACATATCCCTTAATTTTTCCAACCTCAAATATGGCGGGGACTCATGATTCCAAGACTCTTGTGCAAGCACCACCAAGAAGACTAAAAACTAGATTAGTTGAAACTACAATTAAAAAATATCTGTCTATAGGATTGGAAGTGGACTAGGCCGGACCGACCCATATCCCTACCCGAGCTTGGTTCAAAAAAAAATTGGGCTTTAGGCGGGCTTAGTCCCAATTTATTTTGAAAAAACATGGCCCGAGCTCGAATCCGAGCCCAATTAGGCTGGTCCAAACTAGGCTTTGATTCAAGTTGGCCCAAATTAAAGCCCGATTGGGTCTACAAAATTGAAGATGAAATGATAAAATGAAGTTCATTTAACTATTGTTATATATTCCAGCTTGAAATAAAGTCCAATTGGATCTGTCAAATTGAAGATGAAATGATAAAATCATATTCTTTTAACTACTGATACATATTTTAAAAAAATCTAAAAGACTAAAATTCTAAAACTATCAAAATGGCGGGCTGGGTTCGGGCCAGACGTTTTTCATGCTAGGTCCAGGCCGGGCCAAGGGGGAGCCCGAGCCTGACCCAAAAATTAAATGAGTATATTTTTAGGCCCAAGCTTAGCCCGATCTACTTCAGGCCTTACCCAAAACCCGGCCTGATTTCGGGCTAGCATGAAGCCCATCGGACTAGCCCGAGCCCAGTTCCAACCTTGACATAACTCAAGATCCAAGAAATATTATGTAGGATCCTAAAATGTAATATCCTTTGTTAAAATCAAGGTTTTCATGTCTTAAAACTTGATTTCATAAGCTTCTATATCTCTTTTCTTTTTTTCTGAAAAACATTCCCATATTTATTATACAGAAAAAAGTTAGTAGACTTGCATGCATGTGCGTGCCATAAAAAAAAACAACTTACAACTACAAAAAGAGAAATCGAGCTATGCTGGTATTTTGCACTGATACTTTGCTTAATTATACACCAGATCAGTTGTATGAGTTTTGGATTTTTTCTTTCTTTAAGAGTTATTTAGAAAAAATAATGTACACAGGACATGAATCAAGCAAGCCTGCTTCTTAATAGGGTTGAAGTCGTATCTTTCATGTGAAAGAATAATTGATTTTTTTTTTTGTAGCATGAATAATTGGATCATGGTTTGTATGGATTTCAAATCACTCAAATTCTATTTTTTATCTGCTTGCATAGGTCTCACAACAAATATTGGATAATTCAAATGATTGATTTCAGGAAAAAAGGAAAAAGAATTATCCTTTCTAGCGAAAGATAATATCTAAATTTTCTCTTGATAAAGCCCTGCTCGTAAGGGAGCTTTGCTATTTTTACTTTCTACGGTACTAAGATATATATATATTAAGAAAACCACAAAGCTCATACCATGCACCAAGATTGGCTGAAGATAAAAATCACTAGTAATACTTGAAAAACTTACCCTTTGTCGGAACATCGGAGACTTTGTTTAGGAGCTACACATAGATATAGAGATACATAGAGACATACACAAAGAGAGAGAGAGAGAGAGAGAGAGAGAGAGAGAGAGAGAGAGAGAGAGAGAGAGAGAGAGAGAGGAGCTTCCTTCAAGCCAAACAAGAGAAGAAGGCAGGGAAGGACGTCTCTTGGGTCATGCCTAACCCTTAAGGTGCACCCTCATCTTCCCTCGAGCCGATGCACCCAAAGGTATTCATGAACCAGCAGCCGTATACACCCTGCTAACCCTCATGTTTTGGATTGAAGGAAGCTCTTTCAACAACCCACCGCACCCGATCCCCCATTACCATCAACAAATCATTGAATATATCATGCTATAAAAATCCTAAACCTCAATAGCTATTTATCATATATATGATCCATATGCCACTCAAGATGTGGTGGGCTTGGCTTTAAATAGATCTCATGCATGATGGGAGTACGGGGAAAAGGGTACGCTAGGATTCAATAAGGACCGTATGATGGCCTGTATTACCAATGGCATGGATTTTTTCATTTTCCGAGCCTAACTTCTCATGGGGCTGAATTTTTTAAAACATAATGTTAAATTAATATTTAATTATTAAAGTAGGGTATTTCGTAGAATATTTACCAAAGTAGTTTTTTTCCTTACATGTGGTAGCATAGTGGATGCGTGGCAGGTTAGTGGAGCAATGTGGCAAAATCATTGGAAGAAGCTGCAATTTCTCAAAGAAATCATAGCTTATTCCTGGGATTGCTCAACAGAAAACTATACCTCCACTCTCTTTCCAGAAATATTTCTCCGGTCATCTTCTCCCTTTTCTCCATTCTGGTCCCCGTATCCCACTCCAACCCCAAAAATATTTAATTATTATTTATTTGTTATAAAGATTATAAATAATTAATTAATTATAAATGAGTATATCAGGGTATAAAAGTAATATATTAATTTATAAATAATTAATTAGTTATGGTATAAAAGTAATTCATTTGTTTAATATAAATAAATTATGGTATTAATACTAAAAAATAAAAATATGTAAATACTTATAGCATGCAAATAACTAATTAATTATAAATGAGTATGTCATGGTATATAAGTAATATTTTAATTTATGAATAAAGTTGTTAACGTATACAGTGTATTAGTTATTTTATAAATATATTTATTAAAGGAAAATAATAATAGTATAATAAAGTTTATTTTATAAATAAAATATCATACAAATATGATATAATTTATTTGATATAAATAAATTATGGTATGATTGCTAAATATTTATAATGTATGAATATTTATAGCTTGTAAATAATTAGTTAATTAAATATGTGTAAGTGGTGGTATAAAAATAATTTTTTAAATTACAAATAAAGTTAGTAATGTATATGCTGCATTAAAGTAATTTTTAAATACATCTATTATTTACAAACATTAATAGTATAATAAAATATATTGTATAAATAGAAGACCTTGATAAAAGTATAATAATTTTAATTAATTTAAATAAAGTTTAGTATGAATACTAAATATTTAAAATTTATAAATATTTAAAGCATGCAAATAATTAAATAATTAAAAATGAAAATGTCATGGTATACAAGAAATTTATTAATTTATGAATTAAGTTGTTAACATAAATGCTGCATTAATTAATTTATAAATATATTTATTAAAAGAAAACAATAATAGTATAATCAAATTTAATTTATAAATAGAATATAGTACAAATATGATATAATTTGTTTGATATAAATAAATTATGATATGATTGCTTGATATTTATAATGTATGAATATTTATAGCATGTAAATAATTAGTTAACCAAATATGAGTATGTGGTGGTATACAACTAATTCATTAAATTATAAATAATGTTAGTAATGTATATGCTACAATATAGTAATTTTTAAATGCATCTATTAATTACAAATATTAATAGTACAGTAAAATATATTGTACAAATAAAAGATCTTGGTTTAAGTAAGATATTATTTGTTTAATTTAAATAAAGTTTAGCATGAATACTAAATATTTAAAATTTATAAATATATAAAGCATGCAAATAATTAAATAATTATAAATGTGTATGTCATGGTATATAAGTAAATTATTAATTTATAAATAAAATTATTAACATATATGCTGCATTAATTAATTTATAAATATATTTATTAAAGGAAAGTAATAATAGTATAATTAAATATATTTGAGCAAAAATATTAGAAATATGTAGCATGTATGTTTAAAATTTTATTTTTTTATTTATGTAGATGTGTAGCATTCATATTTATAGTATGTAATACGTATAAGTTATTATTATTGACATAATTATGTTTTGAAATTACTTATTAGGTTAATCACTTGATTTATTTTATATATATTTAAAATTTGCATTGCATTGAACCGTATATCCATCAGTTGATTAACATGCATATTCTATAGTATCCATATAGTTTTATATTTTTATACAGATTTAAGAATTATGCACATTAATCAATTGATTATCCAATTTAGATTGTTTGAAAATTGTAATTAATTTTATAAGTAAATTTACAATAAACAAACGATATGTAATGAAGACCGAACAAAATTTCGAGCAATATTTTTCTTTAGTTCTCCGCACATAATTATTTGTATGCGGAGAACTAAGAAAAAATGTTGTCAAAATCTCATTCGATCCTTATTACATATAATTTGCTTACTATAATTGACCTGTAAAATTAATACAATTTCTGAATGAGATAGAACCTATCTTTACCTACTAGTTGTGATAGGATACATTTGTCATATAAGTCATTTTAAACTCTATATATATATTTAATTCCAAAATATGTTGTAACCTAAAGTTTCCTATTTAATAGGATATTTACTTTTCTAATTTCAGTGTTGTATTATTTATTTTGTTCAATTGTTTGTCATGTGAGTCATTTTAAACTCCATACGTAGATATTATTCACTTTCACACCTTTGTAATTATAGATAAATACTTCCATAAATTATAAATACAGCACAATTGGCTCAGTTCTTATTCTATAATGACCAGAAAGAATGGAGTTAAGTGCCAGCTTGGTACTGGTCAATCATGTAAGGATCTTTGAATATATATCATGATCTTAATCATCAACAACCAACCTAAATCCTACTAATTCTTTTGAGCTCATTCATCTCCCCATGACACGTGGAGAGGCTTTTCATGTGCACATAAACCAAGGGCCCCTAGCATTTCTGTTTCATGTAATATGTACCATATATTTTCTATCCTATCCTATTACAACTTTCGATAGTAAAAAAAATTTTAAATAATAAAATAAATTTATAGTCAAGAAGTCTTTTTTTCTTGTCTATTTGTTAGATGGATATGATCCCACTATTTATAAAATATTTAGTATTAGTTTCTATTTTCTTCCAGAAAATTTCATTATGAGCTGCACGAATTATATAAGCTATAGAACACACTAGGCTAATTCATAGGGGAGGAAATAATTAATTGATGACACCAATCCTATTCTCTTCAAAAGAAAAAGAGAAAAGAGAACATACCATGATCCCGTCAGCTAAACAAAATTTACTCTAGTAGCAAAAAAAAAAAAAAAACAATTTGCAATCCTTTGCCAACCCATTATTTTTTGGGAGAACCATTTCCTTCTGTTAAATAAACTCTATAAACAGGAGAAGAACAAGAAAAGCCCCAACTCCTTTTTGTCAAATGGCTTGTACATCCAAATCTACCTAGAAGCCAATCATTGTTTAAAACATTGAATTACATGAAGGAAAAAAAATCCAAAGAGTTTTTATGTTACCTAACATAGAGATTAGTAAGCATACCCTAGAAAAAATAAGAGAACTTCACATAAAACAACAAGCAATCAATTGTTGGTACCATGATAGACATAAGATGGCAAGTGATCAATGGTTGGTATCCGAAAGACATTGGAAGAGCAGCCAAAATTGCATAACACCAATATAAGTTATCAGAATAAGGTAATATCAAAACCTTCTATCCATATCTTTCGACAGATGATAATCTAAACATAGACCAGAAAATCAACTTAATCTTAGAAATTAAATCTTAAAAAAATTTAAATTGTATCTACCACCTTGACCAACATTTGGTGGTGATTCTTCAATCATTGCTACCACTTCCCCATCATTGTTTTTATGAGCCACACAATCCTCTATGTCAGGCTGGTCACAATTCAAAATATGCTTTGGCAAACACTTTGCAGACTCCGTGGCTAAAGATTAAGAAAAAAAAGAAACATATTTATTAAATATTACTGATTAACAATTCAACATATGAAAGGATGATCTATCACAAATCATACTAATTGACAATACTTCTCTAAATTCCTTAAAAAAAGAAATCAAGATTTTTTTTTTTGAAAAAAAGCTACAAAAGCAGTCAGCAACATTAAGTCTAATGATAATATGGCAAGACAGAAGTTGCCCTAGATCAGCCACGATACAGTGCATTGAAACAAGTAGAGGAACTCCAGGACATTTCCTTAAAAGGCACATATCATTTCAATCAATATCATAATGCTTCATTGGAGAACATACACGTGTTGTAAACTACTATAAATTATTTTTCAGAGAAGAATGAATATATATAATAGACTATAATAGTCATGTTTAACAGGAAAGCTAGAACCACCCCTAAAATACTATTGTCACACAGCTCCAATAAACTTGAAGTTGAATCACATTTAATCTTTGAAGAAGCGATATCAATGACTTTTTCCCATGAAAGGGTAAAAAATTAGATGACAAATAATGACACCCCCTTACATTAACCAAAATTTTTCAGAAGCTACTTTGTTGTACCTATAGTTATAGATTTTTATTCATATAGTAGAAGATTGAATATTGCATAATAGTAATAACAGTACAATCAAGGAAAGAAGAATTGGTACTGACAGGCATACTGGTTGGTGACCGGTACAATATGATACTAGTCCATATCATACTGAACCGCAGTGCACAGAACCACAAGAGGGTGAGGGTTGGAGAGGAAGGAGAGCTAGGGAGAGGGATAGGGGGAAGAGGAAGAAGGAGAGCACTGGTGGGGGATAGGTAGAAAGAGGAGACTCACCTAATTGAGCTTCACAAGAGAGAGAGGCTGGAAAGAGGCCAGATGCATAATCAGTATCGGTGTTGTTGCCCGTCACGGTCTCCTTGTCACAAAAGTCCCTATCCAAGGAGGATCGAGGCTCAAATCAAAAGGATCGATGCTATTGTCTAGTCCCAAGTGCCCAAGAAACCCTAGAATTCTGCTAGAACAAGTGATTAGGGCTCGACTTTGGAGGATTGGGGTGGGAAATACAAAGGATCTGATGAAGGAGAGAGGGAGGAGATCATATTTAGGGAAGAGAATGGTGGGAGATTGGAGAGGGAGGGACGGAGAAAGAAGGCGAAGAGAGAGAAGGGGGACTGGAGAAGAAGGCAGGAGGGGGAGGGGGGAAGTGAGGGTTTTGAAGCATCTATAGGGGGAGGACTTATCGTTTTAAAAAGAGGCCCTACATCACGCCGATAGCCAACCAGTTTGATGCAGAACGAAAGCTCTGATACCAAAAATGATGTAGAACGGATATGTGGAATGCGGAAGCAAATTAAAATTAGTGTATATATATATTTTTAATATATTTTCAGAAGTCGGCTTTGACTCAAAGGAAAGATAAACTAATGTTGAAAGAAACTAAGAAATGACAGAGAGCACAATTAAAAGGAGTGGATTATCAGAGTAACTCAAAAGTAGGATCGCTGGGGATTGAGAAACCCCCAGATCTAGGGTTTGCTCTGAGTTTCAACGAAACAGACAAAGTGAGAAGGGAAGGTTCTTGTTACCTAGCAGTGATATATCTCGTTGCTTCAATTGGAGGACACTCTCGAGCAGATTGTAGGACCCTTGGAGACGGGGTATCTTCGCAATGGATCCTCGGATTGTAGTCCTATGGCAAGGTTGGCCTCCTTCTCGAACTCAGGATCTGGAAGAAGAAGAACAAAAGAAGAACCAGAAACTCAAAGAAAGACACTGACCTGAGGACTTAATGAAGATTGTTGGATGTAGAAGTTCCGGAGATCTTGATACTCATTTGACTCTCAATTGAACTGGCTCTGTAGTTGAAACAGTTGATCTGAACCTGGATGCTGGTGACCGGCTTCGATGTGGAAGAGAGGGGCCGTGGGATGAAGATGGAAAATTAGGGTTTGGTGGTGGTGGAGTAGAGATGGGTGGACTAAGCTAGGGTTTTGGGGTTGGAGATCTCACACCTCCTCAAGGTTCCTAGGGAACCCGGATTTACTCCCTCACAGAGCTCAACACCTGAATACAAGTGCGGAAGAGAGAAACACAAAGTTGCTCACAAAGAAATTGATTTTATTCATCATTTTTCAAGAGTTACATAGAGTTGAATATATAGACATAACAAAGAAATAAAATTTTATACATTTCCCATGTGGAACTAATAGGACTAACCCACACTTTAGGCATCAAATTCTCTTCCCAAGACTCCTTCCATGAGTGGGCAACCCAAAAACTCCAAGAAAATTTGAAAATCAGCTCCAAATGGCAGGTTATGGGGGTGTCTCCTAGTATCTCTCCATGAATCAAGGATTTTCCCTTCATGGTTTGGCTCATTTGGACACCTCCTAGTCTTGCTCCACAAGTTTAGGCTTATTCCTTCATGGCTTTGGCACTTTTGGAGACTTTTGGGTGTCTCCTTGATTTTCTCCCCAAGACATGCTCTCTTCCCTTTTATAACTTGGATTTTTATGGAACATTGTGGGGCACCTCCTTGATCCTCTCTTCAAGAAAAATTCTTGCCATCCTGGCTTGGGTTTATCTGGAAAGAAGCTGTCTCCTCTTTGGATTGAGGTATCTTGATGGATTTCTCCCCCAAGTGGTGCAAGAAAAAAGAACTTGCTTACTTGAGGCGTGGGGACCAAGGTACACTGGATGGAGATGTGGCAGGGAGTGTGGCACCCACTTGTAGCTGGAAAATGTGGTCCCCTATGGCAAAGGGAATGACACCTACCTGGGTCTTGGACTTGGACTGAGTCAACATGACCCAACAAAAATTGAAATGACAAAATTACAGACTCAAAATTAAGTTGATCAGGTCAACCCTTATTACAAAACCAGAAAACCCTAATTCTTCGGGCAAGGTCAATCAGAGATCCAGATGGAGCCCTGAAGTCTTCTTCTGAGTCTGGTGCCCGCACCTCAGTTCAATTTGGTATGTCCCAACCGGCCCGTTCAGCATGATTAGCTAGACCTTGATACCTATAGCTATTAACCTGGATATAGAAAAGCATGCACTTATATCAACAAATGCCCAAAATTATAACATTTATTAACACGTAAATATGAACATGAATGATAAAATGTGTTTCATCATTAGAGTTGGTAGTTTTCCCAAGATAAGCTGTCTTTATTAAAAAGTGTCTTCTTACATTAACTCAAATCCATTTGGCCACTACACCTCTTCACTAGAATAGTCACTGTCCTACATTAACAATCCTATGTCTCAAAAACAATTTTCACCTTGATCCTCCATTAATATCACACATACTCTTCAGAAAATGCACCTCTTATTTTATCAACCAGGTTGAGATCCACCTGAACATTCTCATGTTTATTACACTTTTCTTGTGCTTATAAGATTTCTGTACTGACCAACATTATTCCATAAGGCAAAGGTCATCATATATTTATCTACAACATGCCATAATAAGTATAAAATGGTCACATGATAATTAAAACTTTCTCCAGGACAATATAGAATATGAAACACTTCTTTCTCAAAGTTAAAAGGCAAAAAATAATCATAAGGGTTGTTAGAACATATTTTTCCAAAATAGCAAGCAAAAAACACCTTGCATAAACCAGACAATGCCAATGGCATTAGTGACCGAGTGTCTTGTAGAATAAGAGCCATCAAATGAACGAGCTGTTCATGAGCAACTTGCATTCACAATGAGCAAACCTTGTGGCAGAATGTGAACATGCAATATAAATATATTTTTTATTACTAATACAACTTATTTTGTGTTTTTAATAAATTTATAATGGCATACATTATAAATATAATTTATCTCATACCTTAGTTATGAGTCATTAAGGATATTTTATTTCTCCGCTATTAGATATTTAGATGTAAAAATAAAGGCTGACTTTTCTAAAAGCATCTATAAATCTTTCCCATTCTTTCCATTTCCAACCTTTACCCACCGGCATGGGCCTTGACCCCAACCACGAAATCATCTCTCTCTCTCTCTCTCCCCCTCCCTCCCCCCAAAAAAATCGATGCAAACAAAAAAAGAAGTTCTACTGTGATCATCCATGCAGCAACTTCTGCCCAAGCCAACACACCTACTCTAATCATAACCTCCTTTATGATATTGCTATAGAAAGCAAGCAAGTCAGCTAAGATTATGCTAGCACGAGATGTAAACAACCCGAGCTTGACCTCAGCATAACCAAATTGTAAAGAGCTTGTATAGAGGTTTAGTTGGGCCAAGCTTCATTAAGATCAGCCTGTTTAGTCAAACATAAATGATGCTGCTTTTAAATCACTCACAAAAAACAATAGTTAGGATGCTAACCAAACCATTGAAAATTCAAATTCCTCTTCACACTGTGATGGAAAAATTTTGTTTTTTGTTGAAATTATTGTGGAAAATAAATGGCTTATTTGGAAGATTGATAAATGAAAACAGACCTTTGAAAATTCTGAAACCTCTTCACACTATGGCATAATTTTGTTTTTTATTGGAAATGATTATAAAAAAGAAATGGCTTACATGAAAGATTGATGAATGAACCAATAACCAAATTTTGTAACACAAGGGTTAAAAGTGTCAAATAGTGATTTTTAAAAGGCTTAAAACTAGTGCTTACCGAGCATACTTAAAATGGATGATTCGACCCGTACCAAACCATATCGATGCCAGCTCATGATGGTTTAGCCACTTGGTTTAGTTCACATATAAAACACTTCCCACCACCAATTGAATACTTTGATTATTTGAAAGCTACTGGCCTGAGAAGTAGGCCAAAAGTTCTAGCTAGGCTTGGGCCTAGCATAGTTGATGTTGAACCAAAATAGAAGGAAGAAGAAACTATTGACAAGAAATCAGAGAAGATAGGCAAAACTATCCAATGATATCTTATCAGCCTGTATTTATAGGCTTGCAACATCCCTTAACAAAATAACATATCCAAAATAAATACAGAATCTTGTAAATAAGGACATCCAAATCAAATGAAATTAACAATTTAAGAAAATCCTAATCAAATCAAATCAGCAATTCAAGAAAATCCTAATCAAATCAAATTAGCAATTTAAGAAAATCCTAATCAAATTAGTATTTGCATCCACATTTAGCGTAAACATGTAAGGTAGGTAGTTTAGGATTTCCATCGCCCCAATCAAGATTCATTATGCTGGTGCCTATGGTGGGACGGATTGGCCAGCAGATTGATTCAATATGCTATAGTGCCATTTTATGCTAGGCCTTTATTGACATGAAAAATAGAGCAGCAAAAAAGGAGAATGGAAGAGAGGGAAAGAGAGAGAAAGAAAGCAAGGTAGGGAAAGGGACGCCGCCAAAAGGCCAGGGAGGCTGCTGGACGGATCGGAAGCCACCAAAGGGCACGAAGGCTCAAAGGAGGGGCTCCGCCCTTTGAATAATCGAAACTAGGGCCCAATGACCCACTTTTTTACTTTGAATTTTTAAGTGAAGTCAGTAACCCTACTATCGACTTCACTTAAAAATTATAAAAAATGAAGTCAACAATGTTGTTGCAGACCTCAATTAAAAATAGTAAAATATAATTTTAAAAAAGGGGCCATTGATCCCTTATTTCAATCAGTCGAAGGGCAAAGCTTCTCCTTCAACCCTTCACACCCTCCAGTGACCTACGATAACCCTCCCTCTCTCCCTCCACCCCACTCCTCTTTTCCTCTCTTTCCTTCTCCCTCTCCCCCTCAATCATTTTTTTGTTTTGAATGCTGGAACCATCCTAATCTGACACTAGCATGGCTCGGAACTCCTAAACTAGGCAGTTGAGGATGATTCCTCATTCTTTAGCCTTGACATTGTTCAAAGTACCCAATTAAGATTATATGGATGTTCAAATACTATATTCCCTTAGAATACATGATCAAACATGCAAATAAATATTTCTCTAAAAAAAATCATTATGTTTTAAAACTTTCAAGCTTTTCCTTCGATATCACCTCAAAAGACTCATACATCACCAATCCGTGATGACTCCTTCAAAATAAATGAAAATTTTAAAAAAAATTGAATTGGTAAGACGATATATTTGTCATTAAGCATTTTCATTGTTTTCAATAATATTTCCATTAATCCTCAAAGAACTATAATGGAATTAGCAAAAATAATATCATTACATGAAAGCATGGAATTCAAATAAGCTAGGATATGAGTATAACAATCCATCAGAAAAACAAATAGTCAGAGATCTACAATTATTTGGAGCATTCAAGTCCAGTAATTTCATATTTAATGATACATCACAAGATTCTCAAAGTTGTAATACTATTCTTGCACATCAATCTAGACACACAATGCATATATATAGATCATTATGAGATTTACATCCGGCCTAAGTCTTCAAATAATTGTTACTAAAATAGTGTATGACCGGAAATAAAAAGAAAAGGAAAGAAAGAAATGGTAGAAGAAGTAAAGGAAAGAAAGAAAGGAAGTGTAAAAGAATGAAAGGAAGTGTAGAAGAAGAAAAGGAAAGAAAGAACTGAAGGGTAGAAGAAGAAAAGGAAAAAAAGAAAGGGAGAAGAGAAAGAAGAAAGGTAGGAAGGAAGAATGGAAACAAGAAAGAAGAAATAGGAAAGAACGGAAAAGAGGAAGGGAGGAAAAAAAGAAGGAAAAAAGGAAAGAGGAACCAGATGATTCCACTTGGTTCAAGCTGATTCGGTCTAGTAAACCCCCAAACTAACTTGATGTGGCCTTAGTTCAGGCCGGTACACCTTGAACCAATTGGTTCGGGTTGGTTAGACATACCCTAAGCCTACTTAAACTTGCCACTAAACAGTTCCTTCTCCTAAATCCATGCCCACTATCAATCTAGATTTCTTAAACTATAGTTTGAACAAGTGATGCAGAACGAAAGCACTGATACCAAAATGATGCAGAATAAAAGAGAAGTTGATGCGATGCGGAAGTAAATTAAGACTAATTCTTTTTTTATTATTATTATTTTTTAATATTTTTAGAAGTCGGCTTTGACTCAAAAAAAAGTTAAACTAAATTGAAAGAAACTAGGTAATGATTGAAAGCACAATTTAAATAAAACTGGGTTATCAGAGTAGTTCAGAAGTAACGGATCGCTGGGGTTGAGAAACTCCCAGACCTAGGGTTTCGCTCTGAACTTTCAACAGGACAGAAATAAAGAGAAGAGATGGGTTACCAACCAGACATTGATCTTCACAGAGTTTGGTGGAAGAACTCTCTCGAGCAGATTGTTGGATCCTCGGATTCGGGTATCTTCGCAATGGATCCTCCAATACTGGTCCTGTGGCTGAGTTGGCTTCTCCTGGACTCAAGATCTGGGAAAGAAGAGGAACAAGTGATGGAATTCAGATACTCAAGGAAGGATTTACCAGATTGAAGAACTTGAAAGCTGAAGTTACTGAAATCAGGATTCTCTTGGAGGCTGATCTGACTTCCTCTGGGAATTGCTCTGGATCTGAAGTATCCGGACTGGACCCGGATGCTGGTGGTCAGCCTTGACTTGAAGAGAGTGGCCATGAGAGGTGGGATAGGCTAGGGCTTGGTGGAAAGAAAAGGATGATGGGCGGCTAGGGTTTGGGAGTGAAGTGGCTAACCTAGGGTTTGGGGTTTGGAGATCTCACACCTCCTCAAGGTTCCTGGGGAACCCGGATTTACTCCCTCACGGAGCTCAACACCTAGATGCAAGTGCGGAAGAGAGAAAACACAAAGTTTGCTCACACAAAAGTTTGAATTCATTCATCAGATTACTTTCAAATTTACAAGAAGAGTTTAATTTATAGGACTTTACAAGAGAGTAGGGTTTTACATCTTCCTATGTGGGACTAAAGGAGGGGATCTTCAAATTAGGATTGTAGGATCAATCCCTACACATATGGCTGGCCAAAGGTTCCAAAAAAAAATTTGATTGGAGGCTTAAAAGGAAGGTAAGTGGCGCCTCCTAGCCTTGTTCTTCAAGAGAGAATTTCATTCCTTTCATGGCTCAACTCTTTTGGACTCCTCCTTTTCTTTCTCCCTATGTCATGGTTCTTCCCATCTTTGCTTTGGGCATTTTTGGCATGGAATGGGCGCCCCCTTGAAGTACTCTCCAAGAAGAATTTCTTTCTTTTCATAGCTTGGCTCTTATGGAAAATTGTGGGCCGCCCCCTTGAATTGTGGATCCCTGATTGCTCTCTCCTCAAATGGCGCATGAGAGAAGGGACCTGCTATCCTGAGGTATGGGGACCAAAGCCTACTGGATGGAGATGTGGCACCCCCTGGACTCAGGCGTGTGGTTGGGAGTGTGGCGCCCACTTGCTTGGCCTTGGGAGAAAATGTGACCCCAGGTTGATGTCCTAGACCACTACTGAGTCAACATGACTCAACAAAAATAAATTGCAGGGAATATAGACTCAAGCTAAAATTGAGTTGATCAAGTCAACCCTTATTACAAACCAGAAAACCCTAATTTTTCGGGCAAGGTCAATCAGAGATCCAGATGGAGCTCTGAAGTCTTCTTCTGAGTCTGGTGCCCGCACCAATTCTCCCGGTGTGGGAGGAACTCGACCCTGTCGAGTATGGATCAAGTTGGCTCTAGTATTTCTCCAAGAGGTCTGGGTCCAATTATTGTAATTCTTCTCGGGAGATCCAAGAGTCATCAGAATCTGGCCTTCCTTGCCAGTGGACCAGGTATCTTTGGTATCCTCGATTACGAGTAGAGATAACCTGATCATCCAGGATCTTTTCAATCTGCTCTTTCCTCATAGGCCAGTTTGTTGGTGGACACACAGGGTTGGGTTCACTTTCAAGAGCAGGATTAGGCTCAAAAGGTTCACTGGGAATCACAGCTGGTTCTCTATACTCTATTAGGTCTGTAATGTTGAAAGTGAAGCTAATGCCTAGTTCTGGAGGTAACTCGAGCACATAGGCATTAGATCCTACTCTCTTCACCACTCTAAATGGTCCAGCTCCTCTAGCATGTAACTTTCTAACGGTTCCAGGAGGAAACCGTTCAGGCCTTAACCTAATCATTACATGGTCTCCCTCATCAAAAGTTTTGACTCGCCTTTGAGAATCAGCCAACTTCTTATAAGTTTCATTACTTAAATTTATTTTGGCATGAATTTCTTTATGCAAGTCTTTTATATGCTGTGCAAAAACTTCGGTAGACTCGGAGACTCGTGTGTGGACTGGTAAAGGAGCTAGGTCAAGAGGTGTGTGAGGTTTGTAACCATGCACAATTTCAAATGGACTCTTACCCGTAGACCTATTGACCGAGTCATTGTATGCAAATTCAGCTCTAGGTAAGTACAAATCCCAGTTCCTAATATTTTCACCAACAAGACACCTTAATAGATTGCCTAAACTACGGTTCACTACTTCGGTTTGGCCTTCAGTCTGGGGTTGATAGGCAGTTGAAAACTTAAGTTTTGTCCCTAACTTATGCCAAAGGATTTTCCAGAAATAGCTAGTGAACCGGACATCCCTATCGGAAACAATTGTCTTAGGTAGGCCATGGAGTCAAACTATCTCATCAAAGAACATGGTGGCTACCTTAGACGCATCAAATGTTTGGGAACAAGGCAAGAAATGGGCCATCTTGGAAAATCGGTCGACTACAACACAGATAGAGTCATGCCTCCTCTGGGTCTTAGGCAAACCTAACACAAAGTCCATGCTCACATCTTGCCAAGGACGATCTGGGACAGGGAGTGGGGTATAAAGGCCGGTGTTCTGTTTTTGCTGTTTGGCAACAGCGCAGGTCCGACACCTAGCCACAATGTGTGCTACATCTCTTTTTAAGCTAGGCCAGAAAAAGTGGTCTTCAATAGCCAGGGTGGTCTTGTCTTTTCCGAAATGGCCAGCTAAACCTCCAGCATGACTTTCCCAAATCAAAAATTCCCTAAGAGAAGTTCTAGGGATGCAAAGCCTATTCTTAAAGAACAGAAAGCCATCTAAGAGGGTATAATCCTTATGGTCACTAGATGGTCCTTGAGTTAGATCCTGGTACACAGTCTTAAAATCCGGACAGGACTCATATTCTTCTTTGATTTGCTCAAACCCTATGACTTCAGCCCTAACAGAATTCAACAACAAAGATCGACGACTAAGGGCATCAGCTACCTTATTTTTAGACCCGGCCTTATACTTCAAAACAAAAGTATAGGACTGGATATACTCTACCCACTTAGCATGCCTAGGGTTAAGCTTCTTCTGGGAACTCAAGAATCTAAGAGCCTCATGGTCCGAAAATAGCACAAACTCTTTCGGTAGCAAATAATGTCTCCAGTAATGCAAAGCTTGCACTACCGCATAAAATTCCTTATCATAGGTAGAATACCTAAGCTTAGCATCATTAAGTTTTTCACTAAAGAATGCTACGGGATGGTTCTCTTGGCTTAGGACTCCACCTATGCCTACTCCTGAAGCATCACAGGCAACCTCAAATACCTTTGAAAAGTCGGGTAACCTCAAAATGGGTTCCTGGGTCATCCTATCCTTAAGATCTAGGAAGGCTTTATGGGCTGCTTTAGTCCACTGGAATTCTCCCTTCCTAATATAGTCTGTGATAGGAGCAACTACAGTACTAAACCCCTTGATGAATTGCCTATAGAAGGTAGCCAAGCCGTGGAAACTTCTGACTTCATGCACACTAGTCGGCTCTGGCCATTCTACTATGGACCTAATCTTTTCTGGATCGGCAGCCACGCCATCAGGGTTACTACAAAACCAAGAAAGATAACTCTATTGGTCAAGAATTCACACTTTTTGAGATTACCGTAGAGACTATCATTCCTCAAAACTTGGCAGACTTGTCTAAGGTGGCATAGGTGATCTGCAGGGGTCTTACTATAGATCAGGATGTCATCAAAATAGACCACTACAAACTTTCCTATGAAAGCTCTAAGTACCTAGGTCATAATCCTCATGAAAGTACTAGGGGCATTGGACAACCCAAAAGGCATAACAACCCATTCATAGAGACCATCCTTAGTTTTGAAAGCAGTTTTCCACTCATCCCCTGGTCTAATCCTAGCCTGATGATAGCCGCTCTTGAGATCAATTTTAGAAAAAATCGTTGCACCGGCCATCATATCTAGCATGTCATCTAGTCTAGGGTTAGGGAACCTATACTTGATTGTGATTTTGTTGATGGCACGACTATCAACACATATCCTCCATGTGCCATCCTTTTTTGGGGTCAGAAGTGCAGGGACTGCACAAGGGCTAAGACTCTCTCTAATGAACCCCTTCCTCAACAATTCTCCAACCTGTTTTTGCAGTTATTGATGCTCAGATGGATTCATCCTATAATGGGGCAAGTTGGGTAAAGTAGCTCCTGGGACTAAATCTATGGAATGCTGGATATCCCTAAGAGGTGGAAGGTGGTCTGGCAGATCCTCGGGAAAAGCATCCTCAAATTCTTCTAACAAAGGTTTAACTTCCTGAGGAGGCTCTGAGGGTGTAGGAGTCCTAAGTTCCTTAGCAGTCAACATCCAAATAGGTGAACCACTATGAATTTCTTGTTCTAGATCCTTAGCACTAATTAGGTTCACTCCAGTCTTCATTTCTCTGACCTTATTGGTTCCTTTAGCTACCTTGTCCTTAGGAGGGACTGAATGGATTATGATTTTCTTCCCATTAAAACTAAAGACACAGGTGTTGGATTTTTCTAAGAAGGTGGCATCATGATCATACAACCAAGGTCTTCCAAGAATTATACTGCTCACCCCCATGGGCAAGACGTCACACCAAATCTTCTCTTGATAGGATTGCATTTGGATTTGGACCTGACATCTAGACTGGATGGGTATAGAGATAGAGTCTACCCAAGAAACCTTATAGGGGTTGGGGTGGGGGACTGGGGTTAAGCCTAACATTTTGACAGTGCTAGCAGAAATGGCATTCACACAGCTCCCACTATCTATGATGATTTTACATAACTTATCCCCTAGTTTAAGGAAAGTCTGTAGGATGTTAATCCTACGCCAATCCTCCTGAACTCTATTCTGGGACAGGATGCATCTTATAACCCCTAATTGGTCAGACTCTATGGATTCCTCCTCTCCTTCATACTCATCGACCAAATTCATTACGGCCTCATAAACTTCTTCTTCAAACTCTTCATTGGGTCCAGAATTCTCTTCTCCTCCTTCTTCTATTAGAGGGATCTACGAGGGCACTGGCTAGAAACATGACCTACCTTATGGCACTTAAAACAAGCTATGGCTATGCACTGGTTGGAGATATGACCGGGCTTCTGGCACTTAAAACAGATGATATTAGGGGTTCTCTGGGTGTCAGGCGCCTTACCTTTGTCCATGGGCCTAGGGGTGGGGATGCCCTGATTAGGCTTGCTAGGGGTAACTTGGCTAGGTCCATTTCTTGGGATTGGGGCACTAACCCTAGGAGGTATAGGTCCTCTCTGAAACTTCTCAATGTTCAGTACAATCTGATAGGCTTGGTCTAGGTCAGTAACCTCTCTCAGAAACAACTCCCTCTTTATGCCTTCCCTAAGTCCAGCCCTAAACCTAGACAAAGTGACCTCATGGGCTTCACTCACATCACATCTCATCAGGTACTCATCAAAGGTGGTTATGTAGTTTGATACAGATTGGTTCCCTTATTTCAAAGTCTGCCATTGGTCCAACAGATTTATGAAATGGGTAGATATTTATCTCTAAGCTTCTCATTCATACCCCGCCAAGTGGTTATGGGCTCTACATTTCGTCTTCTAGTGGTCAGCTCAATGTTCCCCCAATATAACCTAGCTTGACGTACTAACTTCATCTTGGCAAACTTGAACTTTCTTTCCTCAGACATGGCATACCACTCAAAGTACTGGTCCATCTCACCCTCCCAATCAGAATACACCTAAGGGTTTAAGCTACCATCAAAAGTGGGTGCATCTAATTTGATGTTCCGAATGAACCTATCATCTCTATCTTCAGGTTCTGGGTCAGACCTCCTATGATTAGGCTCAGGATCTCTATATAAAGGTCTTCTAGGCTCTTGGTGTGGGTGATGTTGAGGCACATTAAAATCTGGGTCAGGAGTCCAATTCTGATGCCTAGGTTCCTCAAGTACTTGGACTCGATCCCTAAGCTGGGCAAAATTCTCATGGACTTGTTCTTTAAACTGGGCAACAGTGGCAGTCACATCCTGACTCAATTTGTTCATACTCTCAGTAAGAGCTCTAACCATGGCCTCTAAATCAGGTTGGGTTTGACCAGGTTGGTAGGGTACTCCATTCCGGGTAGACATGATGATGCAAGCAAACACACAGAATGTGACTATACTAAAGCGACTACTGGCTCACTAGACCTAGAGTCCAAACTAGATGCCCAATCAGAGTGGCAAGCTAGCCTGTAGTAACTCGGGACTCAGCCAGGTAGGTGTAAGGGGAGTGTTAGGACCCTAAATGCCAATCCTAGACACCAATCAGTGATTGGCCAGGTAGGCAGACCAGCACACAAGCCCTTCGGGATAGAATCCCTGAACCACCGTTCTAGACACTGAGTACAAAGAACACACAGAGTAACTAGACAAACTGACTCAACACTAGCCTTGACCCGACTTGTTGATGTCCCTAGCCCACTAGGGCAAATTAAGTCTAATAAATTTTAAAATTAGGCTTAGGATCGAATAAGTGGGTGGTGGTTTTGGGATAAGGAGAGGTTATCAGCTCCTCCCCTTATCTTAGATGCTCAATTGCCCTTAAGATGAATTAGGAGATGATCACTCAAAAAAAATTGAAATACAGAAATACAGAAACAGAGTTGCTGTAATTTAACTCTCAAAAATTTTACGGAAACCAATAAATCACAGTAAAATTATGTAAAATAGTTTCAATTATACTGGTTCCACCAAAATAAAAATCACGTAATTTGAAGTTACCTTCAATGAGAAACAATTCCTGCAACAGAGTAGTTACAGACTGAAAACAGAACGCTTCTCCCATTTACAATTCCTGCTATGAAGTTGTAACCCAGCGGATCCCCTACACGCCCTAGGAACACCCCGTGGAATGGGAAGAGGAGGCTTGCACCTCGCTTCGTTCCTAGGACCGGACGTCCTGGGGAGTCTACTTCGAGCAGACAAAGTAAAAAGAGAGACACTCAAAACATGCAAGCAAGTCAGAAACCCTATACAGGGCTCTGATACCAAAAGTGATGCAGAACGAAAGCTCTGATACTAAAATGATGCAGAACAAAAGAGAAGTTGATGCGATGTGGAAATAAATTAAGACTAATTCTTTTTTTTTTGTTGTTTTTTTTTTTATAATATTTTTAGAAGTCGGCTTTGACTCAAAGAAAAGTTAAACTAAATTGAAAGAAACTAGGTAATGATTGAAAGTACAATTTAAAAAAAACTGGGTTATCAGAGTAGTTCAGAAGTAACATATCGCTGGGGTTGAGAAACTCCCAGACCTAGGGTTTCGCTCTGAACTTTCAACAGGACAGAAATAAAGAGAAGAGATGGGTTACCGACCAGACAGTGATCTTCACAGAGTTTGGTGGAAGAACTTTCTCGAGCAGATTGTTGGATCATCGGATTCGGGTATCTTCGCAATGGATCCTCCAATACTGGTCCTGTGGCTGAGTCAGCTTCTCCTGGACTCAAGATCTGGGAAAGAAGAGGAACAAGTAATGGAATTCAAATACTCAAGAAAGGATTTACCTGATTGAAGAACTTGAAAGCTGAAGTTGCTGAAATCAGGATTCTCCTGGAGGCTGATCTGACTTCCTCTGGGAATTGCTCTGGATCTGAAGTATCCGGACTGGACCCGGATGCTGGTGGTCGGCCTTGACTTGAAGAGAGTGGCCGTGAGAGGTGGGATAAGCTAGGGCTTGGTGGAAAGAAAAGGATGATGGGCGGCTAGGGTTTGGGAGTGAAGTGGCTAACCTAGGGTTTGGGGTTTGGAGATCTCACACCTCCTCAAGGTTCCTGGGGAACCCAGATTTACTCCCTCATGGAGCTCAACACCTGGATGCAAGTGCGGAAGAGAGAAAACACAGAGTTTGCTCACACAAAAGTTTGAATTCATTCATCAGATTGCTTTCAAATTTACAAGAAGAGTTTAATTTATAGGACTTTACAAGAGAGTAGGGTTTTACATCTTCCCATGTGGGACTAAAGGAGGGGATCTTCAAATTAGGATTGTAGGATCAATCCCTACATATATGGCCGGCCAAAGGTTCCAAAAAAAAAATTGATTGGAGGCTTAAAAGGAAGGTAAGTGGCGCCTCCTAGCCTTGTTCTTCAAGAGAGAATTTCATTCCTTTCATGGCTCAACTCTTTTGGAATCCTCCTTTTCTTTCTCCCTAAGTCATGGTTCTTCCCATCTTTGCTTTGGGCATTTTTGGCATGGAATGGGCGCCCCCTTGAAGTACTCTCCAAGAAGAATTTCTTTCTTTTCATAGCTTGTCTCTTATGAAAAATTGTGGGCCGCCCCCTTGAATTATGGATCCCTGATTGCTCTCTCCTCAAATGGCGCATGAGAGAAGGGACCTGCTATCCTGAGGTGTGGGGACCAAAGCCTACTGGATGGAGATGTGGCACCCCCTGGACTTAGGTGTGTGGCTGGGAGTGTGGCGCCCACTTGCTTGGCCTTGGGAGAAAATGTGACACCCCAGGTTGAAGTCCTAGACCACTACTAAGTCAACATGACTCAACAAAAATAAATTGTAGGGAATACAGACTCAAGCTAAAATTGAGTTGATCAAGTCAACCCTTATTACAAACCAGAAAATCCTAATTTTTCGGGCAAGGTCAATCAGAGATCCAGATGGAGCTCTGAAGTCTTCTTCTGAGTCTGGTGCCCGCACCAACAAGAGATATGAAATCTATATGCATTCAAACTTCTAAGACTCACTCAAGAAATTCTTACACCCCGAGACTCGAGGCATATGCAACTGAATTTTCCATATTTGCATAATTGTAGGACAATCTATAAGATAGCCACAATTTAATAATATCAGATATATTTCTTTCAGTCTCACATAAATTGTATGTGAACACAAATTGGAATGTTTGAAACATTTTCCTGTATGGTCAAATTTATGAGCAAAATGAGTCCAAACAGAAAACCTTTATGTTTCATGGTTTATTAGAAAGTTATCTTAAAATTTTCTCAATCCATAGAAAAGCAGCAAAATATTGATGAAACCAGAGTTTTATGAGTGCTCTATGACTCTTCGAAGAGGGAAAGCTCTAAACAGTATAATTAAAACTTGAATTGCATTTTGCTAACATATGTATGTGCATGTGTGCGCATGCACCCATACATTTATCTACACATATACATACGTGGACAAATTAAATAATATGAAACAATTCATGTTTTTTTCCTGAACAATAAGTAAATTTTTGCCTTCATCTTATCCCAAGTCTACATTTTCTCATTTCCCATGCTGAACTTAAAACTGTTGTAAAGCAACACTGAGAAATGAGTTTTCACTATAACAAAACTTACATTCTCAGATTTTGCAACTCCAACCCCCAAACCATTCACCACCTTTCCACGTTAACCATAGACTTTTCTCCAACAATGATGCTCCAAAAAATCTTTTTAGTTCAAAAATACTCATTATTCATAATATGATACGACTCTCTTAGAGGTTCCAATATGTCAGGCATAAAGAAATTCAAGAGCCCAAAGTCTCATAGGAAAATTGTGGGGGATTTATTCAAGAATTCGATTCAACTTGCATTAGAAGACCAAAAAGCAATCATAACCATTATGCAATCCTATTTAACATCGAATCAGACAAAGATAAAGGAAAGGAGGGCAAGAAAAGGTAACCCCAAGTACAATTTACCATTCAACGTATCCCAGGTCTACATCGTTCTTGTTTCCCAAACCAAATCCTGTCTTCAAGTGACATTTAAAAGGAAATGATTTCATTGTGAGAACCTAAATTCCCAGATTTTGTAACTCCAAGCCAGTAACCTTTCACCGCTTTGTTTTGTCATTAACATGTTCCTTTTAACAACAGATCATGATGTTCTAGGGAATCCATTTTAGTCTGCAAACTACTCATTACTCACAAGTAATTTAAATTTTAAAATATAACATTCCATATCTGCTAGCAAAATAAAAGGTTTTAATAAATAAATAACTATTTTATGTCCATGTCCAACAACCAAAATCAATGTTTATTAAAAAACTTTGAAGTGACAAACAAGTAGACAACAAAAAGATTCAAGCTCATGGTGTAAAATTTATGTCAATACTTAGAAAAATATCTTCTTGAGTTGCAATATTCCCATCACTTCCATCTTCCCTTACATTGAAATCATTTCAATCACTTTCACCATCATCATCCTCTAAATCTTCCAAGTTCAATATATCTATAAAATTTAAAAAATAAATCATATATCATGAAATTGTAATCACATTTTATTCATAAACTATATAATAAAATAATTTTCTCACCATCATTATTATTTTTTTGAATAGAACATGATGTCAATTCATGATGAAAAGTCTCCAATTCCTCACCAGTTAACTCTGATAGCTCATCAACTAACACCCATGCATCATTATCACCAAGTAATTCAAAGTCAATAGGATCATAGTTCCGACCCTTGAAATAAAACTTGTGTTTTATATTTGTTAGTTTGAAAATTATAAAATAATAAGTACATAAAAATAATTGTATATCATTTATCATAAAATTATCTTTATTTTAGTCTTAAATTGTTGTGCACAAATACTAGATCATTAAGCCTTTGATGCTCCAACCTATTTCACTTTTTAGAATGAATATGTTTAAAGATGCTCCAATTTTGCAAAGTTGGATTACTAAATGAATACCTTTCTAAAACATCTAAAAGTCCAGAAATACTGTAAGGATGTTTCTCCATAAGCTCTAAATCATATTGAAATTATGGATTCTACCAAAATCTAGCTGTATGAAGATTTTGGTGCAATTGCAAATCCCACTAGGAATCAATTATCCTTAAATAAGGTTCCACTATAGCCTTTCTCCTTTTAAACCTCTTGATCATTTCATTTCTAGCTTGATGCATAGCATAATATAAGTAACCTATTGAAGACCTATCATCACTATCAACAATCCTCAAAACTCGAATTAAAGGCTCTGTTAGTTTAACAATGGTTATACATTCATTCAGAAAAATAGAATTAAGTATATCATCAACAAACATTTTTTCTTTACTATCCTTAGCATAAGCTAAACTTGCCAACTCTCTAGAAGTTACCATTGCTCTTAATGCATCTTTGTGGCCTAATATGCTTTGTAAAGTAATGAAATTTATAGCAAAACTTGTGGGTGCTGGACGAAGCTAATTTTTCAATATCTTGCATGGTGAGTTAAGGCAATGAGCAGCACAAGGTGACCAAAATAATGTAGAAAAGTCTTGCTCTAACTTTTTACCGGCAGCAACATAGTTTGTAGTATTATCAGTCACTATATGAACCACATTTTCATGACCAACAGATATGATAATTTCTTTGAATAATTGATACATTATATCAGCTATCTTCAAGGTATCTGAAGCATCCACACTCTCCAAAAATACGGTTCCTCTAGGGTAATAAACTAAAAAATTAATAAAAGTTATCCTACACTAATCAGTCCACCCATCATTCATAATTATGCATTCGGTTCTCTTCTATGTGCACGAAAATTTTCAACATTCTTTTTTACCTCATCAACATTCTTGGTTAATAAATACCATGAATAGAGTGAAAATTTGGAGTTTTGTAACCAACAAAAATAGTTTTTTCCAACCAGTTTGTCTCGATGCTAGGGGGTGCGTCGAGAAGCTCCATCACCATGCTGACGCTTTTGAGAAGCATCAGAAAAAACAAAGGTTAACGATGCTTTTAAGCGTCTGCAGGTCCACCATTTTCTTCCCCCCGATTGAACCTTAAACTCATTCTTTCTGTCATGTGCCGCTCCTCCATTTCCCCTCCAGGATCCCTCCTTCCTCCTTCATCTCTTCTGGCATCATTGATCACCCATCCTCCCAAGTTCTCTTCCAAATCCCATTCCATCATCTTCCCCTAACCCCCCGGCCCTCCTCGTGCCTTATAGATCCCCTCTGGTGTGGTCCGTGGAGACGATACCCAAGTTAAAAACTCCTGTCTCTTGCTAAGCAAGTGGATCCCCCTCCTTAGTGCCAACGTCGAGGAGTTCATCGCCTCCGATCCCATCTGCAGCCCCATATATCCCTCTCCGCTGACTTTTTTTTAAAATTTTTGTGTGATCATTTGGTAATATCATATGTTGTTAATTTTTTTTGGTCTTAAGATATGATTTGGGATTTATTTTAGTTTTTTTTCTAAATTTTCTAGAATTGTTCTTGTTATATCCATGTATAGAAGCTTTATCAAAAAAAAATCATTAGAAATCCCTGACCTATGGGATGCCCTATAGATCAAGACTTCGATAAGGTCAAATAGTTCGATACAAGATCATGGTCAGGGGAGATCCCCTAATCTGACCATATTTTTTAATAATATTATATTTTTAAGTAAAAACAATTCCAAATAACAAGTTTCTGACTTATATATAAATATAAAGTAGTATTACATCAAAAAGAAAATCTGTGTCTGGGTTGGATCATGTATGGGTTAGGATGAGAATTCGATCCCACTTATGTAGGGTTCATAAAGTTATATACCTAAATATAATATATAATCAGGTTAAGCCAAGTCCTAGTTGGATGAACTTCTAGTAGAGACCCAACTATAGAAAGTTTCATGGATCTATCTTTGAACCCATTCCACATCAAGTTTAGGTTGGGAATAGGTCTAAGAAATTTAATTAAATAACAATCCCTGATATAATAGAATTCAAAAGTTTCAACCAGAAAATAATAAGCTAAGGCCCAACCATGATCTAAAGTTTTCAGCAGATCCAAGTCTTCTTCTCAAGTTTTTAGCAGAAAAGAAAATAACTTTGTATTGCTGAAAGCTTAATATAATCAAGAAGGTTGATGGTGAAAGTAGTATTATATTACACATGGCAAAAACATTACTCCCTAAGATCATGAGAATATAACATTTAAGATATATTGGCTAGTACTAACATGAATCAAAGATATGCTATTTGTTGTTCTTTTTTATGGGTACATGGAAATTATTTAAGGTTTAGTAATCTTGTTGGGAAAATATATATGGTAACTAGTTTGGGTCCAGTTTATGTGCCCATTGAAAACTAGTACTTCTTTAATTCTTACCATTCATAACCATTATGAACTTGGTACAATGTAAAACTATAGGCTGGGATATGGCTTTTACCTAAAATGAGTAGGTGACATGCTTGTGAAGAAGACCCTGGTCTTCCCAACATGATAAAATGTTAGCATATGGATTAATGACTGGGTTGGGTGGGTCAGTTGTGCCATAATATTCTTTGCATCTCATATTGGCCAAGCAATAATGATTGTAGGCCATTCCAATATTTTGAAATTTGGTTGGCAAACCCACACTCATCACCTCCCCTCATTTTGATCAAATTCAGCATTAAAATGCCTTTATCCTAAATCTAGTTAGGGAAGCTATGACCATTGAAACATGATCAAAATTGGGCAAAATTTTTTCAATGCACTAATCTACATACTACCTTCACCCATTAAAATTCTTTCTGAGTTTTAAAAGGATTCATTAGATTGAAATTATGTTTTCTTCGTCAAGGTCCTAGCCTTCCATGATCGATAATTCTTGACAACCAAAAATAGACAATCCCTACATGAAACTGGGCATAACTTAAAGAATAGATTAATAATAAATAAGTTTTGACCAAGTAATGAGTTTGTATCTTTGAATATTTAATCTAGATACTCTATACCCATACCTCCTTGCTTCATAAATGAAAAGGAATTTTGGACACATTTATTATTATATAATTTTGTATATACATTTATTATTGTATTATTTTATAATTTATAATTGAGCTGAGTCATGCTTGAACAAGAGCCGAGCTTAAATAGCTTGTGAGTAAATGACTCAACTCGATTCATTTGCATTCCTAGTCCCGACTGACATGTGCATGCCATAACATATGTGTTGCAGATATTAATGCACATAATCAAGGCTAAAGCCTTTATGGACCTTCTAAGCAACTACCTAGACCGAGCTTATAAAAAGGCTCCAAGCCTAGGATGTTAGCACATTACATCTAAAACTATTCAAATTTTGTGCTGGTACTCTTGAAAAACATAAATAATCTTATTTATAAAAAAAAGAATTACTAACTTTAAGAGCCCAATCACTATATGACCTTGATAAGATCTGGTTGACGGACTATATCAGTCTATCCAACTAGAGTTGGAAGAGGTCTATCCATTTATTTTCTTTTAGAGTTCTCTCCTTTGTTCTTCCCACCCTCCTCCAAGACAAAACCTGGTTCAAAACCACCATATTTTTGACCAAATTTTGGAAAGTGCGTATCAAGTCTGAGACCAACATGTACTATATCAATTTAGCCAACTGATCCAGACTGAGTCATGTGACAGACAAAAACATGGGATTTTTAATATATATATGTACATGGTCTATAAGTTTCTTTAGCTTTAGTTGAAGGTAGGCTGGTATTAAATGAGGCTTGACCGAATCCAAGCTAGGTCAGTGAAGGCTACGCCATAAAATATTAAGGTAGAATTGTAATAATATAAAATAAAAGAAAATTTAAAGCTAGAGCTAAATTTCTACCCTTTCTAAATACTATTTTGGATTTAACTCGAAAAATAGAAATGAGATTTTAAGGTTTTCTTGAGTTCGTTTGACCATCTAATTTTAGTTACATTTAAGATTTGTTCAATATTATAAATCTTTTATTTCAATACCATGTATAGCTTTGCTATGATCAATTATGGCTTTTTAAATATTTTTTACAAAACTTGCATTGCATAGAAATATAGACTCATCAATTGATTAATGTACATATTCTATAGCATCCGTATATTTATTTTATTTTTATACAAGTGGGAGAATTTTATAGTGGTCAATTGATTGTCTAGTTTGGATAGTTTGAGAATTACAAATAATTTTATAGGTATTTATAGTAATCAAGCAGTATGGATAGAGTTTCAAATATATTTCGGACAGTATTTTCTTTTAGTTCTCCTCATACGTCTTTAATCGTGTGGGGAGAACTAAAGGAAATGCTGTCAAAATTTTTTTGGAGCTCTTATTGTATATCGTTTGATTACTATAAATGATCTATATAATTAATATAATTCTTGAATGGGATAGGACCTATCTTTATCTATTAGTTGGTGATAGGATGCATTTTAAATTAACATATGTTATTTTTCATATAATTTTTTAAAAAAATATTTGGTGCATTGTTATTGATTGAAGAGTTTTTTTGGTATTTAGCTAACTTGAAAGTTGGATCATTTCATCCTAAAATAGATAAAAGCAAGATAAATAAACCGAAAAATACAAAATAATATTTAGATGGAGTTCGTGATATTTATTAATTCGGTATGGATAAAAGAAGTTTGAATGAAAAGATTTTATGTCCGTGCTGACGATGTGTTAATAGTTCCTATCTAGATCTACAAATAGTTGAAGAACATTTAATATGGAATATTTTTGCAAGAGGTTATACTGAGTGGATT
The DNA here is from genome assembly GCA_021397845.1 of Areca catechu. NCBI lineage: Eukaryota > Viridiplantae > Streptophyta > Magnoliopsida > Arecales > Arecaceae > Areca > Areca catechu. Next base: position 125,611,519 of record CM038042.1, read on the forward strand.
TTTCATGGAGAACTTATGTTGCCAGTATGAAATAATCAACTCTCGTCTGATCTTGGATCCAGTAATATACAAGAGAAACCTGTAGGAGATGATAATATAACAGGTTTGATCATAAATGTTTTTCAACATGGTGTTTAGAACTTTGGAGGTTCAACTGATACATATGAAATAACTGGAATATGTGAAGGTTCTATATTCATTGAACGAACATATATCGAGGAGCGGATGTAACCATCAACTTTTGAGTTAGCTCGGTATTATAATTTAATTAAAAAAGTAGATGAACAATTATATCTTGATTGTTTAAAATTTTTTAAGATATCTTTTCTTATACATTTATTCCGTATAAAATATATGAATGGATGGTCCGAAAAGAGTTTTACCATGCTTCTCAGGTTATTAAAGGATGCATTTCCAAAAGGCAATGGAAAACCATCCTTTTATTATGAAGCAAGGAAAGTTGTCAACAATCTAAATCTTGGATATCAAAAGATTCATAGTTGTTCGAAAGACAGCATGTTATATCATAGTAAAAATGCTGATCAATAGTCGTGCAATGTATATGGTTCTTCATGATGGACAACTCATGAAGGAGATGAGGATGACATTGTGAATGGAATAGATACACTATGGCATACAAAAAAATTAGTGAAGGTATTGCATTACTTTTCTCTTATTCCTCGATTGAGGAGGCTTTATTCATCATCAAAAATAGCTTCATTAATGAGATGGCATAATGAAGGGCGTACGAAGGATAGATTGTTGAGACATCTAGCAGATAGTTTAGCATGAAAAGCATTTAATGCTAGACATTTTGATTTTGCCTTTAATATTGGTAATATTTGGTTGAGTTTAGCTTCAGATGGCTTCAATCCTTTTCGGACTCTAAATTCTATATATAGCACTTGGCCAGTTATTCTAATACTATATAATTTACCACCATGATTATGCATGAAACAATCCTCACTTATCTTGTCAATAGTTATTCCCCGTGACAAGGGTCCAGAAATGATATTGATATTTTTCTATAACCTTTAATAGAGAAATTGATATAGTTGTGGAAAGGTGTCGATGTAATTGATGCTTCTAGTGGTGAAACATTCAAACTACGGGTAGCTTTGTTATGGACTATTAATGATTTTCCAACATATACCAATTTATCTGGTTGGAGTACAAAGGGATGGGTTGCATGCCCTTGTTGTGCAGATTCGATACATTCAATTTGGTTAAAACATGGAAAAAAAATTTTGTTATATGGGACATCGTCGATGGTTAGAACTAAATCATCAGTTTCATTTTCAGAAAGATTAATTTGATGGTACCACAAAAATGAGATGTGCACCTATTCCACCTTCTTGAACTAATGTTCGTAGATAAATAGATTCCATCAGTTACATATATGGTAAATTCTCGAAGTCTTCCAAAAAAGAGGAAGGGATGATAAAAAAGGATTAGCAGAAGAAGTGACTACTAGTACTATAGATGTACAGGTATTTGAAGATCCTGATAATTTTTTTGAAAATGAAAATGAGAAAGATGTACAGGTAGCATCTACAAATCATCCTAGCAAACATTTATGGAAGAAAAGAAGTATCTTCTTTGACTTACCTTATTGGAAACATAATTTTATTCGGCATAATCTTGATGTCATGCATAAAGAGAAGAATGTTTGTCATAATCTACTTGGAACATTATTGAATCTTGATAGAAAGGCCTAAGATAATATGAAGGCACGACTGGATTTACAAGAATTAGGTATTCGACAGGAGCTTCATTCGAAAATGCTTGCTAATGATAGAATTTATTTGCCTCCTACATCTTATATAACGTCTGCTTAAAGAAAAGATAATTTTTTAACAATACTAAAAAATATTAAAGTACCTGATGGATATGCATCAAACATTTCAAGGTGCATACATCTTAAAGACCGGAAAATTTTTAATCTCAAAAATCATGATGGTCACATATTGATGCAAGATACCTTTTTAATAGATTCAAGATCATCAATGCCTAAACAAGTTCTTGCAGTCATAATTCGGTTGTCATCATTCTTTAAGGAATTATGTTCAAAAGATATTAATCCTAGAGAGCTTGATCTGTTGGAGTCAGATGTATGATTACTCTTTGTCAGATGGAGAATATTTTTCTACCTAGATTTTTTACTATTATGGTACATCTACTCATTCATTTAGCTTCGGAAGTCAAGCTTGGTGGACTGGTACACTATAGATGGATGTATCCTATTGAAAGGTATTATTATAAATTTTTAATCTTTATATAATTTTTAATCAATGTATTATCAATCATGTGTAAATAAATTTTTAAATGTTGTTGGTTCTTGTGCGATTGAAAAATTATGTACGAAATAGAGCCTATCCAAGGGGTTCGATTATGGAAGGATATATTGCTGAAGAGTGTTTGATGTATTATTCAAGATATCTTCAAGATGTAGAGGCTGTATTTAATAGACTTCAATGGCATAGTGATTTCATAGACAATACAGAATTGTATAAGTTTTCTACTACTGGTAAAGTAATGAGAAGAAGTGAAAGTGTTGTATAGATCATAAATTAATTGCACAATCACATCATTATGGGTTACTTCATGGTTAAATAATATCTGACTATCGAAGGTTAATATATTTAATACATTTCAAGTTTAAATATCATATCTTATTTTTTATTCTATATTAATAAATATAAATTTTATGTAGTAAATTTTTAATGTCTCAGTGATAAGCTAATCATAGCACATGATCTAATCCAAGGATTAAGCAATGATTGTTAGTCAAGTTATTTCCTACATGACTTTCAAAATAGGTTTGACATATGTTTAAAGAATATATGGATAGAGTTATCATCGAATAACTTGTTAACATTTTTTATTATTTTTAAGGTATCAACAATGATGGAGAGAAATTGTTCAGATGAGTTAATAGCCCTGGCTCGATGACATACTAAAGTTATCATCATATATAATGGTTTCATAATCAATGGTTTTAAATTTCATACTAAAGATCATGAGAAATTTGGAAAAATACAGAATAATGGTATTATGGTGGAAGCTGATAGAAAAACATATTATGTTGCACTTAAAGATATATATTAGTTAGATTATTACAGAATCTTTAAAGTCATATTATTTAGATGTGATTGGGTAGATATAAACTCATCAAGGGATTTGAAAAAAGATGCAAATGGATTTACACTTGTAAATTTTACAAGGTTGATACATACTGGTGTCTTATTGAAGGATGATCCATTTATTTTTTCTTCTCAAGTTCGTCAAGTATTTTTTATACAAGATGCAAAAAATAAAGATTGGGCTACTGTTATTAAAACAAAACCTAAGGACTTATATGATATTAATAAATAGCTTAAAGATGATGAAGATGATGACACTTATTTATATTCCATGGCATTCAATTTTGTGCCAGTTGATGGCGTACATGCTACAGTATCCTTGGTTAGGACGGAATTTGAAGAAAATACTTATGCTTGATTTTTATTGGTATTAAATTTTGTAATATATGTAACTTATAGTAATTATTTTGTTAAATTAATATTTATCTTTACTAATTCTAACTCTGATGTAAATGATAGGTGACACTATGCCTCGCTCGTGATGATTTATTGGTGTGTGTTACAGCACTCACGGATAGAGGCCATCACTTCTTGTTTGGTATAATAGGCTGAGGCTAGTACTTCTTCAGCATGGGAGGTTCTTGCCGGTCCTTTGTCAGTACCGGACATTGCACCCAGTCATTCAGCACATTAGTCTACTGCAGGTCCATCATCCGCAAGGCATCATGATCCTCCCGTCAATGTAGCAGATGATGAGCCACACATTCAGGATAAATTTTTTTTTATCCTTGGTTAGATAAAATTTCATTACACTTTTTACTATAGCTTACTTTTATCTATTTTTATTCAGATGGATATGGAAGGGTTGCAAGTAGGCGCGGGCCCACAGTAGTATAGGATGTCTGGCAGATGCACGAGGATGAGAAGATAGTGGTTGAGTGCAATCAACTAGGGCAACCAATTAAAAAGGCCACCGACTTATTGAGTTCATTTTTAGGGACAGTCGCACGGAGGCATCAGCTTTGTCCATTGGGTTATGCAAAGTGGAAAGACGTGCTTCTGATGTATAAAGTTGAGATTCTATGAGTTGTGTAGATAAAAATTTGGTATTAAATTAGTTGTTATCTTGCATAGTTGATATATTATGCTATGTTTTATATTCTTTCAATAACAATATTTTGTATCGACACGGTATTCGGTGGAGGGTTAGTAGATTTTATATTTCTTTATTTTTTAGTGTCTGCACGATTATTTCTAACATTTGCTTGACTTACTAATTATTTTCTTTGGCAGTTCAAGTTTGTTCTCTCTCCATCTGCTAATGATTTTGTACTGAAGTCTCTTAACCGAAAATGGAAAGAATATAATGCACAATTAAAGATGAAGTACAAGTTGCCATGTATAATAGAGGAGCAGGTAGTTGGTACTTATCCTCCTGATGTACCCTCTCATCAGTGGGTAGAGTTGGTTCATTATTGGTTCTCTGAGAGGGGACATGTATCTTCTAATTTTTTTGAAGCAAGTTTATTAAAATATTTAGTTTATATTGTACATTATACATATATATACATATTACTTTCAGGATATAAGAAGTTATCTATTTGATTTTGCAAATATAGTTTGATATTGGTAGAGCTACATGAGTAGCTCTATCTGTTTCCCATACATCGGGATCCAAGAGTTATGTACAAGTCAGACAAGAGTTCGTAAGTTTCTTAAACTATAAACTTATATTTTCAATATTAAAGTATTTATATATTTTAATGAAACTAATATTATATATCACGGAAAATGTATTGTTATATATATGTATCATGGACGATTTATCACGGTGGATGATGTATCACGATACATATATGTATCATGGATGATGTATCGTGATAGATATATGTATTGCGGACGATGTATCACGAACGATGTATCGCGATACATATATGTATCATGATACTTAAATAATTTTTAAATTTGTTTGAATTATTTGCTTAAAATTATAATTTTTCATGTGGATGGATGAGCATGGGAGGAAACCCGGTCAAGTGGAGTTTTACTGGATGACTCAAACTCATCGTGATGGCACTTTTGTTAGAGATGAGTCGAGAGATTTATGTGTAAATTCTTATTACAATTTATTTCATTCAATGAATTAAATTTGATTTTGTTAGTTATTAAGATCTAACTAATTTTTCTAAATTAATATGGGAAAGAGCTACAGTTCTTATTGCCGAGTGTGTGTATGATTCTACAACATTTACGCAGAGTAGTCGCATCGAGGCTGAGGTGTTTACAGAGTTGATGGGGCTGGAGCGCTATGGTCGAGTGAGGGACATGGAGTTAGAGTCACCCCTACTCAGTTATCTGTGGTCAATAGATATACACATGATGCTGTAGAGGGTGCTCAGGATGCATGTGTTTGCAGACTTGAGGAGGAGATAGAAGAGATGCGATAGAGTCATGCCGCTGAGATAGAAGAGATGCAACAGAGCCATACCACCGAAAGAGCAGTTATGGAGAGCATGAGAGAGCACATTGAGCGGCTTACATCTATCATTTAGATGTTTGTTCCATATTAGGTAAATATATATAATATTAAATATATATTCTTATATTAAATCAATAATATTTTTAGGCCCAAGCTTAGCCCGATCTACTTCAGGCCTTACTCAAAACCCGGCCTGATTTCGGGCTAGCAAGAAGCCCATCGGACTAGCCCGAGCCCAGTTCCAGCCTTGACATAACTCAAGATCCAAGAAATATTATGTAGGATCCTAAAATGTAATATCCTTTGTTAAAATCAAGGTTTTCATGTCTTAAAACTTGATTTCATAAGCTTCTATATCTCTTTTCTTTTTTTTTGAAAAACATTCCCATATTTATTTTTCAGAAAAAAGTTAGTAGACATGCATGCATGTGCGTGCCATAAAAAAAACAACTTACAACTACAAAAAGAGAAATCGAGCTATGCTGGTATTTTGCACTGATACTTTGCTTAATTATACACCAGATCAGTTGTATGAGTTTTGGATTTTTTTCTTTCTTTAAGAGTTATTTAGAAAAAATAATGTACAAAGGACATAAATCAAGCAAGCCTGCTTCTTAATAGGGTTGAAGTCGTATCTTTCATGTGAAAGAATAATTGATTTTTTTTTTTTGTAGCATGAATAATTGGATCATGGTTTGTATGGATTTCAAATCACTCCAATTCTATTTTTTATCTGCTTGCATAGGTCTCACAACAAATATTGTATAATTCAAATGATTGATTTCATGAAAAAAGGAAAAAGAATTATCCTTTCTAGCGAAAGATAATATCTAAATTTTCTCTTGATAAAGCCCTGCTCGTAGGGGAGCTTTGCTATTTTTACTTTCTACGGTACTAAGATATATATATATAAAAAAAAAACCACAAAGCTCATACCATGCACCAAGATTGGCTGAAGATAAAAATCACTAGTAATACTTGAAAAACTTACCCTTTGTCGGAACATCGGAGACTTTGTTTAGGAGCTACACATAGATATAGAGATACATAGATATAATTAATTACACATGTACATACACAAAGATAAGAGAGAGAGAGAGAGAGAGAGAGAGAGAGAGAGAGAGAGAGAGAGAGAGAGAGAGAGAGAGAGAGAGGAGCTTCCTTCAAGCCAAACAAGAGAAGAAGGCAGGGAAGGACGTCTCCTGGGTCATGCCTAACCCTTGAGGTGCACCCTAATCTTCCCTCGAGCCAATGCACCCAAAGGTATTCATGAACCAGTAGCCGTATACACCCCGCTAACCCTCGTGTTTTGGATTGAAGGAAGCTCTTTCAACAACCCACCGCACCCGATCCCCCATTACCATCAACAAATCATCGAATATATCGTGCTATAAAAATCTTAAACCTCAATAGCTATTTATCATATATATGATCCATATGCCACTCAAGATGTGGTGGGCTTGGCTTTAAATAGATCTCATGCATGATGGGAGGACGGGGAAAAGGGTACGCTAGGATTCAATAAGGACCGTATGATGGCCTGTATTACCAATGGCATGGATTTTTTCATTTTCCGAGCCTAACTTCTCATGGGGCTGAAATTTTTTAAAACATAATGTTAAATTAATATTTAATTATTAAAGTAGGGTATTTCGTAGAATATTTACCAAAGTAGTTTTTTTCCTTACACGTGGCAGCATAGTGGATGCGTGGCAGGTTAGTGGAGCAATGTGGCAAAATCATTGGAAGGAGTTGCAATTTCTCAAAGAAATCATAGCTTCTTCCTGGGATTGCTCAACAGAAAACTATACCTCCACTCTCTTTCCAGAAATATTTCTCCGGTCATCTTCTCCCTTTTCTCCATTTTGGTCCCCGTATCCCACTCCAACCCCAGAAATATTTAATTATTATTTATTTTGTTATAAAGATTATAAATAATTAATTAATTATAAATGAGTATATCAGGGTATAAAAGTAATATATTAATTTATAAATATTTAATTAGTTATGGTATAAAAGTAATTCATTTGTTTAATATAAATAAATTATGGTATTAATACTAAAAAATTAAAATATGTAAATACTTATAGCATGCAAATAAATAATTAATTATAAATGAGTATGTCATGGTATATAAGTAATATTTTAATTTATGAATAAAGTTGTTAACATATACAGTGTATTAATTATTTTATAAATATATTTATTAAAGAAAAATAATAATAGTATAATAAAGTTTATTGTATAAATAAAATACCGTACAAATATGATATAATTTATTTGATATAAATAAATTATGGTATGATTGCTAAATATTTATAATGTATGAATATTTATAGCTTGTAAATAATTAGTTAATTAATTATGAGTAAGTGGTGGTATAAAAATAATTTTTTAAATTACAAATAAAGTTAGTAACGTATACGCTGCATTAAAGTAATTTTTAAATACATCTATTATTTACAAACATTAATAGTATAATAAAATATATTGTATAAATAGATGACCTTGATAAAATATAATAATTTTAATTAATTTAAATAAAGTTTAGTATGAATACTAAATATTTAAAATGTATAAATATTTAAAGCATGCAAATAATTAAATAATTAAAAATGAGAATGTCATGGTATATAAGAAATTTATTAATTTATGAATTAAGTTGTTAACATATATGCTGCATTAATTAATTTATAAATATATTTATTAAAAGAAAACAATAATAGTATAATCAAATTTAATTTATAAATAGAATATAGTACAAATATGATATAATTTGTTTGATATAAATAAATTATGATATGATTGCTTGATATTTATAATGTATGAATATTTATAGCATGTAAATAATTAGATAACCAAATATGAGTATGTGGTGGTATACAACTAATTCATTAAATTATAAATAATGTTAGTAATGTATATGCTGCAATATAGTAATTTTTAAATGCATCTATTAATTACAAATATTAATAGTACAGTAAAATATATTGTACAAATAAAAGATCTTGGTTTAAGTAAGATATTATTTGTTTAATTTAAATAAAGTTTAGTATGAATACTAAATATTTAAAATTTATAAATATATAAAGCATGCAAATAATTAAATAATTATAAATGTGTATGTCATGGTATATAAGTAAATTATTAATTTATAAATAAAATTATTAACATATATGCTACACTAATTAATTTATAAATATATTTATTAAAGGAAAGTAATAATAGTATAATTAAATATATTTGAGCAAAAATATTAGAAATATGTAGCCTGTATGTTTATAATTTTATTTTTTTATTTATGTAGATGTGTAGCATTCATATTTATAGTATGTAATACGTAGAAGTTAGTATTATTGACATAATTATGTTTTGAAATTACTTATTAGGTTAATCACTTGATTTATTTTATATATATTTAAAATTTGCATTGCATTAAACCGTAGATCCATCAGTTGATTAACATGCATATTCTATAGTATCCATACAGTTTTATATTTTTACACAGATTTAAGAATTATGCACATTAATCAATTGATTATCCAATTTAGATTGTTTGAAAATTGTAATTAATTTTATAAGTTAATTTATAATAAACAAACGATATGTAATGAAGACAGAACAAAATTTCGAGCAATACTTTTCTTTAGTTCTCCGTACATAATTATTTGTATGTGGAGAAGTAAGAAAAAATGTTGTCAAAATTTCATTCGATCCTTATTACATATAATTTGCTTACTATAATTGACCTGTAAAATTAATACAATTTCTGAATGAGATAGAACTTATCTTTACCTACTAGTTGTGATAGGATACATTTGTCATATAAGTCATTTTAAACTCTGTACATATATATTAATTCCAAAATATGTTGTAACCTAAATTTTCCTATTTAATAGGATATTTACTTTTCTAATTTCAGTGTTGAATTATTTATTTTGTTCAATTGTTTGTCATGTAAGTCATTTAAAACTCCATACGTAGATATTATTCACTTTCACACCTTTGTAATTATAGATAAATACTTTCATAAATTATAAATACAGCACAATTAGCTCAGTTCTTATTCTATAATGACCAGAAAGAAAGGAGTTAAGTGCCAGCTTGGTACTGGTCAATCATGTAAGGATCTTTGAATATATATCATGATCTTAATCATCAACAACCAACCTAAATCCTACTAATTCTTTTGAGCTCATTCATCTCCCCATGACACGTGGAGAAGCTTTTCATGTGCACATAAACCAAGGGCCCCTAGCATTTCTGTTTCATGTAATATGTACCATATGTTTTCTATCCTATCCTATTACAACTTTCGATAGTAAAAAAAAATTTAAATAATAAAATAAATTTATAGTCAAGAAGTCTTTTTCTCTTGTCTATTTGTTAGATGGATATGATCCCACTATTTATAAAATATTTGGTATTAGTTTCTATTTTCTTGCCAGAAAATTTCATTATGAGCTGCACGAATTATATAAGCTATAGAATACACCAGGCTAATTCATAGGGGAGGAAATAATTAATTGATGACACCAATCCTATTCTCTTCAAAAGAAAAAGAGAAAAGAGAACATACCAAGATCCCGTCAGCTAAACAAAATTTACTCTAGTAGCAAAAAAAAAAAAAAAAACAATTTGCAATCCTATGCCAACCCATTATTTTTTGGGAGAACCATTTCCTTCTGTTAAATAAACTCTATAAACAGGAGAAGAACAAGAAAAGCCCCAACTCCTTTTTCTCAAATGGCTTGTACATCCAAATATACCTAGAAGCCAATCATTGTTTAAAACATTGTATTACATGAAGGAAAAAAAATCCAAAGTGTTTTTATGTTACCTAACATAGAGATTAGTAAGCATACCCTAGAAAAAATAAGAGAACTTCACATAAAACAACAAGCAATCAATGGTTGGTACCATGAAAGACATAAGATGGCAAGTGATCAATGGTTGGTATCAGAAAGACATTGGAAGAGCAGCCAAAATTGCATAACACCAATATAAGTTATTAGAATAAGGTAATATCAAAACCTTCTATCCATATCTTTCGACAGATGATAATCTAAACATAGACCAGAAAATCAACTTAATCTTAGAAATTAAATCTTAAAAAAATTGAAATTGTATCTACCATCTTGACCAACATTTGGTGGTGATTCTTCAATCATTGCTACCACTTCCCCATCATTGTTTTTATTAGCCACACAATCCTCTATGTCAGGCTGGTCACAATTCAAAATATGCTTTGGCAGACACTTTGCAGACTCCGTGGCTAAAGATTAAGAAAAAAAAGAAACATATTTATTAAATATTACTAATTAACAATTCAACATATGAAAGGATGATCTAACACAAATCATACTAATTGACAATACTTCTCTAAATTCCTTAAAAAAAGAAATCAAGATTTTTTTTTTTGAAAAAAAGCTACAAAAGCAGTCAGCAACATTAAGTCTAATGATAATATGGCAAGACAGAAGTAGCCCTAGATCAGCCACGATACAGTGCATTGAAACAAGTAGAGGAACTCCAGGACATTTCCTTAAAAGGCACATATCACTTCAATCAATATCATAATGCTTCATTGGAGAACATACACGTGTTGTAAACTACTATAAACAGTTTTTCAGAGAAGAATGAATATATACAATAGACTATAATAGTCATGTTTAACAGGAAAGCTAGAACCACCCCTAAAATACTATTGTCACACAGCTCCAATAAACTTGAAGTTGAATCACATTTAATCTTTGAAGAAGCGATATCAATGACTTTTTCCCATGAAAGGGTAAAAAATTAGATGACAAATAATGACACCCCCTTACATTAACCAAAATTTTTCAGAAGCTACTTTGATGTACCTATAGTTATAGATTTTTATTCATATAGTAGAAGATTGAATATTGCATAATAGTAATAACAGTACAATCAAGGAAAGAAGAAATGGTACTGACAGGCATGCTGGTTGGTGACCGGTACAATATGATACCGGTCCATATCATAATGAACCGCAGTGCACAGAACCACAAGAGGGTGAGGGTTGGAGAGGAAGGAGAGCTAGGGAGAGGGATAGGGGGAAGAGGAAGAAGGAGAGGGAGAGCACTGGTGGGGGATAGGTAGAAAGAGGAGACTCACCTAATTGAGCTTCACAAGAGAGAGAGGCTGGAAAGAGGCCAGATGCATAATCAGTATCGGTGTTGCTGCCCGTCATGGTCTCCTTGTTACAAAAGTCCCTATCCATGGAGGATCGAGGCTCAAATCAAAAGGATCGAGGCTATTGTCTAGTCCCAAGTGCCCAAGAAACCCTAGAATTCTGCTAGAACAAGTGATTAGGGCTCGACTTTGGAGGATTGGGGTGGGCAATACAAAGGATCCGATGAAGGAGAGAGGGAGGAGATCATATTTAGGGAAGAGAATGGTGGGAGATTGGAGAGGGAGGGACGGAGAAAGAAGGCGAAGAGAGAGAAGGGGGACTGGAGAAGAAGGCAGGAGGGGGAGGGGGGAAGTGAGGGTTTTGAAGCATCTATAGGGGGAGGAATTATCGTTTTGAAAAGAGGCCCTACATCATGTCGATAGCCAACCAGTTCAATTTGGTATGTCCCAACCGGCCCGTTCAGCATGATTAGCTAGACCTTGATACCTATAGCTATTAACCTGGATATAGAAAAGCATGCACTTATATCAACAAATGCCCAAAATTATAACATTTATTAACATGTAAATATGAACATGAATGATAAAATGTGTTTCTTCATTAGAGTTGGTAGTTTTCCCAAGATAAGCTGTCTTTATTAAAAAGTGTCTTCTTACATTAACTCAAATCCATTTGGCCACTACACCTCTTCACTAGAATAGTCACTGTCCTACATTAACAATCCTATGTCTCAAAAACAATTTTCACCTTGATCCTCCATTAATATCACACATACTCTTCAGAAAATGCACCTCTTATTTTATCAACCAGGTTGAGATCCACCTGAACATTCTCATGTTTATTACACTTTTCTTGTGCTTATAAGATTTCTGTACTGACCAACATAATTCCATAAGGCAAAGGTCATCATATATTATCTACAACATGCCATAATAAGTATAAAATGGTCACATGATAATTAAAACTTTCTCCAGGACAATATAGAATATGACACACTTCTTTCTCGAAGTTAAAAGGAAAAAAATAATCATAAGGGTTGTTAGAACATATTGTTCCAAAATAGCAAGCAAAAAACACCTTGCATAAACCAGACAATGCCAATGGCATTAGTGACCGAGTGTCTTGTAGAAAAAGAGCCATCAAATGAACGAGCTGTTCATGAGCAACTCGCATTCACAATGAGCAAACCTTGTGGTAGAATGTGAACATGCAATATAAATATATTTTTTTTATTACTAATACAACTTATTTTGTGTTATTAATAAATTTATAATGGCATACATTATAAATATAATTTATCTCATACCTTAGTTATGAGTCATTAAGGATATTTTATTTCTCCGCTATTAGATATTTAGATGTAAAATAAAGGCTGACTTTTCTAAAAGCATCTATAAATCTTTCCCATTCTTTCCATTTCCCACCTTTACCCACCGGCATGGGCCTTGACCCCAACCACCAAATCATCTCTCTCTCTCTCTCCCCCCCTCCCTCCCCGCAAAAAAACCGATGCAAACAAAAAAAGAAGTTCTACTGTGATCATCCATGTAGCAACTTCTGCCCAAGCCAACACACCTACTCTAATCATAACCTCCTTTATGATATTGCTATAGAAAGCAAGCAAGTCAGCTAAGATTATGCTAGCACGAGATGTAAACAACCCGAGCTTGACCTCAGCATAACCAAATTGTAAAGAGCTTGTATAGAGGCTTGTATAGAGGTTTAGTCGGGCCAAGCTTCATTGAGATCAGCCTGTTTAGTCAAACATAAATGATGCTGCTTTTAAATCACTCACAAAAAACAATAGTTAGGACACTAACCAAACCATTGAAAATTCAAATTCCTCTTCACACTGTGATGGCAAAATTCTATTTTTTGTTGAAATTATTGTGGAAAATAAATGGCTTATTTGGAAGATTGATAAATGAAAACAGACCTTTGAAAATTCTGAAACCTCTTCACACTATGGCATAATTTTGTTTTTTATTGGAAATGATTATAAAAAAGAAATGGCTTACTTGAAAGATTGATGAATGAACCAATAACCAAATTTTGCAACACAAGGGTTAAAAGTGTCAAATAGTGATTTTTAAAAGGCTTAAAACTAGTGCTTACCGAGCATACTTAAAATGGATGATTCGACCCGTACCAAACCATATCGATGCTAGCTCATGATGGTTCAGCCACTTGGTTTAGTTCACATATAAAACACCTCCCACCACCAATTGAATACTCTGATTATTTGAAGGCCATCAAGGCTTTCTCTCTCATTTGCTCACCGTCTAGATGCTGCCAGATACCGCTTGCTCCATCCTCCTTGACACCAGCCATCACTAGTAATTCTCTCTCTTCCCCCCCCAAAAAAACTAGGGTTAGGGTTATAATCCCTCACCTCCCTGTGAACTTTAAGAGCCTTCGAGGGCTCTTGGTGAGAGCACTCTCTCCACCTGCACAAGGAAACAAAATAGTAGTTAAATGAACTTTCCACTTCACTATGAACATATGTCATACAACATGATATGATGTAGAACTACAATCTTTCCCTACAAATCATGCGATAACATAAATTGATCATCCAATAAAACATGCAAAGTTATCCAAAATGAGTTAATGTAACTGGCAATCTCGAAACCATTACAAAGTTCAAAGAAAAAACAACCAACTAATGAAATTTGTAGGTTAAAACTGACCCAGCAAGCCTAGGCAGGCTGATTGAGGTAGTTGCTAGGAAGCTAACCCACATATAAGGGTCTCCCAAGCAGGGCCGATGAGGGACCACCAAAACATTTTGGCTCCAAAGGTAGTTCAAATGCATACCAAGGAATTTTACCTAATAAGGGAAATTCTGCATTGGTCCAACATATGAGGAAATTTTAGGGCACCATAGATAATTAGTAACTGGTCATTATGATTGTTGGATGGAAGCAGAACACTGCCACAATAATGAAAACCATATGGTAGATGCCTGAGGAAAACAATGACTGCATATTATAACCAAGAACCATGACTAGTAAGAAAAATTAATGCATGTTTTGGACCTGATTTTCAAATGCTTGTTGCAAGGTGCAGGATTTTGGAGGCACTGTATTGGTAAGTCCCACTCTCAATGACAAATATTTATGTATCAAGGAATGCTACTGGGCCTTCGTGTTCAACCCAATTGGCAACACCCTATTGAGGTACATCATACAATCCCAACAAACTTGGAAGTAGACTTGCTCATATTGCAGGCTGCCCGCCGGATTTCAGCTCATTTAAAACAGGCATGGGCCATTGGTTTTAGTCTGGTGGGTCAGGTCGGGCCTCAAAATAAAGTCCAAAATTTTAAACAAGCTGGACTCGGATTTACGTCGACTCGGCCTGGACCCATATCCCCCTAACTCCTCTTACCTTCAGTTGTTGCCGATGGGCACATCTCTTCGCATTGTTCTGACCCTAATTCTTTTTCTCTTTGTGCACTCTCTATTGGTGGCCATGACCATGTGAGGTGATTGCTGACAACCAAATAGACATCTTCGATGAGGTGTTTTGGTAGGGAATGCTGGAATTCCAGTGATCATGTTGTGTTATGGGGCTTGATCATGATCTCTAGGCTAGTGCAAAATCGATCCAATCTGGTGTCATCCCTGTCGCTGCCTTCTCGCTAGTCAGAACCTCCTCGGCTACTCACGTCTCATGTTGTCCCAACCTCCCTCCTCATGTCATCCCACCCTCCATGTCACCTCCTCGCATCATCCCGGTCACCTCCTAACTTTTTAGCCCTGCATTCCTTTTTGCCGCCTTCTTGCCTCCCTACCTTTTCCTCATCCAAGGAAGTTAAAGACCCGACCTGGAAGCCCAAAGCCAAAGATGGAATGTGCTTTGGCCTGAGAAGTAGGCCTAAAGTTCTAGCTAGGCTCGGGCCTAGCATAGTTGATGTTGAACCAAAATAGAAGGAAGAAGAAACTATTGACAAGAAATCAGAGAAGATAGGCAAAACTATCCAATGATATCTTATAAACCTGTATTTATAGGCTTGCAACATGCCTTAACAAAATAACATATCCAAAATAAATATAGAATCTTGTAAATAAGGACATCCAAATCAAATGAAATTAACAATTTAAGAAAATCCTAATCAAATCAAATCAGCAATTCAAGAAAATTCTAATCAAATCAAATTAGCAATTTAAGAAAATCCTAATCAAATTAGTATTTGCATCCACATGTAGCGTAAACATGTAAGGTAGGTAGTTTAGGATTTCCATCGCCCCAATCAAGATTCATTATGCTGGTGCCTATGGTGGGACTGATTGGCCAGCAGATTGATTCAATGTGCTCTAGTGCCATTTTATGCTAGGCCTTTATTGACATGAAAAATAGAGCAGCAAAAAAGGAGAATGGAAGAGAGGTAAAGAGAGAGAAAGAAAGCAAGGTAGGGAAAGGGACGCCGCCAAAAGGCCAGGGAGGCTGCTGGATGGATCGGAAGCCACCAAAGGGCACGAAGGCTCAAAGGAGGGGCTCCACCCTTTGAATAATCGAAACTAGGGCCCAATGACCCACTTTTTTTATTTTAGGATTTTTAAGTGAAGTCAGCAACCCTACTATCGACTTCACTTAAAAATTATAAAAAATGAAGTCAACAATGTTGTTGCATACCTCAATTAAAAATAGTAAAATAAAATTTTAAAAAAGGGGCCATTGATCCCTTATTTCAATCAGTCGAAGGGCAAAGCTTCTCCTTCAACCCTTCACACCCTCCAGTGACCTACGATAACCCTCCCTCTCTCCCTCCACCCCCCTCCTCTTTTCCTCTCTTTCCTTCTCCCTCCCCCCCTCAATCATTTTTTGTTTTGAATGCTGGAACCATCCTAATCTGACACTAGCATGGCTCGGAACTCCTAAACTAGGCAGTTGAGGATGATTCCACATTCTTTAGCCTTGACATTGTTCAAAGTACCAATTAAGATTTTATGGATGTTCAAATACTATATTCCCTTAGAATACATGATCAAACATGCAAATAAATATTTCTCTAAAAAAAATCATTAAGTTTTAAAACTTTCAAGCTTTTCCTTCGATACCAACTCAAAAGACTCATACATCACCAATCCGTGATGACTCCTTCAAAATAAATGAAAATTTTTAAAAAAATTGAATTGGTAAGACGATATATTTTTCATTAAGCATTTTCATTGTTTTCAATAATATTTCCATTAATCCTCAAAGAACTATAATGGAATTAACAAAAATAATATCATTACATGAAAGCATGGATTTCAAATAAGCTAGGATATGAGTATAACAATCCGTCAGAAAAACAAATAGTCAGAGATCTGCAATTATTTGGAGCATTCAAGTCCAGTAATTTCATATTTAATGATACATCACTAGATGCTCAAAGTTGTAATACTATTCTTGCACATCAATCTAGGCACACAATGCATATAGATAGATCATTATGATTTACATCCGCCCTAAGTCTTCAAATAATTGTTACTAAAATAGTGTATGACCGGAAATAAAAAGAAAAGGAAAGAAAGAAACAGTAGAAGAAGTAAAGGAAAGAAAGAAAGGAAGTGTAAAAGAATGAAAGGAAGTGTAGAAGAAGAAAAGGAAAGAAAGAACTGAAGGGTAGAAGAAGAAAAGGAAAGAAAGAAAGGGAGAAGAGAAAGAAGAAAGGTAGGAAGGAAGAATGGAAACAAGAAAGAAGAAATAGGAAAGAACGGAAGAGAGGAAGGGAGGAAGAAAAGAAGGAAAAAAGGAAAGAGGAACCAGATGATTCCACTTGGTTCAAGCTGATTCGGTCCAGTAAACCCCCAAACTAACTTGATGTGGCCTTAGTTCAGGCCGGTACACCTCGAACCAATTGGTTCAGGTTGGTTAGACATACCCTAAGCCTACTTAAACTTGCCACTAAACAGTTCCTTCTCCTAAATCCATGCCCACTATCAGTCTAGCTTTCTTAAACTATAGTTTGAACAAGAGATATGAAATCTATATGCATTCAAACTTTTAAGACTCACTCAAGAAATTCTTACACCCTGAGACTCAAGGCGTATGCAGCTGAATTTTCCATATTTGCACAATTGTAGGACAATCTACAAGATCAGCCACAATTTAATAATATCAGATATATTTTTTTCAGTCTCACATAAATTGTATGTGAACACAAATTGGAATGTTTGATGCATTTTCCTGTATGGTCAAATTTATGAGCAAAATGAGTCCAAACAGAAAACCTTTATGTTTCATGGTTTATTAGAAAGTTATCTTAAAATTTTCTCAATCCATAGAAAAGCAGCAAAATATTGATGAAACCAGAGTTTTATGAGTGCTCTATGACTCTTCGAAGAGGGAAAGCTCTAAACAGTATTATTAAAACTTGAATTGCATTTTGCTAACATATGTATGTGCATGTGTGCGCATGCACCCATACATTTATCTACACATATACATACGTGGACAAATTAAATAATATGAAACATTTCATGTTTTTTTCCTGAACAATAAGTAAATTTTTGCCTTCATCTTATCCCAAGTCTACATTTTCTCATTTCCCATGCTGAACTTAAAACTGTTGTAAAGCAACACTGAAAAATGAGTTTTCACCATAACAAAACTTACATTCTCAGATTTTGTAACTCCAACCCCCAAACCATTCACCACCTTTCCAAGTTAACCATAGACTTTTCTCCAATAATGATGCTCCAAAAAATCTTTTTAGTTCAAAAATACTCATTATTCATAATATGACACGACTCTCTTAGAGGTTCCAATATGTCAGGCATAAAGAAATTCAAGAGCCCAAAGTCTCATAGGAAAATTGTGGGGGATTTATTCAAGAATTCGATTCAACATGCATTAGAAGACCAAAAAGCAATCATAACCATTATGCAATCCTATTTAACATCGAATCAGACAAAGATAAAGGAAAGGAGGGCAAGAAAAGGTAACCCCAAGTACAATTTCCCCTTCAACGTATCCCAGGTCTACATCGTTCTTGTTTCCCAGACCAAATCCTGTCATCAAGTGACATTTAAAAGGAAATGATTTCATTGTGAGAACCTAAATTCCCGGATTTTGTAACTCCAAGCCCGTAACCTTTCACCGCTTCGTTTTGTCATTAACATGTTCCTTTTAACAACAGATCATGATGTTCTAGGGAATCCATTTTAGTCTGCTAACTACTCATTACTCACAAGTTATTTAAATTTTAAAATATAACATTCCATATCTGCTAGCAAAATAAAAAGTTTTAATAAATAAATAACTATTTTATGTCCATGTCCAATAACCAAAATCAATGTTTATTAAAAAACTTTGAAGTGACAAACAAGTAGACAACAAAAAGATTCAAGCTCATGGTGTAAAATTTATGTCAATACTTAGAAAAATACCTTCTTGAGTTGCAATATTCCCATCACTTCCATCTTCCCTTACATTGAAATCATTTCGATCACTTTCACCATCATCATCCTCTAAATCTTCCAAGTTCAATATATCTATAAAATTTAAAAAATAAATCATATATCTTGAAATTGTAATCACATTTTATTCATAAACTATACAATAAAATAATTTTCTCACCATCATTATTATTTTTTTGAATAGAACATGATGTCAATTCATGATGAAAAGTCTCCAATTCCTCACCAGTTAACTCTGATAGCTCATCAACTAACACCCATGCATCATTATCACCAAGTAATTCAAAGTCAATAGGATCATAGTTCCGACCCTTGAAATAAAACTTGTGTTTTATATTTGTTAGTTTGAAAATTATAAAATAATAAGTACATAAAAATAATTGTATATCATTTATCATAAAATTATCTTTATTTTAGTCTTAAATTGTTGTGCACAAATACTAGATCATTAAGCCTTTGATGCTCCAACCTATTTCTCTTTTTAGAATGAATATATTTAAACATGCTCCAATTTCGCAAAGTTGGATTACTAAATGAATACCTTTCTAAAACATCTAAAAGTCCAGAAATACTGTGAGGATGTTTCTCCATAAGCTCCAAATCATATTAAAAATATGGATTCTACCAAAATCTAGCTGTATGAATATTTTGGTGTAATTGCAAATCCCACTAGGAATCAATTATCCTTAAATAAGGTTCCACTATAGCCTTTCTCCTTTTAAACCTCTTGATCATTTTATTTCTAGCTTGATGCATAGCATAATATAAGTAACCTATTGAAGGCCTATCATCACTATCAACAATCCTCAAAACTCGAATTAAAGGCTCTGTTAGTTTAACAATGGTTGTACATTCATTCAGAAAAATAGAATTAAGTATATCATCAATGAATATTTTTTCTTTACTATCCTTAGCATAAGATGAACTTGCCAACTCTCTAGAAGTTACCATTGCTCTTAATGCATCTTTGTAGCCTAATATGCTTTGTAAAGTAATAAAATTTATAGCAAAACTTGTGGGTGTTGGATAAATTATCTCCTTTCTACTAGTAAATTTTTTTGGAGCTCTTATTGTATATCGTTTGATTACTATAAATGACCTATATAATTAATACAATTTTTGAATGGAATAGGACCTATCTTTATCTATTAGTTGATGATAGGGTGCATTTTAAGTTAACCTATGTTATTTTTCATATAAATTTTTAAAAAATTATTTGGTGCATTGTTATTGATTGAAGAGTTATTTTTGTATTTAGCTAACTTGAAAGTTGGATCATTTTATCCTAAAATGGATAAAAGCTAGATAAATAAACTGAGAAATACCAAAGAATATTTAGATGGAGTTCATGATTTTTATTAAATTCGGTATGAACAAAAGTAGTTCGAATGAAAAGATTTTATATCCATGCTGATGATGTGTTGATAGTTCCCATCTAGATCCACAAACAGTTGAAGAACAATTAATATGGAATAGTTTTGCAAGAGGTTATACTGAGTGGATTTTTCATGGAGAACTTATGTTGCCAGTATGAAGTAATCAACTCTCGTCTGATCTTGGATCCAGTAATATACAAGAGAATCCTGTAGGAGATGATGATATAACAGGTTTGATCATAAATGCTTTTCAACATAGTGTTCAAAACTTTGGAGGTTCAACTGATACACATGAAATAACTGGAATATG
Source organism: Areca catechu (assembly GCA_021397845.1). Taxonomy (NCBI): domain Eukaryota; kingdom Viridiplantae; phylum Streptophyta; class Magnoliopsida; order Arecales; family Arecaceae; genus Areca; species Areca catechu. Next base: position 125,632,333 of record CM038042.1, read on the forward strand.
TGAAGGTTCCACATTCATTGAACAAACATATATCAAGGAGCGGATGCAACCATCAACTTTTGAATCAGCTCGGTATCATAATTTAATGAAAGAAGTAGATGAACAATTATATCTTGGCTGTTTAAAATTTTCTAAGATCTCTTTTCTTATACATTTATTCCATATAAAATATATGAATGGATGGTCCGGAAAGAGTTTTACCATGCTTCTCAGGTTATTAAAGAATGCATTTCCAGAAGGCAATGGTTTACCATCCTTTTATTATGAAGCAAAGAAAGTTGTCAACAATCTGAATCTTGGATATCAAAAGATTTATAGTTGTCCGAAAGACTGCATGTTATATCATAGTAAAAATGCTGACCGAGAGTCATGCAATATATATGAATCTTCATTATGGACAACTCACGAAGGAGATGAGGATGACTAGTGAATGGAACAAATACACTATGGCATACAAAGAAACCAGTGAAGGTATTGCATTATTTTTCTCGTATTCCTCGATTAAGAAGGCTATATTCATCATCAAAAATAGCTTCATTAATGAGATGGCATGATGAAGGGCGTACGAAGGATAGATTGTTGAGACATCTAGCAGATAGTTTAGCATAAAAAGCATTTAATGCTTGGCATTCTGATTTTGCCTTTGATATTCGTAATATTTGGTTGGATTTAGCTTCAGATGGCTTCAATCCTTTTAGGACTCTAAATTCTATATATAGCACTTGGCCAGTTATTCTAATACTATATAATTTACCACCATGGTTATACATGAAACAATCCTTACTTATCTTGTCAATGGTTATTCCTGGTGATAAGGGTCCAGAAATGATATTGATATTTTTCTATAACCTTTAATAGAGGAATTGATATAGTTGTGGAAAGGTGTCGATGCAATTGATGCTTTTAATGGTGAAACATTTAAACTATGGATAGTGATACGGCCGTAACGATGATGTGGCATGTCTCAGATTTCGTTGGGCGTGACTTAATCCACGTGAAGTTTTTTCGGTTGAGTCAGATGCGGCCCCGCCCCGGTCGAGGTCGAGTTCGGTCCGGGCCCTTCTACTGCTCCGCCAGGTGTCCACCCAAGAGGGGTCCACCTCGATCGAAGTCGGAGGCTCCCCTGCTCCCTCGCTAGGTGGCACCCTGAGACGGTCCCACCTCGGTCGAGGTCGAGCTGGGCTCCTTCGCTCCTTCGCCAGGTGGCGCCCGGAGACGGGACCACCTTGGCCGAAGTCGAGCGACCTTCTGCCGCTCCGCTAGGTGTCCACCCAAGAGGGGTCCACCTCGGGTGAAGCCGGCGGCTCCCCTGCTCCCTCGCCAGGTGGCACCCTGAGATGGTCCCACCTCGGTCGAGGTCGAGCCGGGCTCCTTCGCTCCTTCGCCAGGTGGCGCCCGGAGACGGGACCACCTCGGTCGAAGTCGAGCGACCTTCTGCCGCTCCGCCAGGTGTCCACCCAGGAGGGGTCCACCTCGGGCAAGGCCGGCGGCTCCACTGCTCCCTCGCCAGGTGGCACCCTGAGACGCTTCCACCTTGGTCGAGGTCGAGCCGGGCTCCTTCGTTCTTTCGCCAGGTGGCGCCCGAAGACGGGACCACCTTGGCCAAAGTCGAGCGACCTTTTGCCGCTCCGCCAGGAGTCCACCCAGGAGGGGTCCACCTCAGGCAAAGCCGGTGGCTCCCCTGCTCCCTTGCCAGGTGGCACCCTGAGACGGTCCCACCTCGACCGAGGTCGAGCCGGGCTCCTTCACTCCTTCGCCAGGTGGCGCCCGGAGACGGGACCACCTCGGCCGAAGTCGAGCAACCTTCTGCCGCTCTGCCAAGTGTCCACCCAGGAGGGGTCCACCTCGGTCGAAGCCGGCAGCTCCCCTGCTCCCTCACTAGGTGGCACCCTGAGACGGTCCCACCTCGGTCGAGGTCGAGCCGGGCTCATTCGCTCCTTCGCCAGGTGGCGCCCGGAGACGGGACCACCTCGGTCGAAGTCGAGCGACCTTCTGCTGCTTCGCCAGGTGTCCACCCAGGAGGGGTCCACCTCGGCCGAGGCCGGTGGCCCCCCCTGCTCCCTTGCCAGGTGGCACCCTGAGACGGTCCCACCTCGGTCGAGGTTGAGCTGGGCTCCTTCGCCAGGTGGCACCCGGAGACGGAACCACCTCGACCGAAGCCGAGCAACCTTCTGCCGCTCCGCCAGGTGTCCACCCAGGAGGGGTCCATCTCGGCCGACGCGGGCCAGACTGTATAGAGAAGGTCCCGAAGAATGGAAGCATGAGCTCCGAGGTTGCCCCTCGAGCCGTGCGCACAGCACTACGAGAAAGGCACCCCGTACGGTCGGCGGCGACACGCGAAACATCACTTACATCGGCCCGACAGGTTCCACAGTCGAGAGGTGAGGCCCTGACAAAACAGGACTCGATAACGGACAGCGTCGGCGCCTGGGAAGGAGAGCGCTCACGCTCGGCCCGAGGTCTGGTCGGTGGTCTGACCAGCGCCCCCCTCCCCTACTCTTTCCTCGCTAGGCTCGGCAAGCGAGGCCAGAAAGCCGCCCGGCTCTCTGATCCAGAAGGGGAAAGGAAAAGAGATGGAGGAGAGGAGATGAAAGCTGCAAAGGAGCTTCCCAGGAGCGGAAAATGAGAGGGCAACAGGAGGAGATAAAAGGAAGGAGAGAATAGACGACAAGGTAAGCAAGCAAGGAACAAAGATGGGGAAAGGCTGGAGACTCCGCTCCAAGAGCAAGATCCAAGGTCCCGAGAGGGGGCCCTTTGGCGTGAGCTCGGCGGAGGAACCCAGCCGGGGTTTCTATTCTTTCTGGCACCTTTCTTGCTAACACGTTCTCTGAGTCTGGGACTCCTTCGGGGGCCCGTCCCAGAGAATCTGTTCCCTCTCGCCGTCTACTAACTTGACCGTCGGAGCTCCCTCGCCAGAATCTCCGGCCAGGGTTTCTGACCTTGCCTTGCAGGTTTGATCAAGCCAGGAGACCCCAGGGTCGAGACGGTCTAGTCGGATCGGCGGCTCCGAAGCCACAGTCGCGGCGGCGGGATCGGCGACAGATTGGCATGCCAGGAAGGGGGGCAAGACAACATCCCCGAGGGGAGCTAGCTTTCTATGAACGAAGCGCGCTCCGACCATGGTGGTCACTCGCGGGCGCGAAGCGTCCACCAGCCAAGTAGGGGAGATTCCCTCCCCTCAGGGGCCCCCCAGCCTGGAGACGGAGCTTCCTGCTCCTCCTCCTCTTCCACCACAGCCGACCTCGATGGACGGACCTCTCGCGGCCATCATCCAGCAGCTGCAGACGTTGACTATGGTAGTTCGGCAGCTACAACATCAGCAGCGCTTCCTGGCCATGCAGCCTCATCCAGGGACCCCTGCAGCTCGGGCTGCGGGGCCGCGCGGAAGCCTGCGATCCATCCAAGACAGGCCGTCCCAACCGCGAGCAGTCTCCAATCCCCGCGGGAGCCATCAAACTCCCGCAAAAAGAAATTACTCCAGTTCGGCGGATCATGAGAGTCGATCCCCGATCGATGAAGCCGAGACAACGCGTCGCAGCAAGCGACGCCATGGCAAGACCCTGCACCGAGACCGATCGGCGCCCCCTTCACCAGCAGCCTCGGTGGAAGATTCCACCAACGAGGCCATCAGGCGCCAGGACGAGAGGCGTCTAGAGGAGCACGAGCGCAAATTGACGGAGTTCGCCCACCGATTTGTCGACCTGCAGAACTCCTCGGCGGACCCGATGGGCTACGACTCCAGTCCACCCTTTTCTGAAGAAATCCAGGTAGAGCCAATTCCGAGCCGGTTCCGCATGCCATAGGTGGACCCCTACGATGGGACCATCGACCCTCTGGACCATCTGGAGAGCTACAAGGCCCTCATGAGGGTCCAGGAGGCCACAGACGCTCTTTTATGCATTGCCTTCCCCGCTACCCTCCGGAAGGCCGCTCGAGTCTGGTTTACCCACCTCGAGCCCGGATCTATTTTCTCCTTCCATCAGTTGGAAGGAAACTTTGTGGCGCACTTCGATGCTTATCGGAAGGTGCCGAGAGAGGTGGATAGCCTCTTCTCTATCCGCCAGCAGGACCAGGAGCTGCTTCGGGACTACATCACCCGGTTCAAGACCGCTGCCCTGGAGATCTATAGCCTGGACGAGCCCGTTGCCATGCTGGCTTTAAAGCGCGGGCTCAAGACTTCCCTCCTGACCTATTCCCTGGACAAGAAACCCCCCAGGATGTACTCCGAGCTCCTCCTCGGTGTCCACAAGTACATCCGAGCAGAGGAGGCCGATCGCACCCGCCGAGAGCTAGACGGGAAGACTTTGAAGAAGCCGGCCCCGAGGGACATTCTAGGAGCCCGGAGGCCCGGGCCATCTACCGACCCTCGCCCGAATCCGAGGTTAAAGGGCGAGGCCACCCCGGAGCGAAGGTTCACCCCTCTCCTTGCTCCCCGAATGAAGATCTTCATGGAAATTGAGGGCGAGCACTACCTCCGCCGACCTCCTCCTCAGAACCTAAGAGGTACCCAAGACAAGTCGAAGTACTGCCAGTTCCACCACGAGCACGGCCATGACACGGAGGAGTGTCGCAACCTGAAGCGGGAAATCGAGGAGCTGATCAAAAGAGGCTACCTCAGGAAGTTCATCAGGAACGAGGTCCCGGTGGAGGGACAGCCGCTCGCGGCCTTACCCCCGGTTCCCGTAATCGACAACTGTCCGACGGAGAAGCTAGTGGGCATGATCTCTTGTGGAATCGGGCGGGCGACGAAGAGAGCCCGGGAGGTCAGGAACTCAGAGGACGTACCCCCTTCTGAGAAGGGGAGTGAAAATAAGAATGTAAATAATGATGCCGTGGTGGTCGAGATGACCATCGCGAAGCATCCTATACACCGAATTATGATAGATAGTGGGAGCTCGGCTGACATGATTTTTTATGATGCTTTCTCCCGAATGAATCTGTCCCATGATCAGCTCCGGCCGGTACACACCCCCCTGGTAGGCTTTACCGGGGACTCGGTGGGGGTCGAAGGGGAGATCACTCTCCCGGTCACCACTGGATCCCCACCTCGGCAGACTACAGTCTTGATGATGTTTACCGTCGTCAAGCTTCCTTCGCCTTACAACGCGATCCTCGGGCGTCCGGGGCTCAACCAACTGGACGCCATGATTTCTACGAAGCGGTTGCTAGTACAATTCCCCACAGCCTCCGGACTCGGGGTGATGAGGGGGATGACCCAGCCAGTCCCGCATTATCTCCAAACGGTCCCAGGTGCCCGGGGCGCCGAGCTCGCCCCCGACGTCGAAGACCTCGACCTAAGGGAGAAGGAACCCAGGGAAGGGCTCGTAGAGCGCCTGTTAACTTTTCCCCTCGGTTCAGACCCTCTGAAGACGGTGCAGGTGGGGGCTCAACTCCCGGAGGAGGAACGGACCCGCCTGCTGGAATTCCTCCGATAGAACGCAGACGTGTTTGCTTGGTCTGCTGCCGACATGCCGGGCATTCCCCCCGAGGTCATTACGCACAGGCTGAACGTGGACCCGAGGTGCCGCCCGGTCCGCCAGAAGAAGAGGAGCTTTGCCATGGAGAGACAGAGGGCCATCAACGAAGAGGTGGAGAAACTCCTCGCCGCCGGCTTCGTGTGGGAAGTTCAGTATCCCAGCTAGCTGGCGAATGTGGTCATGGTGAAGAAGAGCAGTGGTAAGTGGAGGATCTGTGTAGACTACACCGACCTCAATCGAGCATGCCCAAAGGACAGCTTTCCTCTTCCAAAGATTGACCAGTTGGTCGACACCACCTCGGGGCATCGACTCCTATCTTTCATGGACTCTTTCTCCGGGTACAACCAGATCCGAATGAACCTGGAGGACGAAGAGCACACTGCCTTCATCATCGACCGCAGAACTTTCTGTTACAGGATGATGCCATTTGGCCTCAAGAACGCCGGGGCCACGTACCAGCGACTGGTCAACAAAGTCTTTAAGGACCAGATCGGTCGCAACATGCAAGTGTACGTGGACGATATGCTTGTAATGAGCAAGCCCCACTCAGATCACATGGCCGACCTGGCGGAGACCTTCGGCAACCTCCGACTTCATTAGATGAAGCTGAACCCGGCGAAGTGCGCTTTCGGCGTCTCCACCGAGAAGTTCCTGGGGTTCATGGTAACCTAGAGTGGGATTGAAGCCAACCCAGAGAAGGTCTAGGCCATCCTGGACATGGAGCTGCCCGCCTCCAAGAAGCAGGTGCAACGACTCACCGGCCGGATAGCCGCCCTGAGCTGGTTCATCTCCAGGTCGGCCGACCACTGCCGACCCTTTTTCAAAGTACTGAGAAAGATGAACGACTTCGCCTGGATCAAGGAGTGCCAGGAGGCCTTTAAAGAGCTGAAGAAGACGCTTGCATCACCCCCACTACTTTCCAGGCCCAAAGAGGGAGAGGAACTCATCCTCTACCTGGTGGTCATCCCGGAGGCTGTTAGCTCGATCCTAGTTCGGACCGACGACCAGGGAGTCCAGCGGCCGGTGTACTACACCAGCAAAATTCTTCACGATGCGGAGCTCAGGTATTCCCGACCCGAAAAGCTCGTTTTTGCGTTAATCATGTCTGCTCAGCATCTCAGGCCCTATTTCCAAGCGCATCCCATTGCCGTCCTGACGGATCAGCTGCTGAAAGCGATCCTCTGCCGACCTGACACGTCGGGGCGATTGGCGAAGTGGGCACTCAAGCTCAGCAAATTCGACATCGCTTACAGGTCGAGGTCGGCCATGAAAGTGTAAGTACTGGCCGACTTCCTGGTCAAGTGCACGGGCCTAGGCAAGGAGTCCGAGGAGGACTCCTCGCACTAGCAGTTGAAACCGGGCCCCGAGGAGCCCGGAGAGGACGCGTGGATCCTTCATGTAGATAGAGCCTCGAACTCCGGCGAGAGAGGAGCTGGACTCATTCTCGCCAACGACAGTGGGGTCATCGCCGAATGTGCACTCAGTTTCCAGTTCACCGCAACCAACAATCAGGCAGAATACGAGGCGCTCCTCACCGGGCTGAGAGTCTCCCACGAGCTGGGCATGGCAAACCTCAAAGCCTTCACTGACTCTCAGCTGGTGGCCGAACAGATCTCCGGAGAGTATGCTGCGCACGATCCTCAAATAGCGAAGTATTTGGAGCTTGTCAAAGCGAGCATAGCCGGGTTCCGGCTCTTCAGCATCTTCCACATCCCTCGCGGGGAAAATGCCTGTGTGGACACTCTTTTCCGGCTGGCGACCCTGCCAGACTCGATGCTAGGTCGCGCTCATGTAGAGTGCCTCAAGGCCCCAAGCTACGAGATCCCAGTGGAGGTCCAACAGGTCAGCCATGAGCCCAGCTGGATGGACAAGTACGCCGAGTACATAACTGGTAGTACCTTGCCAGAGGACTGTGCAGCGGCCCGCCTTATCAAAAAGAAGGCCGCGCGGTTCGTCCTGATGGATGGGCAACTGTATCGAAGGTCTTACTCCTACCCCCTCCTCAAGTGCCTGAGACCCGCGGAGGCCACACTCGTGCTCCAGGAAATTCATGAGGGCATCTGCGAGAACCACGTGGGGGGCAGAACGCTAGCCTACAAGGCTCTCTGTCAAGGCTATTTTTGGGAGACGATGAAGGAGGACGCCGCCGATTTCATGAAGAAGTGTGATCGATGCCAACGGTACGCCGTGGTGCAGTGGCAGCCCTCCACTCCAATCTCCCAGCTCTCAGCTCCATGGCCGTTCGCCCAATGGGGAATGGACCTCCTAGGACCATTTCCACCGACGTCCGGACAGCGAAAGTTCCTGATTGTGGCCATCGACTACTTCACGAAGTGGGTTGAGGCTGAACCCTTGGCATAGATCACCGAGGCAAACGTCGCCAAGTTCTTCTGGAAGTCGATCATCTACCGTTTCGGCCTCCCCCACACCGTGATCACTGATAACGGGCATCAGTTCGACTGCCGGGAGTTTGAAGAATTTTGTAGCGACCTCGGCATCCACCATCGCTTCACCTCAGTGGCTCACCCACAGATGAATGGAGAAGCCGAGGTCACCAATAGGACCATTCTGCAAGGCCTCCGAACGAGGCTGGACCAGGCCAAGGGCAGGTGGACAGAAGAAATCCCGAGCATCCTGAGGGGCGTACCACACCACCCCGAGAACGGCCACCAACGAGACCCCCTTCAATCTCGTCTTCGGAGCCGAAGCGGTCATCCCGATTGAGCTCAATTTACCTACCCTGTGGGTGGAGCTGTACGACGAAGCGGAGAACCCCGCCAGGATGATGCTCAACCTGGACCTTCTTGAAGAGACGAGGGACAAGGCCCGAGTCCGGATGACGGCATACAGGTAGTGAGTGGCCAGGTAGTACAACTCCCGGGTATGGCCAAAGTCCTTTCGCCCCGGAGACCTGGTGCTCCGGCGCGTTGAAGCATCTCAGCCTCGAGAGTGCGGGAAGCTCTCCCCGAACTGGGAAGGCCCGTACAGGGTAGCGGAAGTCCTCCCTCACGGGGCCTACTACCTGGAGGAATTGGGAGGATCCAGATTCCCTCGGACGTGGAACGCCTCGAACCTAAGGATGTATTATCAATAATGTAAGGTTCCTCCAACTCCTATAATAAAGTTCTTTTGCTTCAAACGCTTTTTCTCACCTCGTAGGGAAACGAGCGCATGGCTCTGAGTTCGGCAAACACGACTGTGGCCAGAGACCCGAGAAAGCAAGAAGTCCCAGACTTTGGTCTGGAAGGTGGGGCAGAGCCCAACTCACCCACGCGATCATGGAGAACAGCTCGGCAAGCCGCGCAAGGCTTGAACAAAGCCCGCAGCCCCGGGGTTCAGTCCGGAAGTCCTGGACTTCGGTCTGGAAGGCGGGGCAGAGCCCAGCTCGCCCACGTGATCACGGAGAATAGCTTGGCAAGCTGCACAAGGCTTGAACAAAGCCTGCGGCCCCGGGGTTCAGTCCGGAAGTCTCAGACTTCGATCTGGAAGGCGGGACAGAGCCCAGCTCGTCCACGCGATCACAAAGGATGACCCGGCAAGCCCAAAGGGCCCGTACAAGGCCTACTCTACTGTCGTCCAGTCCGGCTTGCTCCGAACTTTGATCTGAATGCTGGATAGGACCCGGTCCACCCATGGACTCAGCCCGGAGCAAGCCGCAGTGCCTCATCTCGGCACTCGACACCAACACATCAAAAAAAAAAAAAAAAGAAGAAGGAAAAAGAGAAAAGGATGATGAGGTCGGGACTTAGTAAAAATTTAAGTCTTCATTGATTCAAAAAGGGAGAGTTACAACAAAGGAGTCCCGACAGGCCGGGAGTCCTCAAAAACAAAAAAGAAAAAGAAGAAAGAACACAGCTGGAGGCCTAGTTCGGCGCAGTGGCGGGATCCTCAAGCTGGGGTGAGCACTCCCCGTCCTCGCCATCGGTGGCTGCTGGCTCGGAGGGCCGCTCTGGAGCTGCAGCCGTGTCGCCCGCTGCCACTGGAGCCTCGCCGGTGGGTCCTTGCCTTCTGCCCCCAAGCACAACCCCACTGAGGTTGAGCTCGGGATAGAAGGACCCACCTTTTCCCGGCACACCTGGAACCCCTTCAGAAAGGAGTCCACGGCGGCCTCCCGGACCTCCGAGATGTACTCGTCGGAGGCCCGGAATCTCAGGACGGCCTCCTGCACCTCCCGCTTCGAGGCCTCCAGGAGCCCGTTGATGTAGGCACTCTGTTCCTTGGCCGCGCTCGCCTCCCGCCGGGCCTCCTCCGGCTGGCGCTCCGGCGATTGAGAATGAGCTCGGAGTCGAGCCCTCTCCACCGCGTCCTCCTCCATGCACCGCTGGTTGGAGATCCTCTCTTCAGATAGAGAGGACTCCAAGTCCTTGACGCGCCCTTCGGCGCGTGCCAGGTCCGACTGAAGGGCCTGGTTGTTCCCCCGTAGCTCGACCCCCTTCTCCATGAGGTCCTTTACATCGATCGGGAGCTTGCCGAGCTTCTCCTCCTCGACGTCCTTCTTTGCATACCCTGCGAGGAAGTTCCTCAACAGGAGCACGTCGGTCCCGATCTGCACGACAAAGAGAATGGGTTAGTAAAAAATTGACTGGGATCGAAAAGGAGAAGGATCCGAGCTCGGACTTACCATGAAGAGCTGCGGGAGGATCCCGAGCAGGGCATCGACATAGTCCCGGCCGCCCCGAAGTTGGCGGTCCCGGGAGGTGCAAGCAAACTCCATCACCTTTTCCGCGAGCCCCTGGTCGCGGATCATGGAGCATCGGTTGGAGATCGTCGGCGGCGGGGCTGTCAGGTCGGCTGCAGGGGCGACCAACCCCCTGGGGGGGACTGCCACTATCGGGGCGGCTGGAGTCACGGGCTGCACCGTCGGGGCTGCGGTGGTGATGGGGCCAGCACAGGGTGGAACCACTGCCGGTGGGCCTCCCTCTTTGGCAGCCCCGTCAGGGCGGATGACTGGGGCATCGATGGCTCGGGCCTGAGGCAGCCTGGGCAGGGGAGCTGCAACTAACGGACCAGGCGCGGGCACCGGCACGACCTCCTGGCTCGCCTCGGTATGGGCCCTCTTCGCCGCCGGCTCGTCTACCTCGATGGTGTACCTCTGAGCCGCGCCCTCCAAAAGGTTCTCTAGAGAAAACTTCATGCCTGCGACAGAAATAAAGTCGGTCAGCTCGGCTAAAAGAAGAAGAAAAGAAGGGCGGAAAAGTGGAGTAAGAGGAAAGCTGAGCCTCACCCGGCTCCCAGATGGGACTGATCCCCGCCTCGAACAAGTTTTGCTCCGAGAGCAGAACATCGAGCTAGGGGACCACATTGCTCAGTAGCTGGGAGTAAGCCTCCTAGTCCGCCGGTTTGACCTGGGAGTTTCGGTTCGGAGACCGATCCGGTTCGCTCTAAGCCCAGTCGACGTCCTCGACCGAGGCAAAGAAAAACCGGTTCTTCCAACCCTTGATGGAAGAAGGGAGGTCAAACCGGAGACACCTGGGCCGGGGCGAGATGTACCACCAGCCATCATCAGTGGAGTACCTCTTCAGGGTGAACAGAGCCCTGAAGAGGGAGAAACGGGCAACAAACCCGTGGAAGTGACAGAAAACGATGAAGGAGAAGATTACCCGGAAGGCATTGGGAGCCAACTGGGCCGGGACCAGACGAAAATGGCTGAGGAACGAAAGGAAGAAGGGGTGCAGAGGAAACCGAAGACCCCCAAGGAGGAAGTCCTCGTAGAAAGCAATGCGGCCGGGGCCATTTGAGGTGACGCGATCCCCGGGCCACAGAAGAGAGAGACGGATTGACCTCGGGATGCCATAGACCTCCTGGAGCAAGGAAAGGTCACCTTCGGTCATCGTTGAAACGTGACCGGAGGGACCGACAGAAGGAAGGGCCGGAGGAGGAAGAGAAGAAATAGGAAGGGCAGACACTACGAGGGGGGACCTAAGACCCCTAGGGATGCCTATGATAATGCCCCCAGGATGGAGTCGCCTGCGGGTCTCCTCCGAGATCACTTCCTCGTCTGAGAAGGAAGACGATGGAGTCCTCGGCCGAGACGGACCGGCCTCATCCGGGTTAGACGAAGCATGATGGCGGCGTGCGATGGGAAAGAAGATGGTGAGGAAAGGACACTAGAGGAAAGGGGTGAAGCGAAGAAGGAAACAGAGGCACTCACCGAAATTCAATGTGCAACGTGGGGGAGTGGGAGATAGCCTGCTGCAAACCGCCGACGGAGCAAGGGAAAGGGCCTCGTTTCGGAAAGTCCCCTTTTTTTCAAACTCAATCGACAGCAGCTGTACCCATCATTCCGCTCCGGGCTGTCGGATGGATGCCGCATGGACGTACGCCCGACACCGACGCCTCGGTTGCAGGGAAACGATCTCTGTTTCGAAGCGACGCATTAATTACGGCCGAATAAGCGACACATGGCAGCCTCTGATAGGGCTTTGGGTGCACCAAGGAACGGCGACGAGGATCGTGGCAATCATGGTGCGAGATCTTCGCCTTCCCCACATCATCTCTGCATTTAATCCCCACGTCCTGTTCCATAACGCCTTAACGGAACGGAGGGTTGGGGGGCAACTGTTACGGCCGTAACGATGATGTTGCATGTCTAAGATTTCGTTGGGCGTGACTCGGGCCACGTGGAGTTTTTTCGGCTGAGTCAGATGCGACTCCACCTCGGCCAAGGTCGAGTTCGGTCCGGGCCCTTCTGCCGCTCCGCCAGGTGTCCACCCAGGAGGGGTCCACCTCGGTCGAAGCCGGTGGCTCCCCTGCTCCCTCGCCAGGTGGCACCCTGAGACGGTCCCACCTCAACTGAGGTCAAGCCGGGCTCCTTCGCTCCTTCGCCAGGTGGCGCTCGGAGACGGGACCACCTCGACCGAAGTCGATCGACCTTCTGCTGCTCCGCCAGGTGTCCACCCAGGACGGGTCCACCTCGGGTGAAGCCGACGGCTCCCCTGCTCCCTCGCCAGGTGGCACCCTGAGACGGTCCCACCTCGGTCGAGCCGGGCTCCTTCGCTCCTTCGCGAGGTGGTGCCCGGAGACGGGACCACCTCGGTCGAAGTCGAGCGACCTTCTGCCGCTCCACCAGGTGTCCACCCATGAGGGGTCCACCTCAGAAGAGGCCAGCAGCTCCCCTGCTCCCTCGCCAGGTGGCACCCTGAGACGCTCCCACCTCGACCGAGGTCGAGCCGGGCTCCTTCGCTCCTTCGCCAGGTGGCGCCCAGAGACAGGACCACCTCGGCCGAAGTCGAGCGACCTTCTGCCGTTCCGCCAGGTGTCCACCCAGGAGGGGTCCACCTCGGGTGAAGCCGGCGGCTCCCCTGCTCCCTCGCCAGGTGGCACTCTGAGACGGTCCCACCTCGACCGAGGTCGAGCCGGGCTCCTTCGCTCCTTCGCCAGGTGGTGCCCGGAGACGGGACCACCTCGACCGAAGTCGAGCGACCTTCTGCCGCTCCGCCAGGTGTCCACCCAGGAGGGGTCCACCTCGACCGAAGCCGGCGTCTCCCCTGCTCCCCCGCCAGGTGGCACCCAGAGATGGTCCCAACTCGGTCGAGGTCGAGCTGGGCTCCTTCGCTCCGTCGCCAGGTGGCGCCCGGAGACGGGACCACCTCGGCCAAAGTTGAGCGACCTTCTGCCGCTCCGCCAGGTGTCCACCCAGGAGGGGTCCACCTCGGCCAAGGCCGGCGGCCCCCCTGCTCCCTCGCCAGGTGGCACCCTGAGACGGTCCCACCTCGGCCGAGGTCGAGCCGGGCTCCTTCGCTCCTTCGCCAGGTGGCACCCGGAGATGGAACCACCTCGGTCGAAGCCGAGCAACTTTCTGCCGCTCCGCCAGGTGTCCACCCAGGAGGGGTCCACCTCGACTGACGTAGGCCAGCCTGTACAGAGAAGGTCCCGAAGAATGAAAGCGTGAGCTCCGAGGTTGCCCCTCGAGCCGTGCGCGCCGCACTACGAGAAAGGCACCCCGTACGGTCGGCGGCGACACGCGAAACATCACTTACATCGACCCGATAGGTTCCGCAGTAGAGAGGTGAGGCCCTGATAAAACAGGACCCGATAATGGACAGCATCGGTGCCTGGGAAGGAGAGCGCTCACGCTCAGCCCGAGGTCTGGTCGGTGGTTTGACCAGCACCCCCCTCCCCTACTCTTTCCTCGCTAGGCTCGGCAAGCGAGGCCGGAAAGCCGCCCGGCTCTCTGATCCAAAAGGGGAAAGGGAAAGAGACGGAGGAGAGGAGATGAAAGCGGCAAAGGAGCCTCCCAGGAGCGGAAAACGAGAGGGCAACAGGAGGAGATAAAAGGAAGGAGAGAATAGACGACAAGGTAAGCAAGCAAGGAATAAAGATGGGGAAAGGCTGGAGACTCTGCTCCAAGAGCAAGATCCAAGGTCCCGAGAGGGGGCCCTTTGGCGTGAGCTTGGTGGAGGAACCCAGCCGGGTTTCTATTCTTTCTGGCACCTTTCTTGCTAACACGTTCTCTGAGTCTGGGACTCCTTCGGGGGCCCGTCCTAGAGAATCTATTCCCTATCGCCATCTACTAACTTGACCGTCGGAGCTCCCTCGCCAGAATCCCCGGCCAGGGTTTCTGACCTTGTCTTATAGGTTTGATCAAGCCAGGAGACCCCAGGGGCAAGACAGTCTAGTCGGATCGGCGGCTCCGAAGCCACAGGCGCGGCGACGGGATCGGCAACAAGTAGTTTTGTTATGGACTATTAATGATTTTCCAGCATATGCCAATTTATCTGGCTGGAGTATAAAGGGATGGATTTCATGCCCTTGTTGTACATATTCGACATATTCAATTTGGTTAAAACATGAAAAAAAGTTTTGTTATATGGGACATCATCGATGGTTAGAACTAAATCATCTGTTTCATTTTCACAAAGATTTATTTGATGGTACCATAGAAATGAGATGTGCACCTATTCCACCTTCTAGAACTAATGTTCGTAGATAAATGGATTCCATCAGTTACATATATGGTAAATTCTCGAAGTCTTCAAAAAAAGATGAAGGGATGATCAAGAATGATTGGCAAAAGAAGTGACTACTGGTACTATGGATGCACAGGTATTTGAAGATCTTGATAATTTTTTGAAAAATAAAAATGAGGAAGATGTACAGGTAGCATCTACAAATCATCCTAGCAAACATTTATGGAAGAAAAGAAGTATCTTCTTTGACTTACCTTATTGGAAACATAATCTTATTCGGCATAATCTTGATGTCATGCATATAGAGAAGAATGTTTGTGATAATCTGCTTGGAACATTGTTGAATCTTGATAGAAAGGCCAAAGATAATATGAAGGCACGACTTTATTTACAAGAATTAGGTATCCGACAGGAGCTTCATCCGAAAATACTTGTTAATGATAGAATTTATTTGCCTCCTACATCTTATACAATGTCTGCTCAAGAAAAAGATAATTTTTTAATAGTATTGAAAAATATTAAAGTAACTGATGGATATGCATCAAACATTTCAAGGTGCATGCATCTTAAAGACCGAAAAATTTCTAATATCAAAAATCATGATGGTCATATATTGATGCAAGATATCTTTCTAATAGCTTCAAGATCATCAATGCCTAAACAAGTTCTTGCAGTCATAATTTGGTTGTCATCTTTCTTTAAGGCATTATGTTCAAAAGTTATTAATCCTATAGAGCTTGATATGTTGGAGTCTGATGTATGATTACACTTTGTCAGATGGAAAAGATTTTTTACCTAGATTTTTTTCTATTATGGTACATATGCTCATTCACTTAGCTTCGAAAATCAAGCTTAGTGGACTGGTACACTATAGATGGATGTATCCTATTGAAATGTATTATTATCAATTTTTAATCTTTATATAATTTTTAATAAAAGTAGCATCATAATCATGTGTAAATAAATTTTTAAGTGTTGTAGGTTCTTGTGCAATTGAAAGATTATGTACGAAATAGAGCCTATCCAGGGGATTCGATTATGGAAGGATATATTGCTGAAGAGTGTTTGACGTATTATTCAAGATATCTTTAAGATGTAGAGACTGTATTTAATAGACCTCAATGGCATAGTGATTTCATAGACAATACATAATTGCATAAGTTTTCTACTACTGGTAAAGTAATGAGAAGAAGTGAAAGTATTGTATTGGATCATAAATTAATTGCACAAGCATATCATTATGGATTACTTCATAGTGAAATAATATCTGACTATCGAATGTTAGTATATTTAATACATTTCAAGTTTAAATATCATATCTTATTTTTTATTCTATATTAATAAATATAAGTTTTATGTAGTGAGTTTTTAATGTCTCAGTGATAAGCTAATCATAGCACATGATCTAATCCTAGGATTAAGCAATGATGGTTAGTCAACTTATTTCCTACATGGCTTTCAAAATAGGTTTGACAGATGTTTAAAGAATATATGGATAGAGTTATCATCGAATAACTTGTTAACATTTTTTATTATTTTTTAGGTATCAATAATGATGGAGAGAAATTGTTCAGATGAGTTAATAGCCCTAACTCGAGGACCTAATAAAATTGTCATCAGATATAATGGTTTCATAATCAATGGTTTTAAATATCATACTAAAGATCATGAGAAATTTGGAAAAATATTGAATAATGGTGTCATGGTTGAAGCTAATGGAAAAACTTATTATGGTGCACTTAAAGATATATATAAGTTAATAGCCCTAGGCTCGCCAGTGCCTGGGGGCTTCCCAAGTCTTTGGTGCTGGAGGGTCATTCGGTCTTTGATTGGCAACGATGCTGCCCAACCCACGGGGCCTGAGCTCGGAGAGGCGCCTCGCGGTGGAGGAGGCTAGGCTCGACTCCTGGCCACGGGTCCTGATCTTGATGGGTACGCCTTGGGTGGTAGTTCGTGCTCGACTCCGGCCTAGGCATCCCGGGCTTGCGGGAGTTGACCTGGCAGAGGACAGGGCCCGGCTTCGGCTATCATCGTGAGGCCGAGCCCGGGGGCATTGTCGGTGATGAGCTGCATGGCTCGGGGATGCCCTTGGCCGATGATCTGGGCTCCGATCTTGAGCAGGCATCCTGGAGCTGGGCTCGGGGACTTCGATGATTTGAGATGGCGCCTTGGAGCTGGGCTCGAAAGTGCATTGGTCGAGGAGATTCCCTTGGCTGGAGATCTGAGCTCCGGTCTGGGGCTGGCATCCTGGAGCTGGGCTCCGGGACTTCGATGATTTGAGATGGTGCCTTGGAGCTGGGCTCGAAAGCACGTTGATCGAGGAGATTCCCTTGGCCAGATATCTGAGCTCCGGTCTGGGGCTGGCGTCCTGGAGTTGGGCTCGGGGACTTTGATGATTTGAGATGGCACCTTAAAGCTGGGCTCGAAAGTGTGTTGGTCGAGGAGATTCCCTTGGCCGAAGATCTAAGCTCCAGTTTGGGGCTGGCATCCTGGAGCTGGGCTTGAGGACTTCGATGATTTGAGATGGCACCTTGGAGCTGGGCTCGAAAGCGCGTTGGTCACCTGGGGACTTCCCAGGTCCTTTGTCGGGGAGCTGGGCTCGCCGATGATGGAGGGTCATCCGGTATTTGCTGTCGAGGAGCTGGGCTCGCCGGTGCCTAGGGGCTTCCCAGGTCTTTGGTACCGGAGGGTCTTCCGGTCTTTGTGCCAGAGGGTCATCCAGTCTTTGCTGCCGAGGAGCTGGGCTCGTCGGTGCCTGGGGGCTTCCCAGGTCTTTGGTGCTGGAGGGTCGTCCGGTCTTTGTACCGGAGGGTCGTCCGGTCTTTGCTGCCAAGGAGCTGGGCTCGTCGGTGCCTGGGGGCTTCCCAGGTCTTTGGTGCCGGAGGGTCGTCCAGTCTTTGTGCTGGAGGGTCGTTCGATCTTTACTGCCGAGGAGCTAGGCTCGTCGGTGCCTGGGGGCTTCCCAGGTCTTTGGTGCCGGAGGGTTGTCCGGTCTTTGCGCTAAGGAGCTGGGCTCGCCGGTGCCTGGGGGCTTCCCAGGTCTTTGGTGCCGGAGGGTCGTCCGATCATCATTGCCGAGGAGCTGGGCTCGCCGGTGCCTGGGGGCTTCCCAGGTCTTTGGTGCCGGAGGTTCGTCCGGTCTTCGCTGCCGAGGAGCTGGGCTCGCCGGTGCCTGGGGGCTTCCCAAGTCTTTGGTGCTGGAGGGTCGTCCGGTCTTTCCTGCCGAGGAGCTAGGCTTGAGGCTATAGTTTCCTGCAAGGCAGATAGATCGTATTGCGGAAAGAAATCTTTATTTCTCATGGAGGGCATACTTACATTACTAATAGTATCTCCTCAAATTACAAGTGTTCAAGGTCCGGGGGAACCTTGCGCCATCCAAGTCTTCTAAGTAGTAGGCCCCCTGCGACAAGGCCTTGGCCACCTTGTAAGGGCCCTCCCAATTCGGTGAGAGTTTGCCGCACTCCCGTGGCTAGGACGCTTCTGCTCGACGTAGTACCAGGTCGCCAAGTTGGAAAGCCTTCTGCTTTATCCACCCGTTGTAGTATCGGGCGACCCGTTGTCGATACGTTGCCATCCGGAGCCGAGCTTTGTCCCTTGTCTCTTTGAGGAGGTCTAGGTTGAAGAGCAGGTGTGCCGAGTTCTAAGCCTCGTTGTACCGCTGCACCCGAAGTGTGGGCATGCCGAGCTCAACTGGAATTACTGCATCCGACCCGAAGACCAGGTTGAAAGGTGTTTCATCCGTCGCCATTCTGGGCATTGTGTGGTAGGTCCACAGGACGCTCGAAAGTTCTTCCGTCCATCTGCCCTTTGCTTGGTCCAACCTGGAGCGGAGTCCTTGAAGAATGGTTCGGTTGGTGACCTTGGCTTCCCCATTCGTCTGGGGATGGGCGACCGAGGTGAACCGATGCTAGATCCCGTGCTCAGCACAGAATCCCTCGAACTCCCGGTTATCGAACTATCGCCCATTGTCGGTGATGACGCAATTGGGGAGTCCGAAATGGCAGATGATAGACTTTTAGAAGAATTGTCGAACATTGGCCTCTGTGATCCGAGCTAGCGGCTCTGCTTCGATCCATTTGGTGAAGTAGTCGATCGCCACCAGCAAGAACTTCTGCTGCCCTGGTGCGGCGGGGAACAGTCCCAGAATGTCCATCCCCCATTGCACGAAGGGCCAGGGAGATGACAGTTGGGAGATCGGTGCAGCTGGCAGGCGCTGAATGTGGGAGTGGCGCTGGCACTTGTCACACTTCTTGACGAAGTTGGCAGCGTCCTCCCTCATTGTTTCCAAGAAGTATCCCTGGCGAAGGGCCTTGTACGCCAGAGTCCTCCCTCCTACGTGATTCCCACAGAGGCCTTCGTGTATCTCCTAGAGCACGAAGGCTACCTCTGTGGGCCTGAGGCACTTCAGGAGTGGGTAGGAATAGGATCGGCGATAGAGTTGGCCGTCCATCAAGACAAAGCGGGTGACCTTCCTTTTGATGAGGCCAGCTTCCTTATAGTCTTCTGGTAGTAGGCCGTCTTGGATGTACTTGACATACTTGTCCATCCAGCTCGGCTCGGGGGCTACTTGCTGCACCTCCTTGGGGCTTTCGTAGCTCGGGCTCTCGAGATATTCGATGTAGGCACATCATAGGGATGAGTTCGGTAGGGTCGCGAGCCTCGTAGACCTTGAGGTTCTGTATGCCCAGCTCGCGGGACACCTTCAGGCCTGCGAGGAGTGCCTCGTACTCCGCTTGGTTGTTTGTGGCGGGAAACTTGAAGCGAAGTGCACACTTTGCCACCACCCAATCAAAATTGGTGAGGATGAGGCCTGCTCCCTTCCCACAAGAATTGGAGGCACTGTCCACGTGGAGGATCCAGGGGTCCTCCAGCGGGCCGAGCTCGGCTTGGCTCTCCAGGACCATCCGCTTTGGTTCCTCGGGAAATCCTGTACATTCGATCATGAAGTCGGCTAGGACTTGGGCCTTCTGCGATGACCTCGGCCGATATGCGATGTCGTACTCGCTCAGCATTAGGGACCATTTGGCTAACCTTCCGGAAGTCTCGGGATGGCTTAGCATGGTCCTCAGCGGTTGATCAGTCACAACCATGATGGGATGCGCTTGGAAATAGGTCCTGATCTCCGCATCATGGAGTATTTTGCTGGTGTAGTACACCAGCTTTTGCATTCCTTCTTGGTCTGTACGGACAAGGACCGAGCTGACGGCCCCCGAGGTGACTGCCAGGTAGAGCAGGAGCTCTTCTCCATCTTCGGGTCTGGAAAGTAGAGGTGGGGAGGTCAGGAACTCCTTCAGCTCTTCGAAAGCCGTCTGGCACTCTTCAGTCCAAGTGAAGTCATGCATCCTGCGCAGCGCCTTGAAGAAAGGGAGACAGCGGTCAGCCAACCTCGAGATGAACCGGCTCAGGGCAGCGACCATTCCTATCAGGCGTTGAACCTGCTTCTTGGACGTTGGGTGCTCCATGTCCAGGATTGCTTGGACCTTCTCCGGATTCGCCTCGATGCCTCTCTGGGTGACCATGAAGCCGAGGAATTTCCCGGCCGCCACCCCGAAGGCGCACTTTGCCGAGTTGAGCTTCATCTTGTGCTTCCAGAGGTTGTTGAAGGCTTCAGCGATGTCGGCAATGTGGTCCAAGCTCGGTTTGCTCATGACGAGCATGTCGTCCACGTATGCTTGTACATTCCGGCCAATCTGGTCCTTGAAGATCTTGTTGACTAGACGTTGGTACGTGGCCCCAGCATTCTTCAGGCCAAAGGGCATCATTCTGTAACAATACGTCCCCCGGTTAGTGATGAAGGTGGTGTGCTTCTCTTCCTCCGGCTACATCCGGATCTGATTGTACCCAGAGAATGCATCCATGAAGGAGAGTAGCCTGTGCCCCGAAGTGGCATCCACCAACTGGTCTATCTTTGGCAAAGGGAAGCTGTCCTTCGGACACGCCTTGTTGAGGTTGGTGTAGTGTACACAGATCCTCCACTTGTCATTATTCTTCTTCACCATCACCACATTCACCAGCCAGCTCGGATACTGCACTTCTCGGATGAAGCCGGCGGCGAGGAGTTTCTCAACTTCCTCGTTGATGGCCGCTTGCCTTCCTGGGGCAAAGCTTCTCTTCTTCTGTCGAACTGGCCTGCACTTTGGATCAACATTAAGTTTGTGGGTGATGACTTCAGGGGGAATACCTGGCATGTCGGCCACCGTCCAGGCGAACACATCTACGTTTGCTCACAGGGACTTCAATAGCCGAGCCCTCTCCTCCTCCGGTAGCTGGGCTCCGATCTGCACGATTTTTTCCTTGTCGGCTCCGAGCTGATAGGAAAGCAGATGCTCAACCGGGCCTCCCCTGGGGTCCTAGGCCCTCTGGTCGAGCTCGTCTGCTCCCGAGTCCTCCTCGGGCACCTGGGCCCCGGGGAGTGTCTGGAAGCAGTGCTGCACTAGCTAGGGCGTACCCCTCATCTCTCCCACACCACAGGGGGTTAGGAACTGGACAAGCAACCTCTTGGTGGAGACAACAGCATCGAGGAGGTTGAGCCCAGGTCGGCCCAAGATCATGTTGTAAGGCCAAGGAAGCCTGACAACCGTAAACGTCATCATGACGGTACTCTACCAAGATGGGGTCCCGGCAGTGACTGGGAGAGTAATTTCTCCCTCCATCCTTGCAGAATCTCTCGTGCAACCAACAAGGGGAGTATATACTGGCTTGAGCTGAGTAGGGGAGACATTCATCCGGGAGAAAGCATCAAAGAAAAGTATATCCGTTGAGCTTCCACTATCTACCATGATGCATCTTACAGGATGCTTTGCGATCGTCATCTTGACGACCATGGCATCATTATTTACATTTTTCTTTTTATTATCCCCTTCCCTCATAAAGGGAAGTACATTCTCAGAGTTTCCTGCCCCTCGGGTCCTCTTGGATGCGCGCTCAGCTCCCGAGGAGATCATGCCCACCAGCTTCTCAGTGGGGCGGTTGTCGATAGCTGGAGCTGGTGGGAGAGCAATGAGCACCTGGGACTCTGGTTGAGGTCTGCCCCCCACATATTTTTCGAGGTATCCCCTCTTATTGAGCTCTTCAATTTCCCACTTGAGGTTGCGACACTCCTCGGTATCGTGCCCGTGATCGTGGTGGAAGCGGTAGTACTTCATCTTGTCATGGGTGAAGGACGGCTTCAGCGATCGAGGATGCCTCAGATAAGTCTCGCCCTCGATCTCCATGAGGATCTTTGTTCTCGAGGCGAGAAGGGGAGTGAGATTCCCTTGAGGGATGGGAGCATTCCTTGGTCTTGGCGCTGGTTGGGAGCTCTGAGCCGGTGGTCTCGGCCTCCGTGCTTCAGGCTTCTCGGTGGGCACCGGCCCCTTTAGTGGCTTCCCATTGAGCTCCCGCCTCGTACGATCCACCTTCTCGGCGCGGATGTACTTTTGAGCCCGGGAGAGTAGCTCGGTGTAAGTCTTTGAGGGCTTTTTATCGAGCGAATAGGTCAGGCAGGAAGTCCTGAGCCCTCGCTTTAGAGCCAGCATCGCCACCGGCTCCTCCAGGTTTTAGATCTTCAAGGTAGCGGCTTTGAAGCGAGCCACGTAGTCTTGCAACGGCTCACAGTCTTGCTGCCTGATGGAGAAGCCTGATGGAGAAGAGGCTGTCTTCCTCATGTGGCATCTTCCAACAGGCATCGAAATGGGCCATGAACTTCTGCCCCAGCTGGGCAAAAGAGCTGATGCTTTTCGGCTCGAGGTGGGTGAACCATACTCGAGCAGCCTTCGGAAGGGTAGCGGGGAAGGTGATGCACAGAAGGGCATTAGTGGTCCCCTAGACCCTCATGAGGGCCCGGTAGCTTTTTAGGTGGTCCAGGGGATCGGTGGTCCTATCATAGGGATCCACCTGCAGCATGCGGAACCGGCGGGGAATTGGCTCCGTTTGGATCTCCTGGGAGAAAGGTGGACGGGTGTCATAGCCCGCTGGCTCACTAGTGAAGCCAGGCAAGTTGGCGAACCAGTGAGCAAACTCCTCCAACTTGCGGTCGTGCTCCTCCAGGCGCTTCTCCACCATGCGCCTGATGGCTTCGTCTATAGACCCCTCCACTAAAGGAGATGGAGAAGGTGATGCGGACGCATGGTGCCCATGGTGGGGAGCCTTGCCCTTCCGGCCTTGGGGGGGTTTGGGTGCCCCCCGGTCAAGGTGCGGTAAGCAGCTTTCTTCTTCAGTGGAGCTGACTCGCCGTCGCTTTCCAGGGGCTTGATGGATACCCCGAGGGTCTGTAACCGCCAGCAACTGCGAGGGCCTCCCATGGAAGGATCGCAGGTTGTCGCGGGGTGCCACGACATTGGCCACGGGGGTCTCTGGCTGTTGGTGGATAGCTAGGGACCGATACTGGTGCTGGTGCTGGAGCTGGCGCACAGCCGCAGTGAGAGTGTACATCTGCTGGGCGAGTGCGGTCAGCTGGGTCTCCAGTGGGGGCGGCTGAACCGGGGCAGGCACTTCCATCTCCGGTTCGTGCGGGTTCCCATGAGAAGGGGATGCCTCCGCACGACTGGGAGAAGCTCCCCTCGCTCGGGTGGTCACCATCCTCCCAATGGACCGGCTAAGCAGGATTTGAACTGGATAAAGTGTCGTTCTCTCCCGTTCCTGGCGCGCCAATCTGTTGCCACCCGGATCGTCGTGGCCCATAGCTGCTGGTGGTGCCGGGTGTTCCGCGTCCGCCCGTTGGAGATGCCTCCGGTGCCTCAGGACCTGCAAGAAAGCCAACATCAGTGACCCGGGCCGGGGATTCCGGCGGGGGCACTCCGACGATCAAGTCAGTGACGATCCAGGAGAACAAATCCTCCTAATCGAGCCCCTCTCGATAAGCTCCACGCTAGGAGTGAATATAGTGTATGAGAGTGCGAGTGAGCTGGGAGATGTGGTGGCTGAGGTGGTCTTGCCCTCCTGTCTGGCCTCTCCCCTTTCTCCTCTTTCTCTTTGTGGTGGTTATGTTGTTCTTGCTTGGAATTGAAATTTGTTAAATGAGTGTTACATCTCCTTTGCTTATACTAGCTGGGTCCTTTTTTCGTGGCTTGCCTCGGGGTCCTCCCACGTTGTTAGATGGGTATGACGTGATATCGTGCCGTGAACGGTATGCCTTTTTTATTGGGTATCTGGGGAAGCATCCACAAGCCTCTGACATTCCTTCGATTTGCCCTTCCTGGAAGTCTGGTAGGGCCTCGACTGTCGCATCGCTGCTCTCGCGAATCGCGCTCCTTGGTGGGGTCTTTTCCCCGATCGTATGGCAAGCCGGTAGGGGGCATAGTGCCTTGATATGAGCTTCCTTTCCTCCTAGGGTGAATGGCGGCTGTGGGCATTAATGGTGATGTGGCGGGTGCTGTCGTACGGTCCTGGGAGGGCCCGCCACCATCTTCAGATGGGAGGTGCTGCTTCCTTGGCGGTTGACATCTTGGTTTGCATTGGGGGCCGAGCTGGAAAGATGGGGCCCACTCGCAGGGGACCCGCCTTGCAACGACTTAGCTATGCGGAGAGGGGCCGAGCTCGGAACTAGGCCAGAGGGGCCCAGCCTTGACCGAGCTCGGGTTGGCTGAAGTGGATGAGGCGCGCCCAGGCCAGGGGACCCGGCCTCAAGGGGGCTCCTCGTGGCGGAGGAGGCTTGAGCTCGACTCCGGACCGCGGGACCCGAGCTCGAGCTCGAGAGGTCTGCCTCCGGTGGCGTCTGAGCTCGGCTTCGACCTAGGCGTCCCGACCTGGCGGGTACCGACCTGGCGGAGGACGGAGCCCGGCTTCGACGGGCGGCCCCGTTGGCATGGGGAAGCTCAGCCTGGCGAAGGGGCCTATAAGTGGGATCCCATGTGGCGTCCAATGAGGAGTCCACATCAGGCTCCTTTTCTTATGTCAGCGATCCGGTCACGTCATGTAATTTTCTTGACATCTACTTCATTGGCAATCCCTTCTTCTCTCCTCTTCTTGCGACCTCGCCAATCTTCTTAATCATTCCTAAAGAATCTGCATGATTTGAGGAAAAAAACGAGTGCTTTTTTTGTTTTTCTCTATGAGATCCTCTCTCTGCTACAGGTCTTCCCAGGGACGAGGAGGCAAAGAAAGAGGATGTGCAAGAGAGTTACGAAGTTATTTTTTCCCAAATCCGAATGTAAGTAAGCCCTAGATTCTATTGCTGGGTTTCTTCAGAGTCTATTGCATGTTGCGGATCGTAATGAGCCCAAGTGGGTGTAGATTCTCATTACAGTTTCCTTTTAAAAATAGTATTAAGCTTTAAAGGTTCAATTAATTATGGTTTTGCTTTAAAGGTTCAATTAATTATCATTTTGCAAATAGGTATTGGTGGACGTTTGGATTATAAAACTTTCTTGATCCCTACTGTAATTGGTGTTTGGAATAGTTACAATTCTAGCTATAAATTAGTAATAGCACCTTGCCACAAATTTCAAGTTTGATTTGAATCCTTCTTTGCATTTTCTTGAGAGGTATGCTATCCATTCAAGCAAATATTTTACTTTTGTACTTTCTAAACCTTCAAGAGAAATCTAAATTATTCTTAGCCAGGGCTTTCTCAAGCCATTATTTCACTTTATAATACCTAAATTTTAGATTTGATGTGTTTGTAGTGTGAACTGATTTAAGTTTTCTCAATCTTGGAATGCTTTTATGAACATATAAATGGTGGTCGTTTCACATGCAGCCAATCTTATGGCTGGTTTTAGGTTGGCAGCCTTCCTGTCGGTGCCAACATCACATTCTATTGAATTATGTAGTACGTGTTTGGCATTGTTGTTGTTTTTGTATTTTTATTTCTCTGCAAGTTAGTGAAATACCACATGTAGATTAATGTTGATGAAAGCATTTGTACAAAACTTCTGATATTGTTTATTATTATTTTCACTCTTTTT
Source organism: Areca catechu (assembly GCA_021397845.1). NCBI lineage: Eukaryota > Viridiplantae > Streptophyta > Magnoliopsida > Arecales > Arecaceae > Areca > Areca catechu. The sequence goes on from CM038042.1 coordinate 125,657,605, forward strand.
TGAAAGCTATAAACCTTTGCTACCAAAAGCTCTAAAGATTTTACAAAAAAAATTAGGAAAACAAGGAGGTTTCATCACACATGTTGTTCAGTTAGTTTATTTTTCTTCTTTGATCTTGAAAACAAAAAAAGAAAATGAAAGAAACACCAAATGGCCATTAATTATTTGAGATTTCAAAGACAACTATTAATGGATATGCCCTATGATTTGAGATCACGACATGTCAAGCCTTTTTGTCATCATAGATTGTGCAATTCTACATATGCATGGTTTGTTTTAGTTTAATTAGTTATAGATACCTTTTCCTCTTAAGTTATGTAGAATAATTTGGTCAAACATGGATGAAGAAATCTTGAAATTTACATTGGGTGGTAGATCATATAAAATCCCATATAAGCTAATTATGATCATCCTCTATATTTCCTTGCAAGGGCTAATGATCACTCACATAATTTTGTTTAACTCTTTTTGGAGGTATATATTGGAGCTAAAATCAAGTGTTAGTGAACCCAATTACCTATGCTATATGGACATTCTATCATTATATGATCATATTTTTCATGCAACCATCTTCTTTAACAATGCTTAGTCCAGCTTCATTTGATTTTTCACATTATAATTTGTATCAATATTTACAAGAATAGATAATTTTCTGTATCCTCATATTTTGACATGACATATAATATGAATATCTTTCATCTTCATAGTTGGATGTATAATAGACTTTTACCGGGTCGAAAGAGATATATCGAAGAATTTTTAAAAGGCGTGGAAGATTTTATACTCTTTGGGTGTCAGCAACCTTACTTTCAAAGTGAAGAAAAATTTAGATATCCTTGTTGTAAGTGCAAAAATCAAAGGTACTTAACTATCGATGAAGTGTAGCTTCATCTTTACAAAATAAGATTTGTACCTAATTACTGGTATTGGACATCTCATGGAGAGAGTGATCCTCGTGTGGGTGGGGTACCTGATTTGCATGTAAATGATCCTGCTATTGCACAAATGGATAATGATCCATAGAACACATATCAACGTATGATATTCGATACCTTTGGGACAGAGTTTGTACCTGACCATTCATCTAATGTAGAGGAGACACCAAATTTGGATGATCAAGACTTGTTGCATTCAGTCCAAAAATCATTATGGCCGGGATGTACTGATCATTCTAAGTTATCAGTAGCTGTACGGTTGCTTAGCATTAAATCTGAAGGTAATATTTTGCAACGATCTTTTGATCAAATAGCGGGTCTTATGAAAGAGACACTTCCAAACGATAATACTATACCTCAAGATTTTTATAGGACAAAAAAATTGGTGTTCAAACTTGGGCTTACTGCTATGAAGATAGATTGTTATATTAATGGTTGCATGCTGTATTACGGTGAAAATTTGAAGATAAGCAATGCAAATTTTGCGGGGCTGGCATATATAAACCTCAGTCCCGTGCAAATTGTCAACATAAAGAGGTGCTGATGAAGAGAATGCATTATTTACCTCTATTTCCTATAAGAGCTATGGAGAGACTGCCATGGCTCGGAGACTTTGTATGAAATAGATTGTGCGAGCACTGGCGCACTGCTCAATATCAGGAGAAGTCACAAAAAGCAAAAGTAAATAAGTTATCTGATAGCGATGGTTTTGGTCCTTCCCATCATACTTGTGGCTCTATCACTACATCCCAGCACAGATACAATTTGGTAAGCAATACCAACTGAAATCTTTAATACATTTACAATTCATATTAATAAAATATCTTGTTCTTCGAAATACAGACTTCCTTAACCCTATGATCAATCAAATGATTAGAATCATAATCAATAAGTCCGAGAAAAAGTATTACAAGACATACTTATAATCGCCATGCTCTAAACCTGGAAGCAATGTTCACATGAACATCGAAGGCAGGGTCCTTCTCTCCAGCATCCTCTCGTAATAGGCGGCTCATCGATGGGACAAGCCGTGAGAACCAATATCACGTAACATCATATATCATAAGGAGCGTCATATATCATAAGGAGTGGAGAGGGGACCTAGCATATTATTTATAAGCAAACCCTAACAGGCCCTCCCATCACGGGCCAATTAGGCCTAGGCCTATACTGTCCACCTTAACCACATCAATCCACATATGGTGCTCCTAGTCCAAACAATGATCACATAATAATGGGCTCAACCTATGTCTATCAATATGGACCATAAAATCAACCCGATTTTAATAAACAAAATTCCAATTAATGTTAGCCCAAATTAAGAAAATTCTTATATTCTCCCACTTGGGCTACATTAATTATAATTTTGAAAATATTTTATCTTTCAAAATAACTCTCGGGTTAAAAATAACATGTGGTCACCATATGATCCATAGATAACACCTACAAACGACTCGATCCAATAGTATCCATGATACTGAATCATGGGGCCATTGTACTACTTAACCGATACAAGACTTATCCATGATTACAAGCATCATAAACACCATCAACATGAGTCTTGGTGTGGTAGTGTAGCAAGAAAATAGCATCAAGGTGATCAAATAAAACATGCTATTTTTCATTGTCAGTCCTCCAATTTCTCGTCAACATGCTTAGAAACAAAATAAGAAAGAGAAATCGTGATGGCATCAAACAATAAGCCATTCTATCTCACATACTCAACAATGGTGTCAATGACGAGACAGCACAACAAATCTGAAACTCGATACCATGTCTCAATCAGGTATATAACCAAAAGAGATATCTCATAATCAAAATAAATTAAAATATGTACCCTTAATCAAGATTTCTCTATAACCATATGCTATATCATAAGCTAGAGAAATCTCATGACTTCAAAAAAAGTTTATATATCTCCAAATACAATGAGATCTCATAATTATCAAATGAGACATACCCATACCGTCATTCTCAAAATAAAACATATTCTTAAGATATTATGTTGTACTTTATTCCATATGTGCATATAAGCATATGGGAAATGCAAACCATCAACTATCATATCAACAATGTATATAAATACACATGATAGAAAAATCAAATAAAACCAAGCTTTATAATAATAAAGCACAAATATAAAGTCACTCCCACTAACTAAGTACAATAAAAGAATTCAATATGTCCATATTTTTAACATGCTTTGTAAAGTATACAGACTTCAAATTCTTGGTTAGAGGATCGGTCAACATGGACTTTTTATACTTGACACTTATGTGTCCTTGTATTACAATCCAACAATCAAAGACAAATAAAGTTTGTCAATTAAGTCAATATATAAATACATCAAACTCCCACTAATCCAAAATAAAATAAAAGATTCTAAAATATCCATATTCTTGATATGTTTTATAAAAACAATGGATCTTAATCTTGATTAGGGGATCAACAAATATTGACTTTGAATATTGTACAAAATATCTCCCTTCCAACTACAACCTCTGACTGATAAAAATTATATCTTCTCATAGATAGAAAAAATGAAAAATTTTATTGTTCCTTTAAAGAATATAGCTGCCTATGATTATAAGAAATTATAAGTGGTTTTAAAACATAATCACTAATTATGAGACCTAGGATAAAGTTTTACAATAAAATAATATGAATTGTGACTTTGCAATATGCCACAAACATTGCGTGTAAATCCAAGACTACCACTAGATTTTTTTTCAAGCATTCTATAAACAAAACCTCCATGCATTTACATTGTCATTAAAATGACATGTATCTTTTTCTTATCATATAATTTTTTTATTAGTGCTACATCAACTAGTAATAAAGGTACAATCATCAGTTTGTATATTTAATATTGCTCTCCCACTATTTTCCAGTAGGATAAAATAAAATATTTATAAAAGCAAAAACTTATTTTCTTGCAATGTAAGCATATGACATTATGCAAATCAGAATCTACAAATGTGGTAAGATTTGACTCAATATTCTTTATACCTCTCAATTAGGATAGTAGAATCTGTATTCAATTAAAATTATCTGGACAACCAAAATAAACAACGTATTATTACAAAACCAAGGTTTATTCGTTGATGGATTATCAATGATTAAGTATTGTAGGACAGCTCTAACCATAAAGATATTGAGCTTCCTATCAACCTTTAATTCAAAAAATATCTTGTATAACCTTTTATCAAGAATTTTATTCAAAATGTAGACGGTTATTATTAGGATTATATACTAGAGATATCAAAGTAAATTGCATCTTCTCATCATACTCACATCATATCTTTCATAGTGTATTTTGCCTCTCAGTCACATCATTTTACTTAAAGATTTCAAGCATGGTGTATCAAACAACTATCCCATACCTTACAAATATTTAATAATACTATTTATTTGTTATATATGGGATCTAAGAATGTGACTGATATACCTTATCAATAACTTTATCCTTTTCTCAAAAGTATCAAAAAAACTTTCGAGATAAAATAGGATATAATTTATTAATTATTTTACATATATGATTTTAAGATCATTAAACAACACAGCAAGAAAACTAAATATGATGAGCAGCCTATGTATTAGAGATAGAAATCTCATAATACTAGTTTTAGATGCAATTCTCTCTAGTTTCAAGATATAAATCCTAACACCATCATACTATTCAACTCACATATTAATTTATTTATCCAACAGCTATGCAGACTTTCTTTTATCAGATTCTACATATCTATACAAATGAGGTCAAAATAAATCACCATTCTCAAATACAATAATCTGAATGGAATCAATTATATAAATATATTTTAAAATGATTTACTCTTTACCACTTTTATAGGCAGCTTTATGTCAGAGTACTCTAATAAGACAACGAAGATGGAAGATCATTACATAATATAATATCTATATTCCATCATACTTAGTGCTAGTACAATTTTAGTTTTCATATCTTCATTTAAGTCAAAGTCATTATAATGAGAGCATTAACTCTATTGAATACAAAAAAAAACTAACTGCTAAATAGTCTCTATGTAGTTAATCAATAGAGAAATATAACAATATATCTCAGAAAAATTTTATAAGCATTATTTTAATGTGAGCCTTTGGTCCAATGCAACAAAATTTTTGTTGGCTTTGGCTCCTTAGTTTTGATGATTAACAAAAGGTTGAGTATATGTTTGGACTAATATTTCATTTCAAGATAAAGTTTCAGGCCTTAGGTTATTCAAAAAGAGTATCAAGAGTACAATGATGAAACCAAGCTTGCTTGATTTGGGAAAGAGCTCTTCTACCTTAAACAAGATCAAATTTCTCATATTGGACCTTCATATTAAGAAGTAATTGACAAAAGAAACAAAGGCCTAGAGAAACTCAAGCATGGCACGCACCTCTCCAGAGTTTCAGAAAATTTTAGACCAGAGGTCAACCATCAGAGGTCGACACCTTGCCAAAGGTCGACCACCAAAGGTCGACTCATGAAGAAAAGAAAAGTTCAGCAAGACCGGCATGGCAAAATTTTAGTAGCACGCTTCAAAGGTCACCACCTGAGGTCAACACCTATCCAGAGGTCGACACCAGAGGTCGACTCATCGCCTGAGAATTCAAACTGGGCAGAACTATAGTTTTCTGGATTTTTGTCTAAGATAAACTGGAGGTCGACTCATGAGGTCGACATTTGACCCAGAGGTCGACTCATGGCATAACGGCTAGTTTTTCTGAACTTTTGATTTGATTTCTAATGGTCATAAACGGCCATATTTTTTATTCTAATGGTCTTGTGGAGTTGTTTTAGCTTGAATGAAGTATTTAACCTCCACCAAACTTCAAAAAGAAAAGGAGAAAAAGTGAAAAAGAAGAGAGAAAAAGTACAAAGCTTTCAATCAATCCTAAGCCAAAAAGAGAGAAAATCCAAGAGATTCCTTAGCCAAAAGCTTTCCATTTTTGAGGAATCCATCTTTCAAGTCTTTGGCATTTAGTAAGGTCCAAGATTCCAAGTGGAAGACTTGAAGAGTCTCCAACAAGAGCTACATCGAATTAATTTTTGCTCAAAAAGGAGTTTGTCTTGTTTTTTCATTGTATTCATACTCTATTTGTGCTTACCTAGTTTCAAGGGAATTTGAAACTAGTGTGAGGTTTGTTGGTGAGCCAATTGATAAAACCAACTAGGGTTGCTTGTAAGCTCAAAGCCAAAACAAGTGTGTAAGGTTTGTTGGTGAGCCTAGGTAACAAAACCAACTTAGGTTTTGACTTGTGAGCCTTGTAAAATAAGTTTGTTGTAATCTAGAGAAGATTATAGTGGAAATTCTCAAGTGGAGCTTGGGGAGTGGATGTAGGTGCTAGGTGCACCGAACCACTATATGTTTTGTGTGTTTGCATTGCTTTACTCTCTATCTTCTTTTGCTCTTTAATTATTGTTATCTTTCATTGCTTCTGTTGCACAATTACTTGAGCACTATCAGTCTTCACATTTGAAATTGATAGCACATATATTGCTTTATTTTTTAAAAGACCCAATTCACCCCCCCTCTTGGGTACCATATCTGGGCAACAAGTGGTATCAGAGCACCGGTACTCTCTTGTAGGTCCAACGATCTTGAGTGTAAAATCATGGCCGCCCCAATTGGAATGGGTGTAGTTGAAGGTCAAGCATTAAATCGCCCTCCTTTCTTTAATGGCACAAACTACACATACTGAAAAACTCGTATGCGCATTTATTTACAAGCTGTAGATTATAATATATGGAGAGTAATTACTAAAGGGCCTCATCAGCCCACTCACTTGGTTAATGGCATTATCACCCCAAAATCTGAAGAAGAATGGGATGACAATGACATCAAACAAGCTGAGTTAAATGCAAAGGCGATGAATTTGCTATTCTGTGTACTTGACCCAAGTGAATTTAACAGAATATCAAATTGTATTTCCGCCAAAGAAATTTGGGATACACTTGAGGTTACCCATGAGGGTACACACAAAGTGAAGACCATAAAGGTGAACATGCTCATTCATACGTATGAGATGTTCAGGATGGAACCAACTGAAAGTATTAGTGAGATGTACACTAGATTTACCAATATAGTAAATAGTATGAGGAGTTTGGGAAAGATTATATCTAATGGTGAACTTGTTAACAAACTTCTCAGGTCTCTTTCGGCTTCATGGGATGCAAAAGTAACGGCCATAGAAGAAGCCAAGAATGTCAATACTCTACCTCTTGAGCAGCTTTTTGGATCATTGATGACTTATGAGCTTTCACTAAAACAGAAGACAGTAGACAATGACAAGAAAAAGAAAGCCATAGCCTTCAAGTCCACTACAAAGGAAGAGTCAAGTGATGAATCAGAAGAAGAAGCTGATGATGATGAGACAGCCCTCATTACAAGAAAATTCAGAAGATTCATGAGAAAGAAGAAGGGCTTCTACAAGAAAAGGCCACAAAAAGGTGATTACAATAAAGATAAAGAGAAAGAAAAAGAAAGGGATCCACCCATCTGCTTCGAGTGCAAAAAGCCTGGACATTATAAAATGGATTACCCTTTGCTTAAAAAGAGTCGAAGGATGTTGAGAAAGAAAGCCATGATGGCTACCTGGAGTGAGAGTGAGGACTCCAGCAGTGATGAAGAGCAACAGGAAGTCGCCAACCTGTGTTTCATGGCCAATGAAGATGATGAGATAAATTCTGAACCTGAAAATGAATTTACTTTTAATGAACTACATGATGTTTTTGATGATTTAGTTATGGAATATGAAAAACTAAAACTGAAAAATAAAAAATTAAGAAAGCTAAATCAAGAGCTTACCAAAAATTCAGACAAGTTTTCAACTGAAATTGAAGATTTAATTCAAGAAAATAAGAAATTAACTGAACATGTAAAGACCTTAAAAAATGATAAGGACAATCTTATAAAAGAAAAGGATTCTTTGAAAAATAATAGAAGTTTTGAAACTAATGAAAAAATTGAAAAACAAAACAAAGAATTGTTGCTTCAAAACAAGAATTACAAAGAAGAATTAGAAAAAGTGAAACCTTTTGTAGAAAAGTTTACTTATAGTTCAAAAAAATTAAGTATACTTTTAAACAGTCAACATGCAGTTTTTAACAAAGCTGGACTTGGATTTAAGCCACAGAATCAGCAAAAACTTTTCAAAAACTTTTTCATACCTGCATCTTCTAATATTACCTGCTATGCATGTGGTAAGTTAGGACATAAATCATATATTTGTAATAGAAGAAAATCAAGTACCTTTAGAGATTTGGGTTCCAAAAGGAACCAATTTGTCTAACCCTAAAGGATCCAAGGTGACTTGGGTACCTAAAGCTTCAACTTAATTAATTTATGCAGGTGTGTCTTGCAACCAAAAATAAAAGAAGAATGTGGTATCTGGACAGTGGTTGCTCAAGGAACATGACTGGGGATGTGAAGTAATTCTCATCACTAGTAGCTATAAATGGTGGAAACGTTACTTTTGGTGATAATGGAAAAGGTAAAATTGTCGGAATTGGTAAAATCCATATCACCCCTAATGCTTATGTAGATAATGTATTATTTGTTGATGGCTTAAAGCATAATCTTTTCAGCATTAGTCAATTTTGTGATAAGGATTTTAAAGTAATTTTTGAATCATCTTTGTGCAGGTGTCTAGTCTAGATGTCGATGGCATCAAGTTCACTAGTCTTAGGCATGGAAACATTTACATGGTTGATCTTGATGATCTAGCCATGGAAAGTGGTCAATGCCTAGTGGCTAGGGAAGCCAAGGCAAGTGAAACTAGTTGGCTTTGGCATCGCAGGCTAGGGCATGCTAGTATGCATTTGATTTCAAAATTAAGCAAAAAGAATCTTGTAAAAGAATTGCCAAAACTCACATTTGAAAAAGATAAGATTTGTACTGCATGTCAATTTGGAAAACAAACTAAATCTACTTTCAAACCTAAAGGAGTAGTATCTACTACTAGACCCCTTGAATTATTGCATATGGACCTCTTTGGACCAACCAGAATAACTAGTTTGGGAGGTAAGAAATATGGACTAGTAATTGTAGATGATTACTCACGATTTACTTGGGTAATGTTTTTAGCTCATAAAGATGAAATGTTTTTAGCTTTTGTTAAATTTCATAAAAGGGTTTCAAACGAAAAAGATCTAACTATTGTTTCTTTGCGTAGTGATCATGGAACCGAATTTGACAATCATGATTTTGAAGTTTTTTGTAATGATAATGGCATTAGTCATAATTTTTCTGTACCTAGGACACCTCAACAAAATGGGGTGGTAGAAAGAAAAAACAGGACTCTTGAAGAAATGTCACGCACAATACTTTATGAAAATGATTTACCTAGATATTTTTGGGCAGAAGCCATTAATACTTCCTGTTACATTTTAAATCATGTTTTAATTCATCCTATTTTGAAGAAAACACCATATGAGCTTTGGAAAAATCGAAAACCTAATCTTAAATATTTTCATGTATTTGGTTGCCGCTATTTCATATTAAACAATGGCAAAAACAATATCAGTAAATTTGATACCAAGTCAGATGAGGGTATCTTCTTAGGATACTCTACTTCTAGCAAGGCATACAGGGTCTTCAACAGAAGAACTCTTCTAGTTGAAGAATCAATTCATGTAGTGTTTGATGAAACTAACGAAAAATCTTTTAGAAAAGAAGATTCTATTGATGATGAAATAGGTACAAAGAAGCTTGAACAATTGACAATCAATGAAGATGTGCCCAAAGGAAATGATGATCAAGAAAATGAAGATCAAATTCAAGAGATCAATGCAACTTCACCAAAACCTTTACCTAAAGAATGGAGGTATGCACACGGACACCCCAAAGAGCTAATTATTGGTGATCCGTTAAAGGGAGTAAGTACATGCTCTTCTATCAGAAATGTTTGTGATTATTTAGCTTTTGTTTCTCAAATAGAGCCTAAGTCAATTGAAGAAGCTGAAAAAGATTGTAACTGGATTAATGCCATGCAAGATGAACTAAATCAATTTAAAAGAAATAACGTTTGGACTTTAACTGAAAGACCCCCTAATGTTTCTGTAATTGGCACAAAATGGGTTTTTAGAAATAAACTTGATGAACATGGTATTGTAACTAGAAACAAAGCTAGACTTGTTGCTAAAGGCAACAACCAGGAAGAAGGGATTGACTTTGATGAAACCTTTGCTCCTGTTGCTAGGCTGGAAGCAATTAGACTTTTACTTGCTTTTACTTGTTTTATGGATTTCAAGTTATTTCAAATGGATGTTAAAAGTACCTTTTTAAATAGATTTATTGAAGAGAAAGTTTATGTTGAACAACCTCCTGGTTTTGAAAATCATGAATTTCCTAACCATGTTTTTAAATTGCATAAAGCATTGTATGGTTTAAAGCAAGCTCCTAGAGCTTGGTATGATAGATTAAGTTCATTTTTGATGAAGAATGATTTTTCTAGAGGTAATGTAGATCATACATTATTTTTGAAAAAGAAAAATGATGATCTCTTAGTAGTACAAATCTATGTAGATGATATTATTTTTGGTGCTACTAACGAATATCTTTGTCAAGAGTTTGCAAAGTTAATGCAGAGTGAGTTCGAGATGAGCATGATGGGAGAACTCAACTTCTTCCTTGGACTCCAAATTAAGCAAACCAAAGAGGGGATCTTCATCAACCAAGCCAAGTACACAAGGGAAATATTGAAAATGTTTGGGATGGAGACTACCAAACCAATAGGTACCCCTATGAACTCTTCATGTCAATTAGACAAAGATGAATGTGGTAAATCAGTAGACCAAAAATTATATAGAGGCATGATTGGTTCATTGCTATATCTAATAGCCAGTAGACCAGATATAATATTTAGTATTTGTATTTATGCATGTTTTCAGTCTGCTCCTAAAGAATCACATCTCTTAGCTGTAAAACGTATATTTCGATACTTATCTGGGTCAATTGAAATTGGTCTTTGGTACTCTAGATAGTCATCATATGAATTGATTGCTTATTCTGATGCTGATTTTGCTGGGTGTAAACTTGATCGTAAAAGTACTAGTGGAACTTATCAATTTCTAAGAGTTAATTTGATTTCATGGAGCAGCAAGAAAAAAAATTCGGTTGCTCTATCTACGGTGGAAGCCGAATATATAGCAGTCGGAAGCTGTTGTGCTCAGATTCTATGGATCAAATAACAACTCGAGGACTTTGGCATCAAACTAACTAAGACACCCATAACATGTGATAATACTAGTACAATCAATTTAACGAAAAATCCTGTACAACATTCAAGAAGCAAACATATTGAAATAAGACATCACTTCATAAGATATCACGTTCAAAACTCTAATGTGTTGTTAGAATTTATTTGTACTGATTATCAATTGGCTGATATATTCACAAAATCATTGAATGAAGATATATTTTGCATGATCAGAAGAGAATTGGGAGTCATTGACCCTTTTGCTTGAAACTCGTCAATTTCCTTCAAAATTCCTCAAAAATGATTTATAAATTCTCAAAAATATTTAAAACTTCTCTAAGAATTCATTCTGAATTTTATCAATTTTTTTTATTTTACCAAATTTTATTCTGACTAATTTTTTTTAGGAGGTCGACACTTGAAATTTCGGAGGTCGACACTTGGGGTCGACCCCTGAAATTTTTGAGAGGTCGACACTTGGACGAAAAACCTATTTTTTTTAAAAACCCGTACGCGAGCCCTTTTCTTCCATTATTTTTCGCTTTCTCCTTCGTGTGGTCCCCCTCCAACGTTCCTAAACTTTGAACAGTGGATTTCCAACCCTCTCCCTCCTCTTTTTGGGTAATTTTCTCCTCCCCTCTCAGTTTCTCTTGGACTGAACCGATTTTTACCGTGTTCTTTGTTTTTGGGCAACCGTAGGTTTTTGCCTCTTTTTACCCTCAATTATCGGTTGATATTCGATTGAAAACAATCATTTCTTCCCTCCATTTCGTGCATTTCCTCTATTTGCTCTCTTTTTGTCAAGTTCACAAACCCTCACTTACCTTTTCACGGTTCCTTCATTTGCCCAACTGTGAATTCTTGGTTCTCCTCTCCAAAATTCTTGGTTCTCCTCTTTCTTAGCATTGCACTATCCTTCTTCTCCCTAAATTACCCCCTTCCATCCATATGGGTCCAAGGAAGCAGTTAGCTGTAAGGAAAAGGAGATTGGAACAAGGCCAAGGTAGTACCGAGCGACGAAGAAAGGCCAGACATGAGCGTGAGCCATCCCCAGAGGCACCTGCACCAGTGCCAGCCAGCTTAGTATAGAAGAGCATTGCGAGCGGGAGACGTGTGGACATACCCTTCTAGGATCAGAATCACTTTTTTATTGGATATGTACTGAGAGATGCAGATCTAGTTCACTTCTGCACGATGACTGAGAGATTCTACCCAGACCTCATCAGGGAGTTCTATGCATCCATGGCCACTGATGGCATTGGATGGTCTGCTACTGTTCGTGGGATCGAGATTCCAGTGACACCGGAGGTCATCAGTCGTGTTTGGAGGATTCCACTTCATGGCACAGCCGCCACTTCTATCAGCAACCGAGAGCGCGCCTTCAAATGTATCTTAGAGCGCGAGGATGTTAGCGGCATTTCCACAGTAGCCGCTAACCAGCTATCATTGGAGATGAGAGTGCTGCATCATATCATCGCCCGCATCTTGATTCCAAAGAGCAGAAGACTCGACTTTATTACTGAGCATGAGCTAGTGTTGATGGTATCCCTGAGATAGCGGACTCCCATCAACCTTCCCAGGATCATGCTTCAGCAGATGGGAGAGGCAGCATCTCATAGGAGACTAGTTCAGCCATATGGCATGGGGCTGACACAGTTATTCAGGGAGTATGGAGTATCATTTGATGGTATACCCTTCAGTCAGCTGCAGCATACTGACACATATGGAGAGAAATCCCTGCATAGGATGGGATTTCGACTGATTGGTGATCGCTGGGTGCGACGTGAGTCTGGCCAGGAGCCAGATGAGGAGGAGGAGATTCGAGTAGCTGAGGCAGGGCCTTCAGAGCCTACTGATCATGGTACACCTCCTCGTCCAGCACCAGAGTCAGAGACTGCGGAGCCTAAGCCATTCACGCCACCACCCTCATCAGCTACGGCACCTTCTGCTACTGCTACACTATAGAGGACTACAGCGAGCACATCGGACTTTGAGCAGAGAGTGATTGATCACATTTCAGAGGTCCGTACAGATATTGCTGGTGTACGATAGGAGCTACATGGTCTGTGGATCCACACAGACATGTGCATTGGAGCTATATCAGCTACTGTTGATGCAGGATTTCGACAGATCCTCAGCTTACTGAGATTGGCATTGCCACCAGGGACGGTAGATTCGATAGTGCCTCCTCCACATTCTGATGATGATGATGATGATTCTGATGATGATGACTCCAGTGGCTACAGTGACAGTGATGGAGATCAGCCTGGAGCAGGTAGCTCTGATGTTCCACCTGCTGATCCGATTTCAGAGATTCTCCCTTCTGCTGATCCTCCTTCCACTGATCTTCCTAGTACAGATCCTCCAGCTACAGATGTGCCAGTAGATACTGAGATTACTGAGTCACTTTTTAAGACTATTACAGGCATTCCAGATGATAGAGTGGAGCATACAGAGACTGATATTGATGATCCCACTGCTTATGAGCTTGTCAGCAGGCACACTCCAGCTCAGTCTACTCAGCATACTATCCACCTATTCCTACTCCTACTACTTCTGTTAGGACACCTTCGGAGTCTTTTCCATGGACCTATAGATCTCGTAGGACTACCCCTAGGTCTGGTCTCTCTTTGAGGACTCGGAGTCTCACTCATAGGACTCCAAAATCCTCATCTAGGATCTCGGCTCCTATCTCTTTTGATGTACCTTCTGATAAGGAGTAGCCTCATAGATTTGCTTGATATATGATGTTTACTGAGGTACTAGTTTGCTTTGTATGTTCTGATGTATCAGTGTTTTGTGCTTACTATGTAAGCAATTTTGTAACTGAATACATTCATTTATATATTTATCTACATTGTGGTATTTTACTGTCTGATGCCAGCTCTTAACATTTTCTTTTTAAACCCTCAAGTTAGAATGTCTTTGCTATATCGAATGCACAAATTGAGGGGGAGCATGTATTTTATGCAACTAAGTACTTCATTGCAATGGAACATAATTTTCTTTAGTATATCTTTTACTACAATGAATGCACTTTTTGATTCTTGACAAAAAGGGAGAGTATAGTAAAGTATAGTAAAGTATATATGGTTCTTATGACTCTTTCATAGAGTAGAGTAAAGCTTGTATGGTTCTTAACTTTTTGACTAATGAGAATGTTTTCACAAAAAAAGGGAGAGTAGATAAAAAGTAAATTTTTATGATATATTCATATATGTGAAGGTTCTTTGAATTTTTTTTTTTTTGCTATATTTTGGCTTTTGGACTTAATTGCATATATACTCAAGGTTTTGTCATCATCAAAAAGGGGGAGAATGTTGGCTTTGGCTCCTTAGTTTTGATGATTAACAAAAGGTTGAGTATATGTTTGGACTAATATTTCATTTCAAGATAAAGTTTCAGGCCTTAGGTTATTCAAAAGGAGTATCAAGAGTACAATGATGAAACCAAGCTTGCTTGATTTGGGAAAGAGCTCTTCTACCTTAAACAAGATCAAATTTCTCATATTGGACCTTCATATTAAGAAGTAATTGACAAAAGAAACAAAGGCCTAGAGAAACTCAAGCATGGCACGCACATCTCCAGAGTTTCAGAAAATTTCAGACCAGAGGTCGACCATCAGAGGTCGACACCTTGCCAAAGGTCGACCACCAGAGGTCGACTCATGAAGAAAAGAAAAGTTCAGCAAGGCCGACATGGCAAAATTTCAGTGGCACGCTTCAAAGGTCACCACCTGAGGTCGACACCTGTCCAGAGGTCGACACCAGAGGTCGACTCATCACCTGAGAATTCAAACTGGGCAGAACTATGGTTTTCTGGATTTTTGCCTAAGATAAAATGGAGGTCAACTCATGAGGTCGACACTTGACCCAGAGGTCGACTCATGAGGTCGACTCATGGCATAACGGCTAGTTTTTCTGAACTTTTGATTTGATTTCTAACGGCCATAAACGGCCATATTTTTTATTCTAACGGTCTTGTGGAGTTGTTTCAGCTTGAATGAAGTATTTAACCTCCACCAAACTTCAAAAAAGAAAAGGAGAAAAAGTGAAAAAGAAGAGAAAAAAAGTACAAAGCTTTCAATCAATCCTAAGCCAAAAAGAGAGAAAATCCAAGAGATTCCTTAGCCAAAAGCTTTCCATTTTTGAGGAATCCATCTTTCAAGTCTTTGGCATTTAGTGAGGTCCAAGATTCCAAGTGGAAGACTTGAAGAGTCTCCAACAAGAGCTACATCGAATTAATTTTTGCTCAAAAAGGAGTTTGTCTTGTTTTTTCATTGTATTCATACTCTATTTGTGCTTGCCTAGTTTCAAGGGAATTTGAAACTAGTGTGAGGTTTGTTGGTGAGCCAATTGATAAAACCAACTATGGTTGCTTGTAAGCTCGAAGCCAAAACAAGTGTGTAAGGTTTGTTGGTGAGCCTAGGTAACAAAATCAACTTAGGTTTTGACTTGTGAGCCTTGTAAAATAAGTTTGTTGTAATCTAGAGAAGATTATAGTGGAAATTCTCAAGTGGAGCTTGGGGAGTGGATGTAGGTGCTAGGTACACCGAACCACTATATGTTTTGTGTGTTTGCATTGCTTTACTCTCTATCTTCTTTTGCTCTTTAATTATTGTTATCTTTCATTGCTTCCGTTGCACAATTACTTGAGCACTATCACTCTTCACATTTGAAATTGATAGCACATATATTGCTTTATTTTTTAAAAGACCCAATTCATCCCCCCTCTTGGGCACCATATCTGGGCAACAACTTTCTTTAGAAAATGATCCACATAAGGAATCTTACTTTAACATATAATGCTACAAAATTTATTTTAAAAAGCTCATAGAAGGACCTAGTACATCTCAATGAACGGGCCACTTTGGTGGTCACCATCCATCGAAAATCACTAACCTTCCAAAGAGGGATCATCAAGTCATGATCTCTAAGATGACATAAAATATCAATCAAGCTCATGTATGATGCAACATACTTGAGGTATAAACAAGAAATCAATAAAGGCTTTGAATATAATAAGTCATTTTCAATAAATGTACTATGTGCATCATCATATAAACTCTCCTATAGGCAGGAAATGAGATGTACTTTTGAGCTCCTAAAATGAGGTCAATATAAATTTGAAAATATGTCTCCATTTGGGTAAACAAATTTCTTATACCCAATATATATTTTTTTAAAGAAAACAAAGGTTAACACAATGAGGATACAAGACATTCGAAAATCTATCCCCTTTGAGCAAACAAATTTTCTAAGCTTAATATACCTCTACCTTTGATATTTTGACCCAGTCAAAAAACTTAATAATAACATGACAGTATAATCAAAGATGGCAGGAATGCTAAATACTAATCAATGGGCATATACTATAAATAATATACAAGAGTCCAAAAGCAATATCATATATTTCCCTTTGGACAGAACATGTAATATACATAAGTACTTTTCACACGAAGTCACAAGCAAATGAAATACCCTAACAGTCATGAACTTATCCCCTTTGGACAGACAAGCCTATGAAAGCTAGAGCACAATTGTAACACAATACCCCATGCAACCTTCCCGATTAAAACATACAACAATCCCCTTTGGGCAAGCGATTGTATGCAATAACCAAAAACCCTCTCATAATAAAAAAATTCAATGGACTGACACAAACAAATCACTTTGGTGATAAATATTTATGCCAACCCACACATTATTTATATAGAGAAGATAAATGCCTAATAAACATAAAATGACATACTTTAACGACATGTATGCCAAAAAAAGATCAGTCCAAAATGGGATACTTTAACAACATGCACCCCACTAATCATAAATATTACATGATAATGCATTCCAACTGCCACATCTATCAATACACTTACTATATAACTATAAAATATTTTTGGACGAGAATTATAGTATATAATAAGTGTTACAATCAATTACAATCAATTTTGAGTCAATTGTTATAGAGACATCAATATATAATTTCAAATAAAAGATAAATAATTGATTCTTAATAACTCAACTATTCAAAATTTATAGAGTGCTCCAAACTCTTTGAGACTACAGAAAAAATACTCGAACTATATGATAGTGAGTAGAATTGTACATAAATAATTTTAAATTATTTAAATAGTTTATCAAATATAAAGAACTCTATCAAAATGTTCTTCAAATTATTACGAGTCTAACGATCCAAAAATTACTCAAATCGAATATAAAATGAGCAAGTTACAGCATTTTTTATCAAATAAATGATAAAGGTCCTAACCATAAATTTCAGAAATTTATATGGACTCATATTTAATTTATAGGGGATTAAGCTTAAAAAAAAATTTATCCCAAAATTAAAACAAGTTCTAATGAAATTAGATCCAGCCAGATCTATAATTTGGGCTAAATTTATAATTAATAAATTCTATTCAAAGCGGGTTGTAACCCGAAAACCCATCAACCCAAAATAATCTTTAAATATTCTTTTCTTTCTCCCTTTTTATCCCAACCGAGACATTCAAAACTCCATTAACGGCTTCTCCGAGCTTGGAATCTTCCTCCACAGAGAGTCACCAACCAAACCGACTACTGGCGGCCATTCCCTGGCCACTGGCGATCCAAAGATCAAGAAAAGATAAGAACGGAGTACACAAGGGAGATATCAGCCACTCATCTAGATGTCCAAAAATCCACCATGGCATTTGTTACGACCGTAACGATGACATGGCTGGGCTCAGATACCGTCAGATATGGTCGAGCCACGTGGAGGTTTCTCCGGTCGTGTCAGTGCCATATTGCCGAGGTCGAGCTCGGCAAGGCTACGTCGCCAGGCGACTTCCCAAGACGAAACTGCTCTCGCCAAAGCCGAGCTCAGTTCGGGGCTCCTCCTGCCACCTCACCAGGTGTCCACCCAGGAGGGGCCCGCCAAGGTCGAGGTCGGCCGATCCTTCGCTCCTTCGCCAAGTGACCCCCAGAGACGGGTCCACCTCAGCCGAAGCCAAGCGACCTCCTGCCACCTCGCCAGGTGTCCACCCGGGAGGGGTCCACCTAGGGCGAGGTCGGTCGATCCTTCGCTCCTTCGCCAGGTGACCCCCGGAGATGGGCCCACCTCGGTCGAAGCCAGGCGACCTCCTGCCACCTCGCCAGGTGTCCACCCGAGAGGGATCCCCTAGGGCGAGGTCGGCCGATCCTTCGCTCCTTCGCCAGGTAGCCCCCAGAGACGGGCCCACCTCGGTCGAAGCCAGGCGACCTCCTGCCACCTCGCCAGATGTTCACCCGGGAGGGGTCCACCTAGGCCGAGGTCGGCCGATCCTTCACTCCTTCGCCAGGTGGCCCCCGGAGACGGGTCCACCTCGGCCGAAGCCAGGCGACCTCCTGCCACCTCGCCAAGTGTCCACCCGAGAGGGGTCCACCTCGACCGAGGTCAGGCCGCATATACGGAGAAGGTCCCAAAGAAAGAGGCGCAGGTTCCGAGGTCGTCCCTCGAGCCGTGCGCATCACAGGCGGCGCCCCGTACGGATGGTGGCGGCACGCGAAACACCATTTGCATCGGCCCGACAGGTCCCGCAGTCAAGAGGTGCAGTTCTGACAAAACAGGGCCCATAGACGGATGGTGCCTACACTTGGGAAGGAGAGCGCTCTCACTGGGCCCGAGGTCTGACCGGCCGCCTTACCGGTGCCACCCCCCTTCTGTCTTTGCCCTTTCCCCGCTGGACTCGGCGGACGAGGTCGGAAGGCCGCCTGGCCCTCAACACCGAAAGGGGAAAGAGAAAAGGATGGGGAAGGGGAGCCTCCCAGGAGGAGAAGACAGGCGAACAGCGAGAGGAGATAAAAGGAAGGAAGCTGGGGACGACAAGGTAAGCGGATCAGACTGGGGACAAGTAAGAAACAGTGGCCAAAAGCCCCGCTCTGAGAGTGAGATCCAAGGTCCCAAGTGGAGATCGCTTGGCGTGAGCTCGGCAAGGAGGCCCGGCCGAAGTTCTGGTCCCTATAGCACCTTTCTTGCTAGTAAATTCTCTGAGTCTGGGACTCCTTCGGGGGCCCGTCTTGGAGAATCTGTTCCTTCTCGCTGTCTACTAACTTGACCGTCGGAGCTCCCTCGCCGGGATCCCCGGCCAGGGTCTTCTGACCCTCTCTTGTAGGTTCGCTCCAGCCAGGAGCCGCCAGGAGCCAGGTGGTCCGGTAGGATCGACGGATCCGAGGCACGGGCGCGGTGGCGGGAACGGCAACAGCATTCACCACAAGTCGGATGGGGTTCAGCAATCTAGCAACAGCCTCTGCTATCTTCTTCCAAAAGATGGTGAGGTCCTTACAACAGAACACCACGAGCCTCCAAAATCCAACAGGATCCATCCGGTGGTAATACAGCGGAGGACCCCTTAAAGGTCCTTGGGAAAACAGAGCCAGGAGCAGCATCCCAAGAGACTAGCACCGATCGGCACCGGTATTGGTGGACGAGCCTCAATCGCCACTATCTGAATGATCACCGGTCAATCGCCACCGGACACTTCTAGCAAGGTATGGGAGGAGGAAGAGGGCACGGTGGTTCTCACCACTACCAATCCCTTTTTTTTCAAATAATATAAATATATATATATATATATATTCAGGGACTTGAATGCAAAAGGATTAATATAAAATTTCAAAAAAAATCCAGGAGTCTAAATGCAAAATGGCTGATTGGACTCAAATATAATTACCAAATCTTTAAGGGTCTATCTATAATTTTATTCAGACCCATTTGAAATTATTAATTTTATAGGGGCTGATATACAAAATTTTTCTTAACCCAAAATTAAAAACTGATCCAATGTGATTGGGTCAGCCAATTTCATAATTGGGTTGGATTTATTAATGGGTTCGGATTTAAATGGGTTAAAACCCGATGACCCAAAATCCAAATTAACTCATCATCTTTCTCCCATCTTTTCAATAATCACCGATTAACTCCCCAAATCCGCCATGGCCGCCGTGTCCAAGGTATGCTCTGCCACCACCGATTGGTCACCAGCCATTCCCAATGTCCAGGCGTCATCAAAAGATTGCTGGCAGCCAAGGAACAGGCACGAAGAAGAAGGAGCCGACACCAGTGCTCCTCCTCCCAAGCTTCCAAAACCACTTTAATGGTGGTTCATAAAACCACCTGACCGCTGCCGCTTACCCCGAACCCCTCACTGCCGGTGCCTAAACCAGTGAGACAGCCACCCATCGACCGAAAGACACGATTGATGACTGCGATAGTGTCCAATGATTCCACCATGGCCAAGCCTGCGTCCACGGCCCTCCGACTCCGCACGTCGTCCTTCTCCTCATAGAACAGAGAGATGGCAGCGGCCCATCCTTGGAGGAACTAGGGTTCTGGCATCCCCCGCGACAAAGTCGAAACCCATGATCAGCAGAGAAACACGTCCCTCCTTTCTCTGGCGAGGAAGAACCTCACCGACTAGCACGAGGAGATGCCATGCTCGCCATCCAACAGTCGGCGGTCCGGCTTTATTTTCTTTTTTGGTTGGTTTCAAAGAAGTGGAGATGATGGTCAATTACACCCGCCATCTTTCAGGGTGTCAAAAAAAAAATAAAAATGAAGACCACCGACACCACCGACGGCCACCCATCAAGGCGAGGATGGTCAGGCAATCAATGAGAAGGAAGGAATAATAATAATAAAATTTATATTTTATCAGATTTGAAGTATGGAAAACAGGACCTATGATTCCAATCTTTTATGGATACCAGGGCTCTGATACTAAATATAGAAAAATAAAGATTTTTTCAACCCCATGATCAATCAAATGATTAGAATCATAATCAATAGATCCGAGAAAAAGTATTATAAGACATACCTGTAATCGCCATGCTCTAAACCTGGAAGCGATGTTCACATGAACATCGAAGGCAAGGTCCTTCTCTCCAGCATCCTCTCATAACAGGCAGCTCATCGATGGGACAAGCCGTGAGAACCAATCTTATATAACGTTATATATCATAAGGAGCGTCATATATCATAAGGAGTGGAAAGGGGACCTCGCCTATTATTTATAAGCAAACCCTAATAGGCCCTCTCATCACGGGCCAATTGGACTAGGCCTATACTGTGCTGCTTCAACCACACCAATCCATATGTGGTGCTCCTAGCCCAAACAATGATCACATAATAATGGGCTCAATCTATGTCTATCAACATGGACCATAAAATCAACCGGGGTAGCCATCAGACTCCGGCGAAAAAGCAATGAGCCGGGTCTGCCGATAGGGAAAGCCGCTCACCAAGCCTCGGACGGGCAGCATCAAGGCCCCACCGAGGTAAGAAAAGCAAGACCCCCCACCACGGGTGCCAGGCACCCATGTCACCTTCTCTGTCTCCTTCGGTGGAGGGGTTTACTGACGAAACCATCAGGCGCATGGCGGAAAAGCGCCCGGAGGAAATGAGCGCAAGCTGGTGGAGTTCTCCCGCCGGTTTTCCGACATGCAGGGCTCCGCTAGCGAGCCAGCGGGCTACGACGCCATCCCCCATTCTTCCAAGAAATCCAAGCGGAGCCGATCTCGCATCGGTTTCAGATGTCGCAGGTAGATCCTTACGATGGGACCACCGATCCCCTGGACCACCTGGAAAGCTACCGGACCCTCATGAGGGTGTAGGGGGCTACCGATGCTCTTCTCTATGTCGCCTTTCTTGCCACTCTCCGGAAAGCAGTCTGGGTGTGGTTCACCCGTCTGGAGCCAGGGAGCATCAACTCTTTCATCTAGTTAGGACAGAAGTTCGTGGCCCACTTCGATGCCTACAGGAAGTTGCCACAAGAGGCAGATAGCCTCTTCTCCATCCAGCAGCAAGACCGCGAGTTCCTACGGGACTGTATGGCCCACTTCAAGGCTGCCGCATTGGAAATTTACAGTCTTGATGAGCCAGTTGTCATGCTGGCGCTGAAGCGAGGGCTCAGGACCTCCTGCCTGACCTACTCACTGGACAAGAAGCCCTCCAAGACTTATTTCAAGCCCCTTCTTCGAGCTCAAAAGTACATCCGCATCGAGGAGGCAGACCGTACAAGGTGGGAGCTCGACGGGAAGCCACTGAAGAGGCCAACCCCTACTAAGACATCCGGGACCCGGAAGCCAGAACCCCAAGTCCCGAAATCCTGGAGGGGGCCAATACCGAAAGGCGCTCCCATCCTTGAGGAGAGTTACACCCCTCTCCTCGCCCCGAGGATGAAAATCCTCATGGAGATCGGAGGCGAAGACTACCTGAGATGCCCGCTTCCGATGAAGTCCTCCACTAGCCGTGATAAATCGAAGTACTGTCGCTTTCATCGCGACCATGGCCACGACACCGAGGAATGCCGCAACCTCAAATGGAAAATTGAAGAACTCATCAAGAGGGGCTACTTCAAAAGGTTTATGGGGGGCAGACCTCAGGTGGAATCCCAGGCACTCATCGCTCTCCCGCCAGCTCTAGTCATAGATAACTGTCCCACCGAGAAGCCGGTGGGCATGATCTCCTGGGAAGCCGCGCGCGTGCCTAAAAACCCGGGGGACAGGGGATCCTGAGAATGTACTCCCCTTTATGAGGGAAAGAAAAGAAAAGAAAAGTATAAATAATGATGCCATGGTCGTCAAGAACACGATCGCAAAGCATCCTGTAAAACACATCATGATTGATAGTGGAAGCTCCGCAGATGTGCTTTCTTATGATGCCTTCTTCAAGATGAACCTTCCTCCCGATCAACTCAAACCTGTGCATACCTCCCTTGTTGGTTTCACAGGTGATCCCGTAAGGGTGGAGGGAGAGATGACTCGAGATCATCACCGGCAGAGCACCGTTATGATGACTTTCATGGTCGACAGGCTCCTTTCCGCCTACAACGTAATCTTGAGTCGGCTTGGGCTCAACTTGCTCGATGCCATTGTCTCCACTAAGAGACGACGGGGACCTGTGTAGACTACACCGGCCTCAACAAAGCCCACCGATAGTGAGCAGCCCGGTATTGCAACCCCGAGTCAGGCCAAACCTAGAGACTTGGTGCTGCACCGGATAGAGGCATCTCAACCCCGGGAGTACGGCAAGCTCTTACCAAAATAGGAAGACCCCCACAAGTTGGCTGAAGCCCCCTCACAAGGGGCCTATTACCTCGAAGATCTCGACGGTGTCAGGCTCCCTTGAACATGGAATGCCTACAATCTGTGAAGATACCATCAATAATGTAAGGTTTCTTATCGACAATAATGATAATGACTTTTTCTTTAAACAGATATCTATCTGTCTTGCAGGAAAGCAGTTATCAACATCTCCGAGCGTAGCTCTGAGATGCCAACCCAAGACCCGAGCTCAGATCTCCGACCAAGAGATCTTCGAGCTAAGCTGCTCTCAATCTCAACCATCTTCGAGCCCAGCTCCGAGATGCCAAGGGATTTTTGAGCCACGCCGCTCTCAATCATCAACATCTCTGAGCCCAGCTCTGAGACGCCAACCCAAGACCGGAACTCAGATCTCCGACCAAGGGATCTTCGAGCCAAGATGCTCTTAATCTCAAACATCTTCGAGCCCAGCTCCTAGATGCCAAGGGATCTTCGAGCCAAGCTGCTCTCAATCTCAAACATCTTCGAGCCCAACTTTGAGATGCCAAGGGATTTTCGAGCCACGCCGTTCTCAATCATCAACGTCTCCGAGTCTAGCTCCGAGATGCCAATCCAAGACTGGAGCTCAGACCTCCGGCCAAGGGATCTTCAAGCCCAGCTCCGAGATGCCAAGGGATTTTCGAGCCACGTCGCTCTCAATCATCAACGTCTTCGAGCCCAGCTCCGAGATGCCAACCCAAGACCAGAGCTCAAATCTCCGGCCAAGGGATCTTCGAGCCAAGCTGCTCTCAATCTCAAACATCTTCAAGCCCAGCTCCGAGATGCCAAGGGATCTTCGAGCCAAGCTGCTCTCAATCTCAAATGTCTTCGAGCCCAGCTCCAAGACGCTAAGGGATTTTCAAGCCACGCCGCTCTCAATTATCAACGTCTCCGAGCCTAGCTCCGAGATGCCTACCCAAGACCGGAGCTCAGACCTCCAGCCAAGGGATCTTCGAGCCAAGCAGCTCCTATTAACACCTCGAGCCTAGCTCCAAGGTGCCAAAGACCTGAGCCAAGCTCTCAGGCAACCCTTGGACCGGGGCCCAGCTCTCCGGCCAAGAAGGCCTCGAGCCTAGCTCTAAGGAAATCAAATCCTGTGATCCTCTTCTCTGATCTCCCCACTCATCCAAAAAAAAAGAAAGAGAGAGAGGGGAAGGAAAGAAAGAGAATAAGAGGGAAATGCAACGATAGAACCTTCATTTCATCGCCCAAGACCGGAGCTCAGATCTCCGGCCAAGAGACCTTCAAGCCACGCTGCTCTCAATCATCAACCATCTTCAAGCCCAGATCCGAGACGCCAACCCAAGATCGGAGCTCAGATCTCCGGCCAAGGGACCTTCAAGCCACGCTACTCTCAATCATCAGCCATCTTCGAGCCCAGCTCCGAGATGCCAATCCAAGACCGGAGCTCAGATCTCCAGTCAAGGGACCTTCGAGCCATGCTACTCTCAATCATCAGCCATCTCCAAGCCCAGCTCCGAGATGCCAACCCAAGACCGGAGCTCAGACCTCCGGCCAAGGGATCTTCGAGCCAAGCTGCTCTCAATCTCAAACATCTTCGAGCCCAGCTCCGAGATGCCAAGGGATCTTCGAGCCATGCTACTCTCAATCATCAGCCATCTTCGAGCCCAGCTTCGAGATGCCAACCCAAGACCGGAGCTCAGATCTCCGACCAAGAGACCTTCGAGCCACGCTGCTCTCAATCATCAGCCATCTTCGAACCCAGCTCCGAGATGCCAACCCATGACCGAAGCTCAGATCTCTGGCCAAGGGACCTTCGAGTCACGCTGCTCTCAATCATTAGCCATCTTCGAGCCCAGCTCCGAGATGCCAACCCAAGACCGGACCTCAGATTTCCGGCCAAGGGACCTTCGAGCCACGCTACTCTCAATCATCAGCCATCTTCGAGCCCAGCTCCGAGATGCCAACCCAAGACTGGAGCTCAGATCTCTGGCCAAGGGACCTTCGAGCCACGCTGCTCTCAATCATCAGCCATCTTCGAGCCTAGCTCTGAGATGCCAGTCCAAGACCTGAGACTAGCCCTCAGGCACCTTGGACTGGTGCCCAACTCCCCGGCCAAGGAACCGCCGAGCCCAGCTGCTCACAGTTGCCAGAACCTTGCACCCGATTCGCTGGCACCAAAGCCTGGTAACTAAGTCCCGGACAAGGTGAGACCATCTTCTCTGATCTCCCCACTCATCAAAAAAAAAGATGAAAAAAGAAAGAACAAAGAAAAAGAGGGTGGGGAGGGAAAGAAAGAGAAAAAAGAGGGAAGGATGGGTTGCAAGGAAGTACAAACTTTATTAACCAAGGACCAGTTACAAGTGTTCCATGGGCCCTCGACATGCCGGGTGACCCCGACCAAGTATAGAAAGAAAAACAAAGTACAAAGCAAAAAAGAAAGGACTACTCTGCACCGGTCGGCCTCCCTGCTAGGTCTTGAGGCTGAGAAGTCCCGCCTTCAGAGACCTTCGGCTGAATGGTGCCGGCCTCGCACGGCTTGACCTCGGCTGGCGCCGGAGGCTCGGAAGCCACAACTTCCTCGACGATGACCTCCTCATCAGGCTCCGCATCCGAGGCTGAGGGGTACCTGAGACGGCTGCAGTCCTTATCGAATACAGATGCCTCAATCCGGCCGTGCAAGAACATGAAGCTTTTATAAAAGGAGTCCGACGCTGTTTGGTGAATTTCGGCGACGAACTCCTCCGAGGCCTTGAACTTGGCAACGACCTCCTCGACATCTTTCCTGGCCTCGGTGGCCCCCTTCTTTGCCTCAGCGGCCTCCAACATGGCAACCTCTACCGACTTGGCCACCACCTCCACCGCCCTCTCAGTCGCGGCCAGCTTCTCCTTCCCTGCTGCCAGCTTTGAGGCACGGAGAACTCAAAAGAATGGATACTTCAGGTAAGCCCCTCTTTTCATTTCGAAATGACCCGATGGATTCGTACCGCTATGACCCCTCCACCAACGGATCCACGCCACGTATTGCCCATCAACGAAAATGGCATCCCGACCGCTCTGAATTCCATTCCAACAATAACTACTCCTTGGACACGGCTACATGGCACCCCCGCATTGGCCTGCAAGATCGTCACACGATGCACTAGCAATCATGGCCATCATTGCACCGGATCTTCGCATTTCCATGTCAGCATCACAATTACTCCCTTCGGCCCGAGCACCGCGCACTAACGAGCCTCGGGAGTGAGGGGCAAATGATGTGGCGGGATCGCTGACATAGGGGAGCTGACAGGCGCCATGCCAAAGGAAGCAACCATGTCAGATGCCACATCAATTCTCCTGCTCGGACTCCTCTACCGAGCTGAGCTCCCTCGAGACAACAAGCTGACGAGTCGAGCTCCATCCTCCACCAGGTCGGTCCCGCGAGCACGGGATGCCTAGGCCGGAGCCGCACTCTGCCCTCCAGGGAGAGACCCTCGGAGATCGAGCCCTGTGGTCGGAGTCGAGCTCAGCCCTCCTCTGCCACGTGGAGCCTCTCCGAGCGCGAGCCCTCTGGACCGGGCCCACACTCTGCCCTCTAGAGCGAGACCCTCAGAGATCGAGTCCTGTGGTTGGAGTCGAGCTCAGCCCTCCTCCGCCATGTGGAGCCTTTCCGAGGGTGAGCCCTCTGGACCGGGCCCACACTCTGCCCTCCAGAGCGAGACCCTCGGAGATCGAGCCCTGTGGTCGGAGTCAAGCTCAGCCCTCCTCCACCACATGGAGCCTCTCCGAGTACGAGCCCTCTGGACTGGGCCCGCACTCTACCCTCCAGAGCAAGACCCTCGAAGATCGAGCCCTGTGGTCGGAGTCAAGCTCAGCCCTCCTTCGCCACGTGGAGTCTCTCCGAGCATGAGCCCTCTGGACCGGGCCCGCACTCTGCCCTCCAGAGTGAGACACTCGAAGATCGAGCCCTGTGGTTGGAGTCGAGCTCAGCCCTCCTCCACCACGTGGAGCCTCTCCGAGTGCGGGCCCGGTCCAAGACCCTCGGAGATCGAGCCCTGTGGTCGGAATCGAGCTCAGCCCTCCTCCACCATGTGGAGCCTCTTCCAGCACGAGCCCTCTAGACCGGGCCCGCACTCTGCCCTCCAGTGATGCAGAACAAATAAAGGGACGCGATGCGGAAGTAAATTAAGATTAACTAATTTTTTTGTTGTTTTTATATGTTTGTAGAAGTTGGCTTCAAATCAAAGAAAAGTTAACCTAACATTGGAAGAGACGAATATGATAATTGAAAGCACAATTTTAAGGAAACTAAAGTATCAGAGTAGTTCAGAAGCAACGGATCGCTGGGGGTTGAGAAACTCCCAGACCTAGGGTTTCGCTCCGAACTTTCAAAAGAACAGAAATAAAGAGAAGAGATGGTTTATCTAACCAGACAATGATCTTCACAGATTTTGGTGGAGGAACTCTCTCGAGCAGATTGTTGGATCCCGGATTCAGATATCTTCGTAATGGATCCTCCAATACTGGTCCTTTGGCCGGTTGGCTTCTCCTGAACTCAAGATCTGGAAGAGAAGAAAAACAATTGATGGAATCAGAGAGTCAAGGAAAAGATTTACCAGGTTGATGAACTTGAAGATTGAAATTGCTGAAAACTGGATTCTCCTGGAAGCTGATGTGATTTTCCTTGGAACTTGCTCTGGATCTGAAGTAGCCAGACTAGATCTGGATGAAGGTGGACGGCCTGGACTTGTAGAGAGAGAGAGGCCGTGGGAGATGGATGGATCTAGGGTTTGATGGATTGAAAATAATGAAGGGTGGCTAGGGTTTTGGAATTTCAAGTGGCTAACCTAGGGTTTTGGATAAAGATGGAGATCTCTCACCTCCTCAAGGCTCCAATGGAACCCGGATTACCCCCTCACGGAGCTCAACACTTAGAATAGTGCGGAAGAAGAGAAACCTAGGTCACTCAACACAAGAGAATAGTAAAAATAATTTTTCTTCATTGATTTTCTAAAGTTACAAAGAGGGGTCTATTATATAGACCTAAAATTTTCTCCAAGCTTGTACAAATTCCCATGTGGGACTAAACTCTTCCAACCTCTAGATTAGGTAGAAAACCCCCTCTCTTGGTCGACCAAGACTTTAAAAAAAATTGGGACGGCCATAAAGGAATTTTTTTTGGAATTTTTATGGCGCCTCCTTTGGAGTTGGATTTGGATTTGGAGTCCTCCTCTTCTTATGGCATTTCTTCTTTTCTTCCACTCCAAGTTAAGCTCTTTGATTTTGATTTGAACTTCAATTGGATGTCCTTCTTTGATTTCTTCTCCAAGAGAAGTCTTCTTCCTTCTTTGCTTAGGTAAAATAGGCAGGTATGGGCGCCTCCTTTAAATTAGCTTCCAATTTGATTTTTTCTTCTTTGGGTGTGGGGACCATGACACTGGGATGCCTCTGTGGCGCCACCTGGACCCTGGCGTGTGCTCGGAGTGTGGCTGGGCGTGTGGCTTGGAGTGTGGTCTCCACTTGCTTGGACCTTGATTTGATTGGAAGACAAATGTGGCACCATTTTGGACCAAATTGAAACCACATTGGGACTTGCACTGAGTCAACATGACTCAACAAAATTTAAATGGTGACTCAATAAATAAAATAAATAAACTGGTTGACCAGGTCAACCTTTATTACAAATCCTAATTTCTCGGGCAATGTTAATCAGAGATCCAAATGGAGCTCTGAAGTCTTCTTCTGAGTCTGGTGCCCGCACCAATTCTCCCAGGGTGGGAGGAACTCGACCCTGTCGAGTAAGGCTCAAGTTGGCTCTGGTATCTCTCCAAGAGGTCTGGGTCCAATTCTTGTAATTCTTCTCGGGAGATCCAAGAGTCATCAGAATCTGGCCTTCCTTGCCAGCGGACCAGGTACCTTTGGTATCCTCGATTACGAGTAGAGATAACCTGATCATCCAGGATCTTTTCAATCTGCTCTTTCCTCACAGGCCAGTTTGTTGGTGGACACACAGGGTCGGGATAACTCTCAATGATAGGGTTAGGCTCAAAAGGCTCTCTAGGAATCACAGCTGGCTCCCTGTACTCTACTAAGTCTGTAATGTTGAAAGTAGAGCTAATGCCTAGTTCTGGAGGCAACTCGAGCACATAGGCATTGGATCCTACTCTCTTTACCACTCTAAATGGTCCAGCTCCCCTAGCATGTAACTTTCTAACGGTTCCAGGAGGAAACCGTTCAGGCCTTAACCTAATCATCACATAGTCTCCCTCAACAAAAGATTTGACTCGCCTTTGAGTATCAGCCAACTTCTTATAAGTTTCATTACTTAAATTTATTTTGGCATGAATTTCTTTATGCAAGTCTTTTACATGCTGTGCAAAATTCTCAGCAGATTCGGAGACTCGAGTGTGGATAGGTAAAGGGACTAGGTCAAGAGGTGTGTGAGGTTTGTACCCATGTACAATTTCAAATGGACTCTTACCCGTAGACCTATTGACCGAGTCATTGTACGCAAATTCTGCCCTTGGTAGGTATAAATCCCAATTTCTGGTGTTTTCACCAACAAGACATCTCAGCAGATTTCCTAGGCTACGGTTCACTACTTCCGTTTGGCCATCAGTTTGGGGATGATAGGCAGTTGAAAACTTAAGTTTTGTCCCTAACTTATGCCAAAGGGTCTTCCAAAAGTAACTGGTGAACCGGACATCCCTATCTGAAATGATTGTCTTAGGTAGGCCATGGAGTCTAACTATCTCATTGAAGAAAAGTGTGGCTACCTTAGACGCATCAAAGGTTTGGGAACAAGGCAAGAAGTGGGCCATTTTAGAGAATCGGTCGACTACGACACAGATAGAATCATGTCTCCTCTGGGTCTTAGGTAAACCTAACACAAAATCCATACTCACATCTTGCCAAGGACGATCTGGGACAGGGAGTGGGGTATAAAGGCCAGTGTTTTGTTTTCGCTGTTTGGCAACAGCGCAGGTTCGACATCTAGCTACAATATTAGCTACATCCCTTTTCAAGCTAGGCCAGAAAAAGTGGTCTTCAATAGCTAGAATGGTCTTGTCTTTTCCAAAATGGCCGGCTAAACCTCCAGCATGGATTTCCCAAATCAAAAATTCCCTAAGAGAAGTTCTAGGGATGCAAAGCCTATTTTTGAAGACAAAAAACCATCTACAAGGGTATAATCCTGGTGATTACTAGATGGTCCTTGAACTAGATCCTGATACACAGTTATGAAATCCGGACAAGACTCATATTCCTCTTTGACTTGCTCAAACCCTATGACCTCAGTTCTAACAGAAGTTAATAACAGAGATCGGCGACTAAGGGCATCAGCTACCTTATTCTCAACTCCAGCCTTATGTTTCAGGACAAAAGTATAGGACTGGATATATTCTACCCACTTAGCATGCCTAGGGTTAAGCTTCTTTTGGGAGTTCAGAAATCTAAGAGCCTCATGGTCCGAAAATAGTACAAATTCCTGTGGTAGCAAATAATGTCTCCAGTAACGCAAAGCTTGCACCACCGCATAAAATTCCTTATCATAGGTAGAATACCTAAGCTTAGCATCATTAAGTTTTTCACTAAAGAATGCTATGGGATGATTTTCTTGGCTTAGGACTCCACCTATTCCTACACCTGAAGCATCACAGGCAACCTCAAATACTTTAGAAAAATCGGGTAATCTCAGAATGGGTGCCTGGGTCATTTTCTCCTTAAGATTTAGGAAGGCTTTATGGGCTGACTTAGTCCAATGAAATTCTCCCTTCCTAATACAATCAGTGATAGGAGCAGCTAAAGTACTAAACCCCTTGATGAATCGCCTATAGAAGGTAGCCAAGCCGTGGAAACTTCTAACTTCATGCACATTGGTTGGCTCTGGCCAGTCTACTATGGACCTAATTTTCTCAGGATCGGCCGCCACGCCGTCAGGGGTTACTACAAAACCAAGAAAGATAACTCTACTAGTCATGAATTCACACTTCTTAAGATTACCGTAGAGTCTCTCATTCCTCAAAACTTGGCAGACTGCTCTAAGGTGGCCTAGGTGATCTGCTGGGGTCTTACTATAGATCAGGATGTCATCAAAATAGACCACCACAAATTTTCCTATGAAAGCTCTAAGTACCTGGGTCATAATTCTCATGAAAGTACTAGGGGCATTGGACAACCCAAAAGGCATAACAACCCATTCATAAAGACCATCCTTAGTTTTGAAAGCAGTTTTCCATTCATCCTCGGGTCTAATCCTAACCTGATGATAGCCGCTTTTGAGATCAATCTTAGAAAAAACCATTGCACCAGCCATCATATCAAGCATGTCATCTAGTCTAGGGATGGGAAACCTATATTTGATTGTAATTTTATTGATGGCACGACTGTCAACACACATCCTCCACGTGCCATCTTTCTTTGGGGTCAGTAAGGCTGGGACTGCACAAGGGCTAAGACTTTCTCTAATAAACCCCTTCCTCAATAATTCTCCAACCTGCTTTTGCAGTTCTTCATGCTCAGATGGATTCATCCTGTAATGGGGCAAGTTGGGCAAAGTCGCTCCTGGGATTAGATCTATGGCATGCTGGATATCCCTAAGAGGTGGAAGGTGGTCTGGCAAATCCTCGGGAAAGACATCCTCAAATTCTTTTAACACAGGTTTAACTTCTTGAGGAGGCTCTGAGGGTTCCGAAGTTCTAAGTTCCTTAGCAGTCAACATCCAGATGGGTGAACCACTATGAATTTCTTGTTCTAGATTCTTAGCACTGATTAGGTTCACTCCAGTTTTCATCTCCTTAACCTTACCGGCTCCTTTAGTTACCTTGTCCTTAGGGGAAACTGAATGGATCGTAATCTTCTTCCCATTGAAACTAAAGACACAGGTATTGGATTTTCCTAAGAGGGTGGCATCATGATCATACAACCAAGGTCTTCCGAGAATTATATTGCTCACCCCCATGGGTAAGACATCGCACCAAATCTTTTCATGATAAGATTGCATTTGGATTTGGACTTGACATCTAGACTGGATGGATATGGAGGTAGAATCTATCCAAGAAATCTTATAGGGGTTGGGATGGGGAACTGGGATTAAGCCTAACATCTTGACAGTGCTAGTAGAGATGGCATTTACACAGCTCCCACTATCTATGATGATCTTACATACCTTATCCCCTAATTTAAGAAAAGTCTGTAGGATGTTAGTCCTACGCCAATCCTCTTGAACTAGATTCTGGGATAGGATGCATCTTACAACTCCTAATTGATCAGATTCATTGGGTTCCTCCTCTCCTTCATACTCCTCAACCAAATTCATTCCGGCCTCATAAACTTCTTCTTCAAATTCCTCACTGGGCTCGGAATTATCATTCTCTCCCTCTTCTATGTAAAGGGATCTCCGAGGGCACTGGCTAGCAACATGACCTACCTTATGACACTTGAAACAGGCTATGGCAATACACTGACTGGAAATGTGACCTGGTTTCTGACACTTAAAACAGGTGATATTTGAACTAGGGGTTCTCTGGGTGTCAGGTGCCTTACCTTTGTCCATGGGCCTAGGGGTAGAAGTACCCTGAAAAGGTTTACTAGGGATAACTTGGCTAGGTCCATTCCTTGGGATTGGGGCACTAACCCTAGAAGGTATAGGTCCTCTCTGAAATTTCTCAGTGTTCAGTACAATCTGGTAGGCTTGGTCTAGATCAGTAACCTCTCTCAGAAATAGTTCTCTCTTGATATCTTCCCTCAGTCCAGCCCTAAATCTAGACAAAGTGACTTCGTGGGCTTCACTCACATCACATCTCATTAGGTATTCATCAAAAGTAGCTATGTAGTCTGAGACAGATCGGTTTCCTTGTTTCAGGTTTTGCCATTGGTCTAACAGGTTTTGCTGGTATGAAATGGGTAGGTATTTATCTCTCAGTTTTTCTTTCATACCCTGCCAAGTGGTTATGGGCTCAACATTCCGTCTCCTAGTGGTTAGCTCAATGTTCCCCCAGTATAACCTAGCTTGACGCACTAATTTCATCTTGGCAAACTTGTATTTCCTCTCCTCAGACATAGCAAACCACTCAAAGTATTGGTCCATCTCACCCTCCCAATCAGAATACACCTTAGGGTTCAGACTACCATCAAAAGTGGGTGCATCTAATTTGATGTTCCTGATGAACCTATCATCTCTATCTTCAGGCTCTGGGTCAGGCCTCCTATGATTAGGTTCAGGATCTCTATATAAAGGCCTTCTAGGCTCCTGATGTGGGTAAGGTTGAGGCACATTAAAATTGGGGTCAGGAGTCCAATTCCGATGTCTAGGTTCTTCAAGTACTTGGACTCGGTCCCTAAGTTGGGTAAGATCCTCATGAATTTGTGCGCTAAACTGGGCCACAGTGTTTGTCATTTCCTGATTCATTTTAGCCATACTTTCAGTAAGAGTTTTGATCATGGCCTCTAAATCAGGTTGGGTTTGACCAGGTTGATATGGCACTCCGTTTCTGGTAGACATGATGATTCAAGCAAGCACACAAAATGAGACTAGACTAAATCGACTACTGGATCACTAGACCTAGAGTCCAAACTAGATGCCCAATCAGAGTGGCAAGCTAGCCTGTAGTAACTCAGGACTCAGCCAGGCAGGTGTAAGGGGAGTGTTAGGTCCCTGAATGCCAATCCTAGACACCAATCAGTGATTGGCCAGGTAGGCGGACCAGCACACAAGCCCTTCGGGAATGGATCCCTGAACCACCGTTCTAGACACTGAGTGCTAAGCACACACAGAATAACTCGGCAAACTGACTCAACACTAGCCTAGACCCGACCAATTGGTGTCCCTAGCCCACTAGGGCAAATTAGGTCTAACTGGTTTTAAATTAGGTCTAGGTTCGAATGATTGGATGGTGGTTTTGGGCTAAGGAGAGGTAATCAACTCCTCCCCTTATCTTAGATGCTCAATTGCCCTTAAGTAAATTATGAGATGATCACTCCAAAAAGAATTGAATTGCAGAACACAAAAAACAGAGTTGCTGTATTTTAATGCTCAGAATTTTTACCGAAACCAATAAATCACAGAAAACTTATGGAAAATAGGTTCAATTATACTGGTTTCAACGAAGCAAAAATCATGCAATTCGGAGTTTTATGCAGGGAGAAATAATTCAGACAACAGGGCAATTACGGGCTGCAACTAGATTGTCTTCCCCGTTTATAATCCCTGCTACGAAGTTATAACCCAATGGATCCCCTACATGCCCTAGGAACACCCCGTGGAATGGGAGGAGGAGGCTTGTTCCTCGCTTAGTTCTTAGGACCGGACGTCCTGGGGAGTCTACTTCGAGCAGACAAAATAAAAAGAGAACAATCAAAGCAAGCAAGCAAATCAGAAACCCTAGACTGGGCTCTGATACCAAAAATGATGCAGAACGAAAGCTCTGATACCAAAAATGATGCAGAACGGAAGCTCTGATACCAAAAATGATGCAGAACAAATAAAGGGACGCGATGCGAAAGTAAATTAAGATTAACTAATTTTTTTGTTGTTTTTATATGTTTGTAGAAGTTGGCTTCAAATCAAAGAAAAGTTAACCTAACATTGGAAGAGACGAATATGATAATTGAAAGCACAATTTTAAGGAAACTAAAGTATCAGAGTAGTTCAGAAGCAATGGATCACTGGGGGTTGAGAAACTCCCAGACCTAGGGTTTCGCTCCGAACTTTCAAAAGAACAGAAATAAAGAGAAGAGATGGTTTATCTAACCAGATAATGATCTTCACAGATTTTGGTGGAGGAACTCTCTCGAGCAGATTGTTGGATCCCGGATTCAGATATCTTCGTAATGGATCCTCCAATACTGGTCCTTTGGCCGGTTGGCTTCTCCTGAACTCAAGATCTGGAAGAGAAGAAAAACAATTGATGGAATCAGAGAGTCAAGGAAAAGATTTACCAGGTTGATGAACTTGAAGATTGAAATTGCTGAAAACTGGATTCTCCTAGAAGCTGATGTGATTTTCCTTGGAACTTGCTCTGGATCTGAAGTAGCCGGACTGGATCTGGATGAAGGTGGACGGCCTGGACTTGTAGAGAGAGAGGCCGTGGGAGATGGATGGATCTAGGGTTTGATGGATTGAAAATAATGAAGGGTGGCTAGGGTTTTGGAATTTCAAGTGGCTAACCTAGGGTTTTGGATAAAGATGGAGATCTCTCACCTCCTCAAGGCTCCAATGGAACCCGGATTACCCCCTCACGGAGCTCAACACTTAGAATAGTGCGGAAGAAGAGAAACCTAGGTCACTCAACACAAGAGAATAGTAAAAATAATTTTTCTTCATTGATTTTCTAAAGTTACAAAGAGGGGTCTATTATATAGACCTAAAATTTTCTCCAAGCTTGTACAAATTCCCATGTGGGACTAAACTCTTCCAACCTCTAGATTAGGTAGAAAACCCCCTCTCTTGGTCGACCAAGACTTCAAAAAAAAATTGGGACGGCCATAAAGGAATTTTTTTTGGAATTTTTATGGCGCCTCCTTTGGAGTTGGATTTGGATTTGGAGTCCTCCTCTTCTTATGGCATTTCTTCTTTTCTTCCACTCCAAGTTAAGCTCTTTGATTTTGATTTGAACTTCAATTGGATGTCCTTCTTTGATTTCTTCTCCAAGAGAAGTCTTCTTCCTTCTTTGCTTAGGTAAAATAGGCAGGTATGGGCGCCTCCTATAAATTAGCTTCCAATTTGATTTTTTCTTCTTTGGGTGTGGGGACCATGACACTGGGATGCCTCTGTGGCGCCACCTGGACCCTGGTGTGTGCTCGGAGTGTGGCTGGGCGTGTGGCTTGGAGTGTGGTCTCCACTTGCTTGGACCTTGATTTGATTGGAAGACAAATGTGGCACCATTTTGGACCAAATTGAAACCACATTGGGACTTGCACTGAGTCAACATGACTCAACAAAATTTAAATGGTGACTCAATAAATAAAATAAATAAACTGGTTGACCAGGTCAACCTTTATTACAAACCCTAATTTCTCGGGCAATATCAATCAGAGATCCAAATGGAGCTCTGAAGTCTTCTTCTGAGTCTGGTGCCCGCACCATCCAGAGTGAGACCCTCGGAGATGAGCCTTGTGGTCGGAGTCGAGCTCAGCCCTCCTCCGCCACGTGGAGCCTCTCCGAGCACGAGCCCTCTGGACCGGGCCCGCACTCTGCCCTCCAGAACGAGACCCTCAAAAATCGAGCCCTGTGGTAAGAGTCGAGCTCAGCCCTCCTCCACCACATGGAGCTTCTCCGAGCGCGAGCCCTCTGGACCAAGCCCGCACTCTGCCCTCTAGAGCGAGACCCTCGGAGATCGAGCCCTGTGGTTGGAGTCGAGCTCAGCCCTCCTCCACCACGTGGAGCCTCTTCGAGCCCGAGCCCTCTAGACCGGGCCTGCACTCTGCCTTCCAGAGTGAGACCCTCGGAGATCGAGCCCTGTGGTCGGAGTCGATCTCAGCCCTCCTCCGCCACATGGACCCTCTCCGAGCGCGAGCCCTCTGGACCGAGCCCGCACTCTGCCCTCTAGAGCGAGACCCTCGGAGATCGAGCCCTATGGTCGGAGTCAAGCTCAGCCCTCCGCCACGTGGAGACTCTCCGAGCGGGAGCCCTCTGGATCGGGCCCACACTCTGCCCTCCAGAGCGAGACCCTCGGAGATCGAGCCTTGTGGTCGGAGTCGAGCTTAGCCCTCCTCCGCCACGTGGAGCCTCTCCGAGCGTGAGCCCTCTGGACTGGGCCCGCATTTTGTCCTCCTCGACCAAGGCGACCTCGTAAGCTTGGGGCGTCTAGGTCGAAGCAAGCCCTGCCATTCCAGCTCAGCCCCAGCTCGAACATCGGCGCCGCCCTCCTAAGACACCGGTGAGCCTCCCAAGGACTACACTGGGATGCCTGCCAGACCGTACTGACCGCCTACGGCTACCAGTTATACTAGAAAGGGGAAAAATCCACTGATCGAGATGCCACGCTCCTCACCAACCACCTGGACCACCCGAGAGAGGAAGTCAACCAGGAGATTCGAATCCCTGGGGTGGCGGCCCATCAATCGAGGCACTGCCAGGTTTCTTGGAATGAGGTGACCAAGGGAAATGTCAGAGCACGTGACAGCTTTCCTTATCACGAATTGGAAAAGGCTCCTCGGGACACCACCGCATGCACCTGACTGCTTGGTGGAGATCCCAAGATGAACGCCCAACGGTAACCTAGTTCACAAAAACTTGGAGGTAACAACCACAACACAACACAAGCAGGGCACAAGCCATTCCACTAAAATACAAGTGCAAGCTCCACCAAGAAGAGGAGCACGGCACTATCAGCATCCTCAAGCAATGTCGGGTGGAAGGGCCACACAAAGACTTCCTCTAACCAGGCCACACTTCTCCCAACACACTTGCATTCCACTCTTACACAATACACTCCTCCTAGTGTGGAGTCCATCAAGAGGGGCTCGACCAGGAGGATCTGTTTTCCTGGATCATCAATGACTTGACCGTCGGAGTGCCCCCGCCGGAAATCTCGGCCCGGGAACTAACCCCTGTCTTGTAGGTCCAGGTCCACCGGACGGCGAGATAGCGAAGGAAGTGCGCTTCGACGTCGACAGCAGCTACGGGCCACGACGATCTTGGCCGCAACACTGATCTAGTCCAAAAAGTTTTGAGATCTTTTCCAGATAAATGGGAAGCAAAAGTTACAACTATTTAAGAGGCAAAAGACTTGAAAACCCTACCATTGAATGAGCCGCTGGGATTATTAATTACTCATGAACTAGCCATGCAGCAAAGAACAGAAGAAGATTCAAAAAGGAAGAAGGCTATTGCATTTAAAGCAATAGAAGAGGATAGATGAAGATTCAGATACATCTGATAATGATGATTTGGAAAATGATGAAATTACCCTGGTTATGAGAAAGTTTAAGAGATTTATGGGCAGAAGAAGGACTAACATATGCTTTAACTAAATGACTAACATTACATAAATCAAAAAGTAAGGAAGGGTTTGAGTAAATTATACCAATATGAATAATCTTCTTTTTCTTATGATGGGTTGTAAGACAAACCTGCAAAATAGCTAAGTGGATATTTTTGGTACCCAAATCTTTTTGGATCCATTGGAGTTAGTACATGTGGTTCCTTTTGGAACCTAAACTTTCTTTACATCATTTTTCTTTTTCTTTCTGAAATTACAAAGATAAGCTTTATGCCCAACTCTTTTACAACAAAAACAAACAACATTAGATTTTTGAAATTCGTTTTGAGCTAAAATCTTTCTTTCAACAAGATTGGAATTTGAATTACAAATAATTTCAGCTCTACTACTTGAAAATCTTTGATTGTTTAATAATAACTCAAGCTATCTGAACTTAAAGTCAATTTATCAACTAAAGGCTTGAGTTTCTCATCTTCTTTTTGCAACCTTTGATTTTCTTCATGTAATACTTCATTCTTTTCAAGATATTCAATCTTTTCTTTTTGAAGAGTTTTATAATTTTCAGAAATAGAATTTAATTCAATTTGCAAAACATGATATTTTTTCAAAGCATCATTTCTTTCATTTTAAAGTATATCATATGATTGTTTTAAGATTTGATGCTTAGTTCCTAACTTTTATATTCATATATTAAATCATGAAAAGCATTATTAAGATCATCAAATGTAAATTTTGAGTTAGGTACAGAATTTACCTCATTTTGAAGAATCGTAAAGCATGTGTTAGTAGTTTTTGATTGGTTTACATTATCACTTGAGCTTGAATCTTTGCTGTCACTCCAAGTGGCTGGCAATGCCTTCTTTTTCTTTTTTTTCTTTGTATGGCTCCCCTTTAGCCATATACTTTTTTTTTTCTGAATCTGCCCTACCCATTAATTTTCCAAACTTTTTCATAATTAGGGCTAATTCATCTTCATCTTGCTCCTCTTCGGATGATGAACTTGTGAAAACTTTTTTATTTTCTTCAGTAGCCGCCTTGAGTGCAATTGTTTTCTTTTTCTTTTCCTCTTCTTCACTCTAGCGTTTCATTATGAGTTCATAAGTGATGAGTGATCCAAAAAGCTCTTCTAATGGTAGATTATTTAGATTCTTTGCCTTTTGAATTGCGGTTACTTTAGGATCCTAAATTCTTGGCAAAGATCGAAGAATCTTTTAAACCATATCTGTATTAGAACACATTCTACCAAAACTTTTCAAATTATTAGTAATGTTAGTAAACCTCAAAAACATTTCAAAAATAGATTCATTAGGTCCCATTTTAAACATTTCATAATCATGCAAGAGCATATTGATCTTGGAGTTTCTAACTTGTATTGTGCCTTCATGAGTGATTTCAAGTTTATACCAAATTTCTTTTATGGAGGTGTAAGTAGAAATCCGGTTAAACTCATTTGCATCTAAAGCACAATACAAGATGTTCATTACTCTTGCATTCAACTCTCCCATTTGTATTTCATAAACATTCCAATCCAACTTTGGTTTTGGAATATTTATGCCATCAACATTTATCATAGGAGTGGGAGGTTTTCTTAAGATAATTTTTCATAATTT
This sequence comes from Areca catechu, assembly GCA_021397845.1. Classification (NCBI taxonomy): domain Eukaryota; kingdom Viridiplantae; phylum Streptophyta; class Magnoliopsida; order Arecales; family Arecaceae; genus Areca; species Areca catechu. The sequence goes on from CM038042.1 coordinate 125,697,339, forward strand.
AAAATCTATAGCTTAAATATGAATCTTCATGCGTGCTTTTCAATAGCTATAGTTTGTGCCGATAAAAAGTGGAGGTCATGTAGAACATTGCTCTTCTGCAAGATGTGTGCTCATGTGGGTAGCCATTAATCTTTACTCTAAGTATAATTCAAAGACACTGCTCTGATACCAATTATTGCCCAGGTGGCTTTCCAAGAGGGGGGTGAATTGGGATTATAAAAACTTTTGCAAGTATGTGCAATTTAAAATCCTTTAAGTGTTATGGTGAAATATGCAATGCAGAAGCAAGTAAATAAATACAGTGAAGTTAAACAAGTATAATCACAAACACAAAAAAATTAGAGTGGTTTGGAGCAACCTGCTCCTACATTCACTATCCAAGTACCACTTGAGATTTTCACTATATTCTTTCTAGAATATAGTCGGATTATTTTACCGGGATCACAATCCAAACCCAACTCCCTTTGGTTTTTACACCGGGCTCACCAAAGAAACCCACTCTTGGTTTTACACCAGGCTTACCAAGAATCCAAACTTGGTTTTCACGGGCTCACCAACAACTCACTCTTGGTTTTACACCGGGCTTACCAAGAATCCAAACTTGGTTATCATGGGCTCACCAACAACTCACTCTTGGTTTTACACCGGGCTTACCAAGAATCCAAACTTGGTTTTCATAGGCTCACCAAAAGCCAAACACAAAAACAAGGAAAACAAACAAGTAAACAATGCAACACAAAATACAAACTCCTTGAGAGTGGATGGTTGCAGCTTTAGCCCATTGAATGTAGCTCTTCTGAGCTCTCCTCTTTCTTTAAATAAAGCTTCAAGAGTTGTAATAGGAAGTGAAGAACCCTCTCTTGAATTTGAATAATGAAGCTCTCTCCAAAATCTGAAATATAAACTTAAAAAATCCTTTTTCTTCAATTTCTCTTCCCCTCTTTTATCTCTCTCTTTTCTCTTCACTTTGATCCATCATATATAAGTTTTGGAAGTGTTCCCATGTTGTTTTGACCGTTGGAGTCCCTTGGAAATCGAAATATGACCATTTGGAACCGTTGGAATGAAGAAAAATAATTTCTGCAATAGCCGTTGCAGGCCAGAACCCGTCACTTGAGTCGGCTCGAGAACCTTGAGTCAGCTCGAAGTCATAGATAGACCAAAAATAAACTTTGAATGAGGCAGCTCTTCTGGGTTGAGTCAGCTCAAACTTTTGGAATAATTACAGTTTTGCCATTCTAAAATCTGCTTTATTGAATAATTATAGTTCTGCCATTCTGAAAGTGTCAATTCTTGGTCTATGAGTCAACTCGAGATGAACTTCTTCAAATACTTTCAAACTTCTCCAAACATCTTCCAAACTACTTCAAACATCTTCTAAATCTATGATACTCTATAAAAACAATCTTTACAATGATAATTAGTAATATATCATGCATCAATGTTTTGTAATCATCAAAATCAATCCTAGGGTTAACACAATGAAACTAACATAATATCTTCTAGAGAAGAAGATTGTGCTGATAATGATACAGGTACACTTGAACATGGACTAAAGGATATGACAATCAAAGATAAGCAAGCAAGTGATCAACATGAAGAAGAGGTAAGCAAAGATCATGAAGATTTATCTAAAGAGTGGAGGTATGTATACTCACATCCTAAAGAACTTATTATAGCAGATCTATCTCAAGGTGTTAGAACTAGAGCTTCACATAGGGATACACATGATTTGATTGTTTTTGTATCTCATGTAGAACCACATACTATTGAAGAAGCTGAAACCAACCCTAATTGGATGTTAGCTATGCATAATGAGTTAAACCAATTTAGGAGAAATAATGTTTGGACACTTATAGAAAGACCAAATGACTACTTTGTTATAGGCACTAGATGGGTTTGTAGAAATAATCTAGATGAGCAAGGTAATGTGATCAGGAACAAGGTTAGACTGGTAGCTCAAAGTTACAATCAAGAGAAAGGAATAGATTTTAATGAGACCTATGCACTAGTAGCTAGGCTAGAGGCCATAGATTATATTTGGCATATGCATGTTTTATGACTTTTAAATTCTTTCAAATGGATGTAAAGAGTACTTTTCTAAATAGTTATCTATCTAAAGAAGTTTTTGTTAAACAACCACCTGGTTTTATCGATCACACTTTTTCAAATTATGTCTTCAAATTGAATAAAGCTTTATATGGTCTTAAACAGGTACCTAGAGCCTGGTATGACATATTAAGTAAGTTTTTATTTGAAAATGATTTTATAAGAGGTAGTGTTGATGATACCTTATTTATCCAAAAGAAAGACAATGATATTTTAGTTGTTCAAATTTATGTTGATGTTATTTGGATCTACTGATGAATCTTTGTACTAAGATTTTGCTAAGTTAATATAGGGCGAATTCGAAATGAGTTTGATGGATGAGCTAAGCTACTTTCTCGGGCTTCAAATCAAACAATCAAAGGAAGGGATTCTGATCAACCAGGCCAAATATATTAAAGAGATTATCAAAAAGTTTGGCATGGAATCAAGCAAAGAGTTGGAACACCTATGAATCCTGCATGCAGACTTGATAAAGATGAAAATGGCACAATTGTTGATCAAAAATTGTATAGAGGTATGATTGGATCTCTACTTTATTTAACTGCCAGTAGACCTGATATTTTTTTTAGTGTTTGTATGTGTGCATGTTTTCAATCAAATCCAAAAGAGTCACACATTATTGCTATTAAAAGAATCATTAAGTATCTTAAAGGCACATGTAATTTAGGATTATGGTATTCTAAGCATTCATCTTTAAAGTTAATTAGTTATTCTGATACTGATTATAATGGCTGTAAGATTGATAAAAAAAGTACAAATGGCACTTGTCAATTTCTAGGTGTCAACTTGATTTCATGGCATTGCCGTAAACAGAACTCTATAGCACTATCTACTGCTGAGGCAGAATATGTGGCTGTGGGGAGCTATTGTGCATAAGTGTTGTGGATCAAGCAACAGCTAAAAGATTATGGTGTTATCCACTCTAAAATTTCTATTAAATGTGATAACACTAGTACTATTAATTTATCTAGAAATCCAATTAACGTTCTAGAACAAAGCATATAGAAATTAGACTTTATTTCATTAAAGACCATGTTTTAAATAATGTTGTAGAATTAGAATTTATACCTACAGAAGATCAACTTGCTGATATTTTTACCAAACCTCTTAGCCAAGATAGATTTGAAAAAATTAAAAGTGAGTTAGTCCTGTGTGACCCATATTAAGAGTTTTGACCTAATTTTTTAAAAATAAGGAAAAATTATCTAGACATTTCAAAATTCATCTTAGAACTTATAACCACTTCCTCTAGTGCTAGGGAACTTGTAGATTTTAATTTTTTAGATTTTTGAGCTTTAACCTTGTTATTTGCTCGAGCCGACTCGAGCACCCTGTTGTTCTGTCGAGCCGACTCGAGAGTCGGGCCGAAGCTTTTTAAATAGGGCATCATTAGGTTTCAAAATCAATTTTCTTCCACCTTTCCTATTCTATTCCAACCGTTCCCTATTCCAAACCTAGGAAAAGCCTTATAACTCCTCCAAACCTCTCCTAAACCCTAATCCAAACAAAATGGCACCTAAGAAAGCCATAGGGAAGAAAGCAAAGAGGGTTGTGCGGACTGTAGTAGAGGAGAGAAGAACAAAGAGAAGGTTGGACACTTCAAATCCCATGGAAGAGCCACAAGAAGAACATGAAGAGGCTCTGGAAGCTCCAAGACAAGTTGTTCTAATGGGAAATAGACAAGTTACTTCCGGATGTTGTGTTGATTTTACTTTTTTAGAGCAAGAAAATTTAAGAGTTGGGGATTGGCTCATTGCACGAGGATGGAAATCATTTTGCATGATGAATTTACCTACATTTCCAAACTTGGTAAGATAATTTTTTGAAAACATGTCCCTTGGCACATTTCATGTGGAATCAACTGTTAAAGGGAAGCATATTGTGATAAATGAGCAAAAGTTAAGTAACATTCTTCAAATTCCTAAGGAAGGAGAGAGCTTTTTGGTATTAAAAGAAAAATAGAAGACTTTGAGGATTATTCTTGAGAGGAATGATGTTTTCTGGTATAGTGCATGTCAGGGCTAACCTACTATCTTTAGAGATGAGATTGATTCACAATATTATCAGCCGTGTTTTTCTACCCAGAACTGGAAGGTTTGACTAGGTGAGCGAGAGGGATATGGTATTTATGAGATGCTTGGTCAAGGGGGAGGCCCTCAACTTACCTTATATTATGATATCCCAGATGTGGGAAGCAGCTCGTAGGGCACGAGCTTGTCTTCCTTATGGCATGGTATTTACACTGCTCTTTCAGGATGCTGAGGTAGATTTGTCTGGTGAGGACAGTAGGCCTTTACTTCATACAGACATATATAATGTAAAGTCTTTGAACAGGATAGGTTTTCTAAAGGTTGATGAGCACTGGATCAGGAAGACTTCAGGACTACTAGAGACACATTCTGATGGGGAGTCGCATGAGGATGAACAGACTGGTCAGGCACAGGGTACTGAGGCTGAGCCATAGACTGATGAGGTTGGACCTTCTGAGCCAACACCTTCTACACCTCATTCACCTATGAGAGGATCTATTGTTGATGGTTTGGGTGATGATAGCAGGTTGCAGCTTATTCTAGATAAGATCTCTACTCTACAAAGAGGTAGGATAGAGACAAATGCCAGGATAGTGGTACTTCAGATTGAGATGCATGATGGCTTCCAGGAGATATTATCGATTCTTCAGCAGATCAGGGTAGCCAGTCACTCAGCACCTCCTCTGCTGTGTTTCATATTTGTTAGTGTTTCAAGGAACAAATTAATATTATCTATTATCGTCTGGACAATAATATTTGTGGTCGTACGGATGACCACAAAGTTGATGGGAAGAGTTTTCTGAAAGGACTCCATCCCGATCGTCACAGGCAAGGTTATTTCCCCCTCAACTCTGATGGAGTTTCCTCTGAAACCCGTTAGCGGTATGGGAGATTCTTGCAGTCTCGACCTGGACAGGTTCATTCTTACAAAAGCGTCATACAATAATACCTCTGTGGAGCATCAATCATCTATTAGAATCCTTTTTACATTGTAGTTGGCAATCACTGCTGACACGACTGCAGGATCATTTCCAGAAACATGAGATTTCAGGAGTTCTTCATCGAAAAAGCTGATTACATTGGAGCCCCTTGACCTCTTGACAATGTCCGGGTCCTCTTCATATCTCCAATCGGACCGTCGATGTAGCATACCAACATTTTCATCGGTCGGATGCTGGTTGGGAAGCTCTGTCTCCTCCGAAGGGTCTCTTGCAGTTGAGGCTTCGGCCCGATCCCTACGGGGTTGGACGTATTTGTGCAGGAACCCCCTCCTAATGACATCTTCAATGGCATCCTTCAGCTGGAGGCACTCTTCGGTGTTGTGCCCGTGGTCCCAATGGAACTGACAGTATTTTTCTCTATTTCTAGATGTAGAGGGGCCCCTCATTGGATGAGGCCTTTGCAGGAAGGTCTCGTTCTCAATCTCTAGGAGGATCTTCTTCCTCAGAAGGGAGAGGGGCGCATAGGTCTCGAACCTCCTGGAGAAGTCCTTCAGCTTTGGACTGCGGTGTTGGGCCGACCGATTGTCGTTGCTGGTAGGTCGAACTTCGGGAGCCTTGTCGCTCTGCTTCCTAGGAGCTGACCTCCCCTCAGCCTGGCATCGGCTCACCGCTTGCTCTTCTGCCAGGGCATATCTCTGCGTCCTGGCCAGCAGCTCGGGATAGCTTGTCAAAAACTTCTTGTCCAGGAAGAATGTGAGCCTGGACGAGCAGAGCCCTCTTTTGAAGGCCGACATAGCTACGTCTTTGTTCAGGTCCGGGATCTGCATGGCCGCTGAGTTGAAATGGGCCATGTAGTCTAGGAGGGTCTCCCCCTCCTTTTGCAGTATGAGGAAGAGACAGTCGGTGTTCCTCGGTATCCGACTGCAAGTCCTAAAATGAGAAAGAAAGAGGTTTTCAAGTTGAGAAAAAGAGCGGATCGTACCTGGTCGGATGGTGGAGAATCATATTCGAGCGGCCTTCTTCAGGGTTGCCGGGAAGGCAATGCAATGGAAGGCGTCGGAGGTGCCCTGTACTATGATGTGGGCCTTGTAGGTGCCGTCGTAGAGGTCCACCTGTGAGATTTTGAAGTGACGGGGGATCGTTTCCCTCATGATCTCATTGAAAAAAGGCGGGCGGGAGTCGTACACCTGCCCCCCTTCGGCTTTCTACCGATCAACGATTTCATCGATGTGCTCCTCCATGTGCAAAATCTTGCTGGTGTAGTCCTTCGGGGTTTCAACAGGTTGCCGAACGTCGTGAGGGATGGAGTCGGTGAAGGAGGGTGAGGCTGACCTCACCCTCTTACCGTCGGCACGAGCCTCCAAGGACTTTCGGGGCTCCGGAATAACATAGGTGAGAGGTTGAGGTACTTCTTGCCATCGGCTCCCCTCGACGACCGGTTGGTGGTTGGTGCAGGACATAGCAGGCAGCTGCTGCCAGTTATTGGCTGCTTCTTGAAGATGTTGAATCGCGGTAGTGAGCATGTCGATGCGGTTCAGGAGCGTCTGGAACTGCTGCAGTCCTAGAGTGACAGTGGGTTCGGCAATGGCGGCAGTAATAGCATCGTTCTCCCTTGGAGGTCCTTCGGACCTGGACAGGGAGTGACCTCTTCTAGCGGAGGTATTTTGAGCTCTTCCCTTAGCCATTGCATGACTCAGTGAACGGATTCCTCCTTTCAGAGAAGGGTCGGGATCCCTTCCTCTAGCGCCAATCTGTTGCTGCAACTTCTCCTAAACTGGGGTCAGACGGCTGGGCTGGAGCGCTCTTCTCCCGGTTGACCTGCAACAAAGTCCCCAAGGGTAGGTGGTGTTCCGGCGGGGGACACTCTGATGCTTAAGTTAGCAGGAGCTTGAGGGCAACATAATGGAGGAATCAAAGAGACAGCGTATGGAGAAGGGAGAGTGTACTTAGCTCAAAACGGGATCCCCCGATTACCTTATATAGGCACGGAACAGTCCAAAATTCATTAGGGAAGAGGCCGAGAAAGACCGATCTGCCCCTAGGAGAATCTGGAGAGTGGCCACGTGGCACCAAGATAGGGCAGCGTCGTAGGAATAGTGGAGTAGTGGTGCCGACATGGCAGAATTCCATTATAACAGAATTCTGGTACCAGTTGGAAGAGACTTCTAGAGTTCTTTGGATCCCTGAAGTGAATCGGTCGGACCTCGACTAGGGAGGGCATTCGGACCTCCGAAGGAGAGTATCCATCGAAGCTTCAGCATGAGTGGTTCGGACTTCAAAGGGAGAACGGTGAGCCGAACCTTAGCAGAAGTGGGTTGGACTTCAGAGGGAGAACGGTGGGCCGGACCTCAGCAGAAGTGAGTCATTCGGACCTCTATTTCAGTGGGTCGGACTTCAAAGGGAGAACAGTGGGCCGGACCTCAGCAGAAGTGGGTCATTCGGACCTCTACTTCAGTGGATCGAACTTCAGAGAGAGAACGGTGGGCCGGACCTTAGCAGAAGTGGGTCATTCGGACCTCTGCTTCAGTAGGTCGGACTTCCGAAGGAGAACGGTAAGCCGGACCTTTAGCAAGGCAGTCCGGTCGGACCATAGCAAGAGGGCAGTCCGGTCTGGTGGTGAGCCGGTCGGGTATAACAGGTACCAGCCATAATGGTTGGGTTCACAAAGGTTTTGGGAAAATACATGGCAATATCATTTTTTTCACGGTTCTGCAGATGTTATATTGATCGAATTAATATAACATGTTATGCAAATGTTATATTGATCGAATTAATATAACATGTTATGCAAATGTTATATTGATCGAATTAATGATGAATAGAATGGTGATTACTAGTACCTTTCTTCCTTTAACTACCTTTTTTTTTTTTTTCTTTTTAATTGGAAAGCTTTGTAAGTCATCATGTTTCATATATTTCATTTCCATATTGGAAACCTCAGAAATACATCTATGATCTTCTTTCTGGGGCAGTACCTGTCCATTACAAATAATTATATCATTGATCTCAAAGCAGCCATCAATCTTTTCAATACTAGAAAAACTTCTAGGGAAGCAAAATACAAGAGAAATCAATGGATCTTTCCCCAAAAGCAAAATAAAAAAAAGGGAAAAGAAACATATTTGTTAGTGTTTCAAGGAACAAATTAATATGCAAAAGGTCATGCAAAAAAATACCATGAAGCTTCATTTGCTAACTGGTAGTATATAAAGAATCAACTTGTGCGATTCCTAGTTCACACAAAAGTTTCAGATATGCATGCACCAAAAGGCACAAAGCCAATTCTAGAAGTATATATAGTAAAATCACTTCTATGTCCGCGGTCATGGCTCATGATCAGTACGTAGAAAATGCCAAAATACAAACAAAAAGCCATACCATCCTTACAACAAATTCTAACCATAAAAATTTCACTGGGTATCCTATCGAATGAAGTCACATCTGACACCAGAAGTAACAAAATTCAAATGCATCATTTTTTTAAAAAAAAAAAGAAAACGGAACAATTTGACTTCCAAATTATCATGAGGCAGAACAAACAAATAATAGGATGAACAACGTCACAGATACGCAATGTTATTGAATCCACTACACTTCACTTACCCCCTAACAAGAGTTGACACATACACCTAAAGGCATGTATATGTAATCCTCCAAGAAGAGCGGCCGTCTACCCTATGTTACGGAAAACATGAATCACTAAGCAAACAAAATTACATGAGCAATTAAAGACTAACTCCATATTATTTATTTGCTGCCCGATGTCCGTGAGTACCATAACACATGCAGTCCTTCGAGGTCCATAATCCCACCGAAAGGAGAGAATCAGCTGGTTGGTGATTCAAAACAACAAGAGGAGCTTCAATATTCTCTTCATCACCCTAACTATCTCTCTTGGGGGTTCAGCTATTGATGTCTGTTATGACCGGATGGTCGGACTGATGGGCAAAAAGCCCAAAAACTGATAAGCCAGTGATATAAAATCCAATCAACTCATTCCTGAAGTACAATTATTCGACCAACTCATAAAGTCTGACCAACTCAGACTTAAAGAAATATAAGGTAAACTATCCCCAAATGGATCAATGACTAGATTTCACCGACCAAGCCAAGAAAAATTAGGATGGCAAAAAAGAAACAATTATCATAACTGAATGACGTTAAAACGACCATTCGTTACAACGGGTTCAAGTTAGCTTCAACGAAATGACGTTGAGATTAATTGTAAGAAACTTTTCCAAACTAACTTCTGTTAAGACGATTACCTATAAACACGGGTAAGAGGGGACCTTTGCAGGCAAGTAAGAAAGTGAAGTACTCATGACTTAGCTTCTCTACAGATTCTCTATTTGTTGCTTGAACTCTATTGACTCAAGCATTGGAGTGTCCCCCACCAGAAAACTTTCGGTCAGGGACTTGTTTTACATGTATCTAATATAACACCCTACAAAAAAAAGAAAAAAAAGGGGGCTAGGCCAGACCTGGCACAGACCTAGCGCGCGACCAGGCGCGGGCGAGCGAGGAGGGCGTGCGCGAGCTAGCACGCCGGTGTGGCCGGGCGCGGGCGATCATGCACTGGTGGGTGAGCGACACGTGGCACGAGCGAGACGCGCGGGGCAGGCTAGAGCGGGCACACGAGGTGTGGCCCGGCCCGTTGCACGGGCGCACGAGGCGTGGCCCAAGCCCATGCGCGTGGCGCGCGCGTGGGCTCGGCCCAGCTCAGAGCGGCAACTGCTCTAGACGTTTCCCCACATTTCCAAGGTGTTTCCCATGGAGTTTCTCGCGGTCCACCGCGGTCTACGCTCTTTCTGAATGATATGGACCGTCCGATCGCCTGATCGAATAGCTGGGATGAGTCCGACTGAGTTTAGGCTTGATCAGAGGCTTTTGGATTCAGATTTTGATGCGATTTGAGGCGACAATCTCAGATCAAACGGCCAGGGAGATATCTTGATGGTTTTAGACTTCTCGATGATATTTGAGGTGGTTTTAGATTGGTTTTGTTCCTCTTTTTAACCAGGGATGTCAAGGATTTTTATTTAGGAGGGCCAATAGTGCAGAGAGCCAGAGAGCCAAGAAGAGAGGAGAAGAGGAAAGAGAAAGAGAAAGGAAAAAGTGGAGAGAGGAAGAAAGAAAGGGAAAGAAGTGAAGAGAGAGAGAAGAGAGGGAGGAGAGATGATTGGAGAGTTTATTTCTTGGAATTTGTGATGTTAGGATTTTGTAAGGGAGCAAACTTCTGAGCATGAAGGTATGGGATGAACTTTGGATATAGATTGATATCGGATATTTTTAAGATTAGCGCTTGAAGGTAAGGATTCTGGACATGATCACCGGTTCTACATATTATTTTACATGGTATGGTTTTGATCCATGTATATGAGCATTGCCGGGCATGTTTGTTTTGCATCGTATATTTGATTTCTTGAGATGGATAGTATGTTTGAGATTATTAATTTTGTTCCTATATATCATGTTTTACCAAGAAAGTTATATTTTGATGGTTTGGACCATGATACCGGTCATCGAAAGATTTGAGATTTCATGGTTTGACATCATGATGTGGTGTGATATCATGATATGATTTGATAGGATGATGTGGAAGAATAAAGTATTAACGGTGTTTGGACTAGCAATGCCACGAGATCGTGGTTACACAGCCAGAGCGGGCTTAGTACATGGGCCTGGCCATGGGCAGATTGTACATGGTAGATTATGAGATTGCCAGTCACAGGCTAAAGTGTGACAATGAGATTGCCAGTCACAGGCTGAAGTGTGATACTGAGATTGCCAGTCGTGGGCTGAAGCATGACCGTGGCTAGTCCAGAACTCCAAAGATAAAGATTGATTAATGAAAACTCTAAAGAAGACATGGTTTTTCATGGTTTTGATCATACATGATATTTGGATTGTTTGACTGCATGATATGGTATACTAGTATGTTTATATTATTTTCATAATCATATTATTACTGATGTGATCATATGAAACCTTACTGAGCTATAAAGCTCACAATCCCTATTTTCCTTATTCTCAGAGTTGTGCAGATATTCGGGCTTGGTGATGAATTATATTTTTTTGAGGTAAGTGATTCTTGTGTACCTAGGCCTTGCATGATCTCTAGGATAAAACCTAGGTTTGTGCAGCTGGTCGCGTAGCCGATTCCGGTGCTGGATTCGGGGCGTGACATCTAAAGTGATCGGCTGGTGGGTCTTGATGGTGCGAAGTCAATTATCAGGGTTCAGCGCTAATAGATTGGCATGCCACCTCCTGTTTGGAAAAGAGAATACAAATGTTCTTCTTGAATAATTTGTTACGTAGCATGCGACAAGTACTTGTGAATCCATTTCATGAAATATGTACTGTATGTTTCTTATCCTATCCTATTACAACTTTCGATAGTAAAAAATATTTTAAATAATAAAATAAATTTATAACCAAGAAGTTGATTTTTCTTGTCTATTTGTTGGATGGATATGATCCCACTATTTATAAAATATTTGGTATTAGTTTCTATTTTCTTGCCAGAATATTTCATTATGAGCAGCACGAATTATAAGCTACAGAATACACCAAGCTAATTCATAGGGGAGGAAATAATTAATTGATGACACCAATCCTATTCTCTTCAAAAGAAAAAGAGAAAAGAGAACATACTGTTGTATTATAGCGTTTAGGGATTTTTGGAATAACCTCCATACCCCCGTGAGAGGGTGTACCACTGGATTTATTAGAAAAGGCACAGGATATACAAGGAATGTTACAGGCCAATAAGATCCCAAAACATACGGGATCCATATCAAGGATCACACCAATACTCCCCCTCAAGATGGGGCAAAGATATTGATAAGTCCCATCTTGGTACAAATAGAAGTAAAATGACTTAAACTTAATCCCTTGGTTAGAGCATCAGCTAGTTGATTTGAAGATCGAACATGCAAGATCTGAAAGATCCCGGAGGTGAGCTTTTCCTTGATAAAATGTCGATCAATTTCAATGTGTTTGGTTTTATCATGCTGAATAGGATTGTTTCATATGTTAATGGTTGCCTGATTGTCACAAAAGAGTAGTAATGAAGTATCACGAAGTAATTGAAGTTCTGTTAACAAGGTTTTTAGCCATAGTACTTCGCAAACTTCAAGTGCCATTGCTCTATATTCAGCTTCAACAGTTGAGCGAGCCACCACATCTTGTTTCTTGTTATGCCATGTAACAAGATTTCCTCCCACAAATGTGTAATAACTAGAGGTCAAGCATCTATCATCTATGGACCCAGCCTAGTCAGCATCTGTATATCCTTCAATATGAAGGTATCTAGGTCGTGAATATAATAGCCCTCTTCTAGGACAATTCTTCAAGTATCGAAAAATTCTATATACTGCTTCCATATGATTTGAGCAAGGATCATGCATGTATTAGCTAACCATACTTACAGCAAAGGCAATATCAGGTCGGTATGGGATAAATAAATCAACCTTCCTACCAATCTCTGATAACGATTCTTATCTACTGGAGTGCCAGAGTTAGCTATAAGTCTATGATTCTAATCAATGGGTGTAGCTACAGCTCTACATCCGAGCATTCCAATTTCAGTCAAAAGACCCAAAACATACTTTCTTTGGAAAAGATAAATTTCCTTAGAATAATATGCTATTTCAATTCCGAGAAAGTACCTTAGTTTACCCAGGTCCTTGACCTCAAATGCTTGTGCTAATTGAGACTTCAGACATGCTATCTCCTTTATGTCATTACCCGTAATCACAATATCATCAACATAGACAATAAGAAGTGTAATTCGTCCATAGGATTGCTTGAAGAAGAGCGTGTGATCAGCATTACTTTAACGATAGCCTGTTGACATGACTGCCTGCCTAAATCGATCAAATCAAGCTCGTGGAGATTGCTTTAGCCCATACAAAGATCGTTTCAATCTACAAACTTTTCCAACTGTTTGAGCCGTGGCAAAGCTGGGTGGAATCTGCATATACACCTCCTCTTGAAGTTCTCCATGTAGAAATGCATTTTTTGCATCTAGTTGATATAAATTCCAACCGAAGTTGGCTGCACATGAGATAATGGTTCTAACAGTATTCATCTTTGCCACAGGAGCAAAGGTCTCATCATAATTGATCCCATAAGTCTGTGTGAAGCCTCTAGCTACCAATCTTGTCTTGTAGTGTTCAACAGTTCCCTCTAGAGTCTGCTTTATATTAAAGATCCACTTACAACTAACCGACTGTTTTCCAGCTAGTAGAGATACAAGATCCCATGTCTTGTTCTTTTCCAGAGCTCTCATTTCTTCTAACATATCTTCTTTCCACCGAGGATCCTTTTTTGCTATCTTGCAGTCATTAGGTATAGACACAGAATGCAATGAGGCTATAAAACTATTATATGAGGGGGACAAATAAGAATAAGATACAAAGTTAGCGATATCATACCTATACCGTATAGGACGACTAGCATGACGAGAAGCTTTTCATAAAACAATAGGTAACTCAGAAGGAGAATCAACAAAGGGGTCAGAAATATTACCACTTGTCTCATATGAAGGCAAGGACGAAGAAGACGAAGCTGAAATAGGGGATGAGGACTGAGATTCTGGACAATGCATGTAGGGCTATTCTTGAGTTGGAGTGATAGGATATTTTGGAGTGTCATCATCATCATCCCTCTGGTTATCATTAGGAGCATTAAGCTCAGGATTATCCCTCTGATTAAAATCAAGAACATTAGGGATAGAAACATCCAATATGGTCTCCCCCTCTCGACCGACACAAGGAACACCTGAGTTGGAAGAGGATTTGAGTAAGGAGGAAAAATTGGAAGAGCCACCATAAAAAGGTTCGAATTCTCGAAAAGTAACATTCATACTGATTAAGAGCTTCCGTTCAGAAGGACACCAGCACTTGTAGCCCTTTTTGGTTGGAGAGTATCCGACGAAAATACACTTCAGAGCCCGAGGATCAAGTTTATCCATAGATGGTTGATGATTCTGCACGAAACAAACACAATCAAATGCACGAGGAGGTACAATATAAGAGGTCACCCCGGTGAGATATTCAATAGGGATTTTATATCCTAACACCCGAAGTGGCATTCGATTGATTAAGTAAGCTGCTGTAAGAATAGCTTCATTCCATAAAAACTTTGGCACATTCATAGTAAACATTAAACACCGAGTCACTTCCAATAAATGTCTGTTCTTACATTCAGCAACTCCATTCTGAGCTGGGATGTTAACACAAGTAGTCTGATGAATAATACCATGAGATGACAAATACCCACCAAACTCCTTATTCACATATTCAGTTCCATTATCCGAGCGAAGAATTTTCAAAGTAGTAGCATACTAAGTAAAGACCATCTTATGAAAATCCTTGAAGCAAGAAAAAATTTTATTTTTATTCTTCATTAGGTAAACCCATGTTGTTCTATTATAACAATCAATAAAGGTCACAAACAACCTGTGACCAGAGATAGAAGTTATTCCACATGGGCCCCATACATCAGAATGAACAAGTTGAAAAGGTACAGAACTCCTACTGCTTGAAACTGGATAAATACTACGTGTGTGTTTAGCAAACTCACACGCATCACAAACCAAGAGGTGTTTGTCAATGTTACTGAACTCAGAGGGGTAATTCTGTGCCATAAGAGTAAAAGGAAGATGACCAAGCCTGTGATGAAGTAGTAATAATTCATACTTCTGTGACTCAGATGCAGTAGCCATGTATCCAGTTTTTGAATAGCCATCTTCAAGAACATACAGCCCATCACGCATTATTCCAATCCCAAGTCTCTTCCCTGTTCGAGCTTCCTGAATGACACAGTTATGCTCATTGAAAGTTACAGAACATTTAAGATCACGAGTAATAGAACTAATAGATAGAAGGTTAACAGGAAATGTTGGAATATGCAAAATAGACTAAAGAGTTAAACTCGGTGTACAGTGAATAGATCCTTGCCCAGAGATTCTAAAAACTAAGCCATCAGCTAAGTGCACAGACTTATTGATTATACTAGGAGAGTAAAAGATGAAATTATTAGATGATCCAGTCATATGACTGGATGCACCAGAATCTATAATCCAAGAATTATTACGAGAACTAATGCCACTAAATGCCATACCTTATATGTCTGGACTTATATGAGCAAAGTTACCATTATGACTGGAAGAAGAAATATTTTTAGAAGAAATAGTATTGGCTGAAGCTTCAAGATTGGATCTGAATTGATGAAGGGCATGTAACTCATCTACAGTAATAGTGACCATATGAGTAGCAGTATCTCCAGGTGCAGCAATAGTAACTGTGTAGCTAGAGGTATCCCCAGGCATAGTTGTTTGATATGCAAAAACATTGCCGTGAGCACCACGACCTCCTCTCCCTCCACTACGAGCACCTCCTCAACCTCCTAGAGTCTTACTACAAAGCTCAGGGCAGTAGGGTCTAATATGACCAGGCCGATGACAATGGTGACAAATCTTGTCATGCACGGAGGTGGAAACATGAGTAGCACATGAAGATGATGGCTGTGAGGATTGGGCAGAACCAACAACAGATAGGGCAGATCGAGATGGAGCTCCAAAAGTTGAGGACATGGTCTATAGTCATGTTTCTTCACTAGCAATAGAAGAAATAGCCTCATCCAGAGTTGGCCACTCTTTGGCTGCAAGTGTGGTGGCTCGTCGGTGTTCAAATTCAGGATTTAAGCCATGAAGAAAATCAGCAATTCTTCGCCTATCAATCAATTTATGTACAGCCTTAGCATCCTCAGAACAAGCTAAAGAGAGAGGATCAAAAAAGTCTAGGTCAGACCATAGCCTTTTAATCTCAGATACATATATACTCAACAATAGACATACTTTCTTGTTTCAGATCCTTAAGCTTACATTGTATCTTATGAGCTTGCATGGTATTTCCCTGTTGAGAATACATTATTGCCAAAGCAGTCTAGATTTCATATGCACTTGCTAACTTCTCCACGGTCTTAGCCACCTGTGGAGTCATAGAGCCTAACAACCAAGCTGATACCAAGGAATTATTATTCTTCCATCTCTTTACATTAGTTCCTATTCCATCAGGTTTTTTCAACTCACCTGTAATAAACCCTTTAAGATCTCTCGACTCCAAGATGAGGCGATCATGATGAGACCAACTCAGATAATTTTCTGGTCTATCTAGTTTAATATTGATGGTCTGAAGAGTAGAACTAAAATTGTCTCCTCCAAAATTACCCATATCTCTATTTATAAGTCTATTTAAGAGGACCTCAAGGTCACTCAAGGTCAATGCTGTTGGATTCATCATACCAAAGAGAATACTGATTCTAGAGGCAATTATAATAACTCAAGATCAAGAAGAGAAAGGAAGAATCTTACTTGAGATAATACTTAGATATTTCATCAGCATCCAATATTCAAGACCCAATCATATTGTCCAATCCCAACTTCTTGTACCACCGAATTCCTCTCCTTCATGCTACTCATCAACTTCTTGTACTAAGCCCATAGGCCACAAGCCCAACTAGTCTATTATATTTGCCACTGTCTCTAGCCAGGAAATCGATTGCTCATAACAAGATAATTAATTGCTCATGAGAAGACAATTCTTGAGCCCAGCTCCAATGGTGCCAACCCTTCGTGAAAAATCACATCAGCCTTGGACCAAATGCCACTCCCCTTTTTCCTCTATTGCCTCGTAGAAGAAAAAAAAATTTAGCTTTCTTTACCTTACTGCGCCAAGGCCGAATGCCAAGGGGATCCACAGGGACCGTGGACGGGGCGACGTTTCAGGGGCGCATTGGGTCCGATCCGGTGGCAACGGCAGCAGTAATAATGGCAACAGGCACTGGGTCCGATCCGATGATAATGATGGTAGCGGCAATGACAACGGCAACGGCAACAGGCGTTGGGTCCGATCCGACGGCAACGATGGCAGCGGTAGCGGCAACAATAGCAGTGGCAACGATCCAATCCGATATGGTGGCAACGACGATAGTGGCAACGGCAACGACAACGACAACGATCCGGCTGGGTTCGATCCATCGGCAAGGTCTGATCCGGCAGCAACGATGGTAGCAGCAACGACAACGACGGCAGCGGCACCAGCAACGGGCAGAGATGGAGAAGACCATCTCAGAAGTTATCCCTAGAACCATGGGAGAGAGGTTTAGGGATTAGAGACGACGTGGAAGAGAAGAGGGGATCGCCATGCTCTGATACCATGTTGTATTGTAGCATTTAGGGATTTTTGGAATAACCTCCATACCCCCATGAGAGGGTGTACCACTGGATTTATTAGAAAAGGCACAGGATATACAAGGAATGTTACAGGCCAATAAGATCCCAAAACATACAGGATCCATATCAGGGATCACACCAATACATACCATGATCCTATTAGCTAAACAAAATTTCTTCTAGTAGCAAAAAAAAAAAAAACAATTTGCAATCCTATGCCAACCCATTATTTTTTGGGAGAACCATTTCCTTCTATTAAATAAACTCTATAAACGGGAGAAGAACAAGAAAAGGCCCAACTCCTTTTTCTCAAATGGCTTGTACATCCATATCTACCTAGAAGCCAATCATTGTTTAAAACATTGAATTACATGAAGGAAAAAAAATCCAAAGAATTTTTATGTTACCCAACTTAGAGATTAATAAGCATACCCTAAAAAAATAAGAGAACTTCACATAAGACAACAAGCAATCAATGGTTGGTACCATGATAGACATAAGATGGCAAGTAATCAATGGTTGGTATTAGAAAAGACATTGGAAGAGCAACCAAAAATGAATAACACCAATATAAGTTATCAGAATAAGGTAATATCAAAACCTTCTGTCCATATCTTTCGACAGATGATAATCTAAACATAGACCAGAAAATCATCTAAATCTTAGAAATTAAATCTTAAAAAATTGAAATTGTGTCTACCATCTTGACCAACATTTGGCGGTGATTCTTCAATCATTGCTACCACTTTCTCATCATTGTTTTTATGAGCCACACAATCCTCTGTGTTAGGCTGGTCACAGTTCAAAATATGCTCTGGCAGACACTTTGCAGACTCTATGGCTAAAGATTAAGAAAAAAAAGAAACATATTTATTAAATATAACCAATTAACAATTCAACATATGAAAGGATAATCTAACACAAATCATACTAATTGACAATACTTCTCTAAATTTCCTAAAAAAACAAATCAAGATTATTTTTTTTGAAAAAAAAGCTACAAAAACAATCAGCAACATTAAGTCTAATGATAATATGGCAAGACTGAAGTTGCCCGAGATCAGCCACGATACAGTGCATTGAAACAAGCAGAGGAACTTTGGGACATTTTCTAAAAAGGCACATATCACTTCAATCAATATCATAATGCTTCATTGTAGATCATACACGTGTTGTAAATTACTATAAACAATTTTTCAGAGAAGAATGAATATATATGATAGACTATAATTGTCATGTTTAACAGGAAAGCTAGAACCACCCCTAAAATACTATTGTCACATAGCTCCAATAAACTTGAAGTTGCATCATGTTTAATCTTTGAAGAAGTGGTATCATTTACTTTTTCCCATGAAAGGGGAAAAAAACTAGATGACAAAATATGACACCCCTTTACAGTAACCACAATTTTTCAGAAGCTACTTTGATGTACCTATAGTTATAGCCTTTTATTCATATACTAGAAGATTGAATATTGCATAATAATAATAACAATATAATCAAGGTAAGAAGAACTGGTACTGACATGCATGCTAGTTGGTGACAGGTATAATACGATACCAATCAATACATACCGAACCATAGTGTTGCTGCCCGTCATGGTCTCCTTGTTGCAGAAGTCCCTATCCAAGGAGGATCGAGGCTCAAATCAAAAGGATCGAGGCTATTGTCTAGTCCCAAGTGCCTTAGAAACCCTAGAATTATGCTAGAACGAGTGATTAGGGCTCGACTTTGGAGGATTGGGGTGGGAAATACGAAGGATCTGATGAAGGAGAGAGGGAGGAGATCATATTTAGGGAAGAGTATGGTGGGAGATTGGAGAGGGAGGGACGGAGAAAGAAGGGGAAGAGATAGAGGGGGGACTAGAGAAGAAGGTAGGAGGGGGACGGGGGAAGTGAGGGTTTTGAAGCATCTGCAGGGGGAGGACTTATCATTTTGAAAAGAGGCCCTACATCATGCTGATAGCCAACCAGTTCAATTTGGTATGTCCCGAACTAGCCCGTTCAGCATGATTAACCAGACCTTGATACCTATAGCTATTAACTTGGATATACAAAAGCATGCAGTTATATCAACCAATGCCCAAAATTATAACATTTATTAACATGTAAATATGAACATGAATGATAAAACATGTTCCATCAGTCAGAGTTGGTAGTTTTCCCAAGACAAGCTGTCTTTATTAAAATGTGTATTCTTACATTAACTCAAATCCATTTGGTCACTACACCTCTTCACTAGAATAGTCATTGTCCTACAATAAGAATCCTACATCTCAAAAACAATTTTCTCCTTGATCCTCCATTAATATCACACTTACTCTTTAGAAAATGTACCTCTTATTTTATCAACCTAGCTGAGATCCACCTGAACATTCTCATGTTTAATACACTTTTCTTATGCTTATAAGATCTCTGTACTGACCAACAATATTATTATCCATAAGGCAAAGGTCATCATATATTTATCTACAACATGCCATAATAAGTATTCAGTGGTCACATGATAATTAAAACTTTCTCCAGGACAATATAGATTATGAAACACTTCTTTCTCGAAGTTAAAAGGCAAAAAATAATCATAAGGGTTGTTAGAACATATAGTTCCAAAATAGCAAGCAAAAATCACCTTGCATAAACCAGACAATACCAATGGCATTAGTGACCAAGTGTCTCGTAGAATAAGAGCCATCAAATGAACGAGTTGTTCATGAGCAACTCGCATTCATCATGAGCAAACCTTGTCGTATAATATGAATATGCAATATAAATATACTTTCTTATTACTAATACAACTTATTTTATATTTTTAATAATTTTATAATGGCATACATTATAAATATAATTTATCTCATACCTTAGTTATGAGTCATTAAGGATATTTTATTTCTCCACCCTTAGATATTTGGATGTAAAAATAAAGGCTGACTTTTTTAAAAGCATCTATAAATCTTTCCCATTCTTTCCATTTCCCACCTCTACCCACCAGCATGGGCCTTGACCCCAACCACCAAGTCATCTCTCTCTCTTTCTCTCCCTCCCTCGCTCCCTCCCCCCCCCCCGCAAAAAATCGATGCAAACAAAAAAAAAGTTCTACTGTGATCATCCATGCGACCACTTCTGCCCAAGCCAACACTCCTACTCTAATCATAACCTCCTCTATGATATTGCTATAGAAAGGAAGCAAGTTAGCTGAGATTATGCTAGCATGAGATATAAACAACCTGAGCTTGACCTTAGCATAACCAAATTGTAAAGAGCTTGTGTGGAGGTTTAGCCAGGCCTAGCTTCATTGAGATCAGCATGTTTAGTCAAACATAGATGATGTTGCTTTTAAATCACTCACAAAAAGCAACAGTTAAGATGCTAACCAGACCATTGAAAATTCAAATTCCTATTCACACTGTGATGGCAAAATTTTGTTTTTTGTTGAAATTATTATGGGAAATAAATGGCTTATTTGGAAGATTGATAAATGAAAATAGACTTTTGAAAATTCAGATACCTCTTCACACTATTGCACAATTTTGTTTTTTATTGGAAATGATTATAAAAAAGAAATGGCTTACTTGAAATATTGATGAATGAACCAATAACCAAATTTTGCAACACAAGGGTTAAAAGTGTCAAATAGTGATTTTTAAAAGGCTTAAAACTAGTGCTTACCAAGCATACCCAAATTGGATGATTCGAGCCACATTGACATCTTCGATGAGGTGCTTTGGTAGGGAATGCTAGAATTCCAATGATCATGTTGCTGGTGCGGGCACCAGACTCAGAAGAAGATTTCAGGGCTCCATCTGGATCTCTGATTGATATTGCACGAAGAATTAGGATTTTCTGGTTTTGTAATAAGGGTTGACTTGGTCAACTCAATTTTAGTTTGAGTCTGTATTTCCCTGCAATTTAAATTTTGTTGAGTCATGTTGACTCAATACAAGTCATAGTAGTGGTCTAGGTCTTCTCCAAGGTGCCACATTTTCTCCCAGGACCAAGCAAGTGGGCGCCACACTCCCAGCCACACGCCAGAGTCCTGGAGGTGCCACATCTCCATCCAGTGTGCCTTGGTCCCCACACCACAAGAAAGCAGGTCCCTTCTTTCATGCGCCACTTGGGGGAGAAATCCATCAAGATACCTCAATCCAAGGAGGAGCCAACTTCTTTCCAGATAAACCCAAGCCAGGATGGCAAGAATTTTTCTTGAAGAGAGGATCAAGGAGGTGCCCCACAATGTTCCATAAAAACCCAAGTTATAAAAGGGAAGAGAGCATGTCTTGGGGAGAAAATCAAGGAGGCACCCAAAAGTTTCCTAAAGTGCCAAAGCCATGAAAGGAAGAAGCCTAAACTTGTGGAGCAAGACTAGGAGGTGTCCAAAAGAGCCAAACCATGAAGGGAAAATCCTTGATTCATGGAGAGATACTAGGAGACACCCCCATAACCTGCCATTTGGAGCTGATTTTCAAGTTTTCTTGGAGTTTTTGGGCTGCCCACTCATGGAAGGAGTCTTGGGAAGAGAATTTGATGCCTAAAGTATGGGTTAGTCCTATTAGTCCCACATGGGAAGTGTATGAAATTTTATTTCTTTGTTATGTCTATATATTCAACTCTATGTAACTCTTGAAAAATGATGAATGAAATCAATTTCTGTGTGAGCAACTTTGTGTTTCTCTCTTCCGCACTTGTATTCAGGTGTTGAGCTCCATGAGGGAGTAAATCCGGGTTCCCTAGGAACCTTGAGGAGGTGTGAGATCTCCAACCCCAAAACCCTAGCTTAGTCCACCCATCTCTACTCCACCACCACCAAACCCTAATTTTCCATCTTCATCCCACGGCCCCTCTCTTCCACATCGAAGCCGGTCACCGGCATCCAGGTTCAGATCAACTGTTTCAACTACAGAGCCAGTTCAAAGGAGAGTCAGATCAGCATCAAGATCTCTAGAACTTCTACATCCAACAATCTTCATTAGGTACTCAGGTCAGTGTCTTTCTTTGAGTTTCTGGTTCTTTTTTTTGTTCTTCTTCTTCCAGATCCTGAGTTCGAGAAGAAGGCCAACCTTGCCATAGGACTACAATTCGAGGATCCATTGCGAAGATACCCCGTCTCCAAGGATCCTACAATCTGCTCGAGAGTGTCCTTCAATTGAAGCAATAAGAGATATCACAGTCAGGTATAAAACCTTCTCTTCTCTCTTCATCTGTTTCTTGAAAGAGGAGTAAACCCTAGGTCTGGGGGTTTCTCAATCTCCAGCGATCCTACTTTTGAGTTACTCTGATAATCCACTCCTTTTAATTGTGCTTTCTGTCATTTCTTAGTTTCTTTCAACATTAGTTTATCTTTCCTTTGAGTCAAAGCCGACTTCTAAAAATAAATAAATAAAAAAAATATATTAATTTTAATTTGCTTCTGCATCATATCATCTCTCTTTCGTTTTGCATCATTTTTGGTATCAGATCTTTTGTTCTACATCATTTTTGGTATCAGAGCCCTGTCTAGGGTTTCTGACTTGCTTGCATGTTTTGAGTGTCTCTCTTTTTTACTTTGTCTGCTCGAAGTAGACTCCCCAGGACGTCCGGTCCTAGGAACTAAGCGAGGTGCAAGCCTCCTCTTCCCATTCCATGGGGTGTTCCTAGGGCGTGTAGGGGATCCGCTGGGTTACAACTTCGTAGCAGGAATTGTAAACGGGGGAAGCGTTCTATTTTTAGTCTGTAACTATCCTGTTGTAGGAATTGTTTTTCATTGTAGATAACTCCAAATTATATGATTTTTGTTTTTCTAGAATTAGTATAATTGAAATTGTTTTACATAATTTTACTGTAATTTATTGGTTTTTGTGAAATTTCTGAGAGTTAAATTACAGCAATTCTGTTTCTGTGTTTCTGCAATTCAATTTTTTTGAGTGATCATCTCCTAATTCATCTTAAGGGCAATTGAGCATCTAAGATAAGGGGAGGAGTTGATAACCTCTCCTTAGCCCAAAACCACCACCCATTCATTCGATCCTAAGCCTAATTTTAAAATTTATTAGACTTAATTTGCCCTAGTGGGCTAGGGACACCAACAAGTCGGGTCTAGGCTAATGTTGAGTCAGTTTGTCTAGTTACTCTGTGTGTGCTTTGTACTCAGTGTCTAGAATGGTGGTTCAGGGATTCTATCCCGAAGGGCTTGTGTGCTAGTCCGCCTACCTGGCCAACTCTGATTGGTGTCTAGGATTGGCAATTAGGGACCTAACACTCCCCTTACACCTGCCTGGCTGAGTCCCGAGTTACTACAGGCTAGCTTGCCACTCTGATTGGGCATCTAGTTTGGGCTCTAGGTCTAGTTAGCCCGTAGTCATTTCAGTCGAGTCTCATTTGGTGTGCTTGCTTGCATCATCATGTCCACCTGAAACGAAGTACCATACCAACTTGGTCAAACCCAACCTGATTTAGAGGCCATGATTAGAACTCTTACCGAAAGTATGACCAAATTGAGTCAGGATATGAATGAGGGTTTTGCCCAGTTTAGAGACCGAGCCCAGGGACTTGAGAAACGTAGACATCAAAATTGGACCCCTGATCCAAAATTTAATAGGCCCCAACCTCACCCATGCCAGGAGCCTAGGAGGACCTTATACCGTGATCCCGAGCATAACCCTAGGAGCCTATATCCATACTTGGTTGACTCAGAAAAGGGACCTGTTAGGAACACCGAACCTTATGCACCCACTTTTGATGGAAGACAAGAGACATATATTAAATGGGAAGAACAAATGGATCGGTATTTTGAGTGCACTAACATATCGAAATTAGGACAAATTAGGTTGGCCAAAACCAAGTTCACCAAACATGCTAGGTCGCATTGGTATGCTATTGAGCATGAGTGTTATCAAAAAAAAGAGGAAATATATACTTTGAGAGATATGAGGAGTAAGTTGAGAGATAGGTACCTAGATAGATCCTATGAGAAAAGACTTTTAGACCAATGGTACCAATTGCGACAAGGTAATAGGCCTGTGTCTAAATATATTGAGGACTTCCAGTAGTACGACATGAAATGCAATACCATTGAGACCGAAGCTCAGATCACATCGAGGTTTAGGGTTGGGTTACACCCAGACATTTATAGGAAGCTATGCCTTGAAATAGCCAATAAGTTAGACCGAGCCTACCAAGAAGCCCAAGACTATGAGTGGTCTTTAAGATATAACCAATCAAGTACTTTGGACTTAAAGCCAACCTCTACCAACTTGAGTCAAGTTTCGATTGATTCGACACCCATAGTGAACCAGACTTTTGTTTGTCAATTCCCACTTGTGTCACCTCTTGACCAGAAGGATAACACTGAGAAGGAGTTAGGCATGGCCATCCCAAAATTAGTTGACCTGACCAGAGCCGTACTTAAAGAGGAATCAAAGGAGAATAGATTAGAACATTTCAGTGAGATTGAGGAAGAAATATATGAGCCTGACATAAGTTTGATAGATGAATATGAAGAAGAAGAATTTGAGGATATCTCTCCCGATAATTCAATTAACCAACTCCTACCTAATGGGGTTATTGAGGGGACCCCTGCCACTCAAGGAATTCAGGAGCTAACCCTAAGAGAAGGCCCTTTTGAGGAAGTTCAGGAAGAGGAAATTACACCAAATGAAAGTTTAAGTGAGAATACCCCTGAACTCATTGAGGAATCCAAAGAAGACACCCCTGAGTCAAATCTGGTAGAGAAGTGTGAAGAAGGAAGGGGTTCACAAGAATTGCCCATTGAGAAGGTCCAAGAACAAGAAAAAGACAGTAGCTTAGAGGACTTTTTAGATAAACATTCCAAAGACCTTCCTGATAACCTTCCACCTTCTAGGAGCACCCAGCCTACCCTAGAACTTGCACTTGTAGACCCTCCTAGAGCAAATCATGAGGTTTGGATGAGTGCACCTATAGAACAATGTCCTCATTTTAAGGTCATCCTGAATAACCAAGGTTTGTTTCTTATTTCTGATAAGCCACCTCAAAACTCTGATTCTTATTTCCTACCCTTCCCTGAATCTTCTCATGTTTCTAGAGCTATGGGATTACACTTTACTGAGATCTCTATGTTGCAAGACTCCTTAGAACCTATTAGGTTTGCCACCTACTTCTGGAAGACCTTATGGCACCTACTAGGCATCCATAATAAGTTTTCATGCTTTGCATGCCCTCCTCCGACCCAAGGTCAAACCTAGAGAGCCTTAGTTTGTTAGGTTTAGACCTAGGGTTCCTTTGGAATAAAGTCCATTCTTTAGGAATGCGTCGTCAGTCTAGTTTAGTTTTTCTTGACCCTTTACTAGGCTTTGGCTCAGATTTTGGTTTGATTGAGAGCACCAGGAATTGAGAATTGTATTTTGTCCAGGACTAAATTTGCATATAATGTTTCGATCAATAGGTCTATAGGCTAGAGTCCCTTTGAAATTGTTCATGGATACAAGCCTCACACACCACTTGATCTGATTTCACTATTAGTCCACACACACAAGTCTCTTGATGCACTTGCATAGCATATAAAGGACTTGCATAAAGAAATTCATGCCAAAATAAATTTAAGTAATGAAACTTATAAGAAGTTGACTGATTCTCAAAGGCGAGTCAAAACTTTTGTTGAGGGAGACTATGTAATGATTAGGTTAAGGCCTGAACGGTTTCCTCCTGGAACTGTTAGAAAGTTACATGCTAGAGGAGCTGGACCATTTAGAGTGGTGAAGAGAGTAGGGTCCAATGCCTATGTGCTCGAGTTGCCTTCAGAACTAGGCATTAGCTCCACTTTCAACATTACAGACCTAGTAGAGTATAGAGAGCCAGCTGTGATTCCCAGTGAGCCTTTTTGAGCCTAATCCTGCTCTTGAGAGTGAACCCAACCCTGTGTGTCCACCAACAAACTGGCCTGTGAGGAAAGAGCAGATTGAAAAGATCCTGGATGATCAGGTTATCTCTACTCGTAATCGAGGATACCAAAGATACCTGGTCTGCTGGCAAGGAAGGCCAGATTCTGATAACTCTTGGATCTCTCGAGAAGAATTACAAGAATTGGACCCATACCTCTTGGAGAGATACCAGAGCCAGCTTGATCCATACTCGACAGGGTCGAGTTCCTCCCACCCCGGGAGAATTGGTGCGAGCACCAGACTCAAAAGAAGACTTCAGGGCTCCATCTGGATCTCTGATTGACATTGCCCGAAGAATTAGGATTTTCTGGTTTTGTAATAAGGGTTGACTTGGTCAACTCAATTTTAGTTTGAGTCTGTATTTCCCTGCAATTTAAATTTTGTTGAGTCATGTTGACTCAATACAAGTCCTAGTAGTGGTCTAGGTCTTCTCCAAGGTGCCACATTTTCTCCCAGGACCAAGCAAGTGGGCGCCATACTCCCAGCCACATGCCAGAGTCCAGGAGGTGCCACATCTCCATCCAGTGTGCCATGGTCCCCACACCACAAGAAAGCAGGTCCCTTCTTTCATGCGCCACTTGGAGGAGAAATCCATCAAGATACCTCAATCCAAGGAGGAGCCAACTTCTTTCCAGATAAACCCAAGCTAGGATGGCAAGAATTTTTCTTGAAGAGAGGATCAAGGAGGTGCCCCACAATGTTCCATAAAAACCCAAGTTATAAAAGGGAAGAGAGCATGTCTTGGGGAGAAAATCAAGGAGGCACCCAAAAGTTTCCTAAAGTGCCAAAGCCATGAAAGGAAGAAGCCTAAACTTGTGGAGCAAGACTAGGAGGTGTCCAAAAGAGCCAAACCATGAAGGAAAAATCCTTGATTCATGGAGAGATACTAGGAGACACCCCCATAACCTGCCATTTGGAGCTGATTTTCAAGTTTTCTTGGAGTTTTTCGGCTGCCCACTCATGGAAGGAGTCTTGGGAAGAGAATTTGATGCCTAAAGTGTGGGTTAGTCCTATTAGTCCCACATGGGAAGTGTATGAAATTTTATTTCTTTGTTATGTCTATATATTCAACTCTATGTAACTCTTGAAAAATGATGAATGAAATCAATTTCTGTGTGAGCAACTTTGTGTTTCTCTCTTCCGCACTTGTATTCAGGTGTTGAGCTCCGTGAGGGAGTAAATCCGGGTTCCCTAGGAACCTTGAGAAGGTGTGAGATCTCCAACCCCAAAACCCTAGCTTAGTCCTCCCATCTCTACTCCACCACCATCAAACCCTAATTTTCCATCTTCATCCCACGGCCCTTCTCTTCCACATCGAAGCCGGTCACCAGCATCCAGGTTCAGATCAACTGTTTCAACTACAGAGCCAGTTCAAAGGAGAGTCAGATCAGTATCAAGATCTCCAGAACTTCTACATCCAACAATCTTCATTAGGTACTCAGGTCAGTGTCTTTCTTTGAGTTTCTGGTTCTTTTTTTTGTTCTTCTTCTTCCAGATCCTGAGTTCGAGAAGAAGGCCAACCTTGCCATACGACTACAATCCGAGGATCCATTGCGAAGATACCCCGTCTCCAAGGATCTTACAATCTGCTCGAGAGTGTCCTTCAATTGAAGCAATGAGAGATATCACAGTCAGGTATAAAACCTTCTCTTCTCTCTTCGTCTGTTTCTTGAAAGAGGAGTAAACCCTAGGTCTGGGGGTTTCTCAATCCCCAGCGATCCTACTTCTGAGTTACTCTGATAATCCACTCCTTTTAATTGTGCTTTCTGTCATTTCTTAGTTTCTTTCAACATTAGTTTATCTTTCCTTTGAGTCAAAGCCGACTTCTAAAAATAAATAAATAAAAAAATATATTAATTTTAATTTGCTTCTGCATTGCATCATCTCTCTTTCGTTCTGCATCAGTTGCATTATGGGGCTTGATCATGATCTCTAAGCCAGTGCAAAATCGGTCAAATCTGGTGTCATCCCTACCACTGCCTTCTCGCTAGTTGCCACCTCCTCGGCTACTCACACTTCATGTTGTCCCAACCTCCCTCCTCACGTCATCCCACCCTCCTTGTCACCTCCTCGCATCCCGGTCACCTCCTAACTCTCTAGACCTGGCTGCCTTCTTGCCGCCTTCTCACCTCCCTACCTTTTCCTCGTCCAAGGAAGTCAAAGACCTAACCTGGAAGCCCAAAGCCCAAGATGGAATGTGCTCGGACTTGAGAAGTAGGCCTGAAATTCAAGCTAGGCTCAGGCCTAGCATAGTTGATGTCGAACCAAAACAGAAGGAAGAAGAAACTATTGACATGAAATCAGAGAAGATAGGCAAAATTGTCCAATGATATCTTAGAAGCCTGTATTTATAGGCTTACAACATGCCTTAACAAAATAACATATCCAAAATAAATACAGAATCTTGTAAATAAGGACATCCTAATCAAAACAAATTAATAATTTAAGAAAATCCTAATCAAATCAAATCAGCAATTCAAGAAAATCCTAATCAAATCAAATCAGCAATTTAAGAAAATCCTAATCAAATTAGTATATGCATCCACATCTAGCAAAAACTTGTAATGCATGTGGTTTAGGATTTCCATCACCCCAATCAAGATTCATTATGCTGGTACCTATGGTGGGACTTATTGGCCAGTAGCATGATTCAATATGCTCCAGTGCCACTTTATGCTAGGCCTATACTGACATGAAAAAGAGAGCAGCAACGAGGGAGAATGGAAGAGTGGGAAAGAGAGAGAAAGAAAGCGAGGGAGGGAAAGGGATGCTGCCAAAAGGCCAGGGAGGTTGCTGGATAGATTGGAGGCCACCAAAGGTTACGAAAGCTCAAAGGAGGGGCTCCATCCTTCGAATAATCAAAACAGGGGCCCAATGACCCCCTTTTTTATTTTAGGATTTTTAAGTGAAGTCGAAAACCCTACAATCGACTTCACTTAAAATTCATAAAAAAAATTGAAGTCAACAATGTTGTTGCAGACCTCAATTAAAAATAGTAAAATAAAAGTTAAAGAAAAAGAGGCCATTGATCCCTTATTTCAATCAGCCAAAGGGCAAAGCCCCTCCTTCGACCCTTCAAACCCTCTGGCAACCCACGACAACCCTCCCTCCCTCCCTCCACCCCCCTCTTCTTTTCCTCTCTTTCCTTCTCCCTCTCCCTCTCAGTCATTTTTTTGTTTTGAATGCTGGAACCATCCTAATCCAACACTGGCACAGCTCGAAACTCCTAAACTTGGCAGTTGAGGAGAGTTCCACATTCCTTAGCCTTGATATTGTTCAAAGTACCCAATTAAGATTTTATGGATGTTCAAATACTATATTCTCTTAGAATACAGGATCAAACATGCTAATAAATATTTTTTAAAAAAAAAATCATTAAATTTTAAAATCTTCAAGCTTTTCCTTCAATATCACCTTAAAAGACTCATACATCACCAATCCATGATGACTCCTTCAAAATAAATGAAAATTTTTAAAAAATATTGAATTGGTAAGACAATATATTTGTCATCAAGCATTTTCATTGTTTTCAATAATATTTCCATTAATCCTCAAAGAACTATAATGGAATTAGCAAAAATAATATCATTACACGAAAGCATGGAATTCAAATAAGCTAGGATATGAGTATAACAATCCATCAGAAAAACAAATAGTCAGAGATCTGCAATTATTTGGAGCATTCAAGTCTAGCAATTTCGTATTTAATGCTACATCAGTAGATGCTCAAAGTTGTAATACTATTCTTGCACATCAATCTAGGCACATAATGCATATAGATAGATCATTATGATTTACAGCTATCCTAAGTCTTCAAATAATTGTTACTAAAATAGTGTATGCCGGGAAATAAAAAGAAAAGGAAAGAAAGAAAGGGTAGAAGAAGGAAAGGAAAGAAATCATGGAAGTGTAAAAGAATGAAAGGGAGTGTAGAAGAAGAAAAGGAGAGAAAGAACTGAAGGGTAGAAGAAGAAAAGGAAAGAAAGAAAGGGAGAAGAGAAAGAAGAAAGTTAGGAAGCAAGAATGGAAACAAGAAAGAAGAAATAGGAAAGAATGGAAGGAAGGGAGGAATAAAAGAAGGAAGAAAGGAAAGAGAAACCAGTTGATTCCACTCGGTTCAAGTCGATCGGTCTAGTTTGGGCCCTTTATCAAGCCAAACCCCCAAACTAACCCAATGTGGCATTAGTTCAGGCCAGTAAACCCCAAACCATTGGTTAGACATACCCTAAGCCTACTTAAACTTGCCACTAGCCAGTTCCTTCACCTAAGTCCATGCCCACTATCAATCTAGCTTTCTTAAACTATAGTTAGAACCAGAGATATGAAATCTACATGCATTCTAACTTCTAAGACTCACTAAGGAAATTCTTACACCCCAAGACTCGAGGCATATGTAGCTGAATTTTTCATATTTGCACAATTGTAGGACAACCTACAAGATCAGCCATAATTTAATAATATCAGATATATTTCTTTCAGTCTCATATAAATTGTATGTAAACACAAATTGGAATGTTTGATGCATTTTCCTGTTTGGTCAAATTTATGAGCAAAATCAGTCCAAACAGAAAACCTTTATGTTTCATGGTTTATTAGAAAGTTATCTTACAATTTTTTCAATCCATAGAAAAGCAACAAAAAAATTGATGAAACCAGAGTTTTATGAGTGTTCTATGACTCTTTGAAGAGGGAAAGCTCTAAACAGTATAATTAAAACTTGTGTTGCAGTTTGCTAACATATGTATGTGCATGTGTGCGCATGCACGCATACATTTATCTACACATATACATACGTGGCCATGTTTCAATGGATCTATATAGATTTGGTCAAGTTTAAATTGGACAATGGAAGTCCACATCGATTCCAAGCCATTAGATATGATCTACTATCTCTAAAATGCTTATACATATTAAAAAAAAATCTAGAAGCCCTTAACCCATGAATTATAAAGTCAAAAATGGGACAAATTAAATAATATGAAACAATACATGTTTTTTTCTTGAAAAGTAAGTAAATTTTTGCCTTCATCTTATCCCAAGTCTACATTTTCTCATTTCCTATTCTGAACTAAAAACTATTGTAAAGCAACACTGAAAAATGAGTTCTCATCATAACAAAACTTACATTCTCAGATTTTGTAACTCCAACCCCCAAACCATTCACCACCTTTCCACGTTAACCATAGACTTTTCTCCAATCATGATGCTCCAAAAAGTCTTTTTAGTTCAAAAATACTCATTATTCATAATATGACACGACTCTCTTAAAAGTTCCAATATGTCAAGCATAAAGAAACTCATGAACCCAAAGTCTCTTAGGAAAATCGTGGGGGATTTATTCAAGAATTCGATTCGACATGCATTAGAAGACCAAAAAGCAATCATAACCATTATGCAATCCTATTTAACATCGAATCAGACAAAGATGAAGGAAAGGAGGGCAAAAAATGGTAACCCCAAGTACAGTCACTACAGTAAAAAGGATAAACGGTGACCCTTTTCTCCCGACGCTTCTGGGAAGCATTGGGAAGACCCAGGAACCCGCCGACGCTTTTGGAAAGCATCAGCATACTGCGAAACCCACCGACGCTTTTAAGCATCGGCAATTACCGGACCTTTACCGATGCTTATAAGCATCGCCATCCTGGAATCCGCCAACGCTTTTGAAAAGAGTCAGCATCGTCCTCAACCCGTCGATGCTTTTAAGTATCGGCAAAAACCAAACTTTTACCGACACTTAAAAGCGTCGTCGGATTTGTAAAAGCATCGAAAAAATTCCATAACCCATAGTCGAGCCCTAGCTTCATTTTCAGTTGATTCGGCCGCCGCCCCAGCTCCCTCCGTTCTTCCTCCTCCCTCTCCCGGCCTCCTCCTTTTAGAGCTCAGGGGCATGGGGTGCTTCGGCAAAGCGAGCTCTTTTATCGTCATCAGGGTGCTTCCAAGTTTTGTGCTCTTCTTCTGCTGTCGGGTAAATGATCAACCACACGTGGTTCAGATTCTTCCTTCTCTGTTCCTTAGATCTTTCCTTAGTTCGTCCTCATAGCTCATTTCTGTTATAGATGTCCATCTATTTGTTAACAGTATTGTACAAATTTAATGTGATAGAGCTGTCAATTTTTTCTTTTATCATCTGTTTGATGTGGAATGATGGATTGAATACTTGGGATGGGTTTCGTTTTGAATATCCGATTTCATATGGGAGATATTTCGATTGTCCAATATGCTTCCCCTTTCCCAACTTCTAATCCATTTTTATTTCTCCCAGGACTGTTTTAGAAAACTATTGCTTCTGTTTGTGTTGAAGGTGCTAATTTGTGCTGATGGGTTCACAACATCTAATCCATTTGATTGATCTGCTAATTCATCAATACATTTTCATTTTTCCTTGATAACAGATCTCATTGATTGTTGATTGAAATTGTTGAGTTAGAAGGATCTAAAGATTTTAAAACTAAACAACCAAACTGATCCTCAGCTGCTCTCTTCCAAGAGGAACTAAAGATTTGTTATTAAAAAAATTATAATAACTGATCTTAATAACAAATTAATTAAAAGAAGAAATAGACTTGAGGTTGCATCGATCCTAATTAAGTAATATAGAAAATTATTTAAAGAGGATAAAGATAAAATAAATATTAAAAAAAAACTCTCAAGCTTGTTTGATTAAATCAGAGAATTAATTAAGGAAAGACTAATTATTTCCTGAATGTACTGTTTTGGTGGACCAATTTTTTAATATTATATAAAAAAATATAATATGGAATTAGGTCCCATTTTTAATAAATGATTCAGCTAAAGAAGTGAGATTGATGAACCTTAATACAAAACCTTTTCTAGATGGCTTAATATTAAAAAAAAACTACAATCCATATTTCTTATTATTAATTAAAATAAGTGTCAGCAGAAGCCAATGGGATTTATGAAATTTCAATAAGCAAGAGATGTTTAACTACGGCTTGGGCCAACAAATAAATAAGATCGATGGAGTGTAGCCCACATGCCGGCCCACAATTGCAAAAGACTTGTGACCAATGGGCCAACGCTGGCCCGCTATATGCCACTGCGCTACTTCAATTATTAGTTGCCAGTAAGCTTGGGATGGGATCAGTTGAGTGAGCATCATGTTGCCCCTAGGAAAGATATATATATATTATAAAGATATATATATATAGTTTAAACAAATTATAATTGTTGCTGGTTTTGAATTTTTATGGGCTATGCCGTCGGTACCTAGGGCATGAGAAGCATAATTAAAAATGCAAATACAAAGCGAACAATTAAAAATTATAATTGTTGGCTTTGAATTGTTGGCATTGAATTTTTATGGGCTGTGCCGTCGATACCTAAGATTTGGAAAAAAATTATATTGAGTTTTGGAAGCAAACTATATGTTAAGCCCTGTTTTCTTATTAGGTATTTGCTTGGAGAGTAAAGAAGCTATGTAACCAATGTCAAAATTGGTTTAAGGTTTGTATATGGAGGCTATGATGATTATGCGATGTATGTTTGGCTGATTCAATTGTTTCTAATGGCAAAAATCTTGGATGGCTGGTGGGGACACCAAAGGCACCAGAATAAGACAGAGGCTTTTCAACCCTCTGTGGATTGATTAATAATTTATAAGTCCATCTGTAATAAGGCTTAGCCCATCTGAGTCCATTTTAGTTGTTATTTGAGTCTTTTGAGTTGTTATTTTAGTTCAGTACTAGTCAGCTCATGTTGAGCTAGTTCAGTCCAGTGTTAGTCAGCTCATGTCGAGCTAATTTTATTTTTTGAATCCTATTCAACCATATTGAAGACTCAAGACCACATCATACAAGTGAAGACCAAGTCCAACCAGATTGAAGACATGGAAGTATAGCACAAGTCCAATCCAGCTTGAAGATTTGAAGACCCCAGGAAGAAAAATTCAAAAAAACCCTGATTCCTTGCAGATGCCCTCAAGATGCCCAGATTTCCTTCCAGATGCCAAAATATATTCATATACTAAGGCATCCATGATTTTAGAGGTCCATCTGCATCCTAGCCCAAAGAAATCAAGCCCAGACGCCAAGCCCAAGCCCCTAAGAAGCAAGATACCAGGGAATATTCCTGCTACCTGGCTACCAGGCCACCCCAGCTTCCAGAGGCCCAAACCCATGCGCCCGAGCCCCTTTGGGATGGCCTCTTACTGATCCTAGAAGCCCAACACGCCCCCCTAGGCATCCTTGGAGTGTTGGTCAAGTCAAGAGAATTTTTAGTGATTTTTTCTACCTAATGTTTCCTTATTTTCTAGCTAGGGTTTGAGAGGGAAAAGGATTCTTATGTAAAGACTTATGTGCCCTTACTTGGAGCCCAAGGTTAAGGGTCTATTTAAAGGACCCTACCCTCTTGTATGAAGGGAGATTTTGATATGAAATAAACCTTGAGTTCTTATATTGTTTTGTGTGATTACTCTGCTATGTGCATAAAGGGGTTTGAGAGTTCTTCTTCCCGGTGTTTGCAACCATCTTCCTACGGCCAACCATCCTTCCAGCCCCCTCCAAAACTTTCTTTTCCTTTGCTGTTTTCCTTTGTTTTCTTGATTTTCTCTGAGTTTTCTAACCCCTGACGGGTCGTTTGCAGGTCCCCGAGTTCCTACGAATCCAACGACTCCAGCCAAGCCTCAATCGGACCACCGAGCAGAAAGTCGGGTATCCGCGGGTCTTTGGCTCGATTTTCCAGGCCGCATCCATCGAGGAACGAGAAATCCCTTCACTACGATCTTCATAGGGTGCTTTAGACATTGTCAGGTACACCCCCTATACCTCCAGTAATTATATTGTAGGAGAACTTGCCCTAACCGAGGCTTCTCAGCCCCGGCGATCCTTTTTTAGTACTTTTCAAGGTTCTAATCTGCATGCTTGGCTTCAAAAATTCATACAAAATTCCCTACAACTAATTTTGATCTAAAAATCGACAATTAATCACCTAACCCCACACATAAAACATACAAAAATAATTGCATGCATATTAGTCCCGCATCATTTGGTATCAGAGCATAGATTAGGGCTTGTTTTTTGTAATTTTTTAGTCCGTATATGCTCTATTTTTTTAATTATTTCTCTCTGATAAAAACTTTAAAAATTCTAAAATTTGTTTTTCTGGATTAATCATAATTCAATATAATTTTAAGAGTTTTTGAAGATTTTATTATGGCTTGTGAATTTTCTGCAAGTCGAAATACAGTCTGCAAATTTTTGGCTCTGTTTTTCAGCAAGACAAGTTTGGAAGTTTTAGGGTTTTGTTTAGCATCTTTTGCATATCTTTTGATTTTAGTATATTTCCAGCATATTAGGCCATGATTTGCAAGTTTTCTTCTATTTAAAAAATTACCAAAAAAAAAATTACATATTCTCCAAAAATACCAAAAAATATCTAAACCCTAATTTGCATCCTCATCTGCCTGCCATCATTGCATAATTTACTTTTAAGGGCACTCTTGTTATATCAGATGGGGGGAGGATTTGATCACCTCTCCTTAGCCCAAAACTACATCCCTTGCATTCGGTCCCAAGCCTTAACCTAAAATTAACTAGACTTAATTTGCCCTAGTGGGCTAGGGACACCAACTGGTCGGGTCCGGGCTAGTGTTAGATCACTGTGTCAAGTTAACCTATGTGTGCCTTATGCTCAGTGTCTAGAATGGTGGTTTAGGGATTCAATCCTGAAGGGCTTGTGTGCTGGTCTGCCTACCTGGCCAATCTCTGATTGGTGTCTAGGATTGGCAATCAGGGACCCAACACTCCCCTTACACCTGCCTGGCTGAGTACAGGGTTACTATAGGCTAGTTTGCCACCCTGATTGAGCCCTTAGTTTGGACTCTAGGTCTAGTCAGCTGTAGTCGGTCTGATCGAGTCTTGCATAAGCACTAGATCAGGAGTTTCATATCACCCACCTCCTTCACAAATGTCTGAACCCATGAAAAATTTGCAAGCCTAAATGAAAGCCTTAGCTGATCAAATGGCCCAGATGGCTACCCAAATGACTACCCAGATGACCCAGTTAACTCAGTTTGGTATTCAAACCAATGATAGAATTGACCATCTTGCCAATAGGTTTGATCAGTTAGAAGTCCGGATAGGGACCCCAGGAAAAACCCATGGGTCACAGTCTGAGCTAGATCCTGATTCCCCTCAACCTAGGAGGACCCCAAACCCTGATCCATACCGAGAGGTTGAACCTAGGAGAACCCCTCAGCCTGACCCATACTATAATACTGAACCTAGAAGAACCCCTTACCATGACCCTTATTATGATACTGAACCCAGGAAAACCCAATACTCTGACCCATATAGGGAGTCCAATCCTAGGAGAACCCAATACTCTGACCCATATAGGGAGTCCAATCCTAGGAGAACCCAATACTCTAACCCATATAGAGAGCCCAACCCTAGGAGAACCCAATATTCTGACCCATATAGGGAGTCCAACCCTAGGAGAACCCAATATCCTGACCCATATAGGGAGCCCAACCTTAGGAGGACCCCATACCATGATCCATCCTTATAACCTGACCATAGAGCTGACCCAAAATCCTATGACCCCAGATCCTATAATCCCATGACCCATAGATCTGCACCCTTGTCCTATAAGCCCAGAGAACCCATAACCCCTAAGTATCAATCTAGTACTAGTCAGGTTTCCCTTAGTCAACTTGAACCCCATAGGATTAGCACCCCTAAATATGAGCCCAGTAGTGAGCCAATACCCCTTAGGCAACCTTAACCTACTAGGATTAGTGTCCATAATCAGAAACCAGGACTTGGCCAATTTTCTCCTAGCCGACCTTCTCCAACCATTCCTGAGATTGACAAGGCTTACATTAACGCGGAAGTATATGAAGCTGATACAAGCCTAGTGGATGAGTATGAGGGAGAAGAGGAGACACCTTTAGATGACCTAGAATTAACTGACCCAATAGATACCCAGGTAGAAGCCAACCTAGAGATAGTTGACCTTGACCACATCCAACCTAAAGCTATAGTGGAAGAACAAATAGAGGAAGAGAACCTAGGTACTGCTACTAGAGCCTTACCTGAGGAAACCGAAGAGGAGAGCCAAATTATAGAGTCTAGTCCTAAAATACAAGGACCAGAAGAATTTATTAAGGACCTGATCTCTTTGAATCAGTACCCTCAGGATGAGCCTCCTCCTATAGTTCCCATTAGGGACCTCTTCCCTGAGATTAGTAACCCATCATTCCATTATGCAAACCCTGTAGATATAGCTCAACCTCGTAAGGTTAACCTAATTAGTATAGGATTAGTTCCTGACACCTCGTCTTTTATCCAACTTTATCCAACTAACCTTGAACATTTTTCCCTGCCCTACCAGACTAATTTTGAATCCACTTCCTATTTTTTGCCCTTTATAGACACCTCCAGCATTTCTAGGATTATTAGATTGCATTTAACTGAGATTAGCATATTGCATGCATTCATCATGCATGTTAGGTTTGCATCTTACTTCTGGCATACTCTTTGGAATTTGCTAGGAGTTCACTGTAAATTTTCATGTGCATGTCAAGCTAGGATCAAACCTAGGAAACCTATAATCTATTAGGTTTAGATCCAAAGAGTTTAATAAAACTTCCTTCTATAGGAATGCATAGTCAAGTCTGTTAGGTGTTTGTATGAGTCCTTTGAATCATTTGTTAGGAGTCTGCATGTGCCCAGCATGTTCACCACCTACACTAATTTTAAACAAACTGGCTAATTCCTGAAGATGGATCAAAGAATTTGATGTAGTGGATTCTATCTTGGTTAGGCTTAGGCCTAAAAGAAGCTTCATGCTCGTAGAGCCGGACCTTTTAAATTGATAGAGAAGGTTGGATCAAATGCCTAGGTGTTAGACATGCCTTCGGATTTGGGCATTAGTTCTACCTTCAATATTATAGACCTGGTTGAGTACAGGGAACCGGCAGCAATACCTAGTGAGGCTTTTGAACCTATTCCTTTTCATTGTGAGTGACCCTAACCCAGAGTGTCCACTAATAAATTTGGCCTGAGAGAGGAGAACGGATCGAGCGTATCCTGGACAATCAAGCCATTATGACCCGGGGCCACGGTTATCAACGCTTCCTGGTCTGATGGCAAGGCCGGCCAGAGTCAGACGATTCGTGGATTTCTTAAAAGGACTTGCAGCACCTCAACCCAGACCTCCTCGAGAGATATGTGAGCCAGCTTGATCTTCACTCGATAGGGTCGAGTTCCTCCCACCCCGGGAGAATTTGTGGGGACACCAAAGGCACCAGAATAAGACAGAGACTTTTCAGCCCTCTGTGGATTGATTAATAATTTATAAGTCCATCTGTAATAAGGCTTAGCCCATCTGAGTCCATTTTAGTTATTATTTGAGTCTTTTGAGTTATTATTTCAGTTCTGTACTAGTCAGCTTATGTTGAGCTAGTTCAGTCCAGTGTTAGTCAGCTCATGTCGAGCTAATTTTATTTTTTTGAGTCCTATTCAACCATATTGAAGACTCAAGACCACATCATACAAGTGAAGACCAAGTCCAACCAGATTGAAGACATGGAAGTATAGCATAAGTCCAACCCAGCTTGAAGATTTGAAGACCCCAGGAGGAAAAATTCAAAAAAATCCTGATTCCTTGCAGATGCCCAGATTCCCTTCCAGATGCCAAAATATATTCATATACCAAGGCATCCATGATTTTAGAGGTCCATCTGCATCCTAGCCCAAAGAAATCAAGCCCAGGCACCAAGCCCAAGCCCCTAAGAAGCAAGATACAAGGGAATATTCCTGCTACCTAGCTACCAGGCCACCCCAACTTCCAAAGGCCCAAACCCATGCACTCGAGCCCCTTTGGGCTGGCCTCTTGCTGCTCCTAGAAGCCCAACACTCCTCCCTAGGCATCCTTGGAGTGTTGGCCAAGTCAAGAGAATTTTTAGAGATTTTTTCTATCTAATGTTTCCTTATTTTCTAGCTAGGGTTTGAGAGGGAAAAGGATTCTTATGTAAAGACTTATGTGCCCTTACTTTGAGCCCAAGGTTAAGGGTCTATTTAAAGGACCCTAGCCTCTTGTATGAAGGAAGATTTTGATATGAAATAAACCTTGAGTTCTTATATTGTTTTGTGTGATTACCCTGCTGTGTGCATAAAGGGGTTTGAGAGTTCTTCTTCCCGATGTTTGCAACCATCTTCCTGCCGCCAACCATCCTTCCAGCCCCCTCCAAAACTTTCTTCCCTTTGCTATTTTCCTTTGTTTTCTTGATTTCCTCTAAGTTTTCTAACCCCTGACAGGTCGTTTGCAGGTCCCTGAGTTTGTACGAATCCAACGACTCCAGCCAAGCCTCAATCGGACCACCGAGCAGAAAGCCAGGTATCCGCGGGTCTTTGGCTCGGTTTTCCAGGCCGCATCCATTGAGGAACGAGAGATCCCTTCACTGCGATCTTCACTGGGCACTTCAATCTTATTATTGTAGGAGCACTTGCCCTAACCGAGGCTTCTCAGCCCCGGCGATCCTTCTTTAGTACTTTTCTAGATTCTAATCTGCATGCTTGGCTTCAAAAATTCATACAAAATTCCTTACAACTAATTTTGATCTAAAATTTGGGAATTAATCACCTAACCCCACACATAAAACATATAAAAAGAATTGCATGCATATTAGTCCCGCATCAATGGCCTTCTTTTATAGGCAACCGATTGTAGTCATTTTGATTTAGTTACAGATTAAATAGTATATAATTGAGCCTCCTGCTTATTTTTTATTATTTATTGTTCTTTTTCTTAGTAGATGATTTATGTTTCTTTATAAATTTCATAGTATATATCTGCATCTTACTGAACATGTTATGCTTTAAGGTTAGTTTCATTATTGCAAATCTTTTATTTTAATACCATCCGTAGCTTTGTTACAATCAATTATGATTTTTTAAATAATTTTTAAAAAACTTGCATGCATAAAAACATAGACCTGTCAATTGATTAAAGTACATATTCTACATGATTAGTACAATTATTTAATTTTTGTATAGATAGGAGAAATATGTACGGTGATCAATTGAATGTCCAGTTTAGACAGTTTGAGAATTGCAAATAATTTTATAGGTGCTTATAGTAATCAAACGGTATAGATAGAATTGCAGATATATTTTGGATATTATTTCCTTTTAGTTCTCCTCATATATATTTATTTGTATGAGGAGAACTAAGGGAAAATGATGCCAAAATTTTTCTGGAACTTCTATTGCGTATCCTTTGGTTACTGTAAATGACCTATATAATTAATGCAATTCTTGAATGGGATATGACCTCTTTACCTATTAGTTGGTGATAGGATGCATTTAATAATATTATAATTGATGTATTAAATAAACTTATTTTAAATTTATTATGTTCTTATCAATATTTGTTTATTTCAGTTAGTTTTATCTTACAATGGATAAGAGTTGGATAACTAAACTGAGGAATAGCAAAGAATATCTGGATGGAGTACAGAATTTTTTTAAATTTGGTATGGAGAGAAGTAGTATCAATGGGAAGATTTTATGTCCATGGCGAAAATGTATAAATTCCAGTTCTCTATATCCAAATATTATTGAAGAACATTTGGTATGGAATGATTTTTTAAGAGGTTATACTGAGTGATTTTTTCATGGAGAGTCAAGGTTACAATCTACATGTAACCAAATCTCTAACATGGAACATATACCTGATTTTGGATCCAGTAATCAACAGAAAAATCTTGCAAGAGATGATATCAGGGGTTTGCTCAGAGATGCTTTTGAATATGGTGCTCAACATCCTGGAGATTGCAGTGGAGGACAAGTAGCAGCTGGGTTACCTGAGGATCCTATATTTACTGAATCAATACATGATGGAGAGCCGATACCTCCAACTAATGTTGGAACAGATCATTATCAGAAGCTGATAAGAGATGCAGATCAAGAATTATATGCCGGTTGCAAGAACTTTTCAAAAATTTATTTTCTTGTGCATTTGTTTCATATAAAATACTTGAATGGATGGTCTGACAAGAGTTTTACTATGTTGCTCAAGTTGTTAAAAGATGCATTTCCTGAAGGTACTAGTTTACCAACATCTTGTTTTGAAGCCAAAAACTAGTAAAGGAATTGGATCTTGGATACGAAAAGATTCATAGCTGTCCAAATGATTGTATATTATATCGGGGAGAACATGCCGATCAAGACTCGTGCCATGTGTGTGGATGTTCACGATGGACGAAGCAAAAAGAAAATGAGAGCGAGGGATTAGATGAATTGGATGCAACACAAATTAAACAAAAGCCGGCGAAGGTATTACGCTATTTTTCTCTTGTACCTATATTGAAAAGGATCTATGCATCATCAAAGACAGCTTCGTTAATGAGATGGCATGATGAAAGCCGTACAAAAGATGGAATGCTGAGACACCCAGCGGATAGTTTAGCATGGAAAGCATTTGATGACAGACATCCTGATTTTGCATCTGATGCTCGTAATGTCAAGCTGGGTTTAGCCAGTGATGGATTCAATCCATTTCAGATCTTAAGTTCTGTCAATAGCACCTGGCCAGTTGTTCTGATTCCTTATAATTTGCCACCATGGATATGCATGAAACAGTCTTCACTTATTTTATCAATGGTCATTCCAGGTGATAAGGGTCCAAGCAATGATATTGATGTTTTCTTACAACCTTTATTAGATGTATTGAAATAACTGTGGGAGGGTATCAGTGCAATTGATGCTTCGAATGGCCAAACATTTAATCTGCGGGCAGCTCTATTATGGACTGTTAATGATTTTCCTACATATGCTAATTTATCTGGCTGGAGCACTGAGGGACGAGTTGCATGTCCTTCTTGTGGTGAATCAACCCATTCAATTTGGTTAAAACATGGAGGAAAGTTTTATTATATGGGACATCGTCGATGGTTAGAGACAAATCATCCATTTCGATTTCAGAAGGATTTATTTGATGGTACTATAGAGTTGGGATCTGCTCCAATTCTACCTTCTGGTTATGATATTCGAAGACAAATGCTTGGTATCAGACACAGTTATGGCAAGATGACAAAGTCCTCGAAAAAGTGAGGAAGAGATGATGTTGAGACTTCGGTACAAGAAAAAGTATCGAAGGAAGTCAATACTTTCACCTTAGATACGGCAGTGTTCGAGGATCCGGATAATTTTTTTGAAGTTGAAAATAATGATGATATAATAACAGCATCTACCCATCAGCATACTAAACAATTATGGAAGAAAAGAAGCATATTCTTTGACTTACCTTATTGGGAGCATAATATATCCGGCATAATCTTGATGTTATGCATATAGAAAAGAATGTTTGTGATAATTTGATTGGAACAATATTAAATCTTGATGGAAAGACTAAAGATAATATGAAGGCGCATCTTGATTTAAAAGAAATAGGCATCCGACATGAACTTCATCCATAAGTGCTTGCAAATGATAGAACTTATATCCCTCATGCATGTTATACAATGTCTAGTCGAGAAAAAGATCTCTTCCTAACAGTTTTAAAGAATATCAAAGTTCCTGATGGATATGCCTCAAATATTTCATGATGTGTGAATCTGAAAGAGCGCAAAATTTCAAATCTTAAAAGTCATGATGGACATATATTAATGCAAGATATTTTTCCATTGGCTTTAAGGTCGTCAATGCCGAAACAAGTTATTATAGTTGTATTTCAGTCATCATTCTTCAAGGCATTATGTTCTAAGGTTCTTGATCCTCAGGAGCTTGATCAGTTGCAGTCTCAAGTTGTACTTACATTATGTCAGATGGAAAAGATTTTTCCTCCTGGATTTTTTATGATTATGGTTCATCTACTCATTCACCTAGCTTCGGAAGCTAAACTTGGTGGACCGGTACAATACAGATGGATGTACCCTATCGAGAGGTAATGCTATAAAATTTAAATTTTATAATTTATATATCATTTTTATTATTTAATGTGATATTAATATTGATAAATATCATACTTTTTGAAGGTATCTTGTATGTTTGAAGGATTATGTACGAAACAAAGTCCATCCTAAGGACTCAATAGCAGAGGGATATATTGCTGAAGAGTATTTAATATTTTGTTCAAGATATCTCAAAGGTGTAGAGACTGTATTCAATCGACCTCAACGTCATGGTGATACTATGGAAAATGCAGATCTATACAAATTTGTATCATCCGGAAGATTTATAGGAAAAGCTGAAAGTATTGTTCTTGACCATAAATCCTTGTCACAAGCAAACTGTTATGTATTGCTACATAGTGACATAATATCTGATTATCGTAGGTTAGTCTATCTACACATGGATGATACTAAATATTAGACATGTTGTTGTCAAACTTATATTTGATTGTCATGCAGTGAATTTTTAGCTGTACAAAGACAAGCCAATCATTCCACTCGTCCTAATCCAAGGATTGAACA
This sequence comes from Areca catechu, assembly GCA_021397845.1. Classification (NCBI taxonomy): domain Eukaryota; kingdom Viridiplantae; phylum Streptophyta; class Magnoliopsida; order Arecales; family Arecaceae; genus Areca; species Areca catechu. The sequence continues at coordinate 125,740,990 of CM038042.1, forward strand.
AAGATGGTTGGTTGAGTTATTCCCTAAATGGCTTGCCATCAGGTTAGTATATATAAGTCATGTAATAATTTTATATACATTTAACATCAAATAAGTAATCGATAATTGATATTATATTTTCTAGGTAATGGTACTGATGGAGAAAAATAGTTTAGCAGAACTAATAGCACTTGCCAGAGGTCCAAATTATATTATGAACAAATATAATGGTTTTATTATAAATGGCTTTAAATTTTATACCAAGGAGCGCGAGAAACTTAGAAAATCTCAGAACAGTGGTGTTATGGTAGAAGCAGATGAAAAATCTTATTATGGTATACTTAAAGATATTTTGGAGTTAGATTATTATGGAAATTTTAAAGTTGTATTATTTCGATGCGATTGGGTGGATATAAATACACTGAGAGGTTTGAAAAAGGACTCAAATGGATTCATACTTGTCAATTTTTCAAGATTGATACATACGGGTGTGTTATTGAAGGATGATCCATTTATCTTTTTATTTCAAGCTCGACAAGTTTTTTATGTACAAGACATGAAAGATAAAGAATGGGCTACTGTTATTAAGACAAAACCTAGAGACTTGTATGACATAGGAAAAAGGGTGGAAGAAGATGATGATGATACTTACACTCAGTGTATGCCTTATAATATTATGCCGGATGATCATATAAATGATACAACCATTTTGGTTAGGTTGGATTCCGAGGAAGGTACAATTGGTTGATTATGACAAGTAGTTTATAAGATGGTTTACATTTTTGCATTAATGATTATGTTATCTTTTAAATTGTAATTCATTTTCATTATAATTTGATTATAATGTTGATTGACTTGTTTTTAAATAATACAGGTTAGGTACACCATGCCTCGAAGGAAGTGATTAGCAGATGTACAGTTTTAGTTTTCCCAGATCGAGGCTGGTACTTCTTCAGCACAGCAGCCCGAGGGCAGTCGATCAGTTTCACATCGGTCTGATGCCAGTCCCTCTATTTCTGCACATCAGGTCGATGCTACTCCTCTACACCTCGGGATGACGCTATTCCCTTCGAGTCCGCACATCACGATCCTCCTATGGATCATCCTGATGACTTGCTTATCGTCGATGACATACAGATACAGGGTATGTAATTTAATAATTCTATCTCATTTCAATTCATGCATATGCAATAGTTTTGATATACAATGTTCTGTATTTTTTTTTTGTAGATGGATCCGGGAGATCAGGCGTAGGCTAGGACCCATACTAGTCCATGATGTGTGGCAGTTACCTGAGGGCGAGAGGATAGTGATAGAGTGCAACAAGCTAAGGCAGCCTATTAAGAAAGGTGCTAGCTTGTTGACTAGCTTTCTAGGGACAGTAGCACGCCGGGGTCAGCTATGTCTCTTAAATTATTCGAAGTGGAATGACATGCTTCCTGCTTATAAAGTAGAGATGCTTCGAGTTGTACGGCTAAAAAAATTGATATATTATTTTATATCTTAGATTTTTAACAGTTGAATTGCTTATTTCATTTAATACATATTTTATTATTTATTTAAATTATAGAGCAAGTTCGTTCTCCCTCCAGATACTTCTGATTTTGTGCTTAAGTCTCTCAATTGCAAGTGAAAAGAATATAGGGTAAAGTTGAAGGGAGACTACATGCGAGAGGGTAGGACAGATGAGCAGGTTGCAGCTACCTGTCCTCTTGATGTTCATCCTCATCAGTGGAGGAAGCTGGTGCACTATTGGTTCTCCGAGAGGGTACAGGTTGTGTAGCATCATCAAACACTTCGAAATTTATTAATTTTCACTCATCATAATTTTATTTATTCAATATATAACATAGTTTTAATTTTATTTTGTAAATATATTCTGTTATTGGTAGAGCTGCACGAGCAGCTCAGTCTGTTCCTTACACAGTGGGGTCTAAGAGTTATGCATGGCTCAGGCATGAGTTTGTATGTTTCTCATCCTATAATACTTTTAGTATACTTATAGTTTTAACATCATGTATCATCATGTATCATGCATGTGCCATGTATCATGGAACAGGGGTATAAGATGTGTTATATTTTGGATTTTTTTGTAATATTTATTCTTTATATAGGCTGATCGCAAGGGAGGGAGCCTGGTAAGGTGGAGTTCTATCGGATGACTCACGTTCACCAAGATGGCAGTTTTGTTCGGGAGGAGTCCAGAGATATATATGTAAGTTTTTTTATTAATATTATATTATGATTTATATTTTTATTTTTATTAAGTAGTGATATATGTGTTTTTTATAAAATATAGAATAGGGCTACCTCTATGATCTCTGAAAGTGCTGGTGAGGGTTCATCAACTACTCAGAGCAGTCGCATCGAGGCCGAGGTATTCTAGAAGTTGATAGGACCAGAGCGTCCTTGACGAGTGAGGGGTTATGGGATTGGAGTTACCCCTACTTAGTTATCTGAGATGAGTAGATATATTCGAGATACTAGAGAGAATCATGATCAGTTACATATTCGTCAGCTCTAGGAGAAGATAGCAGAGCTCCGACAGACACGTGATGCAGACAGAGTAGAGATGCAGACCATTAGGTCTCAGCTAGAGCATGTTACATCTGTGCTTCATATGTTCATGTCATCTCAGGTAAGTAATTATTTATTAATTTTGTATGTATCTAATTCTTTATAATATATATAATGTATGTATCATAATTCCTGATGTATATCTTGCAGGTTCCTGGTGCATCTACGAGTCGTAGACCTGACGACGACCAGCCTCCCGCAGATCAGTGATGCTAGTTATTTTTTTATTATTTTTGTATGTCTTTTTGTTTATTTGAACTTGGATTGGCACTTTTATATATATATATAATCTTTATGATTGGTTTGTATTTATGTTTCTGTATGTTGGATGTGATACAGGTTTGAATATTTTTATTTGTTTGTGTATGTTGGATGTGAAACAGGGTTGAATGTTTTTATTTGTTTGTATATGTTGGATGTGATACAGGTTTGAAGAATTTCATTTTGATGATGTATACAGGTTGTGTTGTATGTATATAGGTATAGCTATCTATTTAATTTAAAAAAAAAAAAAAAATTCTGCCGATGCTTTAAAGCATCGCTAGTTTTAAGTCTAGCGATGCTTTAAAGCATCGCTAGAGTTAAGTCTAGCGATGCTTTAAAGTATCGCTAGAGTTAAGTTTAGCGACGCTTTAAAGCGTCGCTAGGATTTAAATTTAGCCACACTTTAAAGTGTCGCTAGACTTAAAACTGGCGATGCTTTAAAGTGTCGCTAAATTTAAACCCTAGCGACGCTTTAAAGCATCACTAGGTACAAACTTAGCGACGCTTTAAAGCATCGGGAAATGCCAATCCTTTTAAAAAGCATCGACAGGTGGCGTCCCCATGCTTGCATAGGCGACGCTTTGGCGATGCTTTGAAAAGCATCGAGAGGTCTCTTGGCGATGCTTAAAAGCATCGATAAAGGCCAAAAAAAGCATCGCTAAAGTCCTGTTTCACTGTAGTGAGTTTCCCCTTCATCCTATCCCAAGTCTATATTGTTCTTCTTTCCCAAACCAAATCCTGTCGTCAAGTGACATTCAAAAGGAATTGATTTCATTGTGAGAACCTAAATTCTTGGATTTTGAAACTCCAAGCCCGTAACCTTTCGCCACTTCATTTTGTCATTGACATGTTCCTTTTAACAATAAATCATGATGTTCCAGGGGAATCCGTTTTAGTCCGCAAACTACTCATTACTCACAAGTAATTTAAATTTTAAAATATAACATTCCATATATGCTAGCAAAATAAAAAGTTTAAATAAACAAATAACTATTTTATGTCCATGTCCAACAACCAAAATCAATGTTTATTAAAAAATTTTGAAGTGACAAACAAGTAGACAATAAAAAGAATCAAGCTCATGGACTCAAATTTATGTCAATATTTAGAAAAATATCTTCTTGAGTTGCAATATTCCCATCACTTCCATCTTTCCTTGTATTGAAATCATTTCCATCACTTTCACCATGATCACCCTCTAAATCTTCCAAGTTCAATGTATCTACAAAATTAAAAAAATAAATCACATCTCTTGAAATTATAATCATATTTTATTCATAAAGTATATAATAAAATAATTTTCTCACTATCATTATTATTATTTTGAATAGAACATAATGTCAATTCATGATGAAAAGTCTCCAATTCCTCACTAGTTGACTCTGATAGCTCATCAACTAACACCCATTCATCATTATCACCAAGCAATTCAAAGTCAATAGGATTATAGTTCTGACCCTTGAAATAAGACACGTGTTAAATATTTATTGGCTTGAAAATTATAAAACAATAAGTAAATAAAAATAATTGTATATCATTTATAACAAAACTATATTTGTTGTAGTCTTAAATTGTTGTGCACAAATACTAGATCATTAAGCTTTTGATGCTCTAACCTATTTCTCCTTTTAGAATGAATATGTTCAAAGATGCTCCAATTTCTCTCACACCAAGATGCACTATAAGTTTGGCTTAAGACACGAATAGCTAACTTTTGCAAATAAGGTGCACAACTTTCATAGGTGACCCACCATTCATCTGAATACAAAATATTGTATTTGTTAAAATAGAATGCAATTGAATAAACTTTATATAAATGAAAGCATAAAGACAAAATCAATGAAAAAGCTTACTTGGAGCCAAGTAATTTCGATCATTTATAGTCAATGAGCATCTAAAGTCATCCTCTGCATTCTAGATAACCTCGTCTTATCCATTAATTTTTCTTACAAAGTGGATTACCAAATGAATACCTTTCTATAACATCTAAAAGTCCATAAATACTACGAGAGTGTTTCTCCATAAGCTCTGAATCATATTGAAAACATGGATTCAACCAAAATCCAGCTGCACGAAGATTTTGGCATAATTGCAAATCCCACTGGAAATCAATTATCCTTAAATAAGGTTCCACTGTAGCCTTTCTCCTTCTAAACCTCTTGATCATTTCATTTCTAGCTTGATGCATAGCATAATATAAGTAACCCATTGAAGGCTTATCATCACTATCAACAATCCTCAAAACTCGAATTAAAGGCTCTATTAATTTAATAATGGTTGCACATTTATTTAAAATAAAAAATTAAGTACATCATCAACGAACCATTTTTCTTTACTATCCTTAGTATAAGCTGAACTTGCCCACTCTCTAGAAGTCACCATTGGTTTTAATGCATCTTTGTGGCCTAATATGATTTATAAAGTAATAAAATTTGTAGCAAAACATGTGGGTGCTGGACGAGTTATCTCCTTTCCACCAGTAATTTCTTTTTATCAAATACAAAGGATAACAACCATTATAAATATATTTTATAATACCTGTAGCATGGGCTACTATATCCTTGATTGAAGCTAATTTTTCAATACCTTGCATGATGAGATTAAGCCAATGAGCAACACAAGGTGACCAAAACAATGCAGGAAAGTCTTGCACTAACTTTTTACCAGCAGCAACATAGTTTGTAGCATTACTATGCCAACGCTTTTGAGAAGCGTTGGCAAAAACAAAGGTTAATGACACTTTTAAGCATTGGCAGGTCCACCATTTTCTTTCCCCTGATCGAACCTTAAACACATTCTTTTTGCTGTGCGCCACCCCTCCGTTTCCCCTCCTCCAAGATCCCTCCCTCCTCCTTCATCTCCTCCGGCATCACCGATCACCCATCCTCCCAAGCTCCCTTCCAAAACCCATTCCATCATCTTCTCCCAACCCCCCGGCCCTCCTCGTGCCTTATAGATCCCCTCCGGTGTGGTCCGTGGAGATGATACCCAAGTGGAGCACTCCCATCTCTCACTAAGCAAATGGATTCCCTTCTTCAATGCCAATGTCGAGGAGTTCATCGCCTCAGATCCCGTTTGCAGCCCCAAGTATCCCTCTCCGGTGACCTTTTTTTAAAATTTTTGTGTTATCATTTGGTGATATCGGATATTGTTAATTTTTTTTGGTCTTAGGATATGATTTGGGATTTATCTAAGTTTTTTTTGTAAATTTTCTAGAATTGTTCTTGTTATATCCATGTATAGAAGCTTTATCAAAAAAAAAATCATTGAAAAACCCTGACCTATGGGATGCCCTATAGATCAGGACTTCGAGAAGGTCAAACAGTTTAATACAAGGTCATGGTCGGGGGAGATCCCCCAATCTAACCATATTTTTTAATAATATTTTATTTTTTAAGTAAAAACAATTCAAAATAACAAGTTGCTATTTTATATATAAATCTAAAGTAGTATTACATCAAAAATAATAATAATAAACTGAGTCTAGGTTGGATCATGTATGGGTTAGGATCAGATCTAGATCCCACTTGTGTAGGGTTCATAAAGTTATATACCTGAATATAATATATAATCATATTAAGGCAAGTCCAAGTTGGATGAACTTCTAGTAGAGACCCAACTATAGAAAGTTTCATGGCTCTATCTTCGAACCCATCCCGCTTCAAGTTTAGGTTGGGAATAGGTCTAAGAAATTTAATTAAATAACAATCCCTGATATAATAGAATTCAAAAGTTTCTACCAGAAAACAATAAGAGAGTGCTTGTCAACTAAGGCCCAACCATGATCTAAAGTTTTTAGCAGATCCACGTCCTCTTCTCAAGTTTTTAGCAGAAAAGAAAACAACTTTGTGTTGCTGAAAGCTTAATATAATCAAGAAGGTTTATGGTGTATGTAGTATTACATTACACATGGCAAAAACATTATTCCCTAAGTTCATGAGAATATAACATTTAAGATGTATTGGCTTGTACTAACATGAATCAAAGATATGCAATTTCGGGTTCTTTTTTAGGGGTACATGGAAATTATTTAAGATTTAGTAATCTTATTGGAAAAATATATATGGAAACTAGTTTAGGTCCGATTTATGTGCCCATTGAAAACTAGTACTTCTTTAATTCTTACCATTCTTAACTATTGTGAACTTGGTACAATGTAAAACTATAGGCTGGGAAATGGCTTTTACCTAAAATGAGTAGGTGACATGCTTGTGAAGAAAACCCTGGTCTTCCTAACATGATAAAATGTTAGCATATGGATTAATGACTGGGTTGGGTGGGTCAGTTGTGCCTTAATATTCTTTGCATCTCATATTGGCTAAGCAACAATGATTGTAGGCCATTCCAATATTTTGAAATTTGGTTGGCAAACCCATACTCATCACCTCCCCTCATTTTGACCAAATTCAGCATTAAAATGCCTTTATCCTAAATCTAGTTAGGGCAGCTACGACCATTGGTGAAACATGATCAAAATTAGGCAAATTTTTTCAACACACTCATCTACATACTATCTTGAAGATTTTTCTGAGTTTTAAAAGGATTTATTTGATTGAAATTGTGTTTTCTCCGTCAAGGTCCTAGCCATCTATGACCTATAATTCTTGACAACCAAAAATAGACAATCGCTACATAAAACTTGGCATAACTTAAAGAATATATTAATAATAAATAGGTTTTGACCAAGTAATGAGTTTGTAGCTTTGAATATTTAATTTAGATGCTCTATACCCATACCTCCTTGCTTCATAAATGAAAAGAAATTTGGACACATTTATTATTGCATAATTTTGTATACACATTTAATATTGCATTATTGTATAATTTATAATTGAGCCAAGTCGAGCATGAACTTGAGCCGAGCTTAAATAGCTTGTGAGCAAATGACTCAACTCGATTCATTTGCATTCCTAGTTTTGACTGACTTGTGCATGCCATAACATAGGTGTTACAGATATTAATGCACATAATCAAGGCTAAAGCCTTTATGGACCTTTCAAGTAACTACCTAGACCAAGCTTATAAAAAGGCTCCAAGCCTAGGATGTTAGCACATTACATCTAAAACTATTCAAATTTTATTCTAGTACTCTTGAAAAATATAAATTATCTGATTTATAAAAAAAATAATTACTAACTTTAGGAGCCCAATCACTATATGACCTTGATAAGATCTGGTTGATGAACTACATCAGTCTACCCAACTAGAGTTGGAAGAGGTCTACCCATTCATTTTCTTTTAGAGTCCTCCCCTTTGTTCTTCCCACCCTCCTTTGAGACAAAACCTGGTTCAAAATCATCATATTTTTTACCAGATTTTGGAAAGTGAGTATCAAGTTAGAGACCAACTTGTATTGTATTAATTTAGCCAACTGATCCAGACTGAGTCATGTGACAGAGAAACACATAGGATTTTTAATATATATATATATATACATGGTCTCTAAGTTTCCTTAGCTCCGGTTGAAGGCAAGCTAATATTAAATGAGGCTTGACTGAATCCAAGCTAGGCCAGTGAATGCTATGCCATAAAATATTAAGGTAGAATTGTAATAATATAAAATAAGATAAAATTTAAAGCTAGAGCTAAACTTCTACCCTTTCTAAATACTATTTTGGATTTAACCCAAAAAACAGAAACAAGATTTTAAGATTTTTTTGAGTTTGCTTGACCATCTAATTTTAGTTGCATTTAAGATTTGTTTATTATTATAAATCTTTCATTTCAATACCATGTATAGCTTTGCTATGATCAATTATGGATTTTTAAATATTTTTTATAAAACTTGCATTGCATAGAAATATAGACCCATCAATTTATTAATGTACATATTGTATAGCATCCGTACATTTATTTGATTTTTGTATAGATGGGAGAATTATGTATAGTGGTCAATTGATTTTCCAGTTTCGATAGTTTGAGAATTGCAAATAACTCTATAGGTACTTATGGTAATCAAGCGATACAGATAGAGTTTTAGATATATTTTAGACAGTATTTTCTTTTAGTTCTCCTCAATATCTTTAGCCGTGTGGGGAGAACTAAAGAAAAATGCTGCCAAAATATTTTCAAAGTTCTTATTGCATATCGTTTGATAACTATAAATGACCTATATAATTAATACAATTATTGAATGAGATAGGACATATCTTTACCTATTAGTTGGTGATAGGATGCATTTATTAGTTAACCTATGTTATTTTTTACATAATTTTTAAAAAAAATTATTTGGTACATTGTTATTGATTGAAGAATTTTTTCTGTATTTAGATAACTTGAAAGTTGGATCATTTAATCCTAAAATAGATAAAAGTTGAATAAATAAACTTAGAAATACCAAAGAATATTTAGATGGAATTCGTGATTTCATTAAATTCGGTATGGACAGAAGTAGTTTGAATGAAAAGATTTTATGTCCATGCCGATAATGTGTTAACAGTTCCTGTCTAGATCCACAAATAGTTGAAGAACATTTGATATAAAATCATTTTGCAAGAGGTTATACTGAGTGGGTTTTTCATGGAGAACTTATGTTGCCAATATCAAGTAATCAACCCTCGTCTGATCCTGGGTCTAGTAATATGCAAGAGAATCCTGTAGGAGATGATGATATAATGGATTTGATCATAGATACTTTTCGACATGGTGTTCAGAACTTTGGAGGTTTAGCTGATATACATGCAACAACTAGAATATGTGAAGGTTCTACATTCATTGAACGAACATATATCAATGAGCAGATGCAACCATCAACTTTTGAGTCAGCTTGGTATTATAATTTAATGAAATAAATAGATGAATAATTATATTCAGACTATTTAAAATTTTCTAAGATCTCTTTTTGTATACATTTATTCCATATAAAATATAAGAGTGGATGGTCCAGAAAGAGTTTTACCATATTTCTCATGTTATTAAAGGATGCATTTCCAGAAGGCAATGGTTTACCATCCTCTTATTTGAAGCAAAAAAAATTGTCAACAATCTGGATCTTGGATATCAAAAGATTCATAGTTGTCCAAAAGATTGCATGTTATATCATAGTGAAAATATTAATCGAAATCATGCAATGTATGCATATCTTCATGATGAACAACTCACGAAGGAGATGAGAATGATGTTGTGAATGGAATAGATACACTTCAGCGTACAAAAAAATTGATGAAGGTATTGCATTACTTTCGTCTTATTCCTTGATTGAGGAGGCTATATTCATCATTGAAAATAGCTTCATTAATGAGATGGTATGATGAAGGGCATATATAGGATGGAATGTTAAGACATCCGGTAGATAGTTTAGCATGGAAAGCATTTAATTCTAAAAATTTTGATTTTTCCTCTAATATTTATAATGTTCAGTTGGATTTAGCTTCAGATAGTTTCAATCCTTTTCAGACTCTAAATTCTATATATAGCACTTGGCCAGTTGTTCTAATACCCTATAATTTATCACTATGGTTGTGCATGAAATAATCCTTATTTATCTTGTCAATGGTTATTCTAGGTGATAAGGATCCAAGAAATGATATTAATATTTTTCTACAACCTTTAATAGAGGAATTGAAATAGTTATGAGAAGGTGTCGATGCAATTGATGCTTCCAATGGTGAAACATTTAAATTACGAGTAGCTTTGTTATGGACTATTAATGATTTTCTAGCATATGTCAATTTATCTGGCTAAAGTATAAAGGGATGGGTTGCATGCCCTTGTTATGCAGAATCGACACATTCAATTTGGTTAAAATTTGAAGAAAAAATTTATTATATGGGACATCGTTGATGGTTAGAACCAAATCATTTATTTCATTTTCAGAAAGATTTATTTGATGGTACCATAGAAATGGGATGTGCACCTATTCTACCTTCTAGAACTAATGTTCGTAGATAAATAGATTCCATTAGTTACATATATGGTAAATTCTCGAAGTCTTCAAAAAAAAGGGATGATCAAAAAGGATTAGCAGAAGAAGTGACTACTGGTACTATGGATGCACAGGTATTTGAAGATCCTGAATATTTTTTAAAAAATAAAACTGAGAAAGATGTACAGATAGCATCTATAAATCATCCCAGCAAACATTTATATAAGAAAAGAAGTATCTTCTTTGACTTATCTTATTAGGAACATAATCTTATTTGGCGTAATCTTGATGTCATGCACATAGAGAAATTATTTGTGATAATCTGCTTAGAACATTATTGAATCTTGATGGAAAAATCAAAGATAACATGAAAGCATGACTAGATTTATAAGAATTAGATATCGACATGAGCTTCATCTAAAAATGCTTATTGATGATAGAATTTATTTGCCTCCTGCATCTTATATAATGTCTGCTCAAGAAAATAAATTTTTTTTGATAGTATTGAAAAATATTAAAGTACCTGATGGATATGCATTAAACATTTGAAGGTACATGCATCTTAAAGACCAGAAAATTTTTAATATTAAAAGTCATGATGGTCACATATTGATGCGAGATATCTTTCCAATGGATTTAAGATCATCAGTGCTTAAACAAGTTATTGTAGTTATAATTTGGTCATCATCATCTTTAAGGCATTATGTTTAAAAGTTATTGATCCTAGAGAGCTTGATCAGTTGGAGTCTAATATTATGATTACATTTTGTCAAATGGAGAAGGTTTTTCTACCTAAATTTTTTACTATTATGGTGCATCTACTCATTCACTTAGTTTCGAAAGTCAAGCTTGGTGGACCGGTATACTATATATAGATGTATCCTATTAAGAGGTATTATTATCAATTTTTAATCTTTATATAATTTTTAATAAAAGTAGCATCATAATAATGTATAAATAAATTTTTAAATATTGCAGATATCTTGTGCAATTGAAAGATTATATATGAAACAGAGCCTATTCAGAGGGTTTGATTGTGGAAGGATATATTGCTGAAGAGTGTTTGACATATTATTCAAGATATCTTCAAGGTATAGAGACTGTATTTAATAGATCTCAATGGCATAGTGATTAAATAGACAATGCAGAATTATATATGTTGAGTAATGGAAAGATGTAAAAGTATTGTATTGGATTAGAAATTAATTACACAAGCATATCATTATATGTTACTTCATAGTGAAATAATATCTTACTATCAAAGGTTAGTATATTTAATGCATTTCAAGTTTAAAATCATATCTTATTTTTTATTCTAAATTAATAAATATAAATTTTATATAGTGAATTTTTAATGTCTCAGCAACAAGCTAATCATAGCACTCAACCTAATCCAAGGATTGAGGAGTGATGGTTAGTCGAGTTATTTTCAACATGGTTTTCAAAATAGGTTTGACATATATTTAAAGAATATATGGATAGAGTTATAATCAAATAACTTGTTAACATTTCTTATTATTTTTTAGGTATCAACAATAATGGAGAGAAATTATTCAGATGAATTAATAGTCATGGCTCGAGGACCTAACAAAGTTGTCATCAGTTATAATGGTTTCATAATTAATGGTTTTAAATTTCATACTAAAGATCGTGAGAAATTTAGAAAATATATAGAATAGCGGTGTTATAATGGAAGCTGATGGAAAAACTTATTATGATATACTTAAAGATATATATGAGTTAGATTACCATGGAATCTTTAAAGTCATATTATTTAGATGTGATTGGAAGATATAAACTCATCAAGGGATTTAAAAAAAGATGTTAATAGATTTACACTTTTAAATTTTACAAGGTTGATACATACTAGTGTCTTATTAAAGGATGATCCATTTATTTATTTTTTTAAGCTCGTCAAATATTTTTTATACAAGATGCGAAAGATAAAGATTGGGCTACTATTATTGAAACAAAATCTAGGGACTTATATGATATGAAAAAATAGTTAGAAGATGATGAAGATGATGATACTTATACGCATTCCATGCCATTCAATTTTATGCCAGGTGATGATGTACATTCTACAGTATCCTTGGTTATGATGGAATTTGAAGAAAATATTAATGCTTGATTCTTATTGATATTAAATTTCGTAATGTATGCAATTTATAGTAATTATTATGTTAAATTAATATTTATCTTTACTAATTCTGACTCTGATATAAATGATAGGTGACACTATGCCTCGCTCGTGATGATTTGTTGGTGTGCAGTTGCAGCACTCACGGACAGAGGCCGGCCCTTTTGCTTCGGTACAGTATGCTGAGGCCAGTACTTCTTCAGCACGGGAGGTTCATGCCGGTCCTTCATCGATACTGGACGTTTCATCCAGTCCTTTGGCATATTAGTGTACTACATGTCCATCATCCTCAAGGCATCATGATCCTCCCATCGATGTAGTAGATAATGAGCTATACATTCAGGATAATTTATTTTTTTATCCTTGGATAAAATTTCATTACACTTTTTACTATAGCTTACTTTTATTTATTTTTATCCAAACAGATCTGGAAGGGTTACACGTAGGCGCGGGCCCATAGTAATACAGGATGTCTGGCATATGCATGAGGGTGAGAAGATAGTGGTTGAGTGCAATTAGCTGGGACAGCTAATTTAAAAAGCCGCCAGCTTATTGAGTTCATTTTTAGGAACAGTTGCACGGAGGCATTAGCTTTGTCCACTGAGTTATGCAAAGTGGAATGACATGCTTTCGATGTATAAAGTTGAGATTTTACGAGTTGTGCAAGTAAAAAATTGGTATTAAATTTTTTGTTATCTTGCATAGTTGATATATTATGCCATGTTTTTATTCTTTCAGTAACAATATTTTATTTCGACATAGTATTAGATGGAGGATTGGTGGATTTTATATTTCTTTATATTCTTTTAGTATATGCATGATTATTTCTAACATTTACTTGACTTACTAATTATTTTCTTTTGCATTCTAAGTTTGTACTCCCTCCATCCGCTAATGAATTTGTACTAAAGTCTCTCAACTAGAAATGGAAAGAATATAAAGCATAAATGAAGATGAAGTACAAGTTGTTGGGTATGACAGAGGAGCAAGTAGTTGGTACTTGTCCTCTTGATGTACCCCTTCATCAATAGATGGAGTTGGTACATTTTTGGTTCTCCAAGAGGGGACGAGTATCTTCTAATTTCTTTGAAGCAAGTTTATTAAAATATTTAGTTTATATTATATATTATACATATATATACATTACTTTCAGGATATAAAAAGTTATCTATTTATTTTGTAAACATAGTCTTATATTGGTAGAGCTACACGAGCAGCTCTATCTGTTCCCCATACATCGGGATCCAAAAGTTACGTGCGAGTCAGATAAGAGTTCATAAATTTTTTAAACTATAAACTTATATTTTTAATATTAAAATATTTATATATTTTAATGAAACTAATATTATATATCATGAAAAATGTACGCGATATATATATGTATCATGGATGATGTATCATGATATATATATGTATCGTGGATGATGTATCGTGATACATATATGTATCACAGGCGATGTATCATGATACATATGTGTATCACGGATGATATATCACGATCATATATGTATCGCAGATGATGTATCATGGATGTTTCTATCGCGATACATATATGTATTGTGGATGATGTATCACGATATATATATGTATCATGATATACATATGTATTGTGATACTTAAATAATTTTTAAATTTGTTTGAATTATTTGCTTAAAATTATAATTCTTCTTGTAGAAGGATGAGCATGGTAGGGAACCTGGTCAGGTAGAGTTTTATCGGATGACTCATACTCATCATGATGGCACTTTTGTTAGAGATGAGTCTAGAGATATATGTGTAAATTTTTATCACAATATATTTCATGCAATGATTTAAATTTGATTTTGTTAGTCATTAAGATCTAACTAAATTTTCTAAATTAATACAGAAAAGTGCTACAGCTCTTATTACCGAGCATGTCGATGAGTCATAGTATTTACGTAGAGTAGTTGCATCGAGGCTAAGGTGTTTACAGAGTTGATGGGGCCAAAGCGCTATGGTCAAGTGAGGGGCTTTGGAGTTGGAGTCACCCCCGCTCAATTATCTATGGTCAATAGATATACACATGATGCTACAGAGGGTGATCAGGATGCATGTGTTCACAGACTTGAGGAGGAGATAGAGGAGATGTGACTGAGCCATGCCGCTGAGATAGAGAAGATGCAACAAAGCCATGTTGCCGATAGAGTAGCGATGGAGAGCATGAGAGAGAACATTGAGCTGCTTACATCTATCATACAGATGTTTGTTCCACATCAAGTAAATATATATGATATTAAATATATATTCTTATATTAAATAAATAATTTATATAATATATTATCATTCATAATTTTGTAAATTTAACATTTTAAATATTTTTTATAGGCTTTTGGAGCATCAGATCCTCACGAACAGGGTGATGACCTACCTCCTACAAATCATTGACCTCGACTTTTTGTTGTTTTATATCTTGTATTTTATATATTTTTTAATTTTGTTAAACAAACATATGTGTAACAAACTTTGTTATATTAGATTGTAATAAATTTTATATTTCAAATTTATATTTGGATGTGAAGAATGTATGTTGATGCTTTTTATAGCATCAAGAAGATTTTTCCGATGCTTTAAAGCATCGGGAAAAGCCTTTTTTAGAGTTGGAAAAACCTTTTTTCTCTTGTAGTGTACATATCCCTTAATTTTTTCCAACCTCAAATGTGGCGGGGACTCATGATTCCAAGTCTCTCATGCAAGCACCGCCAAGAAGACTAAAATCCAGATTAGTTGAAACTACAATTAAAAAGTATCTATCTACAGGACTGGAAGTGGACCGGGCCAGACCGAGCCATATCCCAACCCGAGCCTCGTTCGAAAAAAACTCGGGCTTTGAGTCGGGCTTAGGCCCAATTTATTTTGAAAAAACATGGCCTGAGCTCGAATCCAAGCCCAATTGGGCCGATCTGAACTAGGCTTTGATTTGGGTCGGCCCGAATTAAAGCCTGATTGGGCCTACCAAATTGAAGATGAATTGATAAAATGAAGTTCTTTTAACTACTGGTATATATTTCAAAAAAATCTAAAAGATTAAAATTCTAAAACTATCAGACTGGTGAGCTGGGTTCGGGCCAGACATTTTTCAGGCCGGGCCAAAGGGGTGCCCGAGCCTGGCCCAAAAATTAAATGAGTCTATTTTTAGGCCCAAGCCTAGCCTGATCTACTTTGGGCTTGACTCGAAACCGGCCTGATTTCGAGCCAGCCCAAGTCCATCAGACCAGCCCGAGCCCAATTCCAACCCTGACATAACTCAAGATCCAAGAAATATTTTGTAGGATCCTAAAATGTAATATCCTTTGTTAAAACCAAGGTTTTCACATCTTAAAACTCGATTTCATAAGCTTCCATATCTCTTTTCTTTTTTTTCTGAAAAACATTCACATATATATTTTTCAGAAAAAAGTTAGTAGATATGCATGCATGTGTGCCACAAAAAAAAACAACTTACAACAACAAAAAGAAAAATCGAGCTATGTTAGTATTTTGCACTGATACTTTGCTTAATTATACACCAGATCAGTTGTATGAGTTTTGATTTTTTTTTTTTTTTAAGAGTTATTTAGAAAAAAGCAATGTACACAGGACATGAATCAAGCAAGCCTGCTTCTTAATAGGGTTGGAGTCGTGTCTTTCATGTGAAAGAATAAATGATTTGTTTTTGCAGCATGAATAATTGGATCATGGTTTGTATGGATTTCAAATCACTCAAATTCTATATTTTAGCTTGCGTAGGTCTCAAAACACATATTGCATAATTCAAATGATTTATGCCATGAAAAAAAAAAAAGAATTATCCTTTCTAGTAGAAGATAATATCTAAATTTTCTCTTGATAAAGCCCTGCTCGTAGGTTGGGCTTTGCTATTTTTACTTTCTACGGTACTAAGATATATATATATATATATATATATATATATATATATATATATATATATTAAAAAAACCATAAAACTCATACCATGCACCAAGATTGGCTGAAGATAAAAATCACTAGTAATACTTGAAAAACTTACCCTTTGTCGGAATATCAGAGACTTTGTTTAGGAGCTACACATAGATACATGGATACATAGATATAATTAATTACACATGTACATACACAAAGATACGAGAGAGAGAGAGAAAGAGAGAGAGAGAGAGAGAGAGAGAGAGAGAGAGAGAGAGAGAGAGAGAGAGAGAGATCTCCCTTCAATCCTAACAAGAGAAGAAGGTAGGGAAGGATGTCTCCTGGATCATGCTCAACCCTTGAGGTGCACCCTCATCTTCCCTCAAGCCGGTGCACCCAAAGGTATTCATGAACCAGCAGCCATATATACCCTGCTAACCCTCATGTTTTGGATTGAAGGAAGCTCTTTCAGCAGCCCACCACACCCGATCCCCCATTACCATCAACAAATCATCGAATATATCGTGCTATATAAAACCTAAACCTCAATGGCTATTTATCAGATACATGAGCCATATGCCACTCAAGACGTGGTGGGCTTGGCTTTAAATAGATCTCATGCATGACAGGAGGACGGGAAAAGGGGTATGCTAGGATTCAATAAGGACCGTATTATGGCCTGTATTACCAATGGCATGGTTTTTTTCATTTTCCGAGCCTAACTTCACATGGGGCTGAGTTTTTTTTAAAAATAATGTTCAATTAATATTTAATTATTAAAGTAGGGTATTTCGTAAAATATTTATCGAAGTAGATTTTTTTCCTTACATGTGGCAGCTTATTTAGTGGATGCGTGGCAGGTTAGTGGAGCGATGTAGCAAAATCATAGGAAGAAGTTGCAATTTCTCAGAGAAATCATAGCTTCTTCTTGCAATTTCTTGACAAAAAACTATATCTCCACCCCCTTTCTAGAAATATTTCTCTAGTCCTCTTCTCCCTCTTCTCCGTTCTGGTCCCCCTATCCCATTCCAGCCCCAAAAATATTTAATTAATATTTATTTTGGTATGGAGATTATAAATAATTAATTAATTATAAATGAGTATATCATGGTATAAAAGCAATATATTAATTTATAAATAATTAATTAGTTATTATATAAAAGTAATTTATCTTTTTAATATAAATAAAATATGGTATTAATACTAAATAATTAAAATATGTAAATACTTATAGCATGCAAATAAATAATTAATTATAAATGAGTATGTGATGGTATATAAGTAATTTCTTAATTTATGAATAAAGTTGTTAACATATACACTATATTAATTAATTTATAAATATATTTAATAAAGAAAAATAATAATAGTATAATAAAGTTTATTGTATAAATAGAATACCATACAAATATGATATAATTTATTTGATATAAATAAATTATGGTATGATTGCTAAATATTTATAATGTATGAATATTTATAGCATGTAAATAATTAGTTAATTAAATATGAGTATTGGTGGTATAAAACTAATTCATTAAATTATAAATAAAGTTAGTGAGGTATACGTTACATTAAAGTAATTTTTAAATACATCTATTAATTACAAACATTAATAGTATAATAAAACATATTGTATAAATAGAAGACCTTGATACAAGTATGATAATATTTGTTTAATTTAAATAAAGTTTAGTGTGAATACTAAATATTTAAAATTTATAAATATTTAAAGCATGTAAAAAATTAAATAATTATAAATGAGAATGTCATGGTATATAAGAAATTTATTAATTTATGAATAAAGTTGTTAACATATACGTTGCATTAATTAATTTATAAATATATTTTTTAAAAGAAAACAATAATAGCATAATAAAATTTATCTTATACATAGAATATGGTACAAATATGATATAATTTAATTGATATAAATAAATTATGATATGATTGCTAAACATTTATAATGTATGAATATTTATAGCATGTAAATAATTAGTTAACTAAATATAAGTATGTGGTGGTATACAACTAATACATTAAATTATAAATAAAGTTAGTAATGTATACGATGTGTTGTAGTAGTTTTTAAATGCATCTATTAATTACAAATATTAATAGTACAATAAAACATATTGTACAAAAAAAAGATCTTGGTAAAAGTAAGATATTATTTATTTATTTTAAATAAAGTTTAGTATGAATACTAAATATTTAAAATTTATAAATGTGTAAAGCATGTAGATAATTAAATAATTATAAATGAGTGTGTCATGATATATAAGTAATTTATTAATTTATAAATAAAATTGTTAACATATTTGCTACATTAATTAATTTATAAATATATTTATTAAAGGAAAATAATAATAGTATAATTAAATATATATGAGCAAAAATATTAGAAATATGTACCTTGCATGTTTATAATTTTGTTTTTTATTTATGTAGATGTGTAGCATTCATGTTTATAGTATGTAATAAGTAGAAATTACTATTATTGATGTAATTATATTTTAAAATTACTTGTTGGGTTAATCACTCGATTTTATATATATATATATATATAATTTGTATTGCATTGAACCATAGATCCATTAGTTGATTAACATGCATATTCTATAATATCCATACAGTTTTATATTTTTATACATATTTGAGAATTATGTATATTAATTAATTGATTATCCAATTTAGATAGTTTAAAAATTGTAATTAATTTTATAAGTCAATTTACAGTAAACAAATGATGTGTAACGAAGATTAAACAAAATTTCAAGCAGCACTTTTCTTTAGTTCTCCACATATAATTATTTATATGTGGAGAACTAAGAAAAAATGCTATCAAAATTTTGTTCGGTCCTTATTACACATCGTTTGCTTACTATAATTGTCCTATAAAATTAATGCAATTTTTGAATGGGATAGAACTTATCTTTACCTACTAGTTGGTGATAGGATAAATTTGTCATGTAAGTCATTTTAAACTCCGTACATATATATTAATTCCAAAATATGTTGAAACCTAAATTTTCCTATTTAATTGGATATTTACTTTTCTAATTTCAGTGTGGAATTATTTTTTTTGTTTAATTGTTTGTCATGTAAGTCATTTTAAACTCCATACATAGATATTATTCACTTCCACACCTTCGTAATTATAGATAAATACTTCCATAAATTATAAATATAGCACAATTGGCTCAGTTCTTGTTCTATAATGACCAGAAAGAAAGGAGTTAAGTGCCAGCTTGGTACTGGTCAATAATGTAAGAATCTTTGAATATATTTCATGATCTTAATCATCAACAACCAACCTAAATCCTACTAATTCTTTTGATCTCACTCATCTCCCCATGACACGTGGAGAGGCTTTCGATAGATGATAATCTAAACATAGAACAAAAAATCAACTTAATCTTAGAAATTAAATCTTAAAAAATTGAAATTGTCTACCATCTTGACCAACATTTGGTGGTGATTCTTCAATCATTGCTACCACTTCCTCATCATTATTTTTATGAGCCACACAATCCTCTATGTCAAGCTGGTCACATTTCAAAATATGCTCTGGCAGACACTTTGAAGACTCTGTGGCTAAAGATTAAGAAAAAAAAAAGAAAAATATTTATTAAAAATAACCAATTAACAATTCAACATATGAAAGGATAATCTAACACAAATCATACTAATTGACAATACTTCTCTAAATTCCTTAAAAAAAATCAAGATTATTTTTTTTGAAAAAAAGCAGCAAAAATAGTCAGCAACATTAAGTCTAATGATAATATGGCAAGACTGAAGTTGCCCTAGATCAGCCACGATACAGTGCATTGAAACAAGTAGAGGAACTCTGGGACATTTCCTAAAAAGGCACATATCACTTCAATCAATGTCATAATGCTTCATTGCAGAACATCCACATGCTGTAAATTACTATAAACTATTTTTCAGAGAAGAATGAATATATATGATAGACTATAATTGTCATGTTTAATAGGAAAGCTAGAACCATCACTAAAATATTATTGTCACACAACTCCAATAAACTTGAAGTTGCACCACATTTAATCTTTGAAGAAGTGATATCATTGACTTTTTCCCATGAAACGGGAAAAAAATCAGATGACAAATGATGACACCCCTTTACAGTAACCAAAATTTTTTAGAAGCTACTTTGATGTACCTATAGTTATAGCTTTTTATTCGTATACTAGAAGATTGAATATTGCATAACAGTAATAACAGTATAATCAAGGTAAGAAGAACTGGTACTGACATGCATTCTGGTTGGTGACCAGTATACTACGATATTAGTCCATATCATACTGAACCGTAGTGCACGTAACCACAAGAGGGTGAGGGTTGAAGAGGAAGGAGAGCTAGGGAGAGGGAGAGGGGGAAGAGGAAGAAGGAGAGGGAGAGTACTGGGGGGGAGGTAGAAAGAGGAGACTCACCTAATCAAGCTTTGCAATAGGAGAGAGAGAGAGGCTGGAAAGAGGCTAGATGCATAATAGGTATTGGTGTTACTACTCGTCATGGTCTCCTTGCTGTAGAAGTCCCTATCTAGGAAGGATCGAGGCTCAAATCAAAAGGATTGAGGTTATTGTCTAGTCCCAAGTGCCCTAGAAAACCTAGAATTATGCTAGAACAAGTGATTAGGGCTTGACTTTGGAGGATTGGGGTGGGAAATACAAAGGATCTGATGAAGGAGAGAGGGAGGAGATCATATTTAGGGAAGAGTATGGTGAGAGATTAGACAGGGAGGGATGGAGAAAGATGGGGAAGAGACAGAGGGGGGACTAGAGAAGAAGGCAGGAGGGGGAGGGGGGAAGTGAGGGTTTTGAAGCATCTTCAGGGGGAGGACTTAGCATTTTGAAAAGTGGCCCTACATCATGCCGATAGCCAACTAGTTCAATTTGGTATGTCCCAAACCAGCCCGTTCAGCATGATTAGCCAGATCTTGATACATGTTGCTACCAAGATCATCATGGCCTATAGCTCCGTACACATCGGGTGGCCCCCACCATCGGGGGCTAGGTCCTCCCCTCTCCGATCGGCTCTTGGGTTCGCCACCCTACAAAATAGAGGAGACCCAGATCGGGAATTTCGACAATGACACTTCGATGATCAAGTCAGTAGGACAATCGAGGAAAATAAAAATCTCTGATGCGGGGAGCTTGGGGGACTCCCTCACCCCAAAGGGTGATAAGATAGCAATGTTCAAATAATAGAAAGAAGGAATAGAGAGCGGGGAGCAGGGAGGTTCTTTGGCTTGTCCCTTGGCCGCTAAGCTTTGGGTTTCTTGCTTACCTTTCTCCCCACTCCCCTCGCTTAGTCTCCTCTTACCTCTCTTACCTTTTCTCTATTCTCTCTTATGTCTCTGGTGGCCCCTCCCCCCCAGCTCCCTTGGGATCTTTGTCTTGGTGTCCTTTTGAGGGTGCCATGCCCCTCTCTTTTCGGGCCTTGAGCCATGGTGTGGTGCTTTTATTTCAGGAGGGGCCGTCTATGTGTTGCAGGGCTTGGGGCCTCGGCAGGATCCTCCTTCTAAGGAAACACTGGGTCTCGCATCGCATGGGTCAACATCCTCCAATCGTACGGTAGTGGACGTGGTGGCACATTACAGGGCCTTAGGCCTGGCCGGACTCACCTTGCATAGAGCATGCGGGCGGCACGTCGCAGAGCTTGAATTAGTGGTAGGGCATGCACCACCTCTCGGAGGTTGCAGGTGGATAGGGACTCTCGTGCCGTGGTTTGAATTTCTATTAGTCTTTTCCTCCTTCATTGTTGGCAGGAATTTTGGCCTTCGTATGGCAGGGAGAGACCTCTCTTCAGGAGGCCCTTCCTTGGCAACATGAGCACGACCTCGATCAAGAACTGACCTCAGATAGAGGGCTCACCTCCTAAGCATGACTATGGCTGGGAGCTAACCTCGGTAGGAGAGCTCGCCTTGACAGCA
The DNA here is from genome assembly GCA_021397845.1 of Areca catechu. Lineage (NCBI taxonomy): Eukaryota > Viridiplantae > Streptophyta > Magnoliopsida > Arecales > Arecaceae > Areca > Areca catechu. The sequence continues at coordinate 125,763,673 of CM038042.1, forward strand.
TGAGCACAACCCCGATCGAGAGCTGACCTCAGACAGAGGGCTCACCTTGTGAGCACGACTATAGCTAGGAGCCAACCTCAGCAGGAGGGCTCGCCTTGACAGCATGAGCATGACCTCGACTGGGAGATGACCTCAGATGGAGGGCTTGCCTCATGAGCACGACTCTGACTGGGAGCTGACCACGACAGGAGAGCTTGCCTTGACAGCATGAGCACGGCCCTGATCAGGAGCTGACCTCAAATGGAGGGCTTGCCTCGTAAGCACGACTCAAGGTGGGAGCTGACCTCGACAGGAGGGCTCGCCTTAACAGTATAAGCACGACCCCGACCGGGAGCTGACCTCAGACAGAGGGCTTTCCTCATGAGCATGAGTCTGGTTGGGAGCTGTCCTCGGTAGGAGGGCTCACCTTGGCTGCATGAGCATGACCTTGACCGGGAGCTGACCTCAGATGGAGGGCTCGCTTCTTGAGCACAACTTCGATTGAGAGCTGACCTCGGCAGGAGTGCTCACCTTGACAACATGACCATGACTCCTCGTCGGGCCACCATGTCTAGGTGGCGAAACTCTTGCCAGCGTGGCCCTCAGTAGGCTCCAGTCAGCAGAGGTGCTATATCAGATGCCCTCTACTCTCGAGCCCAGAGGATAAAATGGTGCTCGGGGTGAAGGAAGTAAAGATCGTGTTGACTTAGAGGGATGCATTTACTGTGTCATCAATACCTCGAACGCCCGTGCCCTGAAGCCTCCACTCCAATGGGGCAGCGCCATGTCACCCTTCTTTAAAAGGGGTCATAAATTCCCCATTTGGTTCGAAGCAACTACCCTGTGAACCGAAGCATCGGGGCTACCCGATGCCAGCACGGGGCATCTCCTGGTTGGCCAAAGATTTGAAGAGGCACATACCTTTAGGTAAAACGAGGCAACGGGGGTGGCAGGATTTATTGCAAAGGATCTGCTCCGCCTTTTTAAAGGCCTTTTAAGTGCAAGTGACTAACTTCCCACTGTGTGCTTCCTCCCTCCTTTCTTTTTTGACCTCCTTCCTACTCTAGGCCTTGGAGCCCTACTTCTCATGTCCCTCTCTTTCAACCCCTCTCCCTCGACTTGTGCTGAGCGAGGGCTTTTAGTGGACTTCAAGTTCTTGGCTAAGGAACTGGAGGGCCATATGAAGGCTCTTCAGGAGCAACCGGATGTTGCCAAGGTGAGGGCATCCGGTTGGGAGAAGAAATCCATCGAGCTCGAAATTTCCCTGAAGGATGAGACGGGGAAGAGGCCCCAAAGGCAAAAAGAGGGGGCTATTGAGGCCACCCCTCAGTTTATAAGATCGGAGGTCTTTGAGGTGGAGGTGGCTGCTAGGGTTGTGGTCACTATGGAGGAGGCTACGGCCACCCTGGCATTAGCAGAGGAGGCCTAACATGAAGCTGCTGAAGATACCCTTAGAATCAAAAGATCGATGACCTCCAAGGATGAGGTAGTAAAGGCGGCATTGGACCTTTATCATCTAGGGTCCAGGGTGTCCTTGAGGAAGGGCACCTACTTTCTCGAGTGGAAGGGACTGGAGTGCCTCTCGCCAGTCCCCGAGGGTAGAGTCCATAGTCGAAGGGGATCCACCTGTTGGTCGGGCAACCTTTTTTCTCTCTTCATTTTGTAACTGTGACTCTAAAAAAAAACTTCCTGGCCCATTGGGGGTTTTCACTATGTAAGAGTTTTTTTATCAATGAAAGTTCTACTTTTCCCTTAATCATTATGTACCACACACACTCTCTCTCTCTTTTTTGGTCTTGCATTGGTTGTATGGCTTTCCAGGCCATCGAAAGCTCTTTTTTGATATGAAGAACACCCCAGTCAGTGCAACTTTTCCTTTCCCCTCGGTCAGAATACCTTGTGTTCTTTGCTTTTCTTTGCCTTATACTTCTTAGAGTCTTTATGGATAGACTTTCATAGTCACCGTGAGCCCACCCTGGGGTTTCAATTATCATGGGGTGATGCTATAATCCTAATGCTAGCTCGGGGTACTTCGCTGGCATCCCGCCTCTATTTCACCAACCTCGAGGTCATGCGGACTTGAGTGCAAGTGGCTTTTGGAGTCCTTTGGGTCACCGAGTTGCGAGTCGAGTGGTGGATGGTGGGTCTTCAAGAGCTTTCCATCGACATCTCTGGACTGTGAACAGAGCAGCTTGATGTGGGGCTTCTAGAGCACCTTGGCTCCAAGGTAAAGGTTCTGGGATCTCTGGCTCTAGGGCACGGGGTTGCTGATGTCCCCTGACTCTAGAGGCGGGATCGATGATGCCTCCTGACCCTGAAGGTAAGACTGACGGCATCTCCTGACCTCGAAAATGGGGCCGTAAAGTGTGGGGCTTCTTGGTTTGCCAAGCTATGAGTCACGTGGTAGACGACATCTTGGTGCCTCCTCCGGGCAGTGAGCGAGGCTGGGGACATCGAGCTTCTCAATTCGTCAAGCTTTGAGTTACATGGTAGATAGCATCTTGGTGCCGCCTCCGGGCTATAAGCGAGGCCATGAGGTTATGAGGTGCCGAGCTTATTGGCGTGCCAAGCTGAGTCATGCGGTAGACGACATCTCGCTACCACCTCCAGGCTATGAGCATGGCCATAAGGCCATGGGGTGCCAAGCTTATTGGTGTGCCAAGCTATGAGTCACGCGGTAGACAGCATTCCACTACCACCTCCGGGCTATGAGCGAGGCTTGGGGCACCGAGCTTCTCGATTCGCCAAGCTGTGAGTAATGCAGTAGATGGCATCTTGGTGCTGCCTCCAGGCTGTGAGCGAGGCCATGAGGCTATGGGGCACCGAGCTTATTGGTGTACTAAGCTATGAGTCACATAATAGACGGCATCCTGCTACCACCTCTGGGTTGTGAGCGAGGCTGGGGGTGCCGAGTATCTCGATTTGCCAAGCTATGAGTCACGCGATAGATGGCATCTTAGTGCCACCTCCAGGCTATGAGCAAGTCCATGAGGCTATGGGGCACCGAGCTTATTGGTGTGCCAAGCTGTGAGTCATGTGGTAGATGGCATCCCGCTGTCACCTCTGGGCTGTGAGCGAGGCTGGGGGTGCCAAACTTCTCGATTCGCTAAGTTATGAGTCACGCGGTAGACGGCATCTTAGTGCCACCTTCGGGCTGTAAGCGAGGCCATGAGGCTGTGGGGTGTCAAGCTTATTGGTGTGCCAAGCTGTGAGTCACGCGGTAGATGGCATCCCATTGCTACCTCCGGGCTGTGAATGAGGCTAGGGGCGTCGTGCTTTTTGATTCGCTAAGCTATGAGTCATGCGATAGACGGCATCTTGGTGCTGCCTCCGAGCTATGAGCGAGGCCATGAGGCTATGGGGTGTCGAGCTTATTGGTGTGCCAAGTTGAGTCACGCGGTAGACAGCATCCCGCAGTCGCCTCCGGGCTGTGAGCAAGGCTGGGGGTGCCGAGCTTCTTGATTCACCAAGCTGTGAGTCACGCGGTAGACAGCATCTTGGTGCCGCCTCTGGGTTGTGAGCGAGGTCATAAGGCTATGGGGCACCGAGCTTATTGGTGTGCCAAGCTGTGAGTCATGCGGTAGATGGCATCTCGCTGCCGCCTCCGGGATATGAGCGAGGTTGGGGGTGCCGAGCTTCTCGATTCGCTAAGCTATGAGTCACGCTGTAGACGGCATCTTGGTGCTACCTTCGGGCTATGAGCGAGGCCATGAGGTTATGGGGCACCGAGCTTATTGGTGTACCAAGCTGTGAGTCACGCAGTAGATAGCATCCCGCTACTGCCTTTATGCTGTGAGCGAGGCTAGGGGCACCGAGCTTCTTGATTAATCAAGCTATAAGTCACATAGTAGATGACATCTTGGTGTTGCCTCTGGGTTGTGAGCGAGTCCATGAGGCTGTGGGGCACCGAGCTTATTGGTGAGCCAAGCTGTGAGTCATGCGATAGACGACATCCCATTGCCACCTCTGGGCTATGAGCGAGGCAAGGAGTGCGGGCCTATTAGGAGGCCCGGGTTGAGAGTGTCGAACTGTGAGTCAAGAGGTAGATGGTGGGTTGCCCTGCCGCCACCTCCAGACTGTGAGAACGGCAAGGAGGGCGGGCTTACTAGGGGGCCCGGCTTAAGAGTGCCGACTGTGAGTCAAGCGATAGATAAGGGTTGCCCTGCTGCCACCTCCGGACTGTGAGCATGGTGAGGAGTCTAGGCTTGCTGTGGGGTCCGACTTGAGAGTGCCGAACTTTGAGTCAAGCGGTAGATGGCAGGTTGCCCTGCCGCCACCTCCGGATTGTGATCATGTTGAAAATAATGACGTTGTGCTTGAATTTATTAGTACTGAATTTCAATTAGCTGATATTTTGACTAAGCCTCTCCTGGAAGATCAATTTTATATGATTAGAAGAGAGCTTGGGGTCATTAATCCTTTTGATTAAAATTTTTCTATCTTTGACTCAAAACAATCATACTTGACATCAATCATACTCAATCATTGTTAATTATATTAAAATTAATTGAATTTCCAGTGATTTTGATCAACCCTTGTTTCTCTTATTTTTTGGTTTTTAAGTTGATGTTCCGACACATTAATGTATTGACTCCTGAATGTGTCGACACATTCGTGAGTCGACATATGAACGGTAGCAGACCGAGAATAAGGACTTTTTGAAGTATTTTTTCCTCATTTCGTCTCCCCTCTCGAGCCGACATATATCCTAAGGTACTCCACACTCTTCCTTCCCTCCATTTCATGCTCAAAACCCTCTAATTCTTTGTTTAGGATGCTTTTCAGATTTAGCGACATTTCGCCTCCCACTTCCAATTTGAACCCTAGAAATCCTAGGTTTCCCCTCCAAAGTTGTTCAAATCCTTATTCTGTGCAATGGGACCCCAAAAACAAGTAGTCCATCACCCTCGACAGTCCAATTAGGATGAAGAACGAAGAACCAAGGCTAGACACGAAGCTAGAGCTCCAAATCCACCTGCTCGACCTCTTTTCACATCTTCTAGCTGGATGAGTTTGAAGACCGTCGTCGGAGGAAGTCGGGTAGACTTTAGTTTCGTTGACCAGTAGCACTTCAGGATCGGACAATGCATTCTTGATGCTGGTTTGACATCCTTTTGTTCTCTGAGCAAGAGATATTACCCAAGGCTTATTCGGAAGTTTTATGGATCACTAGCCCGTGGGAGTGATGGTTGGCTGGCTCAGGTGAGAGGCAAGGACATCCCAGTTACCTTAGAGACATTGAGCACAGTATGGGATATTCCGATGACTGGATCAGTTGTTGACAGCCTGATTGATCGAGTGAGTGGTCTCCAGTATATTTTCGAGTTAGACATTTTGCCTGAGGGAGCCACCGTACCTGCATCCCGATTGTCTGTAGAGATGAGACTATTGCACCACATTGTCACCCGGATCCTTCTGCCAAAGATCGAACGGTTCGATTACATCACTGAGTGGGAGTTGCTCGTGATGGTCTCATTGGTACAACACACACCCATCTGCCTTCCGATGCTCATGGTTCATCAGATGACAGAGGCTTCGACGAGTCAACAACTCTGCCTACCCTACAGGATGGGGTTGACTTTATTGTTCAGGGAGTATGGCATCAATTTTTAGGATGAGCCCTTCCGCATGCTACTTCATACTGATGTTTATGACATCAGGTCATTACACAGGATGGGTTATCATCTGTTTCGAGGCCAGTGGAGATGTAGAGTATCTGGTCAGGCCGACGACTGAGTTGATGATGATGATGCTGCAGAGGAGGAGCGCATCCTTTTCGACGAGGCAGGATTTATAGAGAGTCAGCCTGAGATAGCAGCTCAGCCAAAGACCTATTCTCAATCTGAGCCTACTACTTCACAGCCTCAGCCAGTTCAGTCAGATACTCTAGCAGTTTCAAAGAGCTTATTAGATAGAGTCAGATGCATAGAGATAATGTTTTGATCATTAGACATCATCTTGACTACTTTATTGCTGAGACCAGAGAGAGCCATAGTGGACTGAGTAATGGCATCTCAACTATTCTGACTGCTCTGTCCAGACCTATAGGGAGTACTCCAATTTCTGATATAGCTCTGCCTGCTCCAGCACCAGTTGTTGATGGTGACAATGATGATGATGGAGATGATGAAAAGACTGACTCTGATGGATTCAACTTCCCAGATCTGATTTCAGAGCCAGTGGCAGAGGTGATGGCAGACTTGCCTAGGAGTCCCACTTGTATCTCACCTACTTAGACTCCAGTCCTATCTTCTCCTCCTTCTAGATCATATAATCATGTTCTAATTCCTATTCTTTCACCTATTGTTGATGCACCTGTTATTCATTCACCAGTTGTTGATTCACCCATTGTCGATACACCCATTATTGATACACCTACTATTGATTCGCCTACCATCCATACTTCCTCTCTTATCTGAGAGCTAGGTTTTTACATACCTAGCTTTCAATATCTTGATTTTGGACCATCCTTTGATCGTATACCACTTTTGATAGTTGCAGAGACTATTGCCCCGATCTGCTCTGTTCTTTCTGAGGATATAGATTCCACCTCTTTTGCTCCAACTAGAGATCGGACATATGCTCAATGCAGAGGATATGGTCGTTGTACTCCACCACGACCGACCATGACCCGCCTCCGAGATCTCAAATCAATATGGCCTCGAGCTTGCCCTTTTACTGATACTAGACCGATTGAGATCGGATCTTCTGATGATGATGAGGATGAGGATTAGGATATCTTTGTATCTTTAGATAGTTTACTTCTATGCATCTTTTGTATCTTTGTATCTTTAGATATCTTTCTTGTACAAACTTTTGACTTTAAATGAATGAAATGCTTTAAATTTCCTTAGTACTTCGTTGTCTTCATTTTTGAATGAATGAATGAATTCATTATTGCACTTCAATGCCATATCTTGAATGTCTTGCCTATTTGTCTTCCTGCCTTTTTAATGATAACAAAAAGGGAGAGTAATAAGACTAAAGTATAAATATGATGTATAAATGTGATGTGCAAGGGGTAATAAGAGTATTTGCAAATTTGAGAATTATTTTGAAAACTTGAATTGAAAATTATTTACAAATTCCTTAAGAAAGGGGGAGCAATACTTTGTTTATATTGAAAATCTTTTCTAAATTGAATTTCATCCTAAATTCCTTCTTTAATTGTTTGGAAAGATATTTACAAACTCTTTTATGGATCATCAATTCAGGGGGAGCCTTATTTATTGCTGAATTTTTGCCTCTCCTAAACATATTTTCTTATAGAGTATCATGTTACATATGTTTGTGTTTTATATATATCCCAAAGCTCTGATACTCTCAATCAGTATAACAAGCTGTGACACTCTTAATCATTATATCACTCTTGTTCTGAAATATCATGTCAATATTGCAAATTATTTTGATACACCTATTGCATTTAGCTCTATGCACCTTAATAAATTCTTTTAAAAGCTTTTTATGCAATTTATACTTAAGGATTTTGTCATCATCAAAAGGGAAAGATTGTTGACTCCATTATTGATTTTGATGATAAGTAAAATGGTTAAGTATAAGTTGAGTACTAATGTTTCTTTGAAGTGTGTTTTTATAGAAAAAAGTGCTCATAAATTTGAAAAATGATTGTTTGATTAAAGAAGCCAAGTTTAGATGAAAGATCTGCTCAAAGAAGACTTGGATAGTTAAAGTTTGCTTGAATAGATATTTGAGTGAAGTATAACTTTGATTCAGCATAAGTTCAGGCATTTTTGTGAAGATTTCAGTGAGGTGTCGACTCAAAGTGTCGACACATGACACCAAGTGTCGATACATGGAAGTGAAGTGTCGACTCATGCTGGTACACAAGAAAGTTTCAGATGGCACGGCTGAAGTGTCAACACATGGACTTGAAGTGTCGACTCAAAGTGTCGACACATGGATCAACTCATCGCTAGAGATTTTCAAATCACAGAACTTGCTGAAGATGAAGAACTACAGAAGTGTCGATACATGGATGCAATGTATCGACTCAAAGTATTGACTCACCTGAGGAAGTGTCGACACATCTGAGATTTCTAGAAAGCCAGATTGAAGATATTTGAACTGGGTGTTGACTCAAGAAGTTCAAGTGTCGACTCACAGCCTGAAGTGTCAACACATGGAGTTCTGGGAACAGTAATGGCTAGTTTTTCAAATACAGAACTCGACCATTTTACCCTCCAACGGCTAGATTTTCAAGTCTAACGGCTAGAAACCAAATTTGAGACCTTAGGAAGGTATTTATGCTACAAATCAAATCAAAAGAATAATTATTGAAGAGAATGAAGTAGAAGTATCCAAGAGAGAAGAAAAGAGAGCATTCACTCCTATTCATTGAAGTTCAACCACTCTTAAGCAAAAGCAAGCCTCCAAGCAATCAAGAGCCTTCAAGAGCATTAAAGATCATCCATTCTTGAGCAATCAAAGAGGCTTCAACAAGTTCAAAAGCACTACAACATCGAGCTTCAAAGAGATACCCACTTTTTATTAGAAAGCTTTTATTTTCTTTACTTAAAACCATTATTTGTTGTAAGGGTTCTTGGTTAGCCTATTGTAAAACCAAGTGAGGTTATTGGTGAGCCTTCGAAAACCATTTAGGTTCTTTGTTAGCCCAAAAAACCAAGGAAGGTTAGTGGTGAGCCTCAAAACCATTTAGGTTCTTGGTTAGCCCGTAAAACCAAGTGAGGTTTTGACTTGTAAGCCTTATGAAAACAAGTTGGATTTTTGATTAGTGAGCCCGAAAAACTAATCAACTATAATCGGTAAAGATTATAGTGAATTCCCAAAGGAATCTTGGGGAGTGGATGTAGGTGCATTAGATAGCACCGAACTACTATACTTCTTTATCTTTGTGGTTGCTTATTCTCTCCTCTTGCTCTTTCATTTATTGCTCTTTATTTTTGCTGCACTTTTACTTAAGAGCATTACATTTAAATTCATAGTACCTTGATTAATTATTGGATTGGATTACATACTATTGCATTGCATTAAGTAATTTTTTTTTAGAGACCCAATTCACCCCCCCTCTTGGGTTGCTTACTGGGCAAGAAGTTTTACATCACCGGTAGTGCTCTCTTAGATTGTTCGTGTTCCAGGTTCACGAGCATTGGGAGGCACCAAGACCAGCGAGGGAGTAGGCTCCGCCCGGTTGGGCATCGACCCCCCCGCCAAGGCCCTTTACGGGGGGTTGCAGTAGCACACTATTCTTCACTGGCTGGCTGCCCCCCGGGGTCAAGCCCCATCTCTTGTTTCATTCAGCCCCATAGGGGTCCCTGGCAGGATGGTCCGATTGGTCATCTCAGCCTCCCCATTGATCCGAGGGAGGGCTACCAAAGGGGAACAGTGATGCATGCCGAGATTGGCACAAAAACCCTCGAAGATCCTTCCTAAGGTGGGGCTCCGGCTGTTGTTGCAAGTGTTGTCTCTTCCCCTAGCCTTCTTTGAGGTTCTCTTTGACCCCCAAGATATCTTCCCTGCCAGCTTCTTAGCGGGTCGGTTGTCGATGGTGAGTGGCCGAGGCTCTTCCCTCCAAGCTCTTCCGTCCCCTGCCTGGCATGCCAATCTGTTATCGCCAAGATCTCCATGGCTTACACTCGATATGCATCAGGTGGGCCCCGTCATTGAGGGCTAGATCCTTCCCTCTCTGATCGGCTCCTAGGTTTGCTGCCCTATAAAATAGAGAAGACCCGGGCCGAAGATTCCGGCGAGGACACTTTGATCATCAAGTCATTGGGATAATTGAGGGGAATATAAACCTCTGAGATGGGGAGCTTAGGAGACTCCCTCACCCTAGAGGGTGATAAGATAGTAATGTTCAAATAGAAGAAAGATGGAATGGAGAGCGGGGAGTGGGGAGGTTCTTCGGTTGGTCTTTTCGTCGTTTCTTTTTTCTCCCTTGTGTCTCTGGTGGTCCCTCCCCCCAACTCCCCCAGGGGCTTTTGTCCTAGTGTCCTTTTGAGGGTGCCATGCCCCTCTTTTTTCTGGCCCTGAGCCATTGTGTGGTGCTTCTACTTTAGGAGGGGCCGTCTATATGTTGCAGGGCCTGGGTCCTCGGCAGGACCCTCCTTCTGGGAGAACTCTGGGTCTCGCGCCACATGGGTCAGCAACCTCTGGTCGTACGGTGGTGGACATGGTGGTACATTACAGGGCCTTGGGCCGGTGGGACTCACCTTGTGCAGAGCATGCGAGTAGCGTGTCATAGAGCTTAAATTAGTGGTAGGGCATGCGCCACCTCTCGGAGGTTGCAGATGGACAGGGACCCTCGTGCCATGATTTGAATTTCTATTGGTCTCTCCCCCCTTCATCACAGGTAGGAATTCTAGCCTTTGCATGGCAGGGAGAGACCTCCCTTCGGGAGGCCCACCTTTGGCAACATGAGCACAAGCCTGGTTGGGAGCTGACCTTCGACGGAGGACTCGCCTTGTGAGCACGACTCTAACTGGTAGCTGACCTCAACAGGAGAGCTTGCCTTGACAGCATGAGCATGACCCCAGCCGGGAGCTAACTTCAAAAGGAGGGCTCACCTCATGAGCACAACTCCGACTGGGAGCCACCTCGGCAGGAGGGCTCACCTTGACAGCGTGAGCACGATCCCAGCCAGGAGCTAACCTCAAATAGAGGGCTCACCTCGTGAGCCCGACTATGGCTAGAAGCTGACCTCGGTAGGAGGCCTCACATTGACAGCATGAGCATGACCCCGACCAGGAGCTGATCTCAGACGGAGGGATCACCTCACAAGCATGACTCTGGCTAGGAGCTAACCTCGGCAGAAGGGCTCGCCATGACAGCATGAGCATGACCCCGATTGGGAGCTGACTTCAGATGGAGGGCTCGCTTCATGAGCACGACTCCGGCTGGGAGCTGACCTCGATAGGAGGGCTCGCCTTGGCTGCAAGAGCATGACCCCGGTCGGTAGCTGACCTCGACAGGAGGGCTCGCCTTGGCTGCAAGAGCATGACCCCGGCCAGGAGCTGACCTTGGCAAGAGGGCTCGCCTTGACAGCATGTCCACGACTCCTCGTTGGGCCGCCATGTCTAGGTGGCGAAACTCTTGCCAGCATGGCCACCAGCGGGCTCCACGTCAGTGGAGGTGCCATATCAATACCTATAGCTATTAACCTAGATATAGAAAAGCATGCACTTATATCAACCAATGCCCAAAATTATAACATTTATTAACTTGTAAATATGAACATGAATGATAAAACATGTTCCATCAGTCAGAGTTGGTAGTTATCCCAAGATTATAACATTTATTAACTTGTAAATATGAACATGAATGATAAAACATGTTCCATCAGTCAGAGTTGGTAGTTATCCCAAGACAAGCCATCTTTATTAAAAAGTGTCTTCTTACATTAACTCAAATCCATTTGGTCACTACACCTCTTCACTAGAATAGTCACTATCTTACATTAACAATCCTACGTCTCAAAAACAATTTTCTCATTGATCCTCCATTAATATCACACATACTCTTCAGAAAATGCACCTCTTATTTTATCAACTTGGTTGAGATCAACCTGAACATTCTCATGTTTATTACACTTTTATTATGCTTATAAGATCTCTGTACTGACCAACATTATTATCCATAAGGCAAAGGTCATCATATATTTATCTACAACATGCCATAATAAGTATATAATGGCCACATGATAATTAAAACTTTTCCCAAGGCAATATAGAATATGAAACACTTCTTTCTCGAAGTTAAAAGGCAAAAAATAATCATAAGGGTTGTTAGAACATATTGTTCCAAAATAGCAAGCAAAAATCACCGTGCATAAACCAGACAATACCAATGGCATTAGTGACCGAGTGTCTCATAGAATAAGAGCCATCAAATGAACAAGCTGTTCATGAGCAACTCCCATTTAGCATGAGCAAACCTTGTGGTAAAATGTGAACATGCAATATAAATATAATTTTTTATTACTAATACAACTTATTTTGTATTTTTAATAATTTTATAATGGCATACATTATAAATATAATTTATCTCGTACCTTAGTTATGAGTCATTAAGGATATTTTATTTCTTCGCTATTAGATATTTAGAAGTAAAAATAAAGGCTGACATTTTTGAAAGCATCTATAAATCTTTCCCATTCTTTTTATTTCCCACCTCTATCCACCAGCATGGGCCTTGACCCCAACCACCAAATCATCTCTCTCTCTCTCCCTCCCTCCCTCCTCCCCAAAAGTCGATGCAAACAAAAAAAAGTTCTATTGTGATCATCCATGTAGCCACTTCTGCCCATGCCAACACTCCTACTCTAATCATAACCTCCTCTATGATATTGCTATAGAATCAAGCAAGTCAGCTGAGATTATGCTAGCATGAGATGTAAACAACCTGAGCTTGACCTTAGCATAACCAAATTGTAAAGAGCTTGTATGGAGGTTTAGCAATTTTGTGTTTTGTTGAAATGATTGTGAAAAATAAATGGCTTATTTGGAAGATTGATAAATGAAAACAGACCTTCGAAAATTCTGATACCTCTTCACACTATGGCACAATTTCATTTTTTATTGGAAATGATTATAAAAAAGAAATGGCTTACTTGAAAGATTGAAGAATGAACCAATAACCAAATTTTGCAACACAACGGTTAAAAGTGTCAAATAGTGATTTTTAAAAGGCTTAAAACTAGTGCTTACCGAGCATACCCAAATTGGATGATTCGACTCATACCAAACCATATCGATGCTGGCTCAGGATAGTTCAGCCACTTGGGTAAGTTCATATAAAAACACCTCCCGCCACCAATTCAATAATTTGATTGTTTGAAGGCCATCAAGGCTTTCTCTCTCATTTGCTCGCTGTCTAGATGCTGCCAGATGCTGCTTGCTCCCTCCTCCTTGACACCAGCCATAACTAGTAATTCTCTCTCTCCCCCCTATAAAAAAACTAGGGTTAGGGTTATAATCCCTCACCTCCCTATGAACTTTAAGAGCCTTCGAGGGCTCTTGGTGAGAGCACTCTCTCCACCTGCACATGGTAAGATCCATACTACCCTCACCCTCTTCCTCTCCCTCCCTCTCCCTCTTCCTCTCCCTCTCCTTGCTTTGGTATGCCCTAGAAGAGTATAGTATAGATCCATACCATATCAAACTAGTTCCTAGGTAGTATAAGCTTCATTACCCGTACAAAATGAATGATGATATTTAAGTCTATGTCATACACAAATAGATTCAAATATCTATATGCCTAGCATTGATCAATTTTTCATTAAAAATGCCCTTGAATGGATGTAGACATCACAAAGTACTCCATTTACCTATAGAATAGAATAAACAACTTTTTGATAAGCAAATCTTTGACATCACATGAATGTAATAATATGATGGCACATGTTATAATTTATAATAATATGTTTCTCTGAGTTCATGAAGTTTCTATTTTAATGCTTTATTCTAGTATACATATGTTGCATCTTCATTTGTCTTATAAGACTCTCCCATGATCAAAGGACAACAATATTATTCATATGATTTTACAAAATTTCACCAAATGCAAATTTGATGAAAATAAATCTTAGACTCATTGGAAAATATGCAAAATCAAGAAATCATGTAAATCTGACATCTAAGCGAAACCATAATACTTAATTGTAACTATTGTCAAACATAAGAATGAACTATAATTTTGTTGTAAACAAAATACAGCTGCATCCAAAATAATGTTATAAAGGTTAGCCTTGTTTATGAGTTGTGGTCATATATTGTGTTTTATAAAAGCTATACTATCTGAGCAACTATGGGACAACACAACATTTATGCAAAAGGCAGACAACTATATAAACTTTGGATTTAAAAATAAATCAATTGAAGTTCATATTGCACAAAATTAACTAAAAGGTTGGCAAAAAGAAATTAAAGGAAACAAATAGTAGTTAAATAAACTTTCCACTTCACTGTGAACATATGTCATACAACATGATATGATGTAGAACTACAATCTTTCCCTACAAATCATGCAATAACATAAATTGATCATCCAATAAAACATGCAAAGTTATCCAAAATGAGTTAATGTAACAGGCAATCTCGAAACCATTACAAAGTTCAAAGAAAAAACAACTAACTAATGGCATTTGTAGGTTAAAACTGACCCAGCAAGCCTAGGCAGGCTGATTGAGGTAGTTGCTAGGAAGCCAGCCCACATTTAATGGTCTCCCAAGCAGGGGCGATGAGGGACCACCAAAACCTTTTGGCTCCAAAGGTAGTTCAAATGCATACCAAGGAATTTTACCTAATAAGGGAAATTCTGCATTGGTCCAACATATGGGGAAATTTTAGGGCACCATAGATAATTATTAACTGGTCATTATGATTGTTGGATGTAAGCAGCACACTGCCATAAAAATGAAAACCATATGGTAGATGCCTGAAAAAATCAAAGACTGCATATTATAACCAAGAACCATGACCAGTAAGAAAAATTAATGCACATTTTGGATCTGATTTTCAAATGCTTGTCGCAAGGTGCAAGAGGCGCTGTATTGGTAAGTCCCACTCTCAATGATAAAGATTTATGTATCAAGGAATGCTACTTGGCCTTCATGTTCGACCCAAATGGCAACACCCTATTGAAGTACATCATACAATCCCAACAAACTTGCAAGTAGACTTGCTCATATTGCAAGATGCCCGCCGGATTTCGGCTCATTTAAAACAGGCGTGGGCCATTGGTTTTAGTCTTATGGGTCAGGTCGGGCCTCAAAATAAAGTCCAAGATTTTAAACAACCTGGACTCGGATTTACGTCAACCCGGCCTGGACCCATATCCCCCTAACTCCTATTACCTTTAGTTGTTTCCGATCGACACATCTCTTCGCATTTTTCTGACCCTAATTTTTTTATCTTTCTGCACTCTCTATTGGTGGCCATGACCATGTGAGGTGATTGCTGACAGCCAAATCGACATCTTCGATGAGGTGCTTTGGTAGGGAATGCTAGAATTCCAGTGATCATGTTGTGTTATGGGGCTTGATCATGATCTCTATGCTAGTGCAAAATTGGTCCAATCTGGTGTCATCTTTGCTGCTACCATCTAGCTAGTCACCACCTCCTCGGCTACTCATACCTCATGTTGTCCCAACCTCCCTCCTCATGTCATCCCACCCTCCATGTCACCTCCTCGCATCATCCCGGTCACCTCCTAATTCTTTAGCCCTGCCTGCCTTCTCGTGGCCTTCTCACCTCCCTACCTTTTCCTCATCCAAGGAAGTTAAAGACCCTACCTGGAAGCCCAAAGCCGAAGATGGAATGTGCTCGAGCCTGAGAAGTAGGCCTAAAGTTCAAGCTAGGCTTAGGCCTGGCATAGTTGATGTTGAACCAAAATAGAAGGAAGAAGAAACTATTGACAAGAAATCGGAGATGATAGTCAAAACTGTCCAATGATATCTTATAAGCCTGTATTTATAGGCTTGCAACATGCCTTAACAAAATAACATATCCAAAATAAATACAGAATCTTGTAAATAAGGACATCCTAATCAAATCAAATTAACAATTTAAGAAAATCCTAATCAAATCAAAACAGCAATTCAAGAAAATCCTAATCAAATCAAATCAGTAATTTAAGAAAATCCTAACCAAATTAGTATTTGCATCCACATGTAGCGTAAACATGTAAGGCAGGTAGTTTAGGATTTCCATCGCCCCAATCAAGATTCATTATGCTGGTACCTATGGCGGGACTGATTGGCCAGTAGCATGATTCAAAATGCTCTAGTGCCATTTTATGCTAGGCCTGTACTGACATGAAAAAGAGAGCAGCAAAAAAGGAGAATGGAAGAGAGGGAAAGAGAGAGAAAGAAAGCAAGGGAGGGAAAGGGACGTCGCCAAAAGGCTAGGGAGGCTGCTGGATGGATCGGAAGCCACCAAAGGGCACGAAGGCTCAAAGGAGGGGCTCCGCCCTTTGAATAATCAAAACTAGGGCCCAATGACCCCTTTTTCTATTTTAGAATTGTTAAGTGAAGTCAGCAACCCAACTATCAACTTCACTTACAAATTATAAAAATATGAAGTCAACAATGTTGTTGCAAAACTCAATTAAAAATAGTAAAATAAATTTAAAAAAAGGGGCCATTGATCCCTTATTTCAATCAGTCGAAGGGCAAAGCCCCTCCGTCGACCCTTCACACCCTCCAACGACCTACGACAACCCTCCCTCCCTCCCTCCACCCCCCTCCTCTTTTCCTCTCTTTACTTTTCCCTCTCCCCCTCAGTCATTTTTTTGTTTTGAATGCTGGAACCATCCTAATCTGACACTAGAATGGCTCGGAACTCCTAAACTAGGCAGTTGAGGATGATTCCACATTCCTTAGCCTTGACATTGTTCAAAGTACCCAATTAAGATTTTATGGATGTTCAAATACTATATTCCCTTAGAATACATGATCAAACATGCAAAAAAATATTTCTTTAAAAAAAATCATTAAGTTTTAAAATTTTCAAGCTTTTCCTTCGATATCACCTCAAAAGACTCATACATCACCAATCCATGATGACTCCTTCAAAATAAATGAAAATTTTTCAAAAAAATTGAATTGGTAAGATGATATATTTGTCATTAAGCATTTTCATTATTTTCAATAATATTTCCATTAATCCTCAAAGAACTATTATGGAATTAGCAAAAATAATATAATTACACGAAAGCATGGAATTCAAATAAGCTAGGATATGAGTATAACAATCCATCAGAAAAACAAATAGTCAGAGATCTGCAATTATTTGGAGCATTCAAGTCCAGTAATTTCGTATTTAATGATACATCACTAGATGCTCAACATTGTAATACTATTCTTGCACATCAATCTAGGCACACAATGCATATAGATAGATCATTATGATTTACATCCATCCTAAGTCTTCAAATAATTGTTACTAAAATAGTGTATGCCCGGTAATAAAAAGAAAAGGAAAGAAAGAAAGGAAGTGTAAAAGAAGGAAAAGAAGTGTAGAAGAAGAAAAGGAAAGAAAGAACTGAAGGGTAGAAGACGAAAAAGAAAGAAAGTAAGGGAGAAGAGAAAAAAAAAAGGTAGGATGGAAGAATGGAAACAAGAAAGAAGAAATAGGAAAGAACGGAAGAGAGGAAGGGAGGAAGAAAAGAAGGAAACAAGGAAAGAGGAACCTGATGATTCCACTCGATTGGTTCAAGTCGATTCAGTCTAGTAAACCCCCAAACTAACCCGACGTGGCATTAGTTCAGGCCTGTACACCTTGAACCAATCGGTTTGGGTTGGTTAGACATATCCTAAGCCTACTTAAACTTGCCACTAGCCAATTCCTTCTCCTAAATCCATGCCCACTATCAATCCAGCTTTCTTAAACTATAGTTAGAACTAGAGATATGAAATCTATATGCATTCTAACTTCAAAGACTCACTCAAGAAATTCTTATACCCCGAGACTCGAGGCATATGCAGCTGAATTTTCCTTATTTGCATAATTGTAGGACAATATACAAGATCAACCACAATTTAATAATATCAGATATATTTCTTTCAGTCTCACATAAATTGTATGTGAACACAAATTGGAATGTTTGATGCATTTTCCTGTATGGTCAAATTTATGAGCAAAATGAGTCCAAACAAAAAACCTTTATGTTTCATGGTTTATTAGAAAGTTATCTTAAAATTTTCTCAATCCATAGAAAAGCAGCAAAAAATTGATGAAACCAAAGTTTTATGAGTGCTCCATGACTCTTTGAAGAGGGAAAGCTCTAAACAGTATAATTAAAGCTTGAGTTGCATTTTGCTAACATATGTATGTGCATGTGTGCACATGCACGCATACATTTATCTACACATATACATACGTACGTGGTTACATTTCAATGGTTCTATATAGATCTGGTCAAGTCTAAATTGGACAATGGAAGTCTACATCGATTCCAAGCCATTAGATATGACCTACTATCTCTAAAATATTTATACATATTAAAAGAAAATCTAGAAGCCCTTAACCCACGAATTATGCGGTCAAAAATGAGACAAATTAAATAATATGAAACAATTCATGTTTTTTTCATGAACGGTAAGTAAATTTTTGCCTTCATCTTATCCCAGGTCTACATTTTCTCATTTCCTTAAAACTGTTGTAAAGCAACACTGAAAAATGAGTTTTCACCATAACAAAACTTACATTATCAGATTTTGTAACTCCAACCCCCAAACCATTCACCACCTTTCCACGTTAACCATAGACTTTTCTCCAATAATGATGCTCCAAAAAATCTTTTTAGTTCAAAAATACTCATTATTCATAATATGACACGACTCTCTTAGAGGTTCCAATATGTGAGGCATAAAGAAACTCATGAGCCCAAAGTTTCATATGAAAATTGTGGGGGATTTATTCAAGAATTCGTTTCAACATGCATTAGAAGACCAAAAAGCAATCATAACCATTATGCAATCCTAACCATTATGCAATCCTATTAAACATCGAATTAGACAAAGATTAAGGAAAGGAGGGCAAAAAAAGTTAACCCCAAGTACAATTTCCCCTTCAACGTATCCCAAGTCTACATTGTTCTTGTTTCCCAAACCAAATCCTGTCGTCAAGTGACATTCAAAAGGAAATGATTTCATTGTGAGAACCTAAATTCCTGGATTTTGTAACTCCAAGCCCGTAACCTTTCACCGCTTCGTTTTGTCATTAACATGTTCCTTTTAACAACAGATCATGATGTTCTAGGGAATCCATTTTAGTCCGCAAATTACTCATTACTCACAAGTAATTTAAATTTAAAATATAACATTCCATATCTGCTAGCAAAATAAAAAGTTTTAATAAATAAATAACTATTTTATGTCCATGTCCAACAACCAAAATCAATGTTTATTAAAAAATTTTGAAGTGACAAACAAGTAGACAACAAAAAGATTCAAGCTTATGGTGTAAAATTTATGTCAATATTTAGAAAAATATCTTCTTGAGTTGCAATATTCCCATCACTTCCATCTTCTCTTGCATTGAAATCATTTCCATCACTTTCACCATCATCACCCTCTAAATCTTCCAAGTTCAATGTATCTACAAAATTTAAAAAATAAATCACATCTCTTGAAATTATAATCACATTTTATTCATAAACTATACAATAAAATAATTTTCTCACCATCATTATTATTTTTTTGAATAGAACATGATGTCAATTCATGATGAAAAGTCTCCAATTCCTCACCAGTTAACTCTGATAGCTCATCAACTAACACCCATGCATCATTATCACCAAGCAATTCAAAGTCAATAGGATCATAGTTCCAACCCTTGAAATAAAACTTGTGTTTAATATTTGTTAGTTTAAAAATTATAAAATAATTAGTAAATAAAAAGAATTGTATATCATTTATAATAAAATTATCTTTATTTTAGTCTTAAATTGTTGTACACAAATACTAGATCATTAAGCCTTTGATGCTCCAACCTATTTCTCATTTTAGAATGAATATGTTTAAAGATGCTCCAATTTCGCTCACACCCAGATGCACTACAAGTTTGGCTTAAGACACGAATAGCTAATTTTTGCAAATTAGGTGCATAACTTTCATAGGTGAGGATGTTTCTCCATAAGCTCTAAATCATATCGAAAACATGGATTCAACCAAAATCTAGCTACATGAAGATTTTGGTGTAATTGCAAATCCCACTGGAAATCAATTATCCTTAAATAAGGTTCCACTGTAGCCTTTCTCCTTCTAAACTTCTTGATCATTTCATTTCTAGCTTGATGCATAGCATAATTTAAGTAACCTATTGAAGGCCTATCATCACTATTAACAATCCTTAAAACTCGAATTAAAGGCTCTGTTAGTTTAATAATGGTTGCACATTCATTCAAAAAAATAAAATTAAGTGTATCATCAACGAATATTTTTTCTTTACTATCCTTTGCTTAAGCTGAACTTGCCCACTCTCTAGAAGTCACCATTACTCTTAATGCATCTTTGTGGCCAAATATGCTTTGTAAAGTAATAAAATTTATAGCAAAACTTGTGGGTGCTGGACGAATTATCTCCTTTCTACCAGTAAATTTTCTCATCAAATACAAAGGATAACAATGATTATAAATATATTTTATAATACCTGCAGCATGGGCTACTATATCCTTGACCGAAGCTAATTTTTCAATATCTTGCATGATAAGTTAAGGCAATGAGTAGCACAAGGTGACCAAAATAATATAGGAAAGTCTTGCTCTAACTTTTTACTAGCAGCAACATAGTTTGCAGTATTATCAGTCACTATATAAACCACATTTTCATGACCAACAGATATGATAATTTCTTTGAATAACTGATATAATATATCAGCTATCTTCAAGGTATCTGAAGCATCCACACTCCTCAAAAATACGGTCCCTCTAGGATAATAAACTAAAAAATTAATGAAAGTTATCCTACATTGATCAGTCCACCCATCAGTCATAATTATGCATTCGGTTCTCTTCTATGTGGCATGAAAACTTTCAACAATCTTTTTTACCTCATCAACATTCTTGGTTAACAAATACCATGAATAGAGTGAAAATTTGGAGTTTTGTAACCAACAAAAATAGTTTTTTCCAACCAGTTTTTCTCGATGTTAGGGGGTGTGTTGAGAAGCTCCATCACCATGCCGATGCTTTTGAGAAGCATCGGCAAAAACAAAGGTTAACGACGCTTTTAAGCATCTGTAGGTCCACCATTTTCTTCCCCCCGATTGAACCCTAAACTCATTCTTTCCATCGTGTGTCGCTCCTCCATTTCCCCTCCTCCTGGATCCCTCCTTCCTCCTTCATCTCTTTTAGCATCATTGATCACCCATCCTCCCAAGTTCTCTTCCAAAACCCATTCCATCATCTTCCCCTAACCCCCCAACCCTCCTCGTGCCTTATAGATCCCCTCTGGTGTGGTCCGTGGAGACGATACCCAAGTGGAGCACTCCTGTCTCTCACTAAGCAAGTGGATCCCCTTCCTCAGTGCCAATGTCGAGGAGTTCATCACCTACGATCCCATCTGCAGCCCCATGTATCCCTCTCCGCTGACTTTTTTTTTTTAATTTTTGTGTGATCATTTGGTAATATCGGATATTGTTAATTTTTTTTGGTCTTAGGATATGATTTGGGATTTATTTGAGTTTTTTTTCTAAATTTTCTAGAATTGTTCTTGTTATATCCATGTATAGAAGCTTTATCAAAAAAAAATTATTAGAAAACCTTGACCTATGGGATGCCCTATAGATCAAGACTTCGATAAGGTCAAACAGTTCGATACAAGGTCATGGTCAGGGGAGATCCCCTAATCTGACCATATTTTTTAATAATATTATATTTTTAAGTAAAAATAATTCCAAATAATAAGTTTCTAACTTATATATAAATATAAAGTAGTATTACATAAAAAAAAAACTTCCTGGGTTGGATCATGTATGGGTCAGGATTAGATCTCGATCCCACTTATGTAGGGTTCATAAAGTTATATACCTGAATATAATATATAATCAGGTTAAGCCAAGTCCAAGTTGGATGAACTTCTAGTAGAGACCCAACTTTAGAAAGTTTCATGGATCTATCTTTGAACCCATTCCACATCAAGTTTAGGTTGGGAATAGGTCTAAGAAATTTAATTAAATGACAATCCCTGATATAATAGAATTCAAAAGTTTCAACCGGAAAACAATAAGAGAGTGCTGGTCAGCTAAGGCCCAACCATGATCTAGAGTTTTTAGCAGATCCAAGTCTTCTCCTCACGTTTTTACAGAAAAGAAAACAACTTTGAGTTGCTGAAAGCTTAAAATAATCAAGAAGGTTGATGGTGTATGTAGTATTATATTACACATGGAAAAAACATTACTCCCTAAGTTCATGAGAATATAACATTTAAGATGTATTGGCTAGTACTAACATGAATCAAAGATATGCAATTTGTGGTTCTTTTTTATGGGTACATGGAAATTATTTAAGGTTTAGTAATCTTGTTGGGAAAATATATATGGAAACTAGTTTGGGTCCGGTTTATGTGCCCATTGAAAACTAGTACTTCTTTAATTCTTACCATTCTTAACCATTGTGAACTTGGTACAATGTAGAACTATAGGCTGGGAAATGGCTTTTACCTAAAATGAGTAGGTGACATGCTTGTGAAGAAGACCCTGGTCTTCCCAACATGATAAAATGTTAGCATATGGATTAATGACTGGATTGGGTGGGTCAATTGTGCCTTAATATTCTTTGCATCTCATATTGGCCAAGCAATAATGATTGTAGGCCATTCCAATATTTTGAAATTTGGTTGGCAAACCCACATTCATCACCTCCCCTCATTTTGATCAAATTTGGCATTAAAATGCCTTTATCCTAAATCTAGTTAGGGAAGCTATGACCATTGGTGAAACATGATCAAAATTGGGCAAGATTTTTTCAATGCACTCATCTACATACTACCTTCACCCACTAAAATTTTTTCTGAGTTTTAAAAGGATTCATTAGATTGAAATTGTGTTTTCTTCGTCGAGGTCCTAGCCATCCATGATTGATAATTCTTGACAACCAAAAATAGACAATCCCTACATGAAACTGGGCATAACTTAAAGAATAGATTAATAATAAATAGGTTTTGACCAAGTAATGAGTTTGTAGCTTTGAATATTTAATTTAGACACTCTATACCCATACCTCCTTGCTTCATAAATGAAAAGAAGTTTTGGACACATTTATTATTGTATTATTGTATAATTTATAATTGAGCCGAGTCAAGCTTGAACTTGAGTCGAGCTTAAATAGCTTGTGAGCAAATGACTCAACTCGATTTATTTGCATCCCTAGTCCCGACTGACTTGTGCATGCCATAACATATGTGTTGCATATATTAATGCACATAATCGAGGCTAAAGCCTTTATGGACCTTCTAAGCAACTACCTAGACTGAGCTTATAAAAAGGCTCCATGCCTAGGATGTTAGCACATTACATCTAAAACTATTCAAATTTTGTGCTAGTACTCTTGAAAAATATAAATAATCTTATTTATAAAAAAAAGAATTACTAACTTTAAGAGCCCAATCACTATATGACCTTGATAAGATCTGGTTGATGGACTATATCAGTCTGTCCAACCTGAGTTGGAAGAGGTCTATCCATTTATTTTCTTTTAGAGTCCTCCCCTTTGTTCTTCCCACCCTCCTCCAAGACAAAACCTGGTTCAAAACCACCATATATTTTACCACATTTTGGAAAGTGCGTATCAAGTCAAAGACCAATATGTACTGTATCAATTTAGCCAACTGATCCAGACTGAGTCATGTGACAAACAAAAACATGGGATTTTTAATATATATATATATATATACATGGTCTATAAGTTTCCTTAGCTCTAGTTGAAGGTAGGCTGGTATTAAATGAGGCTTGACCGAATCCAAGCTAGGTCAATGAAGGCTACGCCATAAAATATTAAGGTAGAATTGTAATAATATAAAATAAAAGAAAATTTAAAGCTAGAGCTAAACTTCTACCCTTTCAAAATACTATTTTGGATTTAACCCGAAAAATAGAAATGAGATTTTAACGTTTTCTTGAGTTTGTTTAACCATCTAATTTTAGTTACATTTAAGATTTGTTCATTATTGAAAATTTTTTATTTCAATACCATGTATAGCTTTGCTATGATCAATTATCATTTTTTAAATATTTTTTACAAAACTTGCATTGCATAGAAATATAGACTCATCGATTGATTAATGTACATATTCTATAGCATCCGTATATTTATTTTATTTTTGTATAGGTGGGAGAATTGTATAGTGATCAATTGATTGTTTAGTTTGGATAGTTTGAGAATTGCAAATAATTTTATAGGTATTTATAGTAATCAAGCGATATGGATAGAGTTTTAGAAATATTTTGGACAGTATTTTCTTTTAGTTCTCCTCATACGTCTTTAGTCATGTGGGGAGAACTAAAGGAAATGCTGTCAAGATTTTTTTGGAGCTCTTATTGTATATCGTTTGATTACTATTAATGACCTATATAATTAATACAATTCTTGAATGGGATAGGACCTATCTTTATCTATTAGTTGGTGATAGGATGCATTTTATGTTAACCTATGTTATTTTTCATATAATTTTTAAAAAAATTATTTGGTGCATTGTTGTTGATTGAAGAATTTTTTTTGTATTTAGCTAACTTGAAAGTTGGATCATTTTATCCTAAAATAGAAAAAAGCTAGATAAATAAACCGAGAAATATCAATGAATATTTGGATGGAGTTCGTGATATTTATTAAATTCGGTATGGATAAAAGTAGTTTGAATGAAAAGATTTTATGTCCATGCTGAAGATGTGTTAATAGTTCCTATCTAGATCCACAAATTGTTGAAGAACATTTAATATAGAATAGTTTTGCAAGAGGTTATACTGAGTGGATTTTTCATGGAGAACTTATGTTGCCAGTATGAAGTAATCAACTCTTGTTTGATCTTGGATCCAGTAATATACAAGAGAATCTTGTAGGAGATGATGATATAACAAGTTTGATCATAAATACTTTTCAACATGGTGTTCAAAACTTTGGAGGTTCAATTGATACACATGAAATAACTGAAATATGTGAAGGTTCGTCATTCATTAAACGAATATATATCGAGGAGCGGATGTAACCATCAACTTTTGAGTCAGCTCGGTATTATAATTTAATGAAAGAAGTAGATGAACAATTATATCTTGGCTGTTTAAAATTTTCTAAGATCTCTTTTCTTAAACATTTATTCTATATAAAATATATGAATGGATGGTCTAGAAAGAGTTTTACCATGCTTCTCAGGTATTAAAGGATGCATTTCCAGAAGGCAATGGTTTACCATCTTTTTATTATGAAGCAAAGAAAGTTGTCAACAATCTGAATCTTAGATATCAAAAGATTCATAGTTGTCCGAAAGATTGCATGTTATATCATAGTAAAAATGCTGATCAAGAGTCATGCAATGTATACGGTTCTTCATGATGGACAACTCACGAAGGAGATGAGGATGACGTAGTGAATGGAACAGATACACTATGGCATACAAAGAAACCAATGAAGGTATTGCATTACTTTTCTCTTATTCCTCGATTGAGGAGGCTTTATTCATCATCAAAAATAGCTTTATTAATGAGATGGCATGATGAAGGGCATATGAAGGATAGATTGTTAAGACATCTAGCAGATAGTTTACCATGAAAAGCATTTAATGCTAGACATTCTGATTTTGTCTTTGATATTCGTAATGTTTGGTTGGGTTTAGCTTCAGATGGCTTCAATCCTTTTTGGACTCTAAATTCTATATATAGCACTTGGCCAGTTATTCTAATACTATATAATTTACTACCAGGGTTATGCATGAAACAATCCTCGCTTATCTTGTCAATGGCTATTCCCGGTGATAAGGATCCAGAAATGATATTAATATTTTTCTATAACCTTTAATAGAGGAATTGATATAGTTGTGGAAAGATGTCGATGCAATTGATACTTCTAATGGTGAAACATTTAAACTACGGGTAGCTTTGTTATGGACTATTAATGATTTTTCAACATATACCAATTTATCTGGCTGGAGTACAAAGGGATGGGTTGCATGCCCTTGTTGTGCAGATTCGACACATTCAATTTGGTTAAAATATGAAAAAAAATTTTGTTATATGAGACATCGTCGATGGTTAGAACTAAATCATCTATTTTATTTTCAGAAAAATTTATTCGATGGTACCATAGAAATGAGATGTGCAGCTATTCCACCTTCTGGAACTGATGTTCGTAGATAAATGGATTCCATCAATTACATATATGGTAAATTCTCGAAGTCTTCTAAAAAATAGGAAGGGATGATCAAGAAGGATTGTCAGAAGAAGTGACTACTGGTACTATGTATGCATAGGTATTTGAAAATCCTGATAGTTTTTTTTAAAATAAAAATGAGGAAGAATGTACATGTAGCATCTACAAATCATCCTAGCAAACATTTATGGAAGAAAAGAAGTATCTTCTTTGACTTACCTTATTGGGAACATAATCTTATTTGGCATAATCTTGATGTCATGCTTATAGAGAAGAATGTTTATGATAATCTACTTGGAATATTATTGAATCTTGATAGAAAGGCCTAAGATAATATGAAGGCATGACTGGATTTATAAGAATTAGGTATCTGACAGGAGCTTCATCCGAAAATGCTTGCTAATGATAGAATTTATTTGCCTCCTACATCTTATACAATGTATGCTCAAGAAAAAGATAATTTTTTAACAGTATTGAAAAATATTAAAGTACCTGATGGATATGTATCAAACATTTCAAGGTGCATGCATCTTAAAGACCATAAAATCTCTAATCTCAAAAGTCATGATGGTCACATATTGATGCAAGATATCTTTCTAATAGCTTCAAGATCATCAGTGCCGAAACAAGTTCTTACAGTCATAATTCGGTTGTCATCATTCTTTAAGGCATTATGTTCAAAAGTTATTAATCCTAGAGAGCTTGATCTATTAGAGTCAGATGTATGATTACATTTTGTTAGATGGAGAAGATTTTTCTACCTCGATTTTTTACTATTATGGTACATCTACTCGTTCACTTAGCTTCGGAAGTCAAGCTTGGTGGACTGGTACACTATAGATGGATGTATCCTATTGAAAGGTATTATTATAAATTTTTAATCTTTATATAATTTTTAATAAAAGTAGCATCATAATCATGTATAAATAAATTTTTAAATGTTGTAGGTTCTTGTGCGATTGAAAGATTATGTACAAAATAGAGCCTATCCAGGGGGTTCGATTATGGAAGGATATATTACTGAAGAGTGTTTGACGTATTATTCAAGATATCTTCAAGGTGTAGAGACTGTATTTAATAGACCTCAATGGCATAGTGATTTCGTAGACAATACATAATTGCATAAGTTTTCCACTACTGGTAAAGTAATTAGAAGAAATGAAAGTATTGTATTGGATCATAAATTAATTACACAAGCACATGGTTATGGGTTACTTCACAGTGAAATAATATCTGACTATTGAAGGTTAGTATATTTAATACATTTCAAGTTTAAATATCATATCTTATTTTTTATTCTATATTAATAA
This sequence comes from Areca catechu, assembly GCA_021397845.1. Lineage (NCBI taxonomy): Eukaryota > Viridiplantae > Streptophyta > Magnoliopsida > Arecales > Arecaceae > Areca > Areca catechu. Next base: position 125,790,798 of record CM038042.1, read on the forward strand.
ATATAAATTTTATGTAGTGAATTTTTAATGACTCAGTGATAAGCTAATCATAGCACACGATCTAATCCAAGGATTAAGCAATAATGGTTAGTCAAGTTATTTTCTACATGGCTTTCAAAATAGGTTTGACATATGTTTAAAGAATATATGGACAGAGTTATTATCGAATAACTTGTTAACATTTTTTATTATTTTTTAGGTATCAACAATGATGGAGAGAAATTGTTCAGATGAGTTAATAGCCCTGGCTAGAGGACATAATAAAATTGTCATCATATATAATGGTTTCATAATCAATAGTTTTAAATTTTATACTAAAGAACGTGAGAAATTTGGAAAAACACAGAATAATGGTGTTATGGTGGAAGCTGATAGAAAAACTTATTATGGTGCACTTAAAGATATATATGAGTTAGATTATTACGAAATCTTTAAATTCATATTATTTAGAAGTGATTGGGTAGATATAAACTCATCAAGGAATTTGAAAAAAGATGTAAATGGATTTACACTTGTAAATTTTACAAGGTTGATACATACTGGTATCGTATTGAAGGATGATCCATTTATTTTTTTCTTCTCAAGTTCATCAAGTATTTTTTATACAAGATGCAAAAAATAAAGATTGGGCTACTGTTATTAAAACAAAACCTAGGGACTTATATGATATGAAAAAATAACTGAAAGATGATGAAGATGATGATACTTATATGTATTCCATGCCATTCAATTTTGTACCAGTTGATGGCGTACATGCTACAGTATCCTTGGTTAGGATGGAATTTGAAGAAAATACTAATGCTTGATTCTTATTGGTATTAAATTTTGTAATATATGCAATTTATAGTAATTATTTTGTTAAATTAATATTTATCTTTACTAATTCTAACTTTGATGTAAATGATAGGTGGCACTATGCCTTGCTCGTGATGATTTATTGGTGTGTTGTTTCAGTACTCACGGATAGAGGCCGGCACTTCTTGTTTGGTATAGCAGGTTGAGGCTAGTACTTTGGCATGGGAGGATCTTGCCGGTCCTTTGTCAGTACCGGACATTGCATCCAGTCCTTCAGCACATTAGTCTACTGTAGGTCCATCATCCTCAGGGCATCATGATCTTCCTGTCGATGTAGCAGATGACGAGCTACACATTCAGGATAATTTATTTTTTTATCCTTGGTTAGACAAAATTTCATTACACTTTTTACTATAGCTTACTTTTATCTATTTTTATGCAGACGAATATGGAAGGGTTACAAGTAGGCACGGGCCCACAGTAGTATGGGATGTCTGGCAGATGCACGAGGATGAGAAGATAGTGGTTGAGTGCAATCAACTAGGGCAACCAATTAAAAAAACCACCGGCTTATTGAGTTCATTTTTAGGGATAGTTGCACGAAGGCATCAGCTTTGTCCATTGAGTTATGCAAAGTGGAAAGACATGCTTTCGATGTATAAAGTTAAGATTCTATGAGTTGTGTGAGTAAAACTTTGGTATTAAATTAGTTGTTATCTTGCATAGTTGATATATTATGCTATGTTTTATATTCTTTCAGTAACAATATTTTGTATCGACATAGTATTTGATGGAGGGTTAGTGTATTTTATATTTTTTTTTTTTTTAGTGTCTGCATGATTATTTCTAACATTTGCTTGACTTACTAATTATTTTCTTTTGCAGTCCAAGTTTGTACTCTCTCCATCTGCTAATGATTTTGTACTGAAGTCTCTTAACTAAAAATGGAAAGAATATAATGTATAATTGAAGATGAAGTACAAGTTGCCGTGTATGACAGAGGAGCAGGTAGTTGGTACTTGTCCTCCTGATGTACATTCTCATCAATGGGTGGAGTTGATTCATTATTGGTTCTCCGAGAGGGGACAGGTATCTTCTAATTTTTTGAAGCAAGTTTATTGAAATATTTAGTTTATATTATACATTTTACATATATATATACACATTACTTTCAGGATATAAGAAGTTATCTATTTGATTTTGCAAATATAGTTTGATATTAGTAGAGCTACATGAGCAGCTTTGTCTGTTTCCCATACATCGGAATCCAAGAGTTATGCACAAGTCAGACAAGAGTTCGAAAGTTTTTTAAACTATAAACTTATATTTTCAATATCAAAGTATTTATACATTTTAATAAAACTAATATTATATATCATGGAAAATGTATTGTTATATATATATGTATCATGGACGATTTATCATGGCAAATGATGTATCACGATACATATATGTATCATGGATGATGTATCATGATAGATATATGTATTGCGGACGATATATCATGAATGATGTATTGCGATACAAATATGTATCATGATACTTAAATAATTTTAAAATTCATTTGAATTATTTTCTTAAAATTATAATTTTTCTTGTGGATGGATGAGAAATGGAGGGAACCCGGTCAAGTGGATTTTTATCGGATGACTCATACTCATCGTGATGGCACTTTTGTTAGAGATGAGTCGAGAGATATATGTGTAAATTTTTATTATAATTTATTTCATTCAATGAATTAAATTTGATTTTGTTAGTCATTAAGATCTAACTAATTTTTCTAAATTAATACAGGAAAGAGCTACAGTTCTTATTGCCGAGTATGTCGATGAGTCTACAACATCTACACAGAGTAGTCGCATCAAGGCTGAGGTGTTTACAGAGTTGTTGGGGCTGGAGCGCTATGGTCGAGTGAGGGACTATGGAGTTGGAGTCACCCCCACTCAGTTATCTGTGGTCAGTAGATATCCACTTGATGCTGTAGAGGGTGCTCTGGATGCATAAGTTCGCAGACTTGAGGAGGAGATAGAGGAGATGCAATAGAGCCATGCCGCTGAGATAGAAGAGATGCGACAGAGCCATACCACCGAAAGAGCAGCGATGGAGAGCATGAGAGAGCACATTGAGCGGCTTACATCTATCATTTAGATATTTGTTCCATATTAGGTTAATATATATAATATTAAATATATATTCATATATTAAAACAATAATTTATATAATATATTGTCATTCATAGTTTCGTAAATTAAACATTTTAAATATTTTTTGTAGGCTTCTGGAACATTAGATCTTCACGAATAGGGTGACGACCTACCTCCTGTAGATCATTGATCTCGACTTTTTATTATTTTATATCTTGATTTCATGTATTTTTTAATTTTATTAAACAGACATACATGTAACAAACTTTGTTATATTAGATCGTAATGAATTTTATATTTCAAATTTATATTTGGATGTGAAGAATACATGCCAATGCTTTTTATAGCATCAGGAAGATATTTCTCGATGCTTTAAAGCATCAGAAAAAGCCTTTTTTAGCATTGGAAAAATCTGTTTCTCTTGTAGTGTACATATCCCTTAATTTTTCTAACCTCAAATGTGGCGGGGACTCATGATTCCAAGTCTCTCGTGCAAGCACCACCAAGAAGACTAAAAACTAGATTAAATGAAACTACAATTGAAAAATATCTGTCTATAGGATTGGAAGTGGACCGGGTCGGACCAACCCATATCCCTACCCGAGCCTGGTTCAAAAAAAACTCGAGCTTCGGGTCGGGCTTAGGCCCAATTTATTTTGAAAAAGCATGGCCTAAGCTCGAATCCGAGCCCAATTGGGCTAGTCTAAACTAGGCTTTGATTCAAGTTGGCCCAAATTAAAGCATGATTGGGCCTACAAAATTGAAGATGAAATGATGAAATGAAGTTCATTTAACTATTGGTATATATTCCAGCCTAAATTAAAGTCCAATTGGATCTGTCAAATTGAAGATGAAATGATAAAATGATGTTCTTTTAACTACTGGTACATATTTTAAAAAAATCTCAAAGATTAAAATTCTAAAACTATCGAATTGGCGGGCTGGGTTCGGGCTAGACCTTTTTCATGCTGGGTCCGGGCCGGGCCAAGGGGGAGCCCGAGCCTGGTCCAAAAATTAAATGAGTCTATTTTTAGGCCCAAGCTTAGCCCGATCTACTTCACGCCTGACCCAAAACTCGGCCCGATTTTGGGCTAGCACGAAGCCCATCGAACTAGCCCGAGCCCAGTTCCAACCCTGACATAACTCAAGATCCAAGAAATATTATGTAGGATCCTAAAATGTAATATCCTTTGTTAAAATCAAGGTTTTCATGTCTTAAAACTTGATTTCATAAGCTTCCGTATCTCTTTTCTATTTTTCTGAAAAACATTCCCATATTTATTTTTCAGTAAAAAGTTAGTAGACATGCATGCATGTGCGTGCCATAAAAAAAACAACTTACAACTACAAAAAGAGAAATCGAGCTATGCTGGTATTTGGCACTGATACTTTGCTTAATTATACACCAGATCAGTTGTATGAGTTTTGGATTTTTTTCTTTTTTTAAGAGTTATTTAGAAAAAATAATGTACACAGGACATGAATCAAGCAAGCCTGCTTCTTAATAGGGTTGAAGTCGTCTCTTTCATGTGAAAGAATAATTGATTTTATTTTTTTTGTAGCATGAATAATTGGATCATGGTTTGTATGGATTTCAAATCACTCCAATTCTATTTTTTATCTGCTTGCATAGGTCTCACAACAAATATTGTATAATTCAAATGATTGATGCCATGAAAAATGGAAAAAGAATTATCCATTCTAGCGAAAGATAATATCTAAATTTTCTCTTGATAAAGCCCTGCTCGTAGGGGAGCTTTGCTATTTTTACTTTCTATGGTACTAAGATATGTATATATTAAAAAATCCACAAAGCTCATACCATGCACCAAGATTGGCTGAAGATAAAAATCACTAGTAATACTTGAAAAACTTACCCTTTGTCGGAATATCGGAGACTTTGTTTAGGAGCTACACATAGATATAGAGATACAGAGATACATAGATATAATTAATTACACATGTACATACACAAAGATTCGAGAGAGAGAGAGAGAGAGAGAGAGAGAGAGAGAGAGAGAGAGAGAGAGAGAGAGAGAGAGAGAGAGAGAGAGAGAGCTTCCTTCAAGCCAAACAAGAGAAGAAGGCAGGGAAGGACGTCTCCTGGGTCATGCCTAACCCTTGAGGTGCACCCTCATCTTCCCTCGAGCCGATGCACCCAAAGGTATTCATGAACCAGCAGCCGTATACACCCCGCTAACCCTCGTGTTTTGGGTTGAAGGAAGCTCTTTCAACAACCCACCGCACCCGATCCCCCATTACCATCAACAAATCATCGAATATATCGTGCTATAAAAATCCTAAACCTCAATAGCTATTTATCATATATATGATCCATATGCCACTCAAGATGTGGTGGGCTTGGCTTTAAATAGATCTCATGCATGATGGGAGGACGGGGAAAAGGGTATGCTAGGATTCAATAAGGACCGTATGATGGCCTGTATTACCAATGGCATGGATTTTTTCATTTTCCGAGCCTAACTTCTCATGGGGCTGAATTTTTTTAAAACATAATGTTAAATTAATATTTAATTATTAAAGTAGGGTATTTCGTAGAATATTTACCAAAGTAGTTTTTTTCCTTACACGTGGTAGCATAGTGGATGCATGGCAGGTTAGTGGAGCGATGTGGCAAAATCATAGGAAGAAGCTGCAATTTCTCAAAGAAATCATAGCTTCTTCCTGCGAATGCTCAACAAAAAACTATACCTCCAACCTTTTTGCAGAAATATTTCTCCGGTCCTCTTCTCCCTTTTCTCCATTCTGGTCCTCCTATCCCACTCCAACCCCAGAAATATTTAATTATTATTTATTTTGTTATAGAGATTATAAATAATTAATTAATTATAAATGAGTATATCATGGTATAAAAGTAATATATTAATTTATAAATAATTAATTAGTTATGGTATAAAAGTAATTCATTTTTTTAATATAAATAAATTATGGTATTAATACTAAAAAATTAAAATATGTAAATACTTATAGCATGCAAATAAATAATTAATTATAAATGAGTATGTCATGGTATATAAGTAATATTTTAATTTATGAATAAAGTTGTTAACATATACAGTGTATTAATTATTTTATAAATATATTTATTAAAGGAAAATAATAATAGTATAATAAAGTTTATTGTATAAATAGAATACCGTACAAATATGATATAATTTATTTGATATAAATAAATTATGGTATGATTACTAAATATTTATAATGTATGAATATTTATAGCTTGTAAATAATTAGTTAATTAAATATGAGTAAGTGGTGGTATAAAAATAATATATTAAATTACAAATAAAGTTAGTAACGTATACGCTGCATTAAAGTAATTTTTAAATACATCTATTAATTACAAACATTAATAGTATAATAAAATATATTGTATAAATAGAAGACCTTGATAAAAGTATAATAATATTTAAATAATTTAAATAAAGTTTAGTGTGAATACTAAATATTTAAAATTTATAAATATTTAAAGCATCCAAATAATTAAATAATTAAAAATGAGAATGTCATGGTATATAAGAAATTTATTAATTTGTGAATTAAGTTGTTAACATATATGCTGCATTAATTAATTTATAAATATATTTATTAAAAGAAAACAATAATAGTATAATCAAATTTAGTTTATAAATAGAATATAGTACAAATATGATATAATTTGTTTGATATAAATAAATTATGATATGATTGCTTAATATTTATAATGTATGAATATTTATAGCATGTAAATAATTAGTTAACCAAATATGAGTGTGTGGTGGTATACAACTAATTCATTAAATTATAAATAAAGTTAGTAATGTATATGCTGCATTATAGTAATTTTTAAATGCATTTATTAATTACAAATATTAATAGTACAGTAAAATATATTGTACAAATAAAACATCTTGGTAAAAGTAAGATATTATTTGTTTAATTTAAATAAAGTTTAGTATGAATACTAAATATTTAAAATTTATAAATATGTAAAGCATGCAAATAATTAAATAATTATAAATGTGTATGTCATCGTATATAAGTAATTTATTAATTTATAAATAAAATTGTTAACCTATATGCTACATTAATTAATTTATAAATATATTTATTAAAGAAAACTAAAAATAGTATAATTAAATATATTTGAGCAAAAATATTAGAAATATGTAGCCTGCATGTTTATAATTTTGTTTTTCTAATTATGTAGATGTGTAGCATTCATATTTATAGTATGTAATACATAGAGATTATTATTATTGACATAATTATGTTTTGAAATTACTTATTGGGTTAATCACCTGATTTATTTTATATATATTTAAAATTTGCATTGCATTGAACTGTAGATCCATCAGTTGATTAACATGCATATTCTATAGTATCCAAACTATTTTATATTTTTATATAGATTTAAGAATTATGCACATTAATCAATTGATTATCCAATTTAGATTGTTTGAAAATTGTAATTAATTTTATATATCAATTTACAGTAAACAAACGATATGTAATGAAGATCGAACAAAATTTCGAGCAATACTTTTCTTTAGTTCTCCGCACATAATTATTTGTATGTGGAGAACTAAGAAAAAATGTTGTCAAAAATATCATTCGATCCTTATTACATATCGTTTGCTTACTATAATTGACTTGTAAAATTAATACAATTTCTGAATGAGATAGAACTTATCTTTACCTACTAGTTGTGATAGGATACATTTGTCATGTAAGTCATTTTAAACTCTGTACATATATATTAATTCCAAAATAAGTTGTAACCTAAATTTTCCTATTTAATAGGATATTTACTTTTCTAATTTCAGTGTTGAATTATTTATTTTGTTCAATTGTTTGTCATGTAAGTCATTTTAAACTCCATACGTAGATATTATTCACTTTCACACCTTTGTAATTATAGATAAATACTTCCATAAATTATAAATACAGCACAATTGGCTCAGTTCTTATTTTATAATGACCAGAAAGAAAGGAGTTAAGTGCCAGCCTGGTACTGGTCAATCAAGTAAGGATCTTTGAATATATTTCATGATCTTAATCATCAACAACCAACCTAAATCCTACTAATTCTTTTGATCTCATTCATCTCCCCATGACACGTGGAGAGGCTTTTCATGTGCACATAAACCAAGGGCCCGTAGCATTTCTGTTTCATGTAATATGTACCATATGTTTTCTATCCTATCCTATTACAACTTTCAATAGTAAAAAAAATTTTAAATAATAAAATAAATTTATAGTCAAGAAGTCTTTTTTTCTTGTCTATTTGTTGGATGGATATGATCCCACTATTTATAAAATATTTGGTATTAGTTTCTATTTTCTTGCCAGAATATTTCATTATGAGCTGCACGAATTATATAAGCTATAGAACACACCAGGCTAATTCATAGGGGAGGAAATAATTAATTGATGACACCAATCCTATTCTCTTCAAAAGAAAAAGAGAAAAGAGAACATACCATGATCCCGTCAGCTAAACAAAATTTCCTCTAGTAGCAAAAAAAATAATAATAATTTGCAATCCTATGCCAACCCATTATTTTTTGGGAGAACCATTTCCTTCTGTTAAATAAACTCTATAAACAGGAGAAGAACAAGAAAAGCCCCAACTCCTTTTTCTCAAATGGCTTGTACATCCATATCTACCTAGAAGCCAATCATTGTTTAAAACATTGAATTACATGAAGGAAAAAAAATCCAAAGAGTTTTTATGTTACCTAACTTAGAGATTAGTAAGCTTACCCTAGGAAAAATAAGAGAACTTCACATAAAAGAACAAGCAATCAATGGTTGGTACCATGATAGACATAAGATGGCAAGTAATTAATGGTTGGTATGAGAAAGACATTGGAAGAGCAGCCAAAAATGCATAACACCAATATAAGTTATCAGAATAAGGTAATATCAAAACTTTCTATCCATATCTTTCGATAGATGATAATCTAAACATAGACCAGAAAATCAACTTAATCTTAGAAATTAAATCTTAAAAAAATTGAAATTGTATCTACCATCTTGACCAACATTTGGTGGTGATTCTTCAATCATTGCTACCACTTCCCCATCATTGTTTTTATGAGCCACACAATCCTCTATGTCAGGCTGGTCACAATTCAAAATATGCTTTGGCAGACACTTTGCAGACTCCGTGGCTAAAGATTAAGAAAAAAAAAACATATTTATTAAATATTAATAATTAACAATTCAACATATGAAAGGATGATCTAACACAAATCATACTAATTGACAATACTTCTCTAAATTCCTTAAAAAAAGAAATCAGGATTTTTTTTTTTTTTTTGAAAAAAAGTTACAAAAGCAGTCAGCAACATTAAGTCTAATGATAATATGGCAAGACAGAAGTTGCCCTAGATCAACCACGATACAGTGCATTGAAACAAGCAGAGGAACTCCAAGACATTTCCTAAAAAGAAACATATCACTTCAATCAATATCATAATGCTTCATTGGAGAACATACACGTGTTGTAAATTTCTATAAACTATTTTTCAGAGAAGAATGAATATATATAATAGACTATAATTGTCATGTTTAATCAGAAAGCTAGAACCACCCCTAAAATAAACTTGAAGAAGCATTTAATCTTTGAAGAAGCGATATCAATGACTTTTTCCCATGAAAGGGGAAAAAATTAGATGACAAATGATGACACCCCTTTACATTAACCAAAATTTTTCAGAAGCTACTTTGATGTACCTATAGTTATAGATTTTTATTCATATAGTAGAAGATTGAATATTGCATAATAGTAATAATAGTATAATCAAGGTAAGAAGAATTGGTACTGACAGGCATGCTGGTTGGTGGCCGATACAATATGATACCAGTCCATATCATACTGAACCGCCGTGCATAGAACCACAAGAGGGTGAGGGTTGGAGAGGAAGGAGAGCTAGGGTGAGGGAGAGGGGAAAGAGGAAGAAGGAGAGGGAGAGCACTAGTGGGGGATAGGTAAAAAGAGGAGACTCACCTAATCGAGCTTCACAACATGAGAGAGAGAGGCTAGAAAGAGGCCAGATGCATAATCGGTATCGGTGTTGCTGCCCGTCATGGTCTCCTTGTTGTAGAAGTCCCTATCCAGGGAGGATCGAGGCTCAAATCAAAAGGATCGAGGCTATTGTCTAGTCCCAAGTGCCCAAGAAACCCTAGAATTCTGCTAGAACAAGTGATTAGGGCTCGACTTTAGAGGATTGGGGTGGGAAATACAAAGGATCTGATGAAGGAGAGAGGAAGGAGATCATATTTAGGGAAGAGAATGGTGGGAGATTGGAGAGGGAGGGATGGAGAAAGAAGGTGAAGAGAGAGAAGGGGGACTGGAGAAGAAGGCAGGAAGGGGAGGGGGGAAGTGAGGGTTTTGAAGCATCTATAGGGGGAGGACTTATCATTTTGAAAAGAGGCCCTACATCATGCCGATAGCCAACCAGTTCAATTTGGTATGTCCCAACCGGCCCATTCAGCATGATTAGCTAGACCTTGATACCTATAGCTACTAACCTGGATATAGAAAAGCATGCACTTATATCAACAAATGCCCAAAATTATAACATTTATTAACATGTAAATATGAACATGAATGATAAAATGTGTTCCTTCATTAGAGTTGGTAGTTTTCCTAAGATAAGCCGTCTTTATTAAAAAGTGTCTTCTTACATTAACTCAAATCCATTTGGTCACTACACCTCTTCACTAGAATAGTCACTATCTTACATTAACAATCCTACGTCTCAAAAACAATTTTCTCATTGATCCTCCATTAATATCACACATACTCTTTAGAAAATGCACCTTTTATTTTATCAACCTAGTTGAGATCCACCTGAACATTCTCATGTTTATTACACTTTTCTTGTGCTTATAAGATTTCTGTACTGACCAACATTTATCCATAAGGCAAAGGTCATCATATATGTATCTACAACATGCCATAATAAGTATAAAATGGTCACATGATAATTAAAACTTTCTCCAGGATAATATAGAATATGAAACACTTCTTTCTCGAAGTTAAAAGATCATAAGGGTTGTTAGAATATATTGTTCCAAAATAGCAAGCAAAAATCACCTTGCATAAACCAGACAATGCCAATGACATTAGTGACCAAGTGTCTTGTAGAATAAGAGCCATCAAATGAACGAGCTGTTCATGAGCAACTCGCATTCAGCATGAGCAAACCTTGTGGTAAAATGTGAACTTGCAATATAAATATATTTTTTTATTACTAATACAACTTATTTTGTGTTTTTAATAAATTTATAATGGCATACATTATAAATATAATTTATCTCATACCTTAGTTATGAGTCATTAAGGATATTTTATTTCTCCACTATTAGATATTTAGATGTAAAAATAAAGGTTGACTTTTCTAAAAGCATCTATAAATCTTTCCCATTCTTTCCATTTCCCACCTTTACCCACCGGCATGGTTCTTGACCCCAACCACCAAATCATCTCTCTCTCTCTATCCCCCTCCCTCCCCCAAAAAAATCGATGCAAACAAAAAAAGAAGTTCTACTGTGATCATCCATGCAGCCACTTCTGCCCAAGCCAACACACCTACTCTAATCATAACCTCCTTTATGATATTGCTATAGAAAGCAAGCAAGTCAGCTAATATTATGCTAGCACGAGATGTAAACAACCCGAGCCTGACCTCAGCATAACCAAATTGTAAAGAGCTTGTATAGAGGTTTAGTCGGGCCTAGCTTCATTGAGATCAGCATGTTTAGTCAAACATAAATGATGCTGCTTTTAAATCACTCACAAAAAACAATAGTTAGGATGCTAACCAAACCATTGAAAATTCAAATTCCTCTTCACACTGTGATGGCAAAATTTTGTTTTTTGTTGAAATTATTGTGGAAAATAAATGGCTTATTTGGAAGATTGATAAATGAAAATAGACCTTTGAAAATTCTGAAGCCTCTTCACACTATGGCATAATTTTGTTTTTTATTGGAAATGATTATAAAAAAGAAATGGCTTACTTGAAAGATTGATGAATGAACCAATAACCAAATTTTGCAACACAATGGTTAAAAGTGTCAAATAGTGATTTTTAAAAGGCTTAAAACTAGTGCTTACCGAGCATACTTAAAATGGATGATTCGACTCGTACCAAACCATATGGATGCTGGCTCATGATAGTTCAGCCACTTGGGTTAGTTCACATATAAAACACCTCCCTCCACCAATTCAATACTTTGATTATTTGAAGGCCATCAAGTCTTTCTCTCTCATTTGCTCGCTGTCTAGATGCTGCTAGATACTGCTTGCTCCCTCCTCCTTGACACCAGCCATCACTAGTAATTCTCTCTCTCTTCCCCCCCAAAAAAAACTAGGGTTAGGGTTATAATCCCTCACCTCCCTGTGAACTTTAAGAGCCTTCGAGGGCTCTTGGTGAGAGCACTCTCTCCACCTGCACAAGGTAAGACGCATACTGCCCTCACCCTCTTCCTCTCCTTCCCTCTCCCTCTTCCTCTTCCTCTCCTTGCTTTGGTATGCCCTAGAATGGTATAGTATAGATCCATACCATATCAAACTAGTTCCTAGCTAGTATAAGCTTCATTACCAGTACAAAATGAATGATGATATTTAAGTCTATGTCACACACAAATAGATTCAAATATCTATATGCCTAGCATTGATCAATTTTTCATTAAAAATGCCCTTGAATGGATGCATATATCACAAAGTACTCCATTTACCTAAAAAATAGAATAAACAACTTTTTGATAGGCAAATCTTTGACATCACATGAATGTAATACTATGATGGCACATGTTATAATTTATAAGAATATGTTTCTCTGAGTTCATGAAGTTTCTATTTTAATGCTTTATTCTAGTATACATATGTTGCATCTTCATTTGTCTTATAAGACTATCCCATGATCAAAGGACAACAATATTATTCATATGATTTTACAAAATTTCATCAAATGCAAATTTGCTGAAAATAAATCTTAGACTCATATTGGAAAATATGCAAAATCAAGAAATCATGTAAATCTGACATCTAAGCAGAACCATAACACTTAATTGTAACTATTGTCAAACATAAGAATGAACTGTAATTTTATTGTAAACAAAAGACAGCTACCTCCGAAATAATGTTATAAAGGTCAGCCCTATTTATGAGTTGTGGTCGTATATTGTGTTTTATAAGAGCTGTACTATCTAAGAAATTAGGGGACAACACAGCATTTATGCAAAAGGCAGACAACTACATAAATTTTTGATTTAAAAACAAATCAATTGAAGTTCATATCAAAATTAACTAAAAGGTTGGCAAAAAGAAATTAAAGAAAACAAAATAGTAGTTAAATGAACTTTCTACTTCACTGTGAACATATGTCATACAACAAGATATGATGTAGAACTACAATCTTTCCCTACAAATCATGCAATAACATAAATTGATCATCCAATAAAACATGCAAAGTTATCCAAAATGAGTTAATGTAATTGGCAATCTCGAAACCATTACAAAGTTCAAAGAAAAAACAACTAACTAATGAAATTTGTAGGTTAAAACTGACCCAGCAAGCATAGGCAGGCAGATTGGGGTAGTTGCTAGGAAGCTAGCCCACATATAAGGGTCTCCCAAGCAGGGCCGATGAGGGACCACCAAAACATTTCAGCTCCAAAGGTAGTTCAAATGCATACCAAGGAATTTTACCTAATAAGGGAAATTCTGCATTGGTCCAACATATGGGGAAATTTTAGGGCACCATAGATAATTAGTAACTAGTCATTATGATTGTTGGATGGAAGCAGCACACTGCCACAAAAATGAAAACCATATGGTAGATGCTCGAGGAAAACAATGACTGCATATTATAACCAAGAACCCTGACCAGTAAGAAAAATTAATGCACATTTTGGACCTTATTTTCAAATGCTTGTGGCAAGGTGCAGGATTTTGGAGGCATTGTATTGGTAAGTCCCACTCTCAATGACAAAGATTTATGTATCAAGGAATGCTACTGGGCCTTCATGTTCAACCCAAATGGCAACACCTTATTGAATTACATCATAAAATCCCAACAACCTTGGAAGTAGACTTGCTCATATTGCAGGCTGCCTGCCGGATTTCGGCTCATTTAAAACAGGCATGGGCCATTGGTTTTAGTCTAGTGGGTTAGGTCGAGCCTCAAAATAAAGTCCAAAGATTTATACAAGCTAGACTCGGATTTACATCGACCTGGCCTAGACCCATATCCCCCTAACTCCTCTTACCTTCAGCTGTTCCTAATCGGCACATCTCCTCACATTTTTCTGACCCTAATTCTTTTCCTCTTTGTGCACTCTCTAATGGTGGCCATGACCATGTGAGGTGATTGCTCATAGCAAAATCGACATCTTCGATGAGGTGCTTTGGTAGGGAATGCTGGAATTCCAGTGATCATGTTGCGTTATGGGGCTTGATCATGATCTCTAGGCTAGTGCAAAATCGATCCAATCTGGTGTCATCCATGCCGCTGCCATCTTGCTAGTCAAAACCTCCTCAGCTACTCATGCCTCATGTTGTCCCAACATCCCTCCTCATGTCATCCCACCCTCCATGTCACCTCCTCGCATCATCCCGGTCACCTACTAACTCTTTAGCCCTGCCTGCCTTCTGTCGCCTTCTTGCCTCCCTACATTTTCCCCATCCAAGGAAGTTAAAGACCCGACCTGGAAGCCCAAAGCCGAAAATGGAATGTGCTCGGGCCTGAGAAGTAGGCCTAAAGTTCAAGCTATGCTCAGGCCTAGCATAATTGATGTTGAACCAAAACAGAAGGAAGAAGAAACTATTGACAAGAAATCAGAGAAGATAGGCAAAACTATCCAATGATATCTTATAAGCCTGTATTTATAGGCTTGCAACATGCCTTAACAAAATAACATATCCAAAATAAATACAGAATCTTGTAAATAAGGACATCCTAATCAAATCAACTTAACAATTTAAGAAAATCCTAATCATCCATGCCACTGCCTTCTTGCTAGTCAAAACCTCCTCAGCTACTCATGCCTCATGTTGTCCCAACATCCCTCCTCATGTCATCCCACCCTCCATGTCACCTCCTCGCATCATCCCGGTCACCTCCTAACTCTGTAGCCCTGCCTGCCTTCTGCCGCCTTCTCGCCTCCCTACCTTTTCCTCATCCATGGAAGTTAAAGACCCGACCTGAAAGCCCAAAGCCGAAGATGGAACGTGCTTGGGCCTGAGAAGTAGGCCTAAAGTTCAAGCTAGGCTCAGGCCTAGCATAATTGATGTTGAACCAAAACAGAAGGAAGAAGAAACTATTGACAAGAAATTAGAGAAGATAGGCAAAAGTATCCAATGATATCTTATAAGCCTGTATTTATAGGCTTGCAAAATGCCTTAACAAAGTAACATATCCAAAATAAATACAGAATATGGTAAATAAGGACATCCTAATCAAATCAAATCAGCAATTTAAGAAAATCCTAATCAAATCAAATCAGCAATTCAAGAAAATCCTTATCAAATCAAATCAGCAATATAAGAAAATCCTAATCAAATTAGTATTTGCATCCACATGTAGCATAAACATGTAAGGTAGGTAGTTTAGGATTTTCATCGCCCCAATCAAGATTCATTATGCTGGTACCTATGGTGGGACTGATTAGCCAGCAGATTGATTCAATATGCTCTAGTGCCATTTTATACTAGGCCTGTACTGACATGAAAAAGAGAGCAACAAAAAAGGAGAATGAAAGAGAGGGAAAGATAGAGAAAGAAAGCGAGGTGGGTAAAGGGACGCCGCCAAAAGGCCAAGAAGGCTGCTGGATGGATCGGAAGCCACCAAAGGGCATGAAGGCTAAAGGAGGGGCTCCACCCTTTGAATAATCGAAACTAGGGCCCAATGACCCACTTTCTTATTTTAGAATTTTTAAGTGAAGTCAGCAACCCTACTATCGACTTCACTTAAAAATTATAAAAAATGAATTCAACAATGTTGTTGCAGACCTCAATTAAAAATAGTAAAATAAAATTTTAAAAAAGGGGCCATTGATCCCTTATTTCAATCAGTCGAAGGGCAAAGCTTCTCCTTCAACCCTTCACACCCTCCAGCGACCTACGATAACCCTCCCTCTCTCCCTCCACCCCCCTCCTCTTTTCCTCCCTTTCCTTCTCTCTCTCCCCCTCAATCATTATTTTGTTTTGAATGCTGGAACCATCCTAATCTGACACTAGCATGGCTCGGAACTCCTAAACTAGGCAGTTGAGGATGATTCCACATTCTTTAGCCTTGACATTGTTCAAAGTATCCAATTAAGATTTTATGGATGTTCAAATACTATATTCCCTTAGAATACATGATCAAACATGCAAATAAATATTTCTCTAAAAAAAGTCATTAAGTTTTAAAACTTTCAAGCTTTTCCTTCGATATCACCTCAAAAGACTCATACATCACCAATCCACGATGACTCCTTCAAAATAAATGAAAATTTAAAAAAAAAATTGAATTGGTAAGACGATATATTTCTCATTAAGCATTTTCATTGTTTTCAATAATATTTCCATTAATCCTCAAAGAACTATAATGGAATTAGCAAAAATAATGTCATTACATGAAAGCATGGAATTCAAATAAGCTAGGATATGAGTATAACAATCCGTCAAAAAAACAAATAGACAGAGATATGCAATTATTTGGAGCATTCAAGTCCAGTAATTTCATTTTTAATGATACATTACTAGATGCTCAAAGTTGTAATACTATTCTTGCACATCAATCTAGGCACACAATGCATATAGATAGATCATTATGATTTACATCCGTCCTAAGTCTTCAAATAATTGTTACTAAAATAGTGTATGACCGGAAATAAAAAGAAAAGGAAAGAAAGAAATGGTAGAAGAAGTAATGGAAAGAAAGAAAGGAAGTGTAAAAGAATGAAAGGAAGTGTAGAAGAAGAAAAGGAAAGAAAGAACTGAAGGGTAAAAGAAGAAAAGGAAAGAAAGAAAGGGAGAAGAGAAAGAAGAGAGGTAGGAAGGAAGAATAGAAACAAGAAAGAAGAAATAGGAAAGAACGGAAGAGAGGAAGGGAGGAAGAAAAGAAGGAAAAAAGGAAAGAGGAACCAGATGATTCCACTTGGTTCAAGCTGATTCGGTCTAGTAAACTCCCAAACTAACTTGATGTGGCCTTAGTTCAGGCTGGTACACCTCGAACCAATTGGTTCGGGTTGGTTAGACATACCCTAAGCCTACTTAAACTTGCCACTAAACAGTTCCTTCTCCTAAATCCATGCCCACTATCAATCTAGCTTTCTTAAACTATAGTTTGAACAAGAGATATGAAATCTATATGCATTCAAACTTCTAAGACTCACTCAAGAAATTCTTACACCCCAAGACTCGAGGCATATGCAGCTGAATTTTCCATATTTGCACAATTGTAGGACAATCTACAAGATCAGCCATAATTTAATAATATCGATATATTTCTTTCAGTCTCACATAAATTGTATGTGAACACAAATTGGAATGTTTGATGCATTTTCCTGTATGGTCAAATTTATGAGCAAAATGAGTCCAAACAGAAAACCTTAATGTTTCATGGTTTATTAGAAAGTTATCTTAAAATTTTCTCAATCCATAGAAAATCAGCAAAATATTGATGAAACCAGAGTTTTATGAGTGCTCTATGACTCTTCGAAGAGGGAAAGCTCTAAACAGTATAATTAAAACTTGAATTGCATTTTGCTAATATATGTATGTGCAAGTGTGCGCATGCACCCATACATTTATCTACACATATACATACGTGGACAAATTAAATAATATGAAACAATTCATGTTTTTTTCCTGAACAATAAGTAAATTTTTGCCTTCATCTTATCCCAAGTCTACATTTTCTCTTTTCCCATGCTGAACTTAAAACTGTTGTAAAGCAACACTAAAAAATGAGTTTTCACCATAACAAAACTTACATTCTCAGATTTTGTAACTCCAACCCCCAAACCATTCACCACCTTTCCACGTTAACCATAGACTTTTCTCCAATAATGATGCTCCAAAAAATCTTTTTAGTTAAAAAACACTCATTATTCATAATATGACACGACTCCCTTAGAGGTTCCAATATGTCAGGCATAAAGAAATTCAAGAGCCCAAAGTCTCATAGGAAAATTGTGGGGGATTTATTCAAGAATTTGATTCAACATGCATTAGAAGACCAAAAAGCAATCATAACCATTATGCAATCCTATTTAACATCGAATCAGACAAAGATAAAGGAAAGGAGGGCAAAAAAAGGTAACCCCAAGTACAATTTCCCCTTCAACGTATCCCAGGTCTATATTGTTCTTGTTTCCCAAACCAAGTCTATATTGTTCTTGTTTCCCAAACCAAATCCTGTCGTCAAGTGACATTTAAAAGGAAATGATTTCATTGTGAGAACCTAAATTCCTGGATTTTGTAACTCCAAGCCCGTAACCTTTCACCGCTTCGTTTTGTCATTAACATGTTCCTTTTAACAACAAATCATGATGTTCTAGGGAATCCATTTTAGTCTGCAAACTACAAATTACTCACAAGTAATTTAAATTTTAAAATATAACATTCCATATCTGCTAGCAAAATAAAAAGTTTTAATAAATAAATAACTATTTTATGTCCATGTCCAACAACCAAAATCAATGATTATTAAAAAACTTTGAAGTGACAAACAAGTAGACAACATAAAGATTCAAGCTCATGGTGTAAAATTTATGTCAATACTTAGAAAAATATCTTCTTGAGTTGCAATACTCCCATCACTTCCATCTTCCCTTACATTGAAATCATTTCGATCACTTTCACCATCATCATCCTCTAAATCTTCCAAGTTCAATATATCTATAAAATTTAAAAAATAAATCATATATCTTGAAATTGTAATCACATTTTATTCATAAACTATACAATAAAATAATTTTCTCACCATCATTATTATTTTTTTGAATAGAACATGATGTCAATTCATGATGAAAAGTCTCCAATTCCTCACCAGTTAACTCTGATAGCTCATCAACTAATACCCATGCATCATTATCACCAAGTAATTCAAAGTCAATAGGATCATAGTTCCAACCCTTGAAATAAAACTTGTGTTTTATATTTGTTAGTTTGAAAATTATAAAATAATAAGTACATAAAAATAATTGTATATCATTTATCATAAAATTATCTTTATTTTAGTCTTAAATTGTTGTACACAAATACTAGATCATTAAGCCTTTGATGCTCCAACCTATTTCTCTTTTTAGAATGAATATGTTTAAAGATATTCCAATTTCGCAAAGTTGGATTACTAAATGAATACCTTTCTAAAATATCTAAAAGTCCAGAAATACCGTGAGGATGTTTCTCCATAAGCTCTAAATCATATTGAAAATATGGATTCTACCAAAATCTAGCTGTATGAAGATTTTGGTGTAATTGCAAATCCCACTGGGAATCAATTATCCTTAAATAAGGTTCCACTGTAGCCTTTGTCCTTTTAAACCTCTTGATCATTTCATTTCTAGCTTGATGCATAGCATAATATAAGTAACCTATTGAAGGCCTATCATCACTATCAACAATCCTCAAAACTCGAATTAAAGGCTCTGTTAGTTTAACAATGGTTGCACATTCATTCAGAAAAATAGAATTAAGTATATCATCAACGAACATTTTTTCTTTACTATCCTTAGCATAAGCTGAACTTGCAACTCTCTAGAAGTTACCATTGCTCTTAATGCATCTTTGTATCCTAATATGCTTTGTAAAGTAATAAAATTTATAGCAAAACTTGTGGGTGTTGGATGAATTATCTCCTTTCTACCAGTAATTTTTTTCATCAAATACAAAGGATAACAATAGTTATAAATATACTTTATTATACCTGCAGCATGGGCTACTATATCCTTGATTATAGCAAATTTTTCAATATCTTGCATGATGAGTTAAGGCAATGAGCAGCACAAGGTAACCAAAATAATGTAGGAAATTCTTGCTCTAACTTTTTACCAGCAGTAATATAGTTTGCAGTATTATCAGTCACTATATGAACCACATTTTCATGACCAACAGATATGATAATTTCTTTGAATAACTGATATAATATATCAGCTATCTTCAAGGTATCTGAAGCATCCACATTCTTCAAAAATATGGTCCCTCTAGGATAATAAACTAAAAAATTAATAAAGTTCTCCTACATTGATCTGTCCACCCATCAGTCATAATTATGCATTCGGTTCTCTTCTTTGTGGCACGAAAACTTTCAACATTCTTTTTTACCTCATCAACATTCTTGGTTAACAAATACCATGAATAGAGTGAAAATTTGGAGTTTTGTAACCAACAAAAATAGTTTTTTCCAACCAATTTTTCTAAATGCTAGGGGGTGCGTCGAGAAGCTCCATCACCGTGCCGACACTTTTGAGAAGCATCAGCAAAAATAAAGGTTAACAATGCTTTTAAGCATCTGCAGGTCCACCATTTTCATCCCCCCGATTGAACCCTAAACTCATTATTTCCGTCGTGTGCCGCTCCTCCATTTTCCCTCCTCCAGGATCCCTCCTTCCTCCTTCATCTCTTCTGGCATCATTGATCACCCATCCTCCCAAGCTCTCTTCCAAAATCAATTCCATCATCTTCCCCTAACCCCCCAGCCCTCCTCGTGCCTTATAGATACCCTCCAGTGTGGTCCGTGGAGACAATACCCAAGTGGAGCACTCCTATCTCTCGCTAAGCAAGTGGATTCCTTCCTCTGTTCTAACATCGAGTAGTTCATCGCCTCCGATCCCATCTGCAGCCCCATGTATCCCTCTCCGCTGACTTTTTTTTTTATTTTTGTGTGATCATTTGGTAATATCAGATATTGTTAATTTTTTTTGGTCTTAGGATATGATTTGGGATTTATTTGAGTTTTTTTTCTAAATTTTCTGGAATTGTTCTTGTTATAGCCATGTACAGAAGCCTTATAAAAAAAAAAATCATTAGAAAACCCTGACCTATGGGATGCCCTATAGATCAAGACTTCGATAAGGTCAAACAGTTCGATACAAGGTCATGGTCAGGGGAGATCCCCTAATCTGACCATATTTTTTAATAATATTATATTTTTAAATAAAAACAATTCCAAATAACAAGTTCCTGACTTATATATAAATCTAAAGTAGCATTACATCAAAACAAAAACTGTCTGGGTTGGATCATGTATGGGTTAGGATCAGATCTCCATCCTAATATGTAATCAGGTTAAGCCAAGTCCAAGTTGGATGAACTTCTAGTAGAGAGCCAACTATAGAAAGTTTCATGGATCTATCTTTGAACCCATTTCCCATCAAGTTTAGGTTGGGAATAGGTCTAAGAAATTTAATTAAGTAACAATCCCTGATATAATAGAATTCAAAAGTTTCAACCGGAAAACAATAAAAGAGTGCTGGTCAGCTAAGGCCCAACCATGATCTAAAGCTTTCAGTAGATCCAAGTCTTCTTCTCAAGTTTTTAGCAGAAAATAAAACAACTTTGTGTTGCTGAAAGCTTAATATAATCTAGAAGGTTGATGGTGTATGTAGTATTATATTACACATGGCAAAAACATTACTCCCTAAGTTCATGAGAATATAACATTTAAGATGTATTGGCTAGTACTAACATGAATCAAAGATATGCAATTTGTGGTTCTTTTTTATGGGCACATGAAAATTATTTAAGTTTAGTAATCTTGTTGGGAAAATATATATGGAACAAGTTTGGGTCCAATTTATGTGCCCATTGAAAACTAGTACTTCTTTATTTCTTACCATTCTTAACCATTGTGAACTTGGTACAATGTAAAACTATAGGCTGGGAAATGGCTTTTTCCTAAAATGAGTAGGTGATATGCTTGTGAAGAAGACCCTGGTCTTCCCAACATGATAAAATGTTAGCATATGGATTAATGACTGGGTTGGGTGGGTCAGTTGTGCCTTAATATTCTTTGCATCTCATATTGGCCAAGCAATAATGATTGTAGGCCATTCCAATATTTTGAAATTTGGTTGGCAAACCCACACTCATCACCTCCCCTCATTTTGACCAAATTCAGCATTAAAATGCCTTTATCCTAAATCTAGTTAGGGAAGCTATGACCATTGGTGAAACATGATCAAAATTGGGCAAAATTTTTTCAATGCACTCATCTACATACTACCTTCACCCACTAAAATTTCTTCTAAGTTTTAAAAGGATTCATTAGATTGAAATTGTGTTTTCTTCGTCAAGGTCCTAGCCATCCATGATCAATAATTCTTGACAACCAAAAATAGACAATCCCTACATGAAACTGGGCATAACTTAAAGAATAGATTAATAATAAATAGGTTTTGACCAAGTAATGAGTTTGTAGCTTTGAATATTTAATTTAGATACTCTATACCCATACCTCCCCTTTGTTCTTCCCACCCTCCTCCGAGACAAAACCTGGTTCAAAACCACCATATTTTTTACCAAATTTTGGAAAGTGTCTTTCAAATCAGAGACCAACATGTACTGTATCGATTTAGCCAACTGATCTAGACTGAGTCATGTGACAGACAAAAACATAGGATTTTTAATATATATATATACATGGTCTATAAGTTTCCTTAGCTTTGGTTGAAGGTAGGCTGGTATATAATGAGGCTTGACTGAATCCAAGCTAGGTTAGTGAAGGCTATGCCATAAAATATTAAGGTAGAATTGTAATAATATAAAATAAGAGAAAATTTAAAGCTAGAGCTAAACTTCTACCCTTTCTAAATACTATTTTGGATTTAACCCGAAAAATAGAAATGAGATTTTAAGGTTTTCTTGAGTTTGTTTGACCATTTTAGTTACATTTAATATTTGTTCATTATTGTGAATCTTTTATTTCAATACCATGTATAGCTTTGCTATGATCAATTATGAATTTTTAAATATTTTTTATAAAACTTGCATTGCATAGAAATATAGACTCATCAATTGATTAATGTACACATTCTATAGCATCCGTACATTTATTTTATTTTTGTACAGATGGGAGAATTATGTATAGTGGTCAATTGATTGTCTAGTTTGGATAGTTTGAGAATTGTAAATAATTTTATAGGTACTTATAGTAATTAAGCAGTATGGATAGAGTTTCAAATATATTTCGGACAGCATTTTCTTTTAGTTCTCTTCATACGTGTTTAGTCTTGTGGGGAAAACTAAAGGAAATACTGTCAAAATTTTTTTGGAGCTCTTATTGTATATCGTTTGATTACTATAAATGACCTATATAATTAATACAATTCTTGAATGATATAGGACATATCTTTATCTATTAGTTGGTGATAGGGTGCATTTTAAGTTAACCTATGTTATTTTTCATGTAATTTTTAAAAAAATTATTTGGTGCATTGTTATTGATTGAAGAGTTTTTTTGTATTTAGCTAACTTGAAAGTTGGATCATTTTATCCTAAAATGGATAAAAGCTAGATAAATAAACTGAGAAATACCAAAGAATATTTAGATGGAGTTCATGATTTTTATTAAATTCGGTATGAACAAAAATAGTTTGAATGAAAAGATTTTATATCCATACTGACGATGTGTTAATAGTTCCTATCTAGATCCACAAATAGTTGAAGAACATTTAATATGGAATAGTTTTGCAAGAGGTTATACTGAGTGGATTTTTCATGGAGAACTTATGTTGCTAGTATGAAGTAATCAACTCTCGTCTGATCTTGGATCCAGTAATATATAAGAGAATCCTATAGGAGATGAAGATATAACAGGTTTGATCATAAATGCTTTTCAACATGGTGTTCAAAACTTTGGAGGTTCAACTGATACACATGAAATAACTGGAATATGTGAAGGTTCCACATTCATTGAACAAACATATATCAAGGAGCGGATGCAACCATCAACTTTTGAATCAGCTCGGTATCATAATTTAATGAAAGAAGTAGATGAACAATTATATCTTGGCTGTTTAAAATTTTCTAAGATCTCTTTTCTTATATATTTATTCCATATAAAATATTTGAATGGATGGTCCGGAAAGAGTTTTACCATGCTTCTCAGGTTATTAAAGGATGCATTTCCAGAAGGCAATGGTTTACCATCCTTTTATTATGAGCAAAGAAAGTTGTCAACAATCTGAATTTTGGATATCAAAAGATTTATAGTTGTCCGAAAGACTGCATGTTATATCATAGTAAAAATGCTGACCGAGAGTCATACAATATATATGAATCTTCATGATGGACAACTCACGAAGGAGATGAGGATGACTAGTGAATGGAACAAATACACTACGGCATACAAAGAAACCAGTGAAGGTATTGCATTATTTTTCTCGTATTCCTCGATTAAGGAGGCTATATTCATCATCAAAAATAGCTTCATTAATGAGATGGCATGATGAAGGGCGTACGAAGGATAGATTGTTGAGACATCTAGTAGATAGTTTAGCATGAAAAGCATTTAATGCTAGGCATTCTGATTTTGCCTTTGATATTCGTAATGTTTGGTTGGATTTAGCTTCAGATGGCTTCAATCCTTTTTAGACTCTAAATTCTATATATAGCACTTGGCTAGTTATTCTAATACTATATAATTTACCACCATGGTTATGCATGAAACAATCCTTACTTATCTTGTCAATGGATATTCTTGGTGATAAAGGTCCAGAAATGATATTGATATTTTTTTATAATCTTTAATAGAGGAATTGATATAGTTGTGGAAAGGTGTCGACGCAATTGATGCTTTTAATGGTGAAACATTTAAACTATGGGTAGCTTTGTTATGGACTATTAATAATTTTCCAACATATGCCAATTTATCTGGCTAGAGTACAAAGGGATGGGTTGCATGCCCTTGTTGTACAGATTCGACACATTCAATTTTGTTAAAATATGGAAAAAAATTTTGTTATATGGGACATCGTTAATGGTTAGAACTAAATCATCTATTTTATTTTCAAAAAGATTTATTTGATGGTACCATAGAAATGAGATGTGCACCTATTCCACCTTCTGGAACTAATGTTCGTAGATAAATGGATTACATCAGTTACATACATGATAAATTCTCGAAGTCTTCTAAAAAAGAGGAAGGGATGATCAAGAAGGATTGGCAAAAGAAGTGACTACTGGTACTATGGATGCACAGGTATTTGAAGATCCTGATAATTTTTTAAAAAATAAAAATGAGGAAGATGTACAGGTAGCATCTACAAATCATCCTAGCAAACATTTAAGGAAGAAAAGAAGTATCTTCTTTGACTTACCTTATTGGGAACATAATCTTATTCGGCATAATCTTGATGTCATGCATATAGAGAAGAATGTTTGTGATAATCTGCTTGGAACATTGTTGAATCTCGATAGAAAGGCCAAAGATAATATGAAGGCACGACTTGATTTACAAGAATTAGTATCCGACAGGAGCTTCATCCGAAAATACTTGTTAATGATAGAATTTATTTGCCTCCTACATCTTATACAATGTCTGCTCAAGAAAAAGATAATTTTTTAATAGTATTGAAAAATATTAAAGTAATTGATGGATATGCATCAAACATTTCAAGGTGCATGCATCTTAAAGACCGAAAAATTTCTAATCTCAAAAATCATGATGGTCATATATTGATGCAAGATATCTTTCTAATAGCTTCAAGATCATCAATGCCTAAACAAGTTCTAGCAGTCATAATTTGATTGTCATCATTCTTTAAGGCATTATGTTCAAAAGTTATTAATCCTATAGAGCTTGATATGTTGGAGTCTGATGTATGATTACACTTTGTCAGATGGAAAAGATTTTCTACCTAGATTTTTTTCTATTATGGTACATCTGCTCATTCACTTAGCTTCGAATGTCAAGCTTGGTGGACTGGTACACTATAGATTAATGTCTCCTATTGAAATGTATTATTATCAATTTTTAATTTTTATATAATTTTTAATAAAAGTAGCATCATAATCATGTGTAAATAAATTTTTAAATGTTGTAGGTTCTTGTGCGATTGAAAGATTATGGACGAAATAGAGCCTATCCAGGGGGTTCGATTATGAAAGGACATATTGCTGAAGAGTGTTTGACGTATTATTCAAGATATCTTTAAGGTGTAGAGACTATATTTAATAGACCTCAATGGCATAGTGATTTCATAGACAATACAGAATTGCATAAGTTTTCTACTAATGGTAAAGTAATGTGAAGAAGTGAAAGTATTGTATTGGATCATAAATTAATTGCACAAGCACATCGTTATGTATTACTTCATAGTGAAATAATATCTGACTATCGAAGGTTAGTCTATTTAATACATTTCAAGTTTAAATATCATATCTTATTTTTCATTCTATATTAATAAATATAAATTTTATGTAGTGAGTTTTTAATGTCTAGTGATAAGCTAATCATATCACATGATCTAATCCAAGGATTAAGCAATGATGGTTAGTCAACTTATTTCCTACATGGCTTTCAAAATAGGTTTGACGGATGTTTAAAGAATATATGGATAGAGTTATCATCGAATAACTTGTTAACATTTTTTATTATTTTTTAGGTATCAATAATGATGGAGAGAAATTATTCAATAGAGTTAATAGCCCTAACTCGAGGACCTAATAAAGTTGTCAACAGATATAATGGTTTCATAATCAATGGTTTTAAATTTCATACTAAAAGATAATGAAAAATTTGGAAAAACATAGAATAATGGTGTTATGGTTGAAGCTGATGGAAAAGCTTATTATGGTGCACTTAAAGATATATATGAGTTAGATTATTACGGAATCTTTAAAGTCATATTATTTAGATATTATTGGGTTGATATAAACTCATCAAGGGATTTGAAAAAAGATGCAAATAGATTTACACTTGTAAATTTTACAAGGTTGATACATACTGGTGTCTTATTGAAGGATGATCCATTTATTTTTTCTTTTCAAGTTCGAAAAGTATTTTTTATACAAGATGTGAAAAATAAAGATTGGACTACCGTTATTAAAAAAAAACCTAAGGACTTATATATGATATGAAAAAATAGCTGAAAGATGATGAAGATGATGATACTTATATGCATTCCTTGCCATTCAATTTTGTATCAGTTTATGGCATACATGCTATAGTATCCTTGGTTAGGATGGAATTTGAAGAAAATACTAATGCTTGATTCTTGTTGGTAATAAATTTTGCAATATATGCAATTTATAGTAATTATTTTGTTAAACTAATATTTATCTTTACTAATTCTAACTCTGATGTAAATGATAGGTGACGCTATGCCTCGCTTGTGATGATTTATTGGTGTGTAGTTATAGCACTCATGGACAGAGGACGTCACTTCTTGTTTGGTATAGCAGGCTGAGGCTAGTACTTCGGCACGGGAGGTTCTTGCCGGTCCTTTGTCAGTACCGGACATTGCATCCAGTCCTTAGGCACATCAATCTACTGTAGGTCCATCATCCTCAAGGCATCATGATCCTCCCATCGATGTAGCAAATGATGAGCTACACATTCAGGATAATTTATTTTTTTATCCTTGGTTAGATCAAATTTCATTACACTTTTTACTATAGCTTACTTTTATCTATTTTTATGCAGATGGATATAGAAGGGTTACAAGTAGGCACGGGCCCACAGTAGTATGGGGTGTCTGGTAGATGTGCGAAGATGAGAAGATAGTGGTTGAGTGCAATCAACTAGGGCAACTAATTAAAAAAGCTAATAGCTTATTGAGTTCATTTTTAGGGACAATTGCACGAAGGCATCAGCTTTGTCCATTGAGTTATGCAAAGTGGAAAGACATGCTTCTGATATATAAAGTTGAGATTCTATGAGTTGTGTAGGTAAAATTTTGGTATTAAATTATTTGTTATCTTGCATAGTTGATATATTATGCTATGTTTTATATTCTTTCAGTAACAATATTTTGTATCGACATGGTATTAGGTGGAGGGTTGGTGGATTTTATATTTCCTTATTTTTTTTGTATATGCACGATTATTTCTAACATTTGCTTGACTTACTAACTATTTTCTTTTGCAGTCCAAGTTTGTACTCTCTCCATCTACTAATGATTTTGTATTGAAGTCTCTTAACCGAAAATGGAAAGAATATAAAGCACAATTGAAGATGAAGCACAAGTTACCGTGTATGACAAAGGAGGAGGTAGTTGGAACTTGTCCTCCTGATGTACCCTCTCATCAGTGGGTGGAGTTGGTTCATTATTGGTTCTCCAAGAGGGGACATGTCTCTTCTAATTTTCTTAAAGCAAGTTTATTGAAATATTTAGTTTATATTGTACATTATACATATATATAAATACATTGCTTTCAGGATATAAGAAGTTATCTATTTGATTTTGCAAACATAGTTTGATATTGGTAGAGCTACATGAGCAGCTCTGTCTATTTTTCATACATCGGGATCCAAGAGTTATGCACAAGTCAGACAGGAGTTCATAAGTTTCTTAAACTATAAACTTATATTTTCAATATTAAAGTATTTGTACATTTTAATGAAACAAATATTATATATCATGGAAAATGTATTGTTATATATATGTAACATGGACGATTTATCATGGCGGATGATGTATCACGATATAAATATGTATCATGGATGATGTATCGTGATAAATATATGTATTGTAGACGATGTATCGCAATACATATATGTATCATGATACTTAAATAATTTTAAATTTGTTTGAATTATTTGCTTAAAATTATAGTTTTTCTTGTGGATGGATGAGCATGGGAGGGAATCCGGTCAAGTGGAGTTTTACCAGATGACTCATACTCATCGTGATGGCACTTTTGTCAGAGATGAGTCGAGAGATATATGTATAAATTTTTATTACAATTTATTTCATTCAATGAATTAAATTTGATTTTGTTAGTCATTAAGATCTAACTAATTTTTCTAAATTAATATAGGAAAGAGCTACAGTTCTTATTGCCGAGTGTGTTGATAAGTCTACAATATCTACGCAGAGTAGTCACATCGAGACCGAGGTGTTTACAGAGTTGATGGGGCTAAAGCGCTATGATCGAGTAAGGGACTATGGAGTTGGAGTCATCCCCATTCAGTTATCTGTGGTCAAGAGATATACACGTGATGCTGCAGAGGGTGCTCAGGATGCACGTGTTTGTAGACTTGAGGAGGAGATAGAGGAGATACGATAGAGCCATGCCGCTAGATAGAAGAGATGCGACAGAGCCATACCGTCGAAAGAGCAGCGGTGGAGAGCATGAGAGAGCATATTGAGCATCTTACATCTATCATTTAGATGTTTGTTCCATATTAGGTAAATATATATAATGTTAAATATATATTCATATATTAAATCAATAATTTATATAATATATTATCATTCATAGTTTCATAAATTAAACACTTTAAATATTTTTTATAGGCTTCTAGAGCATCAGATCTTCACGAATAGGGTGACGACCTACCTCCTGCAGATCATTGATCTCGACTTTTTGTTATTTTATATCTTGATTTCTTGTATTTTTTAATTTTATTAAACAGACATATGTGTAACAAACTTTGTTATATTAGATCGTAATGAATTTATATTTCAAATTTATATTTGGATGTGAAGAATACATGCCGATGCTTTTATAGCATCAGGAAGATTTTTCTCGATGCTTTAAAGCATCGGGAAACGCCTTTTTTAGCATTGAAAAAATCTATTTCTCTTGTAGTGTACATATCCCTTAATTTTTCTAACCTCAAATGTGGCGGGGACTCATGATTCCAAGTCTCTCATGCAAGCACCACCAAGAAGACTAAAAACTAGATTAGTTGAAACTACAATTGAAAAATATCTGTCTATAGGATTGGAAGTGGACCGGGTGGGACCAGCCCATATCCCTACCCGAGCCTTCTCAAAAAAAACTCCGGCTTCGGGTCGGGCTTAGGCCCAATTTATTTTGAAAACACATGGCCCGAGCTCGAATCTGAGCCCAATTGGGCTGGTCCAAACTAGGCTTTGATTCAAGTTGGCCCAAATTAAAGCACAATTGGGCCTACAAAATTGAAGATGAAATGATGAAATGAAGTTCATTTAACTATTGGTATATATTCTAGCCTAAATTAAAGTCCAATTGGATCTATCAAATTGAAGATGAAATGATAAAATGATATTCTTTTAACTACTGGTACATATTTTAAAAAAATCTAAAAGATTAAAATTCTGAAACTATCGAACTGGCAGTTTGGGTTCAAGCCAGACCTTTTTCATGCTGGGTCCGGGCCGGGCCAAGGGGGAGCCCGAGCCTGGCCTAAAAATTAAATGAGTCTATTTTTAGGCCCAAGCTTAGCCCGATCTACTTTAGGCCTGACCCAAAACCCGGCCCGATTTCGGGCTAGCACGAAGCCCATCGGACTAGCCCGAGCCCAGTTCCAACCTTGACATAACTCAAGATCCAAGAAATATTATGTAGGATCCTAAAATGTAATATCCTTTGTTAAAATCAAGATTTTCATGTATTAAAACTTGATTTCATAAGCTTCCATATCTCTTTTCTTTTTTCTGAAAAACATTCCCATATTTATTTTTCAGAAAAAAGTTAGTAGACATGCATGCATGTGCGTGCCATAAAAAAAAAACAACTTACAACTACAAAAAGAGAAATCGAGCTATGCTGGTATTTTGCACGGATACTTTGCTTAATTATACACCAGATCAGTTGTATGAGTTTTGGATTTTTTTCTTTTTTTAAGAGTTATTTAGAAAAAATAATGTACACTGGACATGAATCAAGCAAGCCTGCTTCTTAATAGGGTTGAAGTCGTATCTTTCATGTGAAAGAATAATTGATTTTTTTTTTTTTTTTTTGTAGCATGAATAATTGGATCATGGTTTGTATGGATTTCAAATCACTCCAATTCTATTTTTTATCTGCTTGCATAGGTCTCACAACAAATATTGTATAATTCAATTGATTGATGCCATGAAAAAAGGAAAAAGAATTATCCTTTCTAGCGAAAGATAATATCTAAATTTTCTCTTGATAAAGCCCTGCTCGTAGGGGAGCTTTGCTATTTTTACTTTCTACGGTAATAAGAAATATATATATTAAGAAAACCACAAAGCTCATACCATGCTCCAAGATTGGCTGAAGATAAAAATCACTAGTAATACTTGAAAAACTTACCCTTTGTCGGAATATCGGAGACTTTGTTTAGGAGCTACACATAGATATAGAGATACATAGATATAATTAATTACACATGTACATACACAAAGATACGAGAGAGAGAGAGAGAGAGAGAGAGAGAGAGAGAGAGAGAGAGAGAGAGAGAGAGAGAGAGAGAGAGAGAGAGAGAGAGAGAGAGAGGAGCTTCCTTCAAGCCAAACAAGAGAAGAAGGCAGGGAAGGACGTCTCCTGGGTCATGCCTAACCCTTGAGGTGCACCCTCATCTTCCCTAGAGCCGATGCACCCAAAGGTATTCATGAACAAGCAGCCGTATACACCCCTCTAACCCTCGTGTTTTGGATTGAAGGAAGCTCTTTCAACAACCCACCGCACCGGATTCCCCATTACCATCAACAAATCATCGAATATATCGTGCTATAAAAAACCTAAACCTCAATAGCTATTTATCATATATATGATCCATATGCCACTCAAGATGTGGTGGGCTTGGCTTTAAATAGATCTCATGCATGATGGGAGGATGGGGAAAAGGGTACGCTAGGATTCAATAAGGACCGTATGATGGCCTGTATTACCAATGGCATGGATTTTTTCATTTTCTGAGCCTAACTTCTCATGGGGCTGAATTTTTTTAAAACATAATGTTAAATTAATATTTAATTATTAAAGTAGGGTATTTCGTAGAATATTTACCGAAGTAGTTTTTTTCCTTACACGTGGCAGCATAGTGGATGCGTGGCAGGTTAGTGGAGCGATGTGGCAAAATCATAGAAAGAAGCTGCAATTTCTCAAAGAAATCATAGCTTCTTCCTGCGATTGCTCAACAGAAAACTATACCTCCACTCTCTTTCCAGAAATATTTTTCCGGTCCTCTTCTTCCTTTTCTCCGTTCTGGTCCACCTATCCCACTCCAACCACAGAAATATTTAATTATTATTTATTTCATTATAAATATTATAAATAAATAATTAATCATAAATGAGTATATCAGGGTATAAAAGTAATATATTAATTTATAAATAATTAATTAGTTATGGTATCAAAGTAATTCATTTGTTTAATATAAATAAATTATGGTATTAATACTAAAAAATTAAAATATGTAAATACTTATAGCATGCAAATAAATAATTAATAAAAAATGAGTATGTCATGGCATATAAGTAATATTTTAATTTATGAATAAAGTTGTTAACATATACAGTGTATTAATTATTTTATAAATATATTTATTAAAGAAAAATAATAATAGTATAATAAAGTTTATTGTATAAATAAAATACTGTACAAATATGATATAATTTATTTGATATAAATAAATTATGGTATGATTGCTAAATATTTATAATGTATGAATATTTATAGCTTATAAATAATTAGTTAATTAAATATGAGTAAGTGGTGGTATAAAAATAATTTATTAAATTACAAATAAAGTTAGTAACGTATACGCTACATTAAAGTAATTTTTAAATACATATATTATTTACAAACATTAATAGTATAATAAAATATATTGTTTAAATAGAAGACCTTGATAAAAGTATAATAATTTTAATTAATTTAAATAAAGTTTAGTATGAATACTAAATATTTAAAATTTATAAATATTTAAAGCATGCAAATAATTAAATAATTATAAATTAGAATGTCATGGTATATAAGAAATTTATTAATTTATGAATTAAGTTGTTAACATATATGCTGCATTAATTAATTTTTAAATATATTTATTAAAAGAAAACAATAATAGTATAATCAAATTTAATTTATAAATAGAATATAGTACAAATATGATATAATTTTTTTGATATAAATAAATTATAATATGATTGCTTGATATTTATAATGTATGAATATTTATAGCATGTAAATAATTAGTTAACCAAATATGAGTATGTGGTGGTATACAACTAATTCATTAAATTATAAATAAAGTTAGTAATGTATATGCTGCATTATAGTAATTTTTAAATGCATTTATTAATTACAAATATTAATAGTACAGTAAAATATATTGTACAAATAAAACATCTTGGTAAAAGTAAGATATTATTTGTTTATTTTAAATAAAGTTTAGTATGAATACTAAATATTTAAAATTTATAAATATGTAAAGCATGCAAATAATTAAATAATTATAAATGTGTATGTCATCGTATATAAGTAATTTATTAATTTATAAATAAAATTGTTAACATATATGCTACATTAATTAATTTATAAATATATTTATTAAATAAAGTAATAATAGTATGATTAAATATATTTGAGCAAAAATATTAGAAATATGTAGCCTGCATGTTTATAATATTATTTTTTTAATTATGTAGATATGTAGCATTCATATTTATAATATGTAATATGTAGAAATTATTATTATTGACATAATTATGTTTTGAAATTACTTATTGGGTTAATCACTTGATTTTTTTTATATATATTTAAAATTTGTATTGCATTGAACCGTAGATCCATCAGTTGATTAACATGAATATTCTATAGTATCCATACAGTTTATATTTTTATACAGATTTAAGAATTGTCCACTTTAATCAATTGATTATCTAGTTTAGATAGTTTAAAAATTATAATTAATTTTATAAGTTAATTTACAGTAAACAAACGATATGTAATGAAGACCGAACTCAATTTCAAGCAATACTTTTCTTTAGTTCTCCGTATATGGGTACTCCACATCAAGCAGGGCGTACAGAGTTTTTAACAAAAGAACATTCATTGTAGAGGAATCAGTACATGTTGTTTTTGAAGAATCTACTAACAAATCCTCCAAAAAAGATGATACTTCTGATGAATGTGCAGGTGCTAACAAGCTTCAAAAGTTGACACCGAATGATCAATCTCTTCAGCCAAGTGAAGAAGATCAAGACAAAAGTGAGAAAGGTGAAGAAACTCCAAAGCACCAAAATCTAAGGAGTGGAGGTATGCTCATGGACATCCTAAGAAATTAATCCTAGGTGATCCATCTAAAGGGATAAGAACTCGAGCCTCAATAAGAAATGAATGTGACTATATAGCTTTTGTTTCTCAAGTTGAGCCTAAATATTTTGAAGCAGAAAAAGACCCTAACTGGATAAATGCCATGCAAGATGAACTAATACAGTTTGATAGAAATAATATTTGGACCTTAATAAAAAGACCATCTAATTTTTCTATTATTGGCACTAAATGGGTATTTAGGAATAAATTAGATAAAAATGGAATTGTTGTTAAAAATAAAGCTAGGTTAGTTGCTAAAGGCTACAATCAGGAGGAATGAATTGATTTTGATAAAACTTTTGCTCATGTTGCTAGACTTCAAGTGATTAGACTATTATTAGCATTTGCTTATTTTATGAATTTTAAACTATTTTAAATGGATGTTAAGAGTACTTTTCTAAATGGTTTTATAACAGAAAAAGTTTTTGTTGAACAACCACCTGGATTTGAAAATCATGCACATCCTGATCATGTTTTTAAATTACACAAAGCACTTTATGGATTAAAGCAAGCACCTCGAGCCTGGTATGAAAGACTCAGCAAATTTTTGATTGAAAATGAATTTTCTATAGGTCATGTTGATAGAACCTTGTTTTTGAAGAAGAAAGATAATGATTTATTAGTAGTACAAATATATGTTGATGATATCATTTTTGGTGCTACTAATGAAATACTTTATCAAGAGTTTGCTAAGCTAATATAGGGTGAGTTCGAGATAAGCATGATGGGAGAACTCAATTTCTTTCTTGGACTCCAAATCAAGCAAACTAAAGATGAAATCTTCATCAACCAAGCTAAGTATACAAGAGACTTTATAAAGAAATTTGGGATGGAGACTACCAAATCAATATGTACACCTATGAGCCCCTTTTGTAGACTTGATAAAGATGAGCATGGTAAATCAGTAAATCAAAAGTTATATAGAGGTATGATTGGCTTCTTACTGTACTTAACTGCTAGTAGACTAGATATAATGTTCAGTGTATGCATGTGTGCTAGATATTAGTCTGAACCTAAAGAATCACATCTAATGGCTGTTAAGCGCATTATTAGATATCTATCTGGTATAATTGATATTGGTTTATAGTATTCTAGAGATTCATCTATTGAATTAATTGGATATTTTGATGCTAATTTTGTTGGTTGTAAATTGGATAGAAAGAGTACTAGTAGAACTTGTCAATTTCTTGGAGTTAACGTAATCTCCTGGTTTAGCAAGAAATAAAGTTTAGTTGCACTATCCACAGCTGAGGCTGAGTATATTGTAGCAGGAAGTTGTTGTTCTCAAATCTTGTGGATTAAGCAACAACTTGAAGATTTTGGAATCAAGTTGACTAGTACACATATAAAGTGTGATAATATCAGTGCTATTTGCTTGACCAAAAATCCTGTTCAACATTCTAGGAGTAAACATATTGAAATCATACATCATTTTATTAGAGATCATTTTGAAAATAATGACATTGTGCTTGAATTTATTAGTACTAAATTTCAATTAGCTGATATTTTGACTAAGCCTCTCCTGGAAGATCAATTTTATATGATTAGAAGAGAGCTCGGGGTCATTAATCTTTTTGATTAAAATTTTTTTATCTTTGACTCAAAACAATCATACTTGACATCAATCATACTCAATCATTGTTAATTTTATTAAAATTAATTGAATTTCCAGTGATTTTGATCAACCCTTGTTTCTCTTATTTTTTGGTTTTTAAGTCGATGTGTCGACACATTAATGTATCGACACCTGAATGTGTCGACACATTCGTGAGTCGACATATGAACGGTAGTAGACCGAGAATAAGGATTTTCCGAAGTATTTTTTCCTCATTTCTTCTCCCCTCTCGAGCCGACACATACCCTAAGGTACTCCACACTCCTCCTTCCCTCCATTTCAAGCTCAAAACCCTCTAATTCTTTGTTTAGGATGCTTTCTGGTTCGGATTTAGCGACATTCCGCCTCCCACTTCCAATTTGAACCCTAGAAACCCTAGGTTTCCCCTCCAAAGTTGTTCAAATCCTTATTCTGTGCAATGGGACCTCAAAAACAAGTAGTCCATCACCCTCGATAGCCCAATCAGGATGAAGAACGAAGAACCAAGGCCAGACACGAAGCTCGAGCTCCAAATCTGCCTGCTCGACCTCTTTTCATAGCTTCTAGCTGGATGAGTTTGAAGACCGTCGTCGGAGGAAGTCGGGTAGACTTTAGTTTCGTCGACCAGCAGTACTTCAGGATCGGACAGTGGATTCGAGATGCTGGTTTGACATCCTTTTGTTCTTTGAGCAAGAGATATTATGCAAGGCTTATTCGGGAGTTTTATGGATCACTAGCCCGTGGGAGTGATGTTTGGCTGGCTCAAGTGAGAGGCAGGGACATCCCAGTTACCTTAGAGACACTGAGCAGAGTATGGGATATTTCGATGACAGGATTAGTTGTTGACAGCCTGATTGATCGAGTGAGTGGTCTCCAATGTATTTTCGAGTTAGATGTTTTGACTGAGGGAGCCACCATGCCTGCATAACGATTGTTTGTAGAGATGAGACTATTGCACCACATTGTCACCCGGATCCTTCTGCCGAAGATTGAACAGTTCGATTACATCACTGAGTGGGAGTCGCTCGTGATGGTCTCATTGGTACAACACACACCTGTCTGCCTTCCGATGCTCATGGCTCATCAGATGACGGAGGCTTCGACGAGTCAGCGACTCTGCCTACCCTACGGGATGGGGTTGACTTTATTATTTAGGGAGTATGGCATCAATTTTTAGGATGAGACCTTCTGCATGCTACTTCATACTGATGTTTATGACATCAGGTCATTACAGAGGATAGGTTATCATCTGTTCCGAGGCTAGTGAAGATGCAGAGTATCTGGTCAGGCCGACGACAGAGTTGATGATGATGATGATGCAGAGGAGGAGTGCATCCTTTTCGACGAGGCAGGACCTATAGAGAGTCAGCCTGAGATAGCAACTCAGCCAAAGACCTCTTCTCAGTCTGAGCCTACTACTTCACAGCCTCAGCCAGTTTAGTTGGATACTCCAGCAGTTTCAAAGAGCTTATTAGACAGAGTCAGACGCATAGAGATAATGTTTTGATCATTAGACATCATCTTGACTACTTCATTGCTGAGACCAGAGAGAGCCATAGTGGACTGAGTAATAGCATCTCAACTATTCTGACTACTCTGTTCAGACCTATAGGGAGTACTCCAGTTTCTGATACAGCTCCACCTGCTCCAGCACCAGTTGTTGATGGTGACAGTGATGATGATGGAGATGATGAAAAGACTGACTC
Source organism: Areca catechu (assembly GCA_021397845.1). Lineage (NCBI taxonomy): Eukaryota > Viridiplantae > Streptophyta > Magnoliopsida > Arecales > Arecaceae > Areca > Areca catechu. The sequence goes on from CM038042.1 coordinate 125,828,259, forward strand.
TGATAGATTCAACTTCCCAGATCTGATTTCAGAACCAGTGGCAGAGGTGACGGCAGACTTGCCTAGGAGTCCCACTTGTAGCTCACCTACTTAGACTCCATTCCAATCTTCTCCTCCTTCTAGATTAGATAATCATGTTCCAATTCCTATTCTTTCACCTATTGTTGATGCACCTGTTGTTCATTCACCAGTTGTTGATTCACTCATTGTCGATACACCCATTATTGATACACCTACTATTGATTCGCCTACCATCCATACATCCTCTCTTATCCGAGAGATAGGTTTTTACAAACCTGGCTTTCAATATCTTGATTTTGGTCCATCCTTTGATCATATACCACTTCTGATAGTTGCAGAGACTGTTGCCCCGATCTGCTCTGTTCTTGCTGAGGACATAGCTTCCACCTCTTTTGCTCCAGCTAGAGATCGGACATATGCTCGATGCAGAAGATATGGTCGTTGTACTCCACCACGACCGACCATGACCCGCCTCCGAGATCTTAGATTAATGTGGCCTTGAGCTTGCTCTTTTACTGATACTAGATCGATTAAGATCGGATCTTCTGATGATGATGAGGATGAGGATTAGGATATCTTTGTATCTTTAGATAGTTTACTTCTATGCATCTTTTGTATCTTTGTATATTTAGATATCTTTGTTGTACAAACTTTTGACTTTAAATGAATGAAATGCTTTAAATTTTCTTAGTACTTCATTGTCTTCATTTTTGAATGAATGAATGAATTCATTATTGCACTTCAATGCCATATCTTGAATGTCTTGCCTATTTGTCTTCCTGCCTTTTTAATGATAACAAAATGGGAGAGTAATAAGACTAAAGTATAAATATGATGTATAAATGTGATGTGCAAGGGGTAATAAGAATATTTGCAAATTTGAGAATTATTTTGAAAACTTGAATTGAAAATTATTTACAAATTCCTTAAGAAAGGGGGAGCAATACTTTGTTTATATTGAAAATCTTTTCTAAATTGAATTTCATCCTAAATTCCTTCTTTAAATGTTTGGAAAGATATTTACAAACTCTTTTATGGATCATCAATTCAGGGGGAGCCTTATTTATTGCTGAATTTTTGCCTCTCCTAAACATATTTTCTTATAGAGTATCACGATACATATGTTTATGTTTTATATATATCCCAAAGCTCTGATACTCTCAATCAGTATAACAAGCTATGACACTCTTAATCATTATATCACTCTTGTTCTGAAACATCATGTAAATATTGCAAATTATTTTGATATACCTATTGCATTTAGCTCTATGCACCTTAATAAATTTTTTTAAAAGCTTTTAATGCAATTTATACTTAAGGATTTTGTCATTATCAAAAAGGGGAAGATTGTTGACTCCGTTATTAATTTTGATGATAAGCAAAATGGTTAAGTATAAGTTGAGTACTAATGTTTCTTTGAAGTATGTTTTTATAGAAAAAAGTGCTCATAAATTTGAAAAATGATTGTTTGATTGAAGAAGCCAAGTTTAGATGAAAGATCTGCTCAAAGAGGACTTGGATAGTTAAAGTTTGCTTGAATAGATATTTGAGTGAAGTATAACTTTGATTCAGCATAAGTTCAGGCATTTTTGTGAAGATTTCAGTGAGGTGTCGACTCAAAGTGTCGACACATGATACCAAGTGTCGACACATGGAAGTGAAGTGTCGACTCACGCTGGTACACAAGAAAGTTTCAGATGGCATGGCTGAAGTGTCAACACATGGACTTGAAGTGTCGACTCAAAGTGTCGACACATAGATCAACTCATCGCCAAAGATTTTCAAGTCACAGAACTTGCTGAAGATGAAGAACTGCAGAAGTGTCGACACATGGATGCAATGTATCGACTCAAAGTATTGACTCACCTGAGGAAGTGTCGACATATCTGAGATTTCCAGAAAGCCAGATTGAAGATATTTGAACTAGGTGTCGACTCAAGAAGTTCAGGTGTCGACTCAAGAAGTTCAAGTGTCGACCTGAAGTGTCGACTCACAGCCTGAAGTATCGACACATGGAGTTCTGGGAACAGTAATGGTTAGTTTTTCAAATGCAGAACTCGACCATTTTGCCCTCCAACGGCTAGATTTTCAAGTCTAACGGCTAGAAATCAGATTTGAGACCTTAGAAAGATATTTATGCTACAAATCAAATCAAAAGAATAATAATTGAAGAGAATGAAATAGAAGTATCCAAGAGAGAAGAAAAGTGAGCATTCACTCCTATTCATTGAAGTTCAACCACTCTCAAGCAAAAGCAAGCCTCCAAGCATTCAAAAGCCTTCAAGAGCATTAAAGATCATCCATTCTTGAGCAATCAAAGAGGCTTCAACAAGTTCAAAAGTACTACAACATCGAGCTTCAAAGAGATACCCACTTTTTATTAGAAAGCTTTTATTCTCTTTACTTAAAACCATTATTTGTTGTAAGGGTTCTTGGTTAGCCTATTGTAAAAACAAGTGAGGTTATTGGTAAGCCTTCGAAAACCATTTAGGTTCTTGGTTAGCCCAAAAAATCAAGGAAGGTTGGTGGTGAGCCTCAAAACCATTTAGGTTCTTGGTTAGCTCGTAAAACCAAGTGAGGTTTTGACTTGTGAGCCTTATGAAAATAAGTTGGAATTTTGATTAGTGAGCCCGGAAAACTAATCAACTATAATCGGTAAGGATTATAGTAAATTCCCAAGGGAATCTTGGGGAGTGGATGTAGGTGCATTGGATAGCACTGAACTACTATACTTCTTTGTCTTTGTGGTTGCTTATTCTCTCCTCTTGCTCTTTCATTTATTGCTCTTTATTTTTGCTGCACTTTTACTTAAGAGCATTACATTTAAATTCATAGTACCTTGATTAATTATTGGATTGGATTACATACTATTGCATTGCATCAAGTAATTTTTTTTTTAGAGACCCAATTCACCCCCCCTCTTGGGTTGCTTACTGGGCAAGAAGTTTTACATCATCGATAGTGCTCTCTTAGATTGTTCGTGTTCCAGGTTCATGAGCATTGGGAGGCACCGAGACTAGTGAGGGAGTAGGCTCTGCCCGGTTGGGCATCAAACCCCCCGCCAGGGCCCTTTACGGGGGTTGCAGTAGTGCACTATTCTTCACTGGCTGGCTGTCCCCCGGGGTCAGGCCCCGTCTCTTGTTTCATTCAGCCCCACATGGGTCCCTGGCAGGATGGTCCGATTGGTCATCTCGGCCTCCCCGTTGATCCGAGGGTGGGCTACCAAAAGGGAACAGTGATGGATGTCGAGATTGGCACAAAAACCCTCGAAGATCCTTCCTAAGGTGGGGCTCTAGCTGTTGTTGCGAGTGCCATCTCTTCCCCTAGCCTTCTTTGAGGTTCTCTCTACCCCCCAAGATATCATCCTTGCCAGCTTCTTGGTGGGTCGGTTGTCGATGATGAGTGGCCGGGGCTCTTTCCCCCAAGCTCTTTCGTCCCCTACCTGGCATGCCAATCTATTATCGCCAAGATCGCCATGGCTTACAGCTCCATATGCATCAGGTGGGCCCCACCATTGGGGGCTAGATCCTTCCCTCTCTGATCGATTCCTAGGTTTGCTGCCCTACAAAATAGAGAAGACCCGGGCCGGAGATTCTGGCAAGGACACTTTGATGATCAAGTCATTGGGATAATCGAGGGGAATATAAACCTCTGAGATGGGGAGCATAGGGGACTCCCTCGCCCTAGAGGGTGATAAGATAGTAATGTTCAAATAGTAGAAAGATGGAATGGAGAGCGGGGAGCGGGGAGGTTCTTCGGTTGGTCCTTTGGTCGCTAGATTTTGGTTGCTTGCTTACCTCTCTTCCCACTCCTTTCACTTAGTATCCTCTTACCTCTCTTACCTTTTCTTTTTTCTCCCTTGTGTCTTTGGTGGTCCCTCCCCCCAGCTCCCCCGGGGGCTTTGTCCTCGTGTCCTTTTGAGGGTGCCATGCCCCTCTTTTTTCGGGCCTTGAGCCTTTGTGTGGTGCTTCTACTTTAGGAGGGGCCATCTATATGTTGCAGGGCCTGGGGCCTTGGCAGGACCCTCCTTCTGGGAGAACTCTGGGTCTCGTGCCACATGGGTCAGCGTCCTCTGGTCGTACAGTGGTGGACGTGGTGGTACATTACAGGACCTTGGGCCGGTGGGACTTACCTTGCACAGAGCATGCGAGCGGCGTGTCACAGAGCTTAAATTAGTGGTAGGGCATTCACCACCTCCCGGAGGTTGCAAGTGGACAGGGACCCTCGTGCCATGGTTTGAGTTTCTATTGGTCTTTCCCCCCTTCATCACTGGCAAGAATTCTAGCCTTTGCATGGCAGGGAGAGACCTCCCTTCGGGAGGCCCACCTTTGGCAACATGAGCACAAGCCCGGTTGGGAGCTGACCTTAGACGGAGGACTCGCCTTGTGAGAACGACTCCGACTGGGAGCTTACCTCAACAGGAGGGCTTGCCTTGACATCATGAGCATGACCCCGGCCGGGAGCTAACCTCAAAAGTTGGGCTTACCTCGTGAGCACAACTCCGACTGGGAGCTGCCTTGGCAAGAGGGCTCGCCTTGACAGCATGAGCACGACCCCGGCCAGGAGCTAACCTCAAATTGAGGGCTCGCCTCGTGAGCCCGACTCTGGCTAGGAGCTGACCTCGGTAGGAGGGCTCACATTGACAACATGAGCATGACCCCGACCGGGAGCTGATCTCAGACGGAAGGATCACCTCACAAGCATGACTCTGGTTAGGAGCTGACCTCGGCAGAAGGGCTAGCCATGACAGCATGACCACGACCCCGACTGGGAGCTGACTTCAGATGGAGGGCTTGCTTCATGAGCACGACTCCGACTGGGAGCTGACCTCGACAGGAGGGCTCGCCTTGACTACAAGAGCATGACCCCGGTCGGGAGCTGACCTCGATAGGAGGGCTCGCCTTGGCTGCAAGAGCATGACCTCGTCCGGGAGCTGACCTTGGCAAGAGGGCTCGCCTTGACAGCATGTCCACGACTGCTCGTTGGGCCGCCATGTCTAGGTGACAAAACTCTTGCCAGCATGGCCACCAGCGGGCTCCATGTCAGTGGAGGTGCCACATCAATACCTATAGCTATTAACCTAGATATAGAAAAGCATGCACTTATATCAACCAATGCCCAAAACTTTTAACAACATATCATGATGTTCTAGGGAATCCATTTTAGTCCGCAAACTACAAATTACTCACAAGTAATTTAAATATTAAAATATAACATTCCATATCTGCTAGCAAAATAAAAAGTTTTAATAAATAAACAACTATTTTATGTCCATGTCCAACAACCAAAATCAATGTTTATTAAAAAATTTTGAAGTGACAAACAAGTAGACAACAAAAAGATTCAAGCTTATGGTGTAAAATTTATGTCAATATTTAGAAAAATATCTTCTTGAGTTGCAATATTCCCATCACTTCCATCTTCTCTTGCATTGAAATCATTTCCATCACTTTCACCATCATCACCCTCTAAATCTTCCAAGTTCAATGTATCTACAAAATTTAAAAAATAAATCACATCTCTTGAAATTATAATCACATTTTATTCATAAACTATACAATAAAATAATTTTCTCACCATCATTATTATTTTTTTGAATAGAACATGATGTCAATTCATGATGAAAAGTCTTCAATTCCTCACTAGTTAACTCTGATAGCTCATCAACTAACACCCATACATCATTATCACCAAGCAATTCAATGTCAATAGGATCATAGTTCCGACCCTTGAAATAAAACTTGTGTTTAATATTTGTTAGTTTAAAAATTATAAAATAATAAGTAAATAAAAATAATTGTATATCATTTATAATAAAATTATCTTTATTTTAGTCTTAAATTGTTGTACACAAATACTAGATCATTAAGCCTTTGATGCTCCAACCTATTTCTCATTTTAGAATGAATATGTTTAAAGATGCTCCAATTTCTCTCACACCCAGATTCACTACAAGTTTGGCTTAAGACACGAATAGCTAATTTTTGCAAATTAGGTGCATAACTTTCATAGGTGACCCACCATTCATCTGAATACAAAATATTGTATTTGTTAAAATATAATGCAATTGGATAAACTTTATATAAATGAAAGCATAAAAACAAATCCAATGAAAAAGCTTTCTTGGAGTGAAGCAATTTCGATCATTTATGATCATTGAGCATCCAAAGTCATCCTCTGCATTCTAAATAACCTCATCTCATCCGTTAATTTTTCTTGCAAAGTTGGATTACTAAATGAATACTTTTCTAAAACATCTAAAAGTCCAGAATACTATGAGGATGTTTCTCCATAAGCTCTAAATTATATCGAAAACATGGATTCAACCAAAATCTAGCTGCATGAAGATTTTGGTGTAATTGCAAATCCCACTGAAAATCAATTATCCTTAAATAAGGTTCCACTGTAGCCTTTCTCCTTCTAAACATCTTGATCATTACATTTCTAGCTTGATGCATAGCATAATATAAGTAACCTATTGAAGGCCTATCATCACTATCAACAATCCTTAAAACTCGAATTAAAGGCTCTGTTAGTTTAATAATGGTTGCACATTCATTCAAAAAAATAAAATTAAGTGTATCATCAGCGAATATTTTTTCTTTACTATCCTTTGCATAAGCTGAACTTGCCCACTCTCTAGAAGTCACCATTACTCTTAGTGCATCTTTGTGGCCAAATATGCTTTGTAAAGTAATAAAATTTATAGCAAAACTTGTGGGTGCTGGACGAATTATCTCCTTTCTACCAGTAAATTTTCTCATCAAATACAAAGGATAACAATGATTATAAATATATTTTATAATACCTGCAGCATGGGCTACTATATCCTTGACTGAAGCTAATTTTTCAATATCTTGCATGATAAGTTAAGGCAATGAGTAGCACAAGGTGACCAAAATAATATAGGACAGTCTTGCTCTAACTTTTTACTAGCAGCAACATAGTTTGCAGTATTATCAGTCACTATATAAACCACATTTTCATGACCAACAGATATGATAATTTCTTTGAATAACTGATAGAATATATCAGCTATCTTCAAGGTATCTGAAGCATCCACACTCTTCAAAAATACGGTCCCTCTAGGATAATAAACTAAAAAATTAATAAAAGTTATCCTACATTGATCAGTCTACCCATCAATCATAATTATGCATTTGGTTCTCTTCTATGTGGAATGAAAACTTTCAACATTCTTTTTTACCTCATCAACATTCTTGGTTAACAAATACCATGAATAGAGTGAAAATTTGAAGTTTTGTAACCAACAAAAATAGTTTTTTCCAACTAGTTTTTCTCGATGCTAGGGTGTGTGTCGAGAAGCTCCATCACCATGCCGATGCTTTTGAGAAGCATCAGCAAAAGCAAAGGTTAACGACGCTTTTAAGCGTATGTAGGTCCACCATTTTCTTCCCCCCGATTGAACCCTAAACTCATTCTTTCCATCATGTGCCGCTCCTCTATTTCCCCTCCTCCAGGATCCCTCCTTCCTCCTTCATCTCTTCTAGCATCATTGATCACCCATCCTCCCAAGTTCTCTTCCAAAACCCATTCCATCATCTTCCACTAATTCCCCAGCCCTCCTCGTGCCTTATAGATCCCCTCTGGTGTGGTCCGTGGAGACGATACCCAAGTGGAGCACTCCTGTCTCTCACTAAGCAAGTGGATCCCCTTCCTCAGTGCCAATGTCAAGGATTTCATCACCTCCGATCCCATCTGCAGCCCCATGTATCCCTCTCCACTGACTTTTTTTTTATTTTTGTGTGATCATTTGGTAATATCGGATATTGTTAATTTTTTTTGGTCTTAGGATATGATTTGGGATTTATTTGAGTTTTTTTTCTAAATTTTCTAGAATTGTTCTTGTTATATCCATGTATAGAAGCTTTATCAAAAGAAAATTATTAGAAAACCCTGACCTATGGGATGCACTATAGATCAAGACTTCGATAAGGTCAAACAGTTCGATACAAGGTCATGGTCAGGGGAGATCCCCTAATCTGACAATATTTTTTAATAATATTATATTTTTAAGTAAAAACAATTCCAAATAACAAGTTTCTGACTTATATATAAATATAAAGTAGTATTACATAAAAAAAAAACTGTGTTTGGGTTGGATCATGTATGGGTTAGGATCAGATCTCAATCCCACTTATGTAGGGTTCATAAAGTTATATATCTGAATATAATATATAATCAGGTTAAGCCAAGTCCAAGTTGGATGAACTTCTAGTAGAGACCCAACTATAGAAAGTTTCATGGATCTATCTTTGAACCCATTCCACATCAAGTTTAGGTTGGGAATAGGTCTAAGAAATTTAATTAAATAACAATCCCTGATATAATAGAATTCAAAAGTTTCAACCGGAAAATAATAAAAGAGTGCTGGTCAGCTAAGGCCCAACCATGATCTAGAGTTTTTAGCAGATCCAAGTCTTCTCCTCATGTTTTACAGAAAAGAAAACAACTTTGAGGTGCTGAAAGCTTAAACTAATCAAGAAGGTTGATGGTGTATGTAGTATTATATTACACATGGAAAAAACATTACTCCCTATGTTCATGAGAATATAACATTTAAGATGTATTGGCTAGTACTAACATAAATCAAAGATATGCAATTTGTGGTTCTTATTTTTGGGTACATGGAAATTATTTAAGGTTTAGTAATCTTGTTGGGAAAATATATATGGAAACTAGTTTGGGTCCGGTTTATGTGCCCATTGAAAACTAGTACTTCTTTAATTCTTACCATTCTTAACCATTGTGAACTTGGTACAATGTAGAACTATAGGCTGGGAAATGGCTTTTACCTAAAATGAGTAGGTGACATGCTTGTGAAGAAGACCCTGGTCTTCCCAACATGATAAAATGTTAGCATATGGATTAATGACTGGATTGGGTGGGTCAATTGTGCCTTAATATTCTTTGCATCTCATATTGGCCAAGCAATAATGATTGTAGACCATTCCAATATTTTGAAATTTGGTTGGCAAGCCCACACTCATCACCTCCCCTCATTTTGATCAAATTCGGCATTAAAATTCCTGTATCCTAAATCTAGTTAGGGAAGCTATGACCATTGGTGAAACATGATCAAAATTGGGCAAGATTTTCTCAATGCACTCATCTACATACTACCTTCACCCACTAAATTTTTTTCTGAGTTTTAAAAGGATTCATTAGATTGAAATTGTGTTTTCTTCATCGAGGTCCTAGCCATCCATGATTGATAATTCTTGACAACCAAAAATAGACAATCCCTACATAAAACTGGGCATAACTTAAAGAATAGATTAAGAATAAATAGGTGTTGACCAAGTAATGAGTTTGTAGCTTTGAATATTTAATTTAGATACTCTATACCCATACCTCCTTGCTTCATAAATGAAAAGAAATTTTGGATACATTTATTATTGTATAATTTTGTATATACATTTATTACTATATTATTGTATAATTTATAATTGAGCCGAGTCAAGCTTGAACTTGAGTCGAGCTTAAATAGCTTGTGAGCTTAAATAGCTTGTGAGCTAAAGCCTTTATGGAACTTCTAAGCAACTACCTAGACTGAGCTTATAAAAAGGCTCCAAGCCTAGGATGTTAGCACATTACATCTAAAACTATTCAAATTTTGTGCTAGTACTCTTGAAAAATATAAATAATCTTATTTATAAAAAAAGAATTATTAACTTTAAGAGCCCAATCACTATATGACCTTGATAAGATCTGGTTGATGGACTATATCAGTCTGTCTAACCAGAGTTGGAAGAGGTCTATCCATTTATTTTCTTTTAGAGTCCTCCCCTTTGTTCTTCCCACCCTCCAAGACAAAACCTGGTTCAAAACCACCATATTTTTTACCAGATTTTGGAAAGTGCGTATCAAGTCAGAGACCAACATGTACTGTATCAATTTAGCCAACTGATCCAGACTGAGTCATGTGACAGACAAAAACATGGGATTTTTAATATATATATATATACATGGTCTATAAGTTTCCTTAGCTTTGGTTGAAGGTAGGCTGGTATTAAATGAGGCTTGACTGAATCCAAGCTAGGTCAGTGAAGGCTATGCCATAAAATATTAAGGTAGAATTGTAATAATATAAAATAAAAGAAAATTTAAAGCTAGAGCTAAACTTCTACCCTTTCAAAATACTATTTAGGATTTAACCCGAAAAATAGAAATGAGATTTTAAGGTTTTCTTGAGTTCGTTTGACCATCTAATTTTAGTTACATTTAAGATTTGTTCATTATTGAAAATTTTTTATTTCAATACCATGAATAGCTTCTCTATGATCAATTATCATTTTTTAAATATTTTTTACAAAACTTGCATTGCATAGACATATAAACTCATCGATTGATTAATGTACATATTCTATAGCATCCGTATATTTATTTTATTTTTGTATAGGTCGAAGAATTGTATAATGGTCAATTGATTGTCTAGTTTGGATAGTTTGAGAATTGCAAATAATTTTATAGGTATTTATAGTAATCAAGCGGTATGGATAGAGTTTCAGATATATTTTGGACATTATTTTCTTTTAGTTCTCCTCATACGCCTTTAGTCATGTGGGGAGAACTAAAGGAAATGCTATCAAGATTTTTTTGGAGCTCTTATTATATATCATTTGATTACTATAAATGACCTATATAATTAATACAATTCTTGAATGGGATAGAACCTATCTTTATCTATTAGTTGGTGATAGGATACATTTTAAGTTAACCTATGTTATTTTTCATATAATTTTAAAAAAATTTATTTGGTGCATTGTTATTGATTGAAGAATTTTTTTGTATTTAGATAACTTGAAAGTTGGATCATTTTATCCTAAAATGGATAAAAGCTAGATAAATAAACCGAGAAATACCAATGAATATTTGGATGGAGTTTGTGATATTTATTAAATTCGGTATGGACAAAAGTAGTTTGAATGAAAAGATTTTATGTCCATGCTGAAGATGTGTTAATAGTTCCTATCTAGATCCACAAATAGTTAAAGAACATTTAATATAGAATAGTTTTGCAAGAGGTTATATTGAGTGGATTTTTCATGGAGAACTTATGTTGCCAGTATGAAGTAATCAACTCTCGTCTGATCTTGGATCCAGTAATATACAAGAGAATCCTGTAGGAGATAATGATATAACATGTTTGATCATAAATGCTTTTCAACATGGTGTTCAGAACTTTGGAGGTTCAACTGATACACATGAAATAACTGGAATATGTGAAGGTTCGACATTCATTGAACGAACATATATCGAGGAGCGGATGTAACCATCAACTTTTGAGTCAGCTCGGCATTATAATTTAATGAAAGAAGTAGATGAACAATTATATCTTGGCTGTTTAAAATTTTCTAAGATCTCTTTTCTTAAATATTTATTCCATATAAAATATATGAATGGATGGTTTGGAAAGAATTTTACCATGCTTCTCAAGTATTAAAGGATGCAATTCCAGAAGGCAGTGGTTTACCATCCTTTTATTATGAAGCAAAGAAAGTTGTTAACAATCTGAATCTTAGATATCAAAAGATTCATAGTTGTCTGAAAGATTGCATGTTATATCATAGTAAAAATGCTGATCAAGAGTCATGCAATGTATACGGTTCTTCATGATGTACAACTCACGAAGGAGATGAGGATGACATACTGAATGGAACAGATACACTATGGCATACAAAGAAACCAGTGAAGGTATTGCATTACTTTTCTCTTATTCCTCGATTAAGGAGGCTTTATTTATCATCAAAAATAGCTTCATTAATGAGATGGCATGATGAAGGGCGTACGAAGGATAGATTGTTGAGACATCTAGCAGTTAGTTTAGCTTGAAAAGCATTTAATGCTAGACATTTTGATTTTGCCTTTAATATTGGTAATATTTGGTTGAGTTTAGCTTCAGATGGCTTTAATCCTTTTCGGACTCTAAATTCTATATATAGCACTTGGCCAGTTATTCTAATACTATATAATTTACCACTATGGTTATGCATGAAACAATCATCACTTATCTTGTCAATAGTTATTCCCAGTGACATGGGTCCAGAAATAATATTGATATTTTTCTATAACCTTTAATAGAGAAATTGATATAGTTGTGGAAAGGTGTCGATGTAATTGATGCTTCTAATGGTGAAACATTTAAACTACGGGTAGCTTTGTTATGGACTATTAATGATTTTCCAACAGATACCAATTTATCTGGTTGGAGTACAAAGGGATGGGTTGCATGCCCTTATTGTGCATATTCGACACATTCAATTTGGTTAAAACATGAAAAAAAATTTTGTTATATGGGACATCATCGATGGTTAGAACTAAATCATCTATTTTATTTTCAGAAAGATTTATTTGATGGTACCATAGAAATGAGATGTGCAGTATTCCACCTTATAGAACTAATGTTTGTAGATAAGTGGATTCCATCAGTTACATATATGGTAAATTCTCGAAGTCTTCTAAAAAATAGGAAGGGATGATCAAGAAGGATTGCTAGAAGAAGTGACTACTAGTACTATGGATGCACAGGTATTTGAAAATCCTGATAGTTTTTTTTAAAATAAAAATGAGGAAGATGTACATGTAGCATCTACAAATCATCCTCGCAAACATTTATGGAAGAAAATAAGTATCTTCTTTGACTTACCTTATTGGGAACATAATTTTATTTGGCATAATCTTGATGTCATGCTTATAGAGAAGAATGTTTATGATAATCTACTTGGAATATTGTTGAATCTTGATAGAAAGGCCTAAGATAATTTGAAGGCATGACTAGATTTATAAGAATTAGGTATCTGACAGGAGCTTCATCCGAAAATGCTTGCTAATGATAGAATTTATTTGCCTCCTACATCTTATACAATATATGCTCAAGAAAAAGATAATTTTTTAACAGTATTGAAAAATATTAAAGTACCTGATGGATATGTATCAAACATTTCAAGGTGCATGCATCTTAAAGACCAGAAAATCTCTAATCTCAAAAGTCATTCTAATCTCAAAAGTCATGATGGTCACATATTGATGCAAGATATCTTTCTAATAGCTTCAAGATCATCAGTGCCTAAACAAGTTCTTGCAGTCATAATTCGGTTATCATCATTCTTTAAGGAATTATGTTCAAAAGTTATTAATCCTAGAGAGCTTGATCTATTGGAGTCAGATGTATGATTACATTTTGTTAGATGGAGAAAATTTTTCTACCTCAATTTTTTACTATTATGGTACATCTACTCGTTCACTTAGCTTCGGAAGTCAAGCTTGGTGGACTGGTACACTATAGATGGATGTATCCTATTGAAAGGTATTATTATAAATTTTTTATCTTTATATAATTTTTAATAAAAGTAGCATCATAATCATGTATAAATAAATTTTTAAATGTTGTAGGTTCTTGTGCGATTGAAAGATTATGTACAAAATAGAGCCTATCCAGGGGGTTCGATTATGGAAGGATATATTACTGAAGAGTGTTTGACGTATTATTCAAGATATCATCAAGGTGTAGAGACTGTATTTAATAGACCTCAATGGCATAGTGATTTCATAGACAATACAGAATTACATAAGTTTTCCACTACTAGTAAAGTAATGAGAAGAAATGAAAGTATTGTATTGGATCATAAATTAATTACACAAGCACATCGTTATGGGTTACTTCACAGTAAAATAATATCTGACTATGGAAGGTTAGTATATTTAATACATTTCAAGTTTAAATATCATATCTTTTTTTTTATTCTATATTAATAAATATAAATTTTATGTAGTGAATTTTTAATGTCTCAGTGATAAGCTAATCATTGCACACGATCTAATCCAAGGATTAAGCAATAATGGTTAGTAAAGTTATTTCCTACATGGCTTTCAAAATAGGTTTGACATATGTTTAAAGAATATATGGACAGAGTTATTATCGAATAACTTGTTAACATTTATTATTATTTTTTAGATATCAACAATGATGGAGAGAAATTGTTCAGATGAGTTAATAGCCCTGGCTAGAGGACATAATAAAATTATCATCATATATAATGGTTTCATAATCGATAGTTTTAAATTTCATACTAATGATCGTGAGAAATTTGGAAAAACACAGAATAATGGTGTTATGGTGGAAGCTGATAGAAAAACTTATTATGGTGCACTTAAAGATATATGTGAGTTAGATTATTACGGAATCTTTAAAGTCATATTATTTAGATGTGATTGGGTAGATATAAACTCATCAAGGAATTTGAAAAAAGATGTAAATGGATTTACACTTGTAAATTTTACAAGGTTGATACATACTGGTATCGTATTGAAGGATGATCCATTTATTTTTTCTTCTCAAGTTCATCAAGTATTTTTTATACAAGATGCAAAAAATAAAGATTAAGCTACTGTTATTAAAACAAAACCTAGGGACTTAAATGATATGAAAAAATAACTGAAAGATGATGAAGATGATGATACTTATATCTATTCCATGCCATTCAATTTTGTACCAGTTGATGGCTTACATGCTACAGTATCCTTGGTTAGGATGGAATTTGAAGAAAATAGTAATGCTTGATTCTTATTGGTATTAAATTTTGTAATATATGAAATTTATAGTAATTATTTTGTTAAATTAATATTTATCTTTACTAATTCTAACTCTGATATAAATGATAGATGGCACTATGCCTCGCTCGTGATGATTTATTGGTGTGTAGTTACAGCACTCACGGATAGAGGCCGGCACTTCTTGTTTGTTATAGCAGGCTGAGGCTAGTACTTTGGCATGGGAGGATCTTGTCGGTCCTTTGTCAGTACCAGACATTGCATCCAGTCCTTCAGCACATTAGTCTACTACAGGTCCATCATCCTCAGGGCATCATGATCTTCCCGTCGATGTAGCAGATGACGAGCTACACATTCAGGATAATTTATTTTTTTATCCTTGGTTAGACAAAATTTCATTAAAATGTATAAATTTTCTCTTGATAAAGCCCTGCTCGTAGGGGAGCTTTGCTATTTTTACTTTCTACGGTACTAAGATATGTATATATTAAAAAATCCACAAAGCTCATACCATGCACCAAGATTGGCTGAAGATAAAAATCACTAGAAATACTTGAAAAACTTACCCTTTGTCGGAATATCGGAGACTTTGTTTAGGAGCTACACATAGATATAGAGATACATAGATATAATTAATTACACATGTACATACACAAAGATACGAGAGAGAGAGAGAGAGAGAGAGAGAGAGAGAGAGAGAGAGAGAGAGAGAGAGAGAGAGAGGAGCTTCCTTCAAGCCAAACAAGAGAAGAAAGCAGGGAAGGACGTCTCCTGGGTCATGCCTAACCCTTGAGGTGCACCCTCATCTTCCCTCGAGCCGATGCACCCAAAGGTATTCATGAACAAGCAGCCATATACACCCCGCTAACCCTCGTGTTTTGGATTGAAGGAAGCTCTTTCAACAACCCACCGCACCCGATCCCCCATTACCATCAACAAATCATCGAATATATCGTGCTATAAAAAACCTAAACCTCAATAGCTATTTATCATATATATGATCCATATGCCACTCAAGATGTGGTGGGCTTGGCTTTAAATAGATCTCATGCATGATGGGAGGACGGGGAAAAGGGTACGCTAGGATTCAATAAGGACCGTATGATGGCCTGTATTACCAATGGCATGGACTTTTTCATTTTCCGAGCCTAACTTCTCATGGGGCTGAATTTTTTTAAAACATAATGTTAAATTAATATTTAATTATTAAAGTAGGGTATTTCGTAGAATATTTATCGAAGTAGTTTTTTTTCCTTACACGTGGCAGCATAGTGGATGCGTGGCAGGTTAGTGGAGCGATGTGGCAAAATCATAGGAAGAAGCTGCAATTTCTCAAAGAAATCATAGCTTCTTCCTCCGATTGCTCAACAGAAAACTATACCTCCACTCTCTTTCCAAAAATATTTCTCCGGTCCTCTCCCTTTTCTCCATTCTGGTCCCCCTATCCCACTCCAACCCCAGAAATAATTAATTATTATTTATTTTGTTATAAATATTATAAATAATTAATTAATTATAAATGAGTATATCAGGGTATAAAAGTAATATATTAATTTATAAATAATTAATTAGTTATGGTATAAAAGTAATTCATTTGTTTAATATAAATAAATTATGGTATTAATACTAAAATACTATAATATGTAAATACTTATAGCATGCAAATAAATAATTAATTATAAATGAGTATGTCATGGTATATAAGTAATATTTTAATTTATGAATAAAGTTGTTAACATATACAGTGTATTAATTATTTTATAAATATATTTATTAAAGGAAAATATTAATAGTATAATAAAGTTTATTGTATAAATAAAATACTGTACAAATATGATATAATTTATTTGATATAAATAAATTATGGTATGATTGCTAAATATTTATAATGTATGAATATTTATAGCTTGTAAATAATTAGTTAATTAAATATGAGTAAGTGGTGGTATAAAAATAATTTATTAAATTACAATAAAGTTAGTAACGTATACGTTGCATTAAAGTAATTTTTAAATACATCTATTATTTACAAACATTAATAGTATAATAAAATATTTTGTTTAAATAGAAGACCTTGATAAAAGTATAATAATTTTAATTAATTTAAATAAAGTTTAGCATGAATACTAAATATTTAAAATTTATAAATATTCAAACCATGCAAATAATTAAATAATTAAAAATGAGAATGTCATGGTATATAAGAAATTTATTAATTTATGAATTAAGTTGTTAACATATTTGCTGCATTAATTAATTTATAAATATATTTATTAAAAGAAAACAATAATAGTATAATCAAATTTAATTTATAAATAGAATATAGTACAAATATGATGTAATTCGTTTGATATAAATAAATTATGATATGATTGCTTGATATTTATAATGTATGAATATTTATAGCATGTAAATAATTAGTTAACCAAATATGAGTATGTGGTGGTATGCAACTAATTCATTAAATTATAAATAAAGTTAGTAATGTATATGCTACATTATAGTAATTTTTAAATGCATCTATTAATTACAAATATTAATAGTACTATAAAATATATTGTACAAATAAAACATCTTGGTAAAAGTAAGATATTATTTGTTTAATTTAAATAAAGTTTAGTATGAATACTAAATATTTAAAATTTATAAATATGTAAAGCATGCAAATAATTAAATAATTATAAATATGTATGTCATCATATATAAGTAATTTATTAATTTATAAATAAAGTCGTTAACATATATGCTAAATTAATTAATTTATAAATATATTTATTAAAGGAAAGTAATAATAGTATGATTAAATATATTTGAGCAAAAATATTAGAAATATGTAGCCTGCATGTTTATAATCTTATTTTTTTAATTATGTAGATATGTAGCATTCATATTTATAGTATGTAATACGTAGAAATTATTATTATTGATATAATTATGTTTTGAAATTACTTATTGGGTTAATCACTTGATTTTTTTATATATATTTAAAATTTGCATTGCATTGAACCGTAGATCCATCAGTTGATTAACATGCATATTCTATAGTATCCATATAGTTTATATTTTTATACAGATTTAAGAATTATACATATTAATCAATTGATTATCTAATTTAGATAGTTTGAAAATTATAATTAATTTTATAAGTCAATTTACGGTAAACAAACGATATGTAATGAAGACCGGACTAAATTTCGAGCAATACTTTTCTTTAGTTCTCCGTACATAATTATTTGAATGTGGAGAACTAAGAAAAAATGTTGTCAAGATTTCATTCGATCCTTATTACACATCGTTTGCTTACTATAATTGACCTATAAAATTAATACAATTTCTGAATGAGATACAACTTATCTTTACCTACTAGTTGTGATAGGATAAATTTGTCATGTAAGTCATTTTAAACTCGGTACATATATATTAATTCCAAATTATGTTGTAACCTAAATTTTCCTATTTAATAGGATATTTACTTTTCTAATTTTAGTGTTGAGTTATTTATTTTGTTCAATTATTTGTCATGTAAGTCATTTTAAACTCCATACGTAGATATTTTCCCCTTTCACACCTTTGTAATTATAGATAAATACTTCCATAAATTATAAATACAGCACAATTGGCTTAGTTCTTATTCTATAATGACCAGAAAGAAAGGAGTTAAGTGCCAGCTTGGTACTGGTCAATCATGTAAGGATCTTTGAATATATTTCATGATCTTAATCATCAACAACCAACCTAAATCCTACTAATTCTTTTGATCTCATTCATCTCCCCATGACACATGGAGAGGCTTTTCATGTGAACATAAGCCATGGGCCCCTAGCATTTCTGTTTCATGTAATATGTACCATATGTTTTCTATCCTATCCTATTACAACTTTCGATAGTAAAAAAAAAAAATTAAATAATAAAATAAATTTATAGTCAAGAAGTCATTTTTTCTTATCTATTTGTTGGATGGATATGATCCCACTATTTATAAAATATTTGGTATTAGTTTCTATTTTCTTGCCAGAAAATTTCATTATGAGCTGCACGAATTATATAAGCTATAGAACACACCGGGCTAATTCATAAGGGAGGAAATAATTAATTGATGACACCAATCCTATTCTCTTCAAAAGAAAAATAGAAAAGAGAACATACCATGATCCCGTCAGCTAAACAAAATTTACTCTAGTAGCCAAAAAAAAAAAAAAAACAATTTGCAATCCTATGCCAACCCATTATTTTTTGGGAGAACCATTTCCTTCTGTTAAATAAACTCTATAAACAGGAGAAGAACAAGAAAAGCCCCAACTCCTTTTTCTCAAATGGCTTGTACATCCAAATCTACCTAGAAGCCAATCATTGTTTAAAACATTGAATTACATGAAGGAAAAAAAATCCAAAGAGCTTTTATGTTACCTAACATAGAGATTAGTAAGCATACCCTAGAAAAAATAAGAGAACTTCACATAAAACAACAAGCAATCGATGGTTGGTACCATGATAGACATAAGATGGCAAGTGATCAATGGTTGGTATCAGAAAGACATTGGAAGAGCAGCCAAAATTGCATAACACCAATATAAGTTATCAGAATAAGGTAATATCAAAACCTTCTATCCATATCTTTCGACAGATGATAATCTAAACATAGACCAGAAAATCAACTTAATCTTAGAAATTAAATCTTAAAAAAATTGAAATTGTATCTACCATCTTGACCAACATTTGGTGGTGATTCTTCAATCATTGCTACCACTTCCCCATCATTGTTTTTATGAGCCACACAATCTTCTATGTCAGGCTGGTCACAATTCAAAATATGCTTTGGCAGACACTTTGCAGACTCCGTGGCTAAAGATTAAGAAAAATAAGAAACATATTTATTAAATATTACTAATTAACAATTCAACATATGAAAGGATGATCTAACACAAATCATACTAATTGACAATACTTCTCTAAATTCCTTAAAAAAAGAAATCAAGATTTCTTTTTTTTGAAAAAAAGCTACAAAAGCAGTCAGCAACATTAAGTCTAATGATAATATGGCAAGACAGAAGTTGCCCTAGATCAGCCACGATACAGTGCATTGAAACAAGTAGAGGAATTGCAGGACATTTCCTTAAAAGGCACATATCACTTCAATCAAATATCATAATGCATCATTGGAGAACATACACGTGTTGTAAACTACTATAAACTATTTTTCAGAGAAGAATGAATATATACAATAGACTATACTAGTCATGTTTAACAGGAAAGCTAGAACCACCCCTAAAATACTATTGTCACACAGCTCCAATAAACTTGAAGTTGAATCACATTTAATCTTTGAAGAAGCGATATCAATGACTTTTTCCCATGAAAGGGTAAAAAATTAGATGACAAATAATGACACCCCCTTACATTAACCAAAATTTTTTAGAAGCTACTTTGATGTACCTATAGTTATAGATTTTTATTCATATAGTAGAAGATTGGATATTGCATAATAGTAATAACAGTACAATCAAGGAAAGAAGAATTGGTACTGACAGGAATGCTGGTTGGTGACCGGTACAATATGATACCGGTCCATATCATACTGAACCGCAGTGCACCGAACCACAAGAGGGTGAGGGTTGGAGAGGAAGGAGAGCTAGGGAGAGGGATTGGGGGAAGAGGAAGAAGGAGAGGGAGAGCACTAGTGGGGGATAGGTAGAAAGAGGAGACTCACCTAATTGAGCTTCACAAGAGAGAGGCTGGAAAGAGGCCAGATGCATAATCAGTATCGGTGTTGCTGCCCGTCATGGTCTCCTTGTTACAAAAGTCCCTATTCAGGGAGGATCGAGGCTCAAATCAAAAGGATCGAGGCTATTGTCTAGTCCCAAGTGCCCAAGAAACCCTAGAATTATGCTAGAACAAGTGATTAGGGCTTGACTTTGGAGGATTGGGGTGGGAAATACAAAGGATCTGATGAAGGAGAGAGGGAGGAGATCATATTTAGGGAAGAGATTGGTGGGAGATTGGAGAGGGAGGGACGGAGAAAGAAGGCGAAGAGAGAGAAGGGGGACTGGAGAAGAAGGCAGGATGGGGAGGGGGGAAGTGAGGGTTTTGAAGCATCTATAGGGGGAGGACTTATCGTTTTGAAAAGAGGTCCTACATCATGCCGATAGCCAACCAGTTCAATTTGGTATGTCCCAACCGGCCCGTTCAGCATGATTAGCTAGACCTTGATACCTATAGCTATTAACCTGGATATAGAAAAGCATGCACTTATATCAACAAATGCCCAAAATTATAACATTTATTAACACGTAAATATGAACATGAATGATAAAATGTGTTTCTTCATTAGAGTTGGTAGTTTTCCCAAGATAAGTTGTCTTTATTAAAAAGTGTCTTCTTACATTAACTCAAATCCATTTGGCCACTACACCTCTTCACTAGAATAGTCACTGTCTTATATTAACAATCCTATGTCTCAAAAACAATTTTCTCGTTGATCCTCCATTAATATCACACATACTCTTCAGAAAATGCACCTCTTATTTTATCAACCAGGTTGAGATCCACCTGAACATTCTCATGTTTATTACACTTTTCTTGTGCTTATAAGATTTCTATACTGACCAACATTATTCCATAAGGCAAAGGTCATCATATATTTATCTACAACATGCCATAATAAGTATAAAATGGTCACATGATAATTAAAACTTTCTCCAGGACAATATAGAATATGAAACACTTCTTTCTCGAAGTTAAAAGGCAAAAAATAATCATAAGGGTTGTTAGAACATATTGTTCCAAAATAGCAAGCAAAAAACACCTTGCATAAACCAGACAATGCCAATGGCATTAGTGACCGAGTGTCTTGTAGAATAAAAGCCATCAAATGAACGAGCTGCTCATGAGCAACTCGCATTCAGCATGAGCAAACCTTGTGGTAAAATGTGAACATGCAATATAAATATATTTCTTTATTACTAATACAACTTATTTTGTGTTTTTAATAATTTTATAATGGCATACATTATAAATATAATTTATCTCATACCTTAGTTATGAGTCATTAAGGATATTTTATTTCTCCGCTATTAGTTATTTAGATGTAAAAATAAAGGCTGACTTTTCTAAAAGCATCTATAAATCTTTCCCATTCCTTCCATTTCCCACCTTTACCCACCGGCATGGGCCTTAACCCCAACCACCAAATAATCTCTCTCTCTCTCTCTCCCCCTCCCTCACCCCCAAAAAATCGATGTAAACAAAAAAAGTTCTACTGTGATCATCCATGCAGCCACTTCTACCCAAGCCAACACTCCTGCTCTAATCATAACCTCCTTTATGATATTGCTATAGAAAGCAAGCAAGCCAACTAAGATTATGCTAGCACGAGATGTAAACAACCTGAGGTTGACCTCAGCATAACCAAATTGTAAAGAGCTTGTGTGGAGGTTTAGTCGGGCCAAGCTTCATTGAAATCAACTTGTTTTGTCAAACATAAATGATGTTGCTTTTAAAACACTCAAAAAAAACAATAGTTAGGATGCTAACCAAACCATTGAAAACTCAAATTCCTCTTCACACTGTGATGGCAAAATTTTGTTTTTTGTTTAAATTATTATGGAAAATAAATGGATTATTTGGAAGATTGATAAATGAAATCAGACCTTTGAAAATTCTGAAACCTCTTCACACTATGCCATAATTTTGTTTTTTATTGGAAATGATTATAAAAAAGAAATGGCTTACTTGAAATATTGATGAATGAACCAATAACCAAATTTTGCAACACAAGGGTTAAAAGTGTCAAATAGTGATTTTTAAAAGGCTTAAGACTAGTGCTTACCGAGCATACTTAAAATGGATGATTTGACCCATACCAAACCATATCGATGCTGGCTCAGGATAGTTCAGCCACTTGGGTTGGTTCACATATAAAACACCTCCTGCCACCAATTCAATACTTTGATTATTTGAAGGCCATCAAGGCTTTCTCTCTCATTCGCTCGCTATCTAGATGCTGCTAGATTCCGCTTAATCCCTCCTCCTTGACACCAGCCATCACTAGTAATTCTCTCTCTCCCCCCCCCCCCCCCAAAAAAAAAAACTAGGGTTAGGGTTATAATCCCTCACCTCCCTGTGAACTTTAAGAGCCTTCGAGGGCTCTTGGTGAGAGCACTCTCTCCACCTACACAAGGTAAGATCCATACCATATCAAACTAGTTCCTAGCTAGTATAAGCTTCATTACCAGTACAGAATGAATGATGATATTTAAGTCTATGTCATACACAAATAGATTCAAATATCTATATGCCTAGCATTGATCAATTTTTCATTAAAAATGCCCTTGAATGATTGCAGATATCATAAAGTACTCCATTTACTTATAAAATAGAATAAACAACTTTTTGATAGGCAAATCTTTGACATCACATGAATGTAATAATATGATGGCACATGTTATAATTTATAATAATATGTTTCTCTGAGTTCATGAAGTTTCTATTTTAATGCTTTATTCTAGTATACATATGTTGCATCTTCATTTGTCTTATAAGACTATCCCATGATCAAAGGACAACAATATTATTCATATGATTTTACAAAATTTCATCAAATGCAAATTTGCTGAAAATAAATCTTAGACTCATATTGGAAAATATGCAAAATCAAGAAATCATGTAAATCTGACATCTAAGCAGAACCATAACACTTAATTGTAACTATTGTCAAACATAAGAATGAACTGTAATTTTGTTGTAAACAAAAGACATCTACCTCCAAAATAATGTTATAAAGGTCAGCCCAATTTATGAGTTGTGGTCATATATTGTGTTGTATAAAAGCTGTACTATCTGAGCAACTAGGGGACAACACGGCATTTATGCAAAAGGCAAACAACTATGTAAACTTTTGATTTAAAAACAAATCAATTGAAGTTCACATCGCACAAAATTAACTAAAAGGTTGGCAAAAAGAAATTAAAGGAAACAAAATAGTAGTTAAATGAACTTTCCACTTCACTGTGAACATATGTCATACAACATGATATGATGTAGAACTACAATCTTTCCCTACAAATCATGCAATAACATAAATTGATCATCCAATAAAACATGCAAAGTTATCCAAAATGAGTTAATGTAATTGGCAATCTTGAAACCATTACAAAGTTCAAAGAAAAAATAACTAACTAATTAAATTTGTAGGTTAAAACTGACCCAGCAAGCCTAGGCAGGCTGATTGAGGTAGTTGCTAGGAAGCTAGCCCACATATAAGGGTCTCCCAAGCAGGGCCGATGAGGGACCACCAAAACCTTTTGGCTCCAAAGGTAGTTCAAATGCATACCAAGGAATTTTACCAAATAAGGGAAATTCTGCATTGGTCCAACATATGGGGAAATTTTAGGGCACCATAGATAATTAGTAACTGGTCATTATGATTGTTGGATGGAAGCAGCACACTGCCACAAAAATGAAAACCATATGGTAGATGCCCGAGGAAAACAATGACTGCATATTATAACCAAGAACCATGATTGGTAAGAAAAATTAGTGCATGTTTTGGACCTGATTTTCAAATGCTTGTCGCACGGTGCAGGATTTTGGAGGCACTGTATTGGTATGTCCCACTCTCAATGATAAAGATTTATGTATCAAGGAATGCTACTGGGCCTTCATGTTCAACCCAAATGGCAACACCCTATTGAAGTACATCATACAATCCCAACAAACTTGCAAGTAGACTTGCTCATATTGCAGGCTGCCTGCCAGATTTTGGCTCATTTAAAACAGGCGTGGGCCATTGGTTTTAGTCTGGTGGGTCAAGTCGGGCCTCAAAATAAAGTTCAAAATTAACAAGCTGGACTCGGATTTATGTCGACCCGGCCTGGACCCATATCCCCCTAACTTCTCTTACCTTTAGTAGTTGCCGATTAGCACATCTCTTCGCATTTTTCTGACCCTAATTCTTTTTCTCTTTGTGCACTCTTTATTAGTGGCCATGATCATGTGAGGTGATTGCTAACAGCCAAATCGACATCTTCGATGAGGTGCTTTGGTAGGGAATGCTGGAATTCCAGTGATCATGTTGCGTTATGGGGCTTGATCATGATCTCTAGGCTAGTGCAAAATTGGTCCAATCTGGTGTCATCCCTGCCGTTGCCTTCTCGCTAGTCAGAACCTCCTCAGCTACTCATGCCTCATGTTGTCCCAACCTCCCTGCTCATGTCATCCCACCCTCCATGTCACCTCCTCGCATCATCCCGGTCACCTCCTAACTCTTTAGCCCTGCCTGTCTTCTCGCCGCCTTCTCGCCTCCCTACCTTTTCCTCATCCAAGGAAGTTAAAGACCCGACCTGGAAGCCCAAAGCCAAAGATGGAATGTGCTCGAGCCTGAGAAGTAGGCCTGAAGTTCAAGCTAGGCTCAGGCCTAGCATAGTTGATGTTGAGCCAAGACAGAAGGAAGAAAAAACTATTGACAAGAAATCAGAGAAGATAGGCAAACCTATCCAATGATATCTTATAAGCCTGTATTTATAGGCTTGCAACATGCCTTAACAAAATACATATCCAAAATAAATACAGAATCTTGTAAATAAGGACATCCTAATCAAATCAAATTAACAATTTAAGAAAATCCTAATCAAATCAAATCAGTAATTCAAGAAAATCCTAATCAAATCAAATCAGCAATTTAAGAAAATCCTAATCAAATTAGTATTTGCATCCACATGTAGCGTAAACATGTAAGGCAGGTAGTTTAGGATTTCCATTGCCCCGCAGTCATTTTTTTGTTTTGAATGTTGGAACCATCCTAATCTGACACTAGCATGGCTTGGAACTCCTAAACTAGGCAGTTAAGGATGATTCCACATTCCTTAGCCTTGACATTGTTTAAAGTACCCAATTAAGATTTTATGGATGTTCAAATACTATATTCTCTTAGAATACATGATAAAACATGCAAAAAAATATTTCTTTAAAAAAAATCATTAAGTTTTAAAATTTTCAAGCTTTTCCTTCGATATCATCTCAAAAGACTCATACATCACCAATCCATGATGACTCCTTCAAAATAAATGAAAATTTTAAAAAAAAATGAATTGGTAAGACGATATATTTGTCATTAAGAATTTTCATTGTTTTCAATAATATTTCCATTAATCCTCAAAGAACTACAATGGAATTAGCAAAAATAATATCATTACATGAAAGCATGGAATTCAAATAAGCTAGGATATGAGTATAACAATCCATTAGAAAAACAAATAGTCAGAGATCTGCAATTATTTGGAGCGTTCAAGTCCAGTAATTTCGTATTTAATGATACATCACTAGATGCTCAAAGTTGTAATACTATTCTTGCACATCACTCTAGGCACACAATGCATATAGATAGATCATTATGATTTACATCCATCCTAAGTCTTCAAATAATTGTTACTAAAATAGTGTATGACCGGAAATAAAAAGAAAAGGAAAGAGAGAAACGATAAAAGAAGGAAAGGAAAGAAAGAAAGGAAGTGTAAAAGAATGAAAGGATGTGTAGAAGAAGAAAAGGAAAAAAAGAACTGAAGGGTAAAAGAAAAAAAGGAAAGAAAGAAAGGCAGAAGAGAAAGAAGAAAGGTAGGAAGGAAGAATGGAAACAAGAAAGAAGAAAAAGGAAAGAATGGAAGAGAGGAAGGGAGGAAGAAAAGAAGGAAAAAAGGAAAGAGGACCCAGATGATTCCACTTGGTTCAAGCTGATTCGGTCTAGTAAACCCCCAAACTAACCCAACGTGGCCTTAGTTCAGGCCGGTACACCTTGAACCAATTGGTTCGAGTTGGTTAGACATACCCTAAGCCTACTTAAACTTGTCACTAAATAGTTCCTTCTCCTAAATCCTTGCCGACTATCAATCTAGCTTTCTTAAACTATAGTTAGAACCAGAGATATGAAATCTATATGCATTCAAACTTCTAAGACTCACTCAAGAAATTCTTACACCTCGAGACTCGAGGCATATGCAGCAGAATTTTCCATATTTGCACAATTGTAGGACAATCTACAAGATCAGCCACAATTTAATAATATCATATATATTTCTTTCAGTCTCACATAAATTGTATGTGAACACAAATTGGAATGTTTGATGCATTTTCCTGTATGGTCAAATTTATGAGCAAAATGAGTCCAAACAAAAAACTTTTATGTTTCATGGTTTATTAGAAAGTTACCTTAAAATTTTCTCAATCCATAGAAAAGCAACAAAATATTGATGAAACCAGAGTTTTATGAGTGCTCTATGACTCTTCAAAGAGGGAAAGCTCTAAACAGTATAATTAAAACTTGAATTGCATTTTGCTAACTTATATATGTGCATGTGTGCGCATGCACGCATACATTTATCCACAAAAGGAAATGATTTCATTGTGAGAACCTAAATTCTCGGATTTTGTAACTCCAAGCCCGTAACCTTTCGCCGCTTCGTTTTGTCATTAACATGTTCCTTTTAACAACAGATCATGATGTTCTAGGGAATCCATTTTAGTCCACAAACTACTCATTACTCACAAGTAATTTAAATTTTAAAATATAACATTCCATATCTACTAGCAAAATAAAAAGTTTTAATAAATAAATAACTATTTTATGTCCATGTCCAACAACCAAAATCAATGTTTATTAAAGAACTTTGAAGTGACAAACAAGTAGACAACAAAAAGATTCAAGCTCATGGTTTAAAACTTATGTCAATATTTAGAAAAATATCTTCTTGAGTTGCAATATTCCCATCACTTCCATCTTCCCTTACATTGAAATCATTTCGATCACTTTCACCATCATCACCCTCTAAATCTTCCAAGTTCAATATATCTATAAAATTAAAAAAATAAATCACGTCTCTTGAAATTATAATCACATTTTATTCATAAACTATACAATAAAATAATTTTCTCACCATCATTTTTATTTTTTTGAATAGAACATGATGTCAATTCATGATAAAAAGTCTCCAATTCCTCACCAGTTAACTTTGATAGCTCATCAACTAACACCCATGCATCATTATCATCAAGTAATTCAAAGTCAATAGGATCATAGTTCCGACCCTTGAAATAAAACTTGTGTTTTATATTTGTTAGTTTGAAAATTATAAAATAATAAGTAAATAAAAATAATTGTATATCATTTATAATAAAATTATCTTTATTTTAGTCTTAAATTGTTGTGCACAAATACTAGATCATTAAGCCTTTGATGCTCCAACCTATTTCTCTTTTTAGAATGAATATGTTTAAAGATGCTCCAATTTCGCTCACACCCAGATGCACTACAAGTTCGGCTTAAGACACGAATAGCTAATTTTTGCGAATCAGGTGCATAACTTTCATAGGTGACCCACCATTCATCTGAATATAAAATATTGTATTTGTTAAAATATAATGAAACTGAATAAACTTTATATAAATGAAAGCATAAAAACAAATCCAATGAAAAAGCTTGCTTGGAGTGAAGCAATTTCGATCATCTATGGTCAATGAGCATCCAAAGTCATCCCTCTGCATTCTAAATAACCTCATCTCATCCATTAATTTTTCTTACAAAGTTGGATTACTAAATGAATACCTTTCTAAAACATCTAAAAGTCCAGAAATACTATGAGGATGTTTCTCCATAAGCTCTAAATCATATTGAAAACATGGATTCAACCAAAATCTAGCTGCATGAAGATTTTGGTGTAATTGCAAATCCCACTGGGAATCAATTATCCTTAAATAAGGTTCCACTGTAGCCTTTCTCCTTCTAAACCTCTTGATCATTTCATTTCTAGCTTGATGCATAGCATAATATAAGTAACCTATTGATGGCCTATTATCACTATCAACAATCCTCAAAACTTGAATTAAAGGCTCTGTTAGTTTAACAATGGTTGCGTATTCATTCAAAAAAATAGAATTAAGTATATCATCAACGAACATTTTTTCTTTACTATCCTTAGCATAAGCTGAACTTGCCCACTCTCTAGAAGTCACCATTGCTATTAATACATCTTTGTGGCCTAATATGCTTTGTAAAGAAATAAAATTTATAGCAAAACTTGTGGGTGCTGAACGAATTATCTCCTTTCTACCAGTAAATTTTCTCATCAAATACAAAGGATAACAATGGTTATAAATATATTTTATAATACCTACAGCATGGGCTACTATATCCTTGACTGAAGCTAATTTTTCAATATCTTGCATGATGAGTTAAGGCAATGAGCAGCATAAGGTAACCAAAATAATGTAGAAAAATCTTGCTCTAACTTTTTACCAGCATCAACATAGTTTGCAGTATTATCAGTCACTATATGAACCACATTTTCATGACCAACAGATATGATAATTTGTTTGAATAACTGATATAATATATCAGCTATCTTCAAGGTATCTGAAGCATCCACACTCTTTAAAAATACTGTCCCTCTAGGATAATAAACTAAAAAATTAATAAAGTTCTCTTACATTGATCTGTCCACCCATCAATCATAATTATGCATTCGGTTCTCTTCTATGTGGCACGAAAACTTTCAACATTTTTTTTTTACCTCATCAACATTCTTGGTTAACAAATACCATGAATAGAGTGAAAATTTGAAGTTTTGTAACCAACAAAAATAGTTTTTTCCAACCAATTTTTCTCAATGCTAGGGGGTGTGTCGAGAAGCTCCATCATCGTGCCGACGCTTTTGAGAAGCATCAGCAAAAACAAAGGTTAACGATGCTTTTAAGCATCTGTAGGTCCACCATTTTCTTCCCCCCAATTGAACCCTAAACTCATTCTTTCCATCGTGTGCCGCTCCTCCATTTCCCCTCCTCCAGGATCCCTCCTTCCTCCTTCATCTCTTCTGGCATCATTGATCACCCATCCTCCCAAGCTCTCTTCCAAAATCCATTCCATCATCTTCCCCTAACCCCCCGGCCCTCCTCGTGCCTTATAGATCCCCTCCAGTGTAGTCCGTGGAGAAGATACCCAAGTGGAGCACTCCTATCTCTCGCTAAGCAAGTGGATCCCCCTCCTTCGTGCCAACGTCGAGGAGTTCATTGCATCCAATCCCATCTGCAGCCCCATGTATCCCTCTCCGCTAACTTTTCTTTTATTTTTGTGTGATCATTTGGTAATATCGGATATTGATAATTTTTTTGGTCTTAGGATATGATTTGGGATTTATTTAAGTTTTTTTTTTGTAAATTTTCTGGAATTGTTCTTGTTATATCTATGTATAGAAGCTTTATATAAAAAAAATCATTAAAAAACCCTGACCTATGGGATGCCCTATAGATCAAGACTTCGATAAGGTCAAACAGTTCGATTCAAGGTCATGGACAGGGGAGATCCCCTAATCTGACCATATTTTTTAATAATATTATATTTTTAAGTAAAAACAATTCCAAATAACAAGTTTCTGACTTATATATAAATCTAAAGTAGTATTACATAAAAAAAAAAAACTGTCTGGGTTGGATCATGTATGCGTTAGGATCAGATCTCAATCCCACTTATGTAGGGTTCATAAAGTTATATACCTGAATATAATATATAATCAGGTTAAGCCAAGTCCAAGTTGGATGAACTTCTAAAAGAGACCCAACTATAGAGAGTTTCATGGATCTATCTTTGAACCCACTTCCCATCAAGTCTAGGTTGGGAATAGGTCTAAGAAATTTAATTAAATTACAATCCCTGATATAATAGAATTCAAAAGTTTCAATCAGAAAACAATAAGAGAGTGCTGGTCAGCTAAGGCCCAACCATGATCTAAAGTTTTCAGTAGATCCAAGTCTTCTTCTCAAGTTTTTAGCAGAAAAGAAAACAACTATGTGTTGCTGAAAGCTTAATATAATCAAGAAGGTTGATGGTGTATGTAGTATTATATTACACATGGCAAAAACATTACTCCCTAAGTTCATGAGAATATAACATTTAAGTACTAACATGAATCAGAGATATGCAATTTGTGGTTCTTTTTTATGGGTACATGAAAATTATTTAAGAATTAGTAATCTTGTTGGGAAAATATATATAGAAACTACTTTGGGTCCGATTTATGTGCCCATTGAAAACTAGTGCTTCTTTAATTCTTACCATTCTTAACCATTGTGAACTTGGTACAATGTAAAACTATAGGTTGGGAAATGGCTTTTACCTAAAATGAGTAGGTGACATGCTTGTGAAGAAGACCCTAGTCTTCCCAACATGATAAAATGTTAGCATATGGATTAATGACTAGGTTGGGTGGGTCAGTTGTGCCTTAATATTCTTTGCATCTCATATTGGCCAAGCAATAATGATTGTAGGCCATTCCAATATTTTGAAATTTGGTTGGCAAACCCACACTCATCACCTCCCCTCATTTTGACCAAATTCAGCATTAAAATGCCTTTATCCTAAATCTAGTTAGGGAAGCTATGACCATTGGTGAAACATGATCAAAATTGGGCAAAATTTTTTTAATGCACTCATCTACATACTACCTTCACCCACTAAAATTTCTTCTGAGTTTTAAAAGGATTCATTAGATTGAAATTGTGTTTTCTTCATTAAGGTCCTAGCCATCCCTGATCGATAATTCTTGACAACCAAAAATAGACAATCCCTACATGAAATTGGGCATAACTTAAAGAATAGATTAATAATAAATAGGTTTTGACCAAGTATTGAGTTTGTAGCTTTGAATATTTAATTTAGATACTCTATACCCATACCTTCCCTTTGTTCTTCCCACCCTCCTCCGAGACAAAACCTGGTTCAAAACCACCATATTTTTTACCAAAGTTTGGAAAGTGCATATCAAATCAGAGACCAACATGTACTGTATCGATTTAGCCAACTGATCCAGACTGAGTCATGTGATAGACAAAAACATGGGATTTTTAATATATATATATATACATGGTCTATAAGTTTCCTTAGCTTTGGTTGAAGGTAGGCTGGTATTAAATAAGGCTTGACTGAATCCAAGCTAGGTCAGTGAAGGCTACGCCATAAAATATTAAGGTAGAATTGTAATAATATAAAATAAAAGAAAATTTGAAGCTAGAGCTAAACTTCTACCCTTTCTAAATACTATTTTGGATTTAACCCAAAAAATAGAAATGAGATTTTAAGGTTTTCTTGAGTTCGTTTGACCATTTTAGTTACATTTAAGATTTGTTCATTATTGTAAATCTTTTATTTCAATACCATGTATAGCTTTGCTATGATCAATTATGGCTTTTTAAATATTTTTTATAAAACTTGCATTGCATAGAAATATAGACTCATCAATTGATTAATGTACATATTCTATAGCATTCGTACATTTATTTTATTTTTGTACAGGTGGGAGAATTATGTATAGTGATCAATTGATTATCTAGTTTGGATAGTTTGAGAATTGCAAATAATTTTATAGGTACTTATAGTAATCAAGCGGTATGGATAGAGTTTCAGATATATTTTGGACAGCATTTTCTTTTAGTTCTCCTCATATATCTTTAGTCATGTGGAGAGAACTAAAGGAAATGCTATCAAAATTTTTTTGGAGCCCTTATTATATATTGTTTGATTACTATTAATGACCTATATAATTAATACAGTTTTTGAATGGGATAGGACCTATCTTTATCTATTAGTTGGTGATAGGATGCATTTTAAGTTAATCTATGTTATTTTTCATATAATTTTTAAAAAAATTATTTGGTGCATTGTTATTGATTGAAGAGTTTTTTTGTATTTAGCTTGTTGCCCAGGTGGCTACCCAAGAGGGGAGGGTGAATTGGATCTTTTAAAAAATTGAAGGCAAGTAATGTGCAATTCAAAATCCTTTGCAAGTGGTAGGTGTTGTGATAGAATTATAAAATGCAGAAGCTAAACAGAGTCAAGAAGGCACAACTCAAACACACCAAATTTATAGTAGTTCGAAGCAACCTAGCTCCTACGTCTACTACCCAAGATACCACTTAGAATTTTCACTATATTCACACATGAATATAGTAGGATTGTTTTACAGGATCACAATCCAAAACCTCTACACTTTAGTTTTACGGAATTACCAAAGAAAACCCAACACCCTTTAGTTTTAACAGGCTCACCAAAGAAACCCAACTTGGTTTTCACAGGATCACCAAGAACCTAACCCTTGGTTTTAACGAGGCTTGCCAAGAACTTATTTGGTTTTTCAACCAGGCTCACCAATAACCCAACAATTTAAAAATTGAATTAAAAATAAATGCAACAAGAATGATAAACTCAATTTGTCGGATAGTTACCAGTGCAGCTTGTTGGAAGTCCACTTGAATGCACTTGAATAAGCTTTAATGACTTTAGTGGCTTCTTCCCAAAGTTGTTTCAAGCTTCAGATTAGAGTTGGTGAAAACTTGAAAGCTTGACTTGAATGCTCTTGTGCTCTTTTGCTATTGGTAGGTAAGATATTCAATGAAGCTCTCTTTTTTTTGAAGAACTCTCTAGTTCATTGCTTTAAGGAAGTTCGAATTCTTCAAATTTAAAGTCTTCTATCATCCCAAGGTAGTTCTAGCCATTGTAGACCGTTGGGGAATGATTTATGACCATTGGAGCACCTTTTAGCATTCAAAAATAAATTCTGGAACTAGCCGTTGGATACCTGAAAGCGACATTCGAGTTGGCTCGGATTCCTTCGAGTCAGCTCGGATCCTTCGAGTCGATGGGTCGAGTTGCCAAATCTTCAATGCAGTCGGCTCTTTGTCTCAGGGTGCAAAACATCACTCTATACGAGTCGGCTCTTGATAGCTCGAGTTTGTTCGAACTTGAATCTTGAAAATCTTGAACTCGATGAGTCGGCTCTTTTCAGCTTGGGTCGACTCTTCTTCTCAGGTTCGAAAAATCTCACTCTAGAAGAGTCGGCTTGATACAGTTTGGGTCAGCTCGCTTTCTTAGGCTTTCAAGATTAGCTCTGGCAGAGTCGGCTCAGACTAATTCCAATTGACTCGGATTCACTGGAGTCGGCTTGCTTTCCATCGAGTCGGCTCGGATTGCTGCATTCTAGAACCCTTGCCGCATGCCAGTAAGCAGAGTCGGCTCTTCATCACTTGGGATCGGCTCGAGTGTCTTCTTCAGGATTTTTACAATTGAACTTAAAGAAAACTCTCACCAACTCTTTTACAATTTCACACAAACCAACTCAAACTAAAATTCATGGCACACACACTCACAGAAGTAACCCTTTTAATTGATTTTTCTTAGCATTTTTGAATGGGTTCTTCTTTACAAAAACGCTTACAACACAACTCAACCAAGAAAACAGAAATGTAAAAGTTGAAGTTTGAACATGTTATTCATCCTACAAAACTTGTCAAACACTTGAAGAGTTGTCAGAAATAAATGTACATGCTCCAATATTTGGTTATCATCAAAATCACTTATGGGATCAACAATCTCCTCCTTTTTGATGATGACAAAACATTGGGCATGAAAAATCAATATAAAACTTTACAGTTACTTGTATAATAGTATTTGTAGGAGTATATGAACACGTAGAACAAATTGACTTCAATTAGTGCCAAACAATGAGAGGAGAATTAGGGCTTAGAGAGATAATCTCCCCCTCAATAAAATATTCCATGTTTTGGCAAACTTTTCATTCAATTTTACATTTCAAAGCTCAAAAACTTTGATCAACAGAGCTAACAAATGTTGAAGTGTAAAACATTATGTATCAGAGTTTGTAAAAAATTATAATTCAAGGATTTAAACATTATAAGTCAGAACTTAAAGTATCAGAGCTTGAAATATCAATACATGTTCTTTTCAAGTATCAGAGCAAATATATATCGAAGCTTTGAAGTATCAATATTTTATCCTTTTCATGCAATACTCAATACTTTCTCCCCCTTTTTGTCAATCAATCAAAAAGATAGAGTAAGAATTAAGCTCAAATTTTAAAATAGATTGAGAAAGTATTTAAAATTGTTTGAGATAATTTCACTTTCTCATATTTATTTTGAAATTTTAATTAAAAGATTAATCATCGTAAGAGCAATCAAACATTCAATTCATAGAGAAATTGAAGAATTTGTGAGACAAAAGATATACTTTCATTTCATTTCAAAAGTTCAGTACGAAGTACAAAAAGGTAATACACTTAGTCATTATCTATATCTACACTAGGTTTTGAAGGAGTTTGGCTAGGAATTTGAATGCCAGGTGGTAGAGAAGCAAGAGGATCAATAAATTATGGAATATTATAGGATTCAGGTGCCCTAATGTGTGGAGCAGGTTGTCTGGATGGCCTGAATGACTAGGAAAGGATCTAGAAGGAGCATTGAGAGTAGCTTGGATATCTTCAATCTTGGCCATCATTTTTCACAGAAAGCTGTTCATTGATTTCAATTCAGCTTCAACTTCTTTACACTTCTAGAAGCAGCCAAGTCTTCTATTCATTCTTTGATTTCTGCCACTTTTTTTTGTAATGAAAGCATTTCTGAAGCTTGAACATTAGCAAATGCTTCGGCTGAACCTCTCAATCTTCCAAATTCACTTCTAATTATACCAATACCTTTGGTATAATCTTCCTCCATCCTTTTTTTTGCTTCAAGTGATCCCATTCTGACCCTCAAGTTATCCATATCAGTTCTGTAGACTTCAAGGATTTGAGTGACTGAGCTTTTGATAGAATCTAAACTTGATGTAATCAACTGAAGGATCGACCGGACATCTATCACAGTTGTACTAGTTGCTGTAGTTTTGGAGGTTTCAATATTATCAATTCTTCCTTTTAGATCATTTATTTGTTCTCCAAATTGGGTTAGCATGTCATCAACTGATTTTTGAAGTACTCCAAACATCTCACCCATAGAAGACTTAATGGATTCAGTCATACTATTCATTTATTGTGCCAAGAAGTCTTGTATCATTGAAGTGTTCATAGTAGGAGTAGTAGCAACTTGATCATGACTTGGAATGTCTATAGCCTGATCAAAGGTAGGTGTGCTGTATGGCATGTCAAGCAAGTCAGGGATAGAAATATCCGGAAAAGAAGTATTGAAGTCCATCTGGACAGGGGATTCCTGCTGTGGCTGTGGCTCAAGGATATGCATTGTGGTGCCTTCACCGGCCTCTTATTCTATTTGTTCTTGGACTTCTTCAGTCTCTTCAACTATAGGAGTGTCAGTTTTCTTCTTCCAGGTACCATCTGTTAATAAGTATCCCATTCTCTGAAGGGTCTTGGCTGTGTATGTGTCAATGTGGAGTAATGCCTTACTGTCTTCTCTTGTCAAATCTAAACTTGCTCTTTGAAAGAAGATTGAAAGAACCATTCCATATGGTAAGCAGGCTTTAACTTTCCTAATTGCCTCCTTCATTTGGCTAATCATAATTGCAG
The DNA here is from genome assembly GCA_021397845.1 of Areca catechu. NCBI lineage: Eukaryota > Viridiplantae > Streptophyta > Magnoliopsida > Arecales > Arecaceae > Areca > Areca catechu. The sequence goes on from CM038042.1 coordinate 125,864,201, forward strand.
GCAAATTAATCTTTTCACCATTAATTAAGAGCTCCATAAAACATAAATCCCTTTCACTTACCCAATTGAATCGACCTGCTCTAGGTAAGAAGATCCGGCTTATGAAGTTATGTAGGAGTCTCATCTCAATGGACAACATGCTTGCTTTGAGAATCCCAATCTTATTTACCTCAGCTCTTTCCAAAACTGTCTGTAATGCCTTGGTTCTATCCTTTAGTACAAGATATTCTATGCCTTCAAAAGGCATTTCCAAAGCACTTCCTAGAATTTTAGCAGAAATAATTATCCTCTTTCTTTTAAATGAGGACTCAATAAAATTCTCTCCGAACCTTAAATTTTCATAGAACATTCTTACTAGGTTTGGATAGGTCTTAATATCCAGTGAACACAAATTCCTCCAACCTTGGTTCTCAATAAGATCCCCAATCACAAAACTGATTTTCCTTAGATATTCGAATAAAATACGTCGGCCGATAGTGATTGGTCTCATACCTAGGGACATTTGGTGGCTTGGAGAAACCAGGCTTGCTTCTTCTTCAGGCTGTGGTTCATTCCAAGAGAGGTTATCTTCTCAGAATTTCATTCTTCGTTCTTGTGGAACTGCATCACCAACTCTCCTAGATTTCTTCCCAACTACTCTCCTTGGTGCCATTGTGCAAAGGAATTGAGTTTAGAAGAGGTTTATGGAAGTTTAGAGAGGATTGGAAAGTTTCTTGGAGGGAATGGAATAGGGTTTAGGAGTAAGAATGGTAAAAACAAAATCTTACGGCTCGACATCCGAGCCGGCTCGACCAACAGTTCATCTGCTTGAGTCGGCTCGAGCAGAGGGAGCTCAAAAAATAATTTTTGTATTTCAATCAAGGCTCATAAAATTTTGGGATTTGGATCCAAAGGTTATCTAGATACATTGTCCTTAAGACTCTAGAGGTGTTTCTATATAAGATCACATAATCCTAGTTCATTTCTAATCATTGCAAACCTATCTAAATTCAATGGTTTGGTAAAGATATCAGCAAGTTGGTTTTCAGTTGGCATATATTCAAGAGTAATATCATTATTCAAAACATGTTCTCTTATAAAATGGTGCCTAATTTTAATGTGTTTGGTTCGTGAATGCTGAATAGGATTTTTTTGTCAAATTAATGGCATTTGTATTATCACATTTGATTGGAATTTTAGATTGTGTAATACCAAAATCTTCTAGCTATTGTTTAATCCATAACACTTGAGCACAACAACTACCAACAGCAATGTATTCTGTCTTGGCAGTAGACAATGCTACTGAGTTTTACTTCTTTCAGTGCCATGAAATTAAATTCAACCCTAGAAATTGGCATGTACCACAAATGCTCTTTCTATCAATTTTGCAACCAGCATAGTCAGCATCAGAAAAATCAATTAAATTCAAAGATGATTCTTTAGAATACCAAAGATCTAAGTTACTTATACCTTTCAAGATTTGAAAATTCTTTTAACAGCAAGCATATGTGTTTCTTTAGGATTACATTGAAATCTAGCACAAACACATACACTGTACAAGATATCAGGCCTATTGGCTATCAAATATAAAAGGGATCCGATCATACCTTTATATAGTTTTTGGTCAACGTTGGATCCACTTTTATCTTTGTCTAACCTATAGGTAGGACTCATGGGTGTGCTAGCCTCTTTGCATGTTTCCATACTAAATTTCTTGATTAATTCCTTGATATACTTGGCTTGGCTTATAAAGATTCCTTCCTTCATTTGTTTGACTTGTAATCCAAGAAAGTAGTTGAGCTCACCCATAAAGCTCATTTCAAACTCAACCTGCATTAGCTCAGTAAATTCTTCACGAAAACTTTCATTAGTTGTACCAAAGATAATATCATCAATGTATATTTGTACAACTAACATGTCATTGTTCTTAATAAAAAGAGTTTTGTCAACATTTCCTCTTTTGAAATCATTTTCAAGTAAAAACATGCTCAATCTACCATACCAGGAACTAGGTGCTTGTTTCAAATCATATAAAGCTTTGTTCAACTTAAACACATGATTTGGAAAAGCATGATTTTCAAAACCTGGTGGCTATTCTATAAAAACTTATTCAGAAATAAATCCATTTGGAAAAACACTTCTGACATTCATTTGAAAGAGTTTAAAGTTCATGTAGCAAGCAAATGCAAGAAGTAATCTAATGGTCTCAGGTCTTGCTACCGGAGCATAAGTTTCATCAAAATCGATATCCTCTTCTTGATTTAATTCATTTGCTACCAACCTTGCTTTATTCCTTATTACTTTACCATTTTCATCTAGTATGTTCCTATAGACCCATTTGGTTTCTATTATTGGATGGTATGTAGGTCTACTAACTAGTGTCCAAATATTATTCCTTTCAAACTGGTTTAATTCATCATGCATGGCCATCATCCAGTTATGATCATTTTCAGCCTCTTCTAAGCTGTGTGGTTCAATTTGAGAGACAAAGACTAGGTAGTCATGTGCATCTCTATGTGCCTACCTAGTCCTAACACCATGAGAAGGATCACCAATGATTAAATCTTTGGAATGTAAAGTTACATACTTCCATTCTCTTGGTAGATCAGTATGATCCTTACTTACCATCTCACTTCCCTCTTGTGTTGGTTTGTCCTGGATGTTTAGATTTTCCATTTCATTTTGTAGTGTACCTGCATCATTATCTATGCACTCATCTTTTCTAGATAGTGAGGGGTTAGCTTCATCAAAGACAACATGAATTGATTCTTCTACAATAAGAGTCCTCTTGTTAAACACTCTATATGCTTTGCTATGTAATGAATAACCAAGGAATATAGAGTCATCAGATTTTGCATCAAACTTTTCAGATTATCCTTACCATTATTTAACACAAAGCATTTACATCCAAAAACATGAAAATAATTAATATTTGGTTTTCTTCCATTCCAAAGCTCATAGGGGGTTTTCTTTGAAATTGGTCATATCAAAACTCAGTTTAGTATATAACAGGCAGTGTTCATGGCTTTTGCCCAAAAGTATCTTGGAAGATTACCTTCACATAACATTATTCTGGCCATCTCTTCCAAAGTTCTATTCTTTCTCTCTACAACACCATTTTGTTGTGGTGTTCTAGGAGCCGAGAAGTTATGATCAATGCCGTTCTCAGTGCAATATTCATCAAAGAATTGGTTTTGAAATTCAGTTCCATGATCACTTCTAATAGAAATAACAGAAAGATTTTTCTCATTTGAAACTTTTTTATGAAATTTTTGAAATACATCAAAAGTTTCATCTTTATGTGCAACAAATAATATCCATGTGAATCTAGAAAAGTCATCTACAATTACAAGACCATATTTCATACCTTTTAGGCTTATGATCCTAGTTGGTCCAAATAAGTCCATGTGAAGTAGCTCAAGGGGTCTAGTTGTTGAAATAACATTTTTTGATTTAAAAATCCCCCTAGTTTGTTTGCCTAATTGACAAGCATTACATACATAATCAAGATCAACTTTGAAATGAGGCAAACCTCTAACTAGATTCTTTGAGATTAATTTGGCAATAATATGCATGCTAGCATGACCTAATCATCTATGTCATAATAAACATAACTCCTTGGTCTTAGTAATTATTGCTACTAGACTAGAACTACTAGACATGGCTAGATCATTTAGATTTACCACATAGATATTTTCAAGTCTATGGCCAATGAATTTGTTGCTAGAGTCAAGAGAGTTAGTTACCATACATATAGATGATTCAAAGATAACTTTGAAGCCTTTATTACATATTTGACTAATACTTAATAAATTATGCTTCAATTTATCAACTAGCAGCACTTCTTCAATAAAAGTATAGAAGGTTATTTTAATCTTACCGATTCCGATTATTCTCTCCTTGCCATTATCTCCAAAAGTAACTAATCCTCCTTTCATTTATAGGGTGATAAACTGATCCTTGTCGCCCGTCATATGCCTTGAACAGCCACTGTCAAGATACCATCTTTTCTTTAATTTTTGGGCTGTAAGACAATCCTCATTTTCAAGACCCATCAAACAAAGATTCATAGATTTCGAAGCCTCTTCTTCTTCATTTGATGAGGACACTTTGCTATCGCTCCACGTCGCTATCATTACTTTCTTTTTCTTTTTCTTAAATCCCTTTTTCAATAAAGGACAATCAAGTTCGATGTGCCCTGACATTTTGCACTCATAACATGTGGGCACTTCTTTTTCTTTCTCCTTTTCCTTGTCCTTCTCCTTACTGAACTCTTTGTTCTTGTAGAATTTTCTAAAATATCTTCCTTTCTTTCTTCCCAAGAACTTTCTGAATTTTCTGACGACCATGGCAACGTCTTCGTCTTCCATGTCGCTTTCAGCAGAGGAGCTTTCTTCTTCCGATTCTTCATCCCTTTTAGAATCCATAGCAGCTTTAAAGGTGATCGATCTCCTTTTCTTTTGATCATCTTCAGTTCGGTGCTGCATGGTCAGTTCATGTGTGATGAGAGATCCTAGCAGTTCATCCAGCAATAAGGTATTCAAATCTTTTGCTTCCTGGATGGCAGTCACTTTCGGATCCCACTTGTTTGGAAAAGATCTTAGAATCTTTTGCACTAGATTTGCATTAGTGTATACCCTGCCAAGACTTTTTAAGCCATTAATAATGTTAGTGAAATATGAAAACATGGCAGAGATTGTTTCATTTGGTTCCATCTTAAATAATTCATAATAATGTACAAGAAGATTAATTTTAGAAGACTTCACTTATGAAGTTCCTTCATGGGTCACTTCGAGTTTATCCCAAATTTGTTTTGTCGAAGAGAAAATTAAAATTCGATTAAACTCATTACTATCCAAAGCATAATATAACAAGTTCATGGCTTTGGCATTTAACTCTCCCATCTTCATGTCGTGTTCGTCCCAATCCTCTTCAGGTTTAGGAACATCCACTCCATCAATTTTAACCATGGGTATATAAGGACCCTTTAGAATGACCTTCCACAACTGAAAGTCAACTACTTGAATATAGATCTTCATTCTAGCTTTCCAATATGCATAATTTGTGCTAGTGAAGAGTAGAGGTCTATTAGTTGATTGGCCTTCCGCCAAGGATGTACTCATTGGATGAGCCATCAATCTTTACTCTAATATATTCAGAGACACTGCTCTGATACCAGTTGTTGCCCAGGTGGCTATCCAAGAGGGGGGGTGAATTGGGTCTTTTAAAAAATTGAAGGCAAGTAATGTGCAATTCAAAATCCTTTGCAAGTGGTAGGTACTGTGATAGAATTATAAAATACAGAAGCTAAACAGAGTCAAGAAGGTATAATACAAATATACCAAATTTATAGTGGTTCGGAGCAACCCAGCTCCTATGTCCACTATCCAAGATACTACTTGGGATTTTCACTATATTCACACCCGAATACAGTAGGATTGTTTTACAGGATCATAATCCAAAATCTCTATACTTTGGTTTTATGGGATCATCAAAGAAAACTCAACACCCTTTGGTTTTAACAGGCTCACCAAAGAAATCCAACTTGGTTTTCACAGGATCACCAAGAATCTAACCCTTGGTTTTAACAAGGCTCACCAAGAACCTATTTGGTTTTTCAACCGGGCTCACCAACAACCCAACAATTCAAAAATTGAATTGAAAATAAATGCAACAAGAATGACAAACTCAATTTGTCGGATAGTAACCGGTGCAGCTTGTTGGAAGTCCACTTGAATGCACTTGAATAAGCTTTAATGACTTTATTGGCTTCTTCCCAAAGTTGTTTCAAGTTTTAGATTAGAGTTGGTGAAGACTTGAAAGCTTGACTTGAATGCTCTTATGCTCTTTTGCTGTTGGTAGGTAGGATATTCAATGAAGCTCTCTTTTTTTTTAAGAACTCTCTAATTCATTGCTTCAAGGAAGTTCAAATCCTTCAAATTTAAAGTCTTCTATCATCCCAAGGTAGTTCTAGCTGTTATAGACCGTTGAGAAATAATTTATGACCATTGGAGTACCTTTTAGTATTTAAAAAATAAATTCTAGAACTAGCCATTGGATACCTAAAAGCGACATTCGAGTTGGCTTGGATTCCTTCAAGTCGGCTCGGATCCTTCGAGTTGATGGGTCGAGTCGCCAAATCTTAAAATGCAGTCGGCTCTTTGTCTCAGGATACAAAACATCTCTCTAGACGAGTCGGCTCTTGATAGCTCGGGTCGGCTCGAACTTGAATCTTGAAAATCTTGAACTCGAGGAGTCGACTCTTTTCAGCTTGGGTCGTCTCTTCTTCTCAGGTTCGAAAAACCTCACTTTGGATGAGTCGGCTCGATGCAGTTTGGGTCGACTCACTTTCTCAGGCTTTCAGAATTAGGTCTGGCAAAGTCAGCTCTTTTTGGTTCGAGTCAGCTCCCCTAGTTGTTCTCAGAAATCTTCAGAAAATGGACTTTGGAGGAGTCAGCTCGGACTGATTCCAATCGACTCGGATTCACTGGAGTCGGCTCTCTTTCCATCAAGTCGGCTTGGATTGCTGCATTTCAGAACCCTTGCTGCATGCCACTAAGCAGAGTTAGCTCTTCATCACTTGGGGTCAGCTCGAGTGTCTTCTGCAGGATTTTTACAATTGAACTTAAAGAAAACTCTCACCAACTCTTTTACAATTTCACACAAACCAACTCAAACTAAAATTCATGGCACACACACTGACAGAAGTAACCCTTTTAATTGATTTTTCTTAGCATTTTTGAATGGGTTCTTCTTTATAAAAATACTTACAATACAACTCAACCAAGAAAATAGAAATGTAGGAGTTAAAGTTTGAACATGTTATTCATCCTATAAAAACTTATCAAACACTTAAAGAGTTGTCAGAAATAAATGTACATGCTCTAATGTTTGGTTATCATCAAAATCACTTATGAGGTCAACATAGCTAACTTGAAAGTTGGATCATTTTATCCTAAAATGGATAAAATCTAGATAAATAAACTGAGAAATACCAAAGAATATTCAGATGGAGTTCATGATTTTCATTAAATTCAGGATGGACAAAAGTAGTTTGAATGAAAAGATTTTTTATCCATGTTGACGATGTGTTAATAGTTCCTATCTAGATCCACAAACAGTTGAAGAACATTTAATATGGAATAATTTTGCAAGAGGTTATACTGAGTGAATTTTTCATGGAGAACTTATGTTGCCAGTATGAAGTAATCAACTCTCGTCTGATCTTGGATCCAGTAATATACAAGAGAATCCTGTAGGAGATGAAATAAAAAGTTTGATCATAAATGCTTTTCAACATGGTGTTTAGAACTTTGGAGGTTCAACTAATACACATGAAATAACTGGAATATGTGAAGGTTCCACATTCATTGAACGAACATATATCGAGGAGCAGATGCAACCATCAACTTTTGAGTCAGCTCGGTATCATAATTTAATGAAAGAAGTAGATGAACAATTATATCTTGGCTATTTAAAATTTTCTAAGATCACTTTTCTCATACATTTATTCCATATAAAATATATGAATGGATGGTCCGGAAAGAGTTTTACCATACTTCTCAGGTTATTAAAGGATGCATTTCAAGAAGGCAATGGTTTACCATCCTTTTATTATGAAGAAAAGAAAGTTGTCAATAATCTGAATCTTGGATATCAAAAGATTTATAGTTGTCCGAAAGACTGCATGTTGTAGCATAGTAAAAATGCTGATCGAGAGTTATGCAATGTATATGAATCTTCACGATGGACAACTCATGAAGGAGATGAGGATGACGTAGTGAATGGAACAGATACACTATGGCATACAAAGAAACCAGTGAAGGTATTGCATTACTTTTCTCTTATTCCTCGATTGAGGAGGCTATATTCATCATCAAAAATAGCTTTATTAATGAGATGGCATGATGAAGGGCGTACAAAGGATAGATTGTTGAGACATCTAGCAGATAGTTTAGCATGAAAAGCATTTAATGCTAGGCATTATGATTTTGCCTTTGATATTCGTAATATTTGGTTGAGTTTAGCTTCAGATGGCTTCAATCCTTTTCGAACTCTAAATTCTATAGATAGCACTTGGCTAGTTATTCTAATACTATATAATTTACCACCATGGTTATGCATGAAACAATCCTCACTTATCTTGTCAATGGTTATTCCCAATGATAAGGGTCCAAAAATGATATTGATATTTTTCTATAACCTTTAATAGAGGAATTGATATAGTTGTGGAAAGGTGTCGATACAATTGATGCTTCTAATGGTGAAACATTTAAACTATGGGTAGCTTTATTCTGAACTATTAATGATTTTTCAACATATACCAATTTATCTGGTTGGAGTACAAAGGGATGGGTTGCATTCCCTTGTTGTGCAGATTCGACACATTCAATTTCGTTAAAACATGAAAAAAAAAAATTTATATGGGACATCGTCGATGGTTAGAACTAAATCTTCTGTTTCATTTTCAGAAAGATTTATTTGATGGTACCATAGAAATAAGATGTGCACCTATTACACCTTCTGGAACTAATGTTTGTAGATAAATGGATTCCATCAGTTACATATATGGTAAATTCTTGAAGTCTTCTAAAAAAGAGGAAGGGATGATCAAGAAGGATTGGCAGAAGAAGTGACTACTGGTACTATGGATGCACAGGTATTTGAAGATCTTGATAATTTTTTTAAAAATAAAAATGAGGAAGATGTATAGGTAGCATCTACAAATCATCATAGCAAACATTTATGGAAGAAAAGAAGTATCTTCTTTGACTTACCTTATTGAGAACATAATCTTATTCGGCATAATCTTGATGTCATGCATATAGAGAAGAATATTTGTGATAATCTGCTTGGAACATTGTTGAATCTTGATAGAAAGGCCAAAGATAATATGAAGGCACAACTGGATTTACAAGAATTAGGTATCCGACAGGAGCTTCATCCAAAAAAACTTGCTAATGATAGAATTTATTTGCCTCCTACATCTTATATAATGTCTGTTCAAGAAAAAAATAATTTTTTAAAAGTATTAAAAAATATTAAAGTACCAGATGGATATGCATCAAACATTTCAAGGTGCATGCATCTTAAGAATCGAAAAATTTCTAATCTCAAAAGTCATGATGGTCACATATTGATGCAAGATATCTTTCTAATAGCTTCAAGATCATTAGTGTCTAAACAAGTTCTTGTAGTCATAATTTAATTGTCATCATTCTTTAAGGAATTATGTTCAAAAGTTATTAATCCTAGAGAGTTTGATATGTTGGAGTCTGATGTATGATTACACTTTGTCAGATGGAGATGATTTTCTACCTAGATTTTTTTCTATTATGGTACATCTGCTCATTCACTTAGCTTCGGAAGTCAAGCTTGGTGGACTGGTACACTATAGATGGATGTATCCTATTGAAAGGTATTATTATCAATTTTTAATCTTTATATAATTTTTAATAAAAGTAGCATCATAATCATGTGTAAATAAAATTTTAAATGTTGTAGGTTCTTATGCGATTGAAAGATTATGTACAAAATAAAGCCTATCCAGGAGATTCGATTATGGAAGGATATATTGCTGAAGAGTGTTTGATGTATTATTCAAGATATCTTCAAGGTGTAAAGACTATATTTAATAGACCTCAATGGCATAGTGATTTCGTAGACAATACAAAATTGCATAAGTTTTCTACTACTGGTAAAGTAATGAGAAGTGAAAGTATTGTATTGGATCAGAAATTAATTGCACAAGCAAATTGTTATGGATTACTTCATAGTGAAATAATATCTGACTATTGAAGGTTAGTATATTTAATACATTTCAAGTTTAAATATCATATCTTATTTTTTATTCTATATTAATAAATGTAAATTTTATGTAGTGAATTTTTAATGTCTCAGTGATAAGCTAATCATAGCACATGATCTAATCCAAGGATTAAGCAGTGATGGTTAGTCAACTTATTTCCTACATGGCTTTCAAAATATGTTTGACATATGTTTAAAGAATATATGGATAGAGTTATCATCGAATAACTTGATAACATTTTTTATTATTTTTTAGGAATTAACAATGATGGAGAAAAATTGTTCAGATGAGTTAATAGCCCTGGCTCGAGGACCTAATAAAGTTGTCACAGATATAATGATTTTATAATCAATGGTTTTAAATTTCTTACAAAAGATCTTGAAAAATTTGGAAAAACACAGAATAATGGTGTTATGGTGGAAGCTGATGGAAAAACTTATTATGGTGCACTTAAAGATATATATGAGTTAGATTATTACGGAATCTTTAAAGTCATATTATTTAGATGTGATTGGGTTGATATAAACTCATCAAGGGATTTGAAAAAAGATGCAAATGGATTTACACTTGTAAATTTTACAAGGTTGATACATACTAGTGTCTTATTGAAGGATGATCCATTTATTTTTTCTTCTCAAGCTCGTCAAGTATTTTTTATACAAGATGCAAAAATTAAAGATTGGGCTACTGTTATTAAAACAAAGCTTAGGGACTTATATGATATGAAAAAATAGCTGAAAGATGATGAAGATGATGATACTTATATACATTTTATGCCATTCAATTTTGTATCAGTTGATGGCGTACATGCTACAGCATCCTTGGTTAGGACGGAATTTGAAGAAAATACTAATGCTTGATTCTTATTGGTATTAAATTTTGTAATATATGCAATTTATAGTAATTATTTTGTTAAATTAATATTTATCTTTACTAATTCTAACTCTAATGTAAATGATAGGTGACACTATGCCTCGCTCGTGACGATTTGTTGGTGTGTAGTTATAGCACTCATGGATTGAGGCTGGCACTTCTTGTTTGGTAAAGCTGGATGAGGCTAGTACTTCTTCAGCACGGGAGGTTCTTGCTGGTCCTTTGTCAGTATTGAACATTGCATCCAGTCCTTCGGCACATCAGTCTACTGTAGGTCCATCATCCTCAAGGCATCATGATCCTCCCATCGATGTAGCAGATGATGAGCTACATAGTCAGGATAATTTATTTTTTTTCCTTGGTTTGATAAAATTTTATTACACTTTTTACGATATCTTACTTTTATCTATTTTTATGTAGACGGATATAAAAGGGTTACAAGTAGGCATGGATCCACAATAGTATGGGATGTCTAGCAGATGTGCGAAGATGAGAAGATAGTGGTTGAGTGCAATCATCTGGGGCAACCAATTAAAAAAGCCAGCAGCTTATTGAGTTCACTTTTAGGGACAGTTGCATGGAGGTATCAGCTTTGTCCATTGAGTTATGCAAAGTGGAAAGACATGCTTCTGATATATAAAGTTGAGATTCTATGAGTTGTGTACGTAAAAATTTGGTATTAAATTATTTGTTATCTTGCATAGTTGATATATTATACTATGTTTTATATTCTTTCAGTAACAATATTTTGTATCGACACAGTATTAGGTGGAGGGTTAGTGGAATTTTTATATTCCTTATTTTTTTAGTGTCTGCACGATTATTTCTAACATTTGCTTGACTTACTAATTATTTTCTTTTGCAGTCCAAGTTTGTACTCTCACCATCCGCTAATGATTTTAAATTGAAGTCTCTTAACCGAAAATGGAAAGAATATAAAGCAAAATTGAAGATGAAGTACAAGTTGCCATGTATGATAGAGGAGCAGGTAGTTGGTACTTGTCCTCCTGATGTACCTCCTCATCAGTAGATGGAGTTGGTTCATTATTGGTTCTCCAAGAGGGGACAGGTATCTTCTAATTTTTTTGAAGCAAGTTTATTGAAATATTTAGTTTATATTATACATTATACATATATATATACACATTACTTTCAGGATATAAGAAGTTATCTATTTGATTTTGCAAATATAGTTTGATATTGGTAGAGCTACATGAGCAGCTCTGTCTGTTTTCCATACATCGGGATCCAAGAGTTATGCACAAGTCAGACAAGAGTTCACAAGTTTCTTAAACTATAAACTTATATTTTCAATATTAAAGTATTTGTACATTTTAATGAAACTAATATTATATATCATGGAAAATGTATTGTTATATATATATGTATCATGGATGATTTATCACGACGGATGATGTATCACGATACATATATGTATCACGGATGATGTATCACGATAGATATATGTATTATGGACGATATATCGTGAACGATGTATTGCGATACATATATATATCTTGATACTTAAATAATTTTTAAATTTGTTTGAATTATTTGCTTAAAATTATAATTTTTCTTGTGGATGGATGAGCATGGGAGGGAACCTGATCAAGTAGAGTTTTACCAGATGACTCATACTCATCGTGATGGCACTTTTGTCAGAGATGAGTCGAGAGATATATGTGTAAATTTTTATTACAATTTATTTCATTCAATGAATTAAATTTGATTTTATTAGTCATTAAGATCTAACTAATTTTTCTAAATTAATACAGGAAAGAGCTACAGTTCTTATTGCCGAGTGTGTCGATGAGTCTACAACATCTACGTAGAGTAGTCGCATCGAGACCGAGGTGTTTACAGAGTTGATGGGGCTGGAGCGCTATGGTCGAATTAGGGACTATGGAGTTGGAGTCATGCCCACTCAGTTATCTGTGGTCAGTAGATGTACACGTGATGCTGCAGAGGGTGCTTAGGATGCACGTGTTCGGAGACTTGAGGAGGAGATAGAGGAGATGTGATAGAGCCATGCCGCTGAGATAGAAAAGATGCGACAGAGCCATACCGCCAAAAGAGCAGCGATGGAGAGCATGAGAGAGCACATTGAGTGGCTTACATCTATCATTTAGATGTTTGTTCCGTATTAGGTAAATATATATAATATTCAATATATACTCATTTATTAAATCAATAATTTATATAATATATTGCCATTCATAGTTTCATAAATTAAACATTATAAATATTTTTTATAGGCTTCTGGAGTATCAGATCTTCACGAATAAGGTGACGACCTACCTCCTGCGGATCATTGATCTCGGCTTTTTGTTATTTTATATCTTGATTTCATGTATTTTTTAATTTTGTTAAACAGTCATATATGTAACAAACTTTGTTATATTAGATCCTAATGAATTTTATATTTCAAAATTATATTTGGATGTGAAGAATACATGCCGATGCTTTTTATAGCATCAGGAAGATTTTTTTGATACTTTAAAGCATTGGGAAAAGCCTTTTTTAGCGTAGGAAAAATATGTTTCTCTTGTAGTGTACATATCCCTTAATTTTTCCAACCTCAAATGTGGCGGGGACTCATGATTCCAAGTCTCTCGTGCAAGCACCACCAAGAAGACTAAAAACAAGATTAGTTGAAACTACAATTGAAAAATATATGTCTATAGGATTGGAAGTGGACTGGGTCGGACCGACCCATATCCATACTCGAGCCTGGTTCAAAAAAACTTTGGCTTCGGGTTGGGCTTAGGCCCAATTTATTTCGAAAAAACATGGCCCGAGCTCGAATCCGAGCCTAATTCGGCTGGTCCAAACTAGGCTTTGATTCAGGTTGGTCCAAATTAAAGCCCGATTGGGCCTACCAAATTGAAGATGAAATGATAAAATGAAGTTATTTTAACTATTGTCATATATTCCAGCCTGAATTAAAGTCCAATTGGATCTGTCAAATTGAAGATGAAATGATAAAATGATGTTCTTTTAATTACTGGTACATATTTCAAAAAAATCTAAAAGATTAAAATTCTAAAACTATTGATATGGAAGGCTAGGTTCGGGCCAGACCTTTTTTAGGTTGGGTTCGAGCTGGGCCAAGGGGGAGCCCGAGCCTGGCCCGAAAATTAAATGAGTCTATTTTTAGGCCCAAGCCTAGCCCGATCTACTTCGGGCTTGACCCGAAACCCGGCCCGATTTTGGGCTAACCCGAAGCCCATTGGACTAGCCCGAGCCCAGTTCCAACCTTGACATAACTCAAGATCCAAGAAATATTATGTAGGATCCTAAAATGTAATATCTTTTGTTAAAATCAAGGTTTTCATGCCTTAAAGCTTGATTTCATAAGCTTCCATATCTCTTTTCTTTTTTTTTGAAAAACATTCCCATATTTATTTTTCGGAAAAAAGTTAGTAGACATGCATGCATGTGCGTGCCATAAAAAAAAAACTTACAACTACAAAAAGAGAAATCGAGCTATGCTTGTATTTTGCACTGATACTTTGGTTAAATATACACAAGATCAGTTGTATGAGTTTTGGATAGGTCTCACAACAAATATTGTATAATTCAAATGATTGATGCCATGAAAAAAGGAAAAAGAATTATCCTTTCTAGCGGAAGATAATTTCTAAATTTTCTCTTGATAAAGCCCTGCTCGTAGGGGAGCTTTGCAATTTTTACTTTCTATGGTACTAAGATATATATAGATATTAATAAAACCACAAATCTCATACCATGCACCAAGATTGGCTGAAGATAAAAATCACTAGTAATACTTGAAAAACTTACCCTTTGCCAGAATATCAAAGTCTTTGTTTATTAAAAGAAAACAATAATAGTATAATAAAATTTAGTTTATAAATAGAATATAGTACAAATATGATATAATTTGTTTGATATAAATAAATTATGATATGATTGCTTGATATTTATAATGTATGAATATTTATAGCACGCAAATAACTAGTTAACCAAATATGAGTATGTGGTGGTATACAACTAATTCATTAAATTATAAATAAAGTTAGTAATGTATATGCTGCATTATAGTAATTTTTAAATGCATCTATTAATTACAAATATTAATAGTACAGTAAAATATATTGTACAAATAAAAGATCTTGGTAAAATTAAGATATTATTTGTTTAATTTAAATAAAGTTTAGTATGAATACTAAATATTTAAAATTTATAAAAATGTAAAGCATGCAAATAATTAAATAATTATAAATGTGTATGCCATGGTATATAAGTAATTTATTAATTTATAAATAAAATTGTTAACATATATGCTACATTAATTAATTTATAAATATATTTATTAAAGGAAAGTAATAACTGTATAATTAAATATATTTGAGCAAAAATATTAGAAATATGTAGCCTGCATGTTTATAATTTTATTTTTTTATTTATGTAGATGTGTAACATTCATATTTATAGTACGTAATACATAGATATTATTATTATTGACATAATTATGTTTTGAAATTACTTATTGGGTTAATCACTTGTTTTTTTATATATATTTAAAATTTGCATTGCATTGAATCGTAGACCCATCAGTTGATTAACATGCATATTCTATAGTATCCATACAGTTTTATATTTTTATACAGATTTAAGAATTATGCACATTAATCAATTGATTAACTAATTTAGATAGTTTGAAAATTGTAATTAATTTTATAAGTCAGTTTACAGTAAACAAACGATATGTAATGAAGACCGAACAAAATTTCAAGCAATACTTTTCTTTAGTTCTACGCACATATTTATTTGTATGTGGAGAACTAAGAAAAAATATTGTCAAAATTTTGTTCGATCCTTATTATACATCGTTTGCTTACTATAATTGGCCTGTAAAATTAATACAATTTCTGAGTGGGATAGAACTTATCTTTACCTACTAGTTGTGATAGGATACATTTGTCATGTAAGTCATTTTAAACTCCATACATATATATTAATCCTAAAATATGTTGTAACCTGAATTTTCCTATTTAATAGGATATTTACTTTTCTAATTTCAGTGTTGAATTACTTATTTTGTTCAATTGTTTGTCATGTAAGTCATTTTAAACTCCATATATAGATATTATTCACTTTCACACCTTTGTAATTATAGATAAATACTTCCATAAATGATAAATACAGCACATTTTGCTCAGGTCTTATTCTATAATGACCAGAAAGAAAGGAGTTAAGTGCCAGCTTGGTACTGGTCAATCATGTAAGGATCTTTGAATATATTTCTTGATCTTAATCATCAACAACCAACCTAAATCCTACTAATTCTTTTGATCTCATTCATCTCCCCCTAACACGTGGAGAGGCTTTCCATGTGCACATAAACCAAGGGCCCCTAGCATTTCTGTTTCATGTAATATGTACCATATGTTTTCTATCCTATCCTATTACAACTTTCAATAGTAAAAAATATTTTAAATAATAAAATAAATTTATAGTCAAGAAGTCTTTTTTTCTTGTCAATTTGTTGGATGGATATGATCCCACTATTTATAAAATATTTGGTATTAGTTTCTATTTTCTTGCCAGAATATTTCATTATGAGCTGCACGAATTATATAAGCTATAGAACACACCAGGCTAATACATAGGGGAGGAAATAATTAATTGATGACACCAATCCTATTCTCTTCAAATGAAAAAGAGAAAAGAGAACATACCATGATCCCGTCAGCTAAACAAAATTTCCTCTAGTAGCAAAATAATAATAATAATAATTTGCAATCCTATGCCAACCCATTATCTTTCGGGAGAACCATTTCCTTCTGTTAAATAAACTCTATAAACAGGAGAAGAACAAGAAAAGCCCCAATCATTGCTTAAAACATTGAATTACATGAAGGAAAAAAAATCCAAAGAATTTTTATGTTACCCAACTTAGAGATTAGTAAGCATACCCTAGAAAATATAAGAGAACTTCACATAAGAGAACAAGCAATCAATGGTTGATACCATGATAGACATAAGACGGCAAGTAATCAATGGTTGGTATCGGAAAGACATTGGAAGGGTAGCTGAAAATGCATAACACCAATATAAGTTATCAGAATAAGGTAATATCAAAACCTTCTATCCATATCTTTCGATAGATGATAATCTAAACATAGACCAGAAAATCAACTTAATCTTAGAAATTAAATCTTAAGAAAACTGAATTTGTATCTACCATCTTGACCAACATTTGGTGGTGATTCTTCAATCATTGCTACCACTTCCCCATCATTGTTTTTATGAGCCACACAATCCTCCGTGTCAGGCTGGTCACAGTTCAAAATATGCTCTGGCAGACACTTTGCAAACTCCGTGGCTAATGATTAAGAAAAAAAAGAAACATATTTATTAAATATTACTAATTAACAATCCAACATATGAAAGGATGATCTAACACAAATGATGCTAATTGACAATACTTCTCTAAATTCCTTAAAAAAAGAAATCAAGATTTCTTTTTTTTTTTGAAAAAAAGCTGCAAAAGCAGTCAGCAACATTAAGTTTAACGATAATATGGCAAGACAGAAGTTGCCCTAGATCAGCCATGATACAGTGCATTGAAACAAGCAGAGGAGCTCCGGGACATTTCCTAAAAAGGCACATATCACTTCAATCAATATCATAATGCTTTATTGGAGAACATACACATGTTGTAAATTACGATAAACTATTTTTCAAAGAAGAATGAATATATACGATAGGCTATAATTGTTATGTTTAACAGGAAAGCTAGAACCATCCCTAAAATACTATTGTCGCACAGCTCTAATAAACTTGAAGTTGAATCACATTTAATCTTTGAAGAAGTGATATCAATGACTTTTTCCCATGAAAGGGGAAAAAAATTAGATGACAAATGATGACACCCCTTTACATTAACCAAAATTTTTCAGAAGCTACTTTGATGTACTTATAGTTATAGATTTTTATTCATATAGTAGAAGATTGTATATTGCATAAATGTAATAACAGTACAATCAAGGTAAGAAGAATTGGTACTGACATGCATGCTGGTTGGTGACCGGTACAATATGATACCAGTCCATATCATACTGAACTGTAGTGCACGGAACCATAAGAGGGTGAGGGTTGGAGAGGAAGGAGAGCTAGGGAGAGGGAGATGGGGAAGAGGAAGAAGGAGAGGGAGAGCACTGGTGGGGGATAGGTAGAAAGAGGAGACTCACCTAATCAAGCTTCACAACATGAGAGAGAGAGGCTGGAAAGAGGCCAGATGCATAATCGGTATCGGTGTTGCTACCCGTCATGGTCTCCTTGTTGTAGAAGTCCCTATCCAGGGAGGATCAAGGATCAAATCAAAAGTATCGAGGCTATTGTCTAGTCCCAAGTGCCCTATAAACCCTAGAATTCTGCTAGAACAAGTGATTAAGGCTCGACTTTGGAGGATTGGGGTGGGAAATACAAAGGATCTGATGAAAGAGAGAGGGAGGAGATCATATTTAGGGAAGAGTATGGTGGGAGATTGGAGAGGGAGGGACGGAGAAAGAAGGGGAAGAGAGAGAGGGGGGACTGGAGAAGAGGGCAGGAGGGGGAGGGGGGAAGTTAGGGTTTTGAAGCATCTATAGGGGGAGGACTTATCGTTTTGTAAAGAGGCTCTACATCATGCCGATAGCCAACCAGTTCAATTTAGTATGTCCCGAACCGGCCCGTTCAGCATGATTAGGCAGACCTTGATACCTATAGCTATTAACCTGGATATAGAAAAGCATGCACTTATATCAACCAATGCCCAAAATTATAACATTTATTAACATGTAAATATGAACATGAATGATAAAACAGGTTCCTTCAGTTAGAGTTGGTAGTTTTCCCAAGATAAGCTATCTTTATTAAAAAGTGTCTTCTTACATTAACTTAAATCCATTTGGTCACTACACCTCTTCACTAGAATAGTCACCATCTTACATTAACAATCCTACGTCTCAAAAACAATTTTCTCCTTGATCCTCCATTAATATCACACATACTCTTCAAAAAATGCACCTCTTATTTTATCAACCTAGTTGAGATCCACCCAAACATTCTCATGTTATTACACTTTTCTTGTGCTTATAAGATTTCTGTACTGACCAACATTATTCCATAAGGCAAAGGTCGTTATATATTTATCTACAACATGCCATAATAAGTATACAAAGGTCACAAGATAATTAAAACTTTCTCCACGACGATATAGAATATGAAACACTTCTTTCTCGAAGTTAAAACACAAAAAATAATCATAAGGGTTGTTAGAACATATTTTTCCAAAATAGCAAGCAAAAATCACCTTGCATAAACCAAACAATACCAATGGCATTAGTGACCGAGTATCTAATAGAATAAGAGCCATCAAATGAACGAGCTGTTCATGAGCAACTCGCATTCAGCATGAGCAAACCTTGTGGTAAATTGTGAACATGCAATATAAATATATTTTTTTATTACTAATACAACTTATTTTGTGTTTTTAATAATTTTATAATGGCAGACATTATAAATATAATTTATCTAATACCTTAGTTATGAGTCATTAAGGATATTTTATTTCTCCGCTATTAGATATTTAGATGTAAAAATAAAGGCTAACATTTCTAAAAGCATCTATAAATCTTTCCCATTCTTTCCATTTCCCACCTTTACCCACCAGCATGGGCCTTAACCCCAACCACCAAATAATCTCTCTCTCTCTCTCTCCCCCTCCCTCCCCCCCAAAAAATCGATGCAAACAAAAAAAGTTCTACTGTGATCATCCATGCAGCCACTTCTACCCAAGCCAACACTCCTGCTCTAATCATAACCTCCTTTATGATATTGCTATAGAAAGCAAGCAAGCTAGCTAAGATTATGCTAGCACGAGATGTAAACAACCTGAGGTTGACCTCGGCATAACCAAATTGTAAAGAGCTTGTGTGGAGGTTTAGTTGGGCCTAGCTTCATTGAGATCGGCCTGTTTAGTCAAACATAAATGATGTTGCTTTTAAATCACTCACAAAAAACAATAGTTAGGATGCTAACCAAACCATTGAAAATTCAAATTCCTCTTCACACTATGATGGCAAAATTTTATTTTTTGTTGAAATTATTATGAAAAATAAATGGATTATTTGGAAGATTGATAAATGAAAATAGACCTTTGAAAATTTTGATACCTCTTCACACTATGGCATAATTTTGTTTTTTATTGAAATGATTATAAAAAAGAAATGGCTTACTTGAAAGATTGATGAATGAACCTGTTACCGCCAAGATCGTCATGGCACATAGCTGCTGTTGGCGCCAGAGATGCGCTCTCCCTGTCGCCCGGCCATCCTCGGCTCCCGAACCCCCGTGCTGGGTGCGGTCGCCTTGCCGCGCGGTAGTCCTCCGCTCCTGAACCTGCGAGACCGGGGTTAGAGACCCGGGCCAGGATTTTCGGCGGGGGCACTCTGATGATCAAGTCAGTGATGATCTAGGGGAACAGATCCTCCTGGTCAGGCCCCTCTTGATGGACTCAATTCTAGAAGGAGTGGAAAATGAGTGTGAAGGTGAAAACATTGCAGGGGGAGATTGATAGCGGGGACAGAGGGGTGCCCTATTTCTCCGCCTCTCCTTGTATCCCTCGTTTTCCTTCAACTGTGGTGGTAGTAGCGCTTTGCCCTCTTGGTCGGGCTTGCGCTTGTGCTCATAGTGGTGGTGGTGGTGGTGGCATGCCCCTCTTTTTTCTCTTGGGGTGCCATTCTCTTTTCTTTTTTTTTTGTTCTTTTCTTCGGGCTCATCCCTTGCCCCTCTCCCTCGGAGTTGTTGTGTTACCTATGAGTTTGTTGCAAGCTAGGTTACCATTGGGCACTTGTCTCGGGATCCCCATTGGGCTGTCAGGCGCATGCGGCGGTGTCCCGAGGAGTCTTTCTCGATTCATGATAAGGAGAGTTGTCAGGCGCTCGGACACTCCTCTTGGTCGTCTCATTCCAGAAAACTTGGCAGTGCCTCGAACGGCGGGCCACCACCCACGGGATTCGAATCTCCCGGTTGGCTTCCTCTCTTGGGCGATCTGAGCGGTTGGTGAAGAGTGTGGCATCTCGATCAACATGCTTCTTCTCTTTCTAGCATAATTGGCGGTTGCAGGTGGTCAGTACGGCCTGGAAGGCACTTTAGTGCAGTCCTCGGGCGACTCACTGGTGTTCTGGGCTGGTGAGGACCTTGTCCGGGTTGGGGCCGAGCTGGGATGGTAGGACTCGCTCCGACCTAGATGCTCCGAGCTTGCAAGGGTGCCTTAGCGGAGGAGGGCAGAGTGTGGGCCCGGTCCGAAGGGCGCACGCTCGGAGAGGCTCCATATTGGCGGGTGAGCGCTGAGCTCGACCTCAATCATAGGGTACTAATCTCCGAGGGTCTCGCTCTAGAGGGCAGAAGGGGGACCCGGTCCAGAGGGTGCATGCTCAGAGAGGCTCCACATCGGTGGGTAAGCGCTGAGCTCAACCTCGACCGCAGGGCACTAGCCTCCGAGGGTCTCGCTCTGGAGTGCAGAAGGCAGACCTTGTCCAGAGGGCGCGCGCTCGGAGAGGCTCCACATTGGTGGGTGAGCGCTGAGCTCGACCTCGACTGCAAGGCACTAGCCTCCGAGGGTCTCACTCTAGAGGGTGGAAGGCAGACCCGGTCCAGAGGGCGCGCACTCGGAGAGGCTCCATATTGGTGGGTGAGCGCTAAGCTCGACCTCGACCGTAGGGCACTAGCCTCCGAGGGTCTCGCTCTGGAGGGTAGAAGGCGGCTCCGACCTAAGCATCCCGAGCTCGCGGGCATGACCTGGCGGAGGACTGAGCTCGGCTTTTTGCTCTAAGGGAGCTCAGCTCAGCTCGGTAGTGGAATCAGGGCTGGAGAGTCGATGCGGTGTCTTTTCTTGACGTAGTGCCTGTCGGTTCCTCCACGTCAGCGATCTCACCACATCATTTGCCCCCCACTCCCGAGGCCCGTTAGTGCGCGATGCTCGGGTTGAAGGGAGTAATTGTGCTGCTGACATGGAAAGGCAAAAATCTGGCATGATGATGGCCATGATTGCTGGCGCTTCGGGGACCGACCCTGCAGACCAATGCAGGGATGCCATGTGGCCACGTCCAAGGAGCAGTTAATGTTGGCACAGAATGTAGAGCGGCCGGGATGCCATTCTCATCGATGGGTAGCACGTGGCGTAGATCCGTTGGTAGAGGGGTTGAATCGGTATGGATCCTTCGGGTCATTTCGAAATGAAAGGAGGGCCTTACCTGAATCATCTATTCTTTTTGAATTCTCCGTGCTTGCTGCTACCGCGCCCAAGCTTCTTCCTCCTTCCAGTTGCCCAGAGTTTTCTAAGGCACCAGGTCAGTTTCTTCTTCCTTCTTCCCCGCTAGGATAGGATTTTTCCTTCGGGTCTAGGGTCCTCTTCAGGTTGAGTTCCTCTTCGGTCCTCTACTTTGAGTCCTTCCTTTTATTTGTCCTTGAGGATGTCCCATTTTGGTTCGAGCTTCCACCCCTCCACTGATCAGGGTGAAGCCGGTCCTTCCGAGTGGAGGCCGGCATCTTCCTCTTCTTCCTCCGATGGGGAGGAAGATGCAGCTTTCTTTAAGCTCAGTAGGAGGCATCCTCCTGGTCTGGTTCTCATCAGGGAACCAGGATTCGGTCCTTCTCTCCCTCCTCCTTCTTCTGCTCCTGTTTCCAAGTCTGTCTGGCCTACAGGTCCTGGTGGGGTCGCCTCGACGATCACTGCCAGGGAACTCAGGATTGTCTGGGACATCTATGGCATCCCACCTTTTATCCGGCTTATGATCCCTCGTTCGGGGGAACGGGTCACTTCGAGTGGCCCAGGCTGTCTTGCCTTCTATGAGGGGACCTTCTCTGGGGGTCTCTGGTTTCCTTTCCATCCTTTCTTCCTGTCCATCTTGAACAATTATCATCTGGTTCCCGCATAGCTAGTGCCAAATGCTATTAGGGTCATTTTTTCCTTCATTGTGCTTTGTCACCTCCACGGGTTCGTTGCCCGATTTTCCTTGTTTAGGGCTTTCTTCATCCTGAAGTGCCACCCAACCGAGGATGGGTGGTGGTCCTTGTCCTCCCACCCGAAGGGCATCAAGTTCGAGCTTCCCTCTTCCATCAGGGGATGGAAGAGCAAGTTTTTCTTTGTTGAGGTCGAGGGGGGTCGACTGGGTCTGGAGCGATCCAGACAAGTCCCCCAATCGAAACTCTGTGGTCGATGCAGCTGACCGGGATGATTACGAGCAGCTTCGCACTACCCAGATTCCTCCTCTCGAGGTCCTGTTGTCTGAGCAGAACCTCACCAACTCCAGGATCGACCCAACGAATGGGTTGGGTGAGTTCGACCTGAACTTTTCTTTTCCTTTACTCTTGTACTCCTTGCATTATTTCCCACAGGCTCTAACTGTTGTGTAATTTGCATGCAGGGATGATCTTCTCCAAGAATGACCTTCTGGCCATCACCAAGAAAAGGCCGCCGACCGGGCTAGTCGGGGAGCCTACACCGAGGCGAGCTCGGAGTGAGAGTGCTTCTGCGGCCGCCCCCCGGTAGTGATTGGTCTGAGCTCGACTGCTCCAGCTGGTCCGAGTTCGGAGGTGGCTCGGGTGGCTCCTGCACCGGTGGAGAGAGCAGCTTCTGTGGCCCCGAGGCCGGTCTAGCAGGTCCCTATGGCAGAGTCCGAAGTGGTGGTCCAGGCGAGGACTGCTGCTGCCGCCGCTGTGCCCTGCCCTCCTCCAAGTTTGCCCATCGTCTATGTTGGGGATGAGGAGGTCCAGGCCGTGACCAGGACCGCGATGGAGGTGCTGCCTGCACTGGCACCAGCTTCTCAGCCTACCCCCCAGGGTCCTTCAACCAGCGGGGCGGGGCCACCCACTCCCGGAGAGGGCAGGAGGGAGGAGGCACGATGCCGCCTCCCCTTCAGGATAAGGCCGGAGAGCTCCTTTCTCCGGAGCCCTGAGATGGCCGAGTGTATGATGGATTTCTCAATCCAGCTATGCGACCGATAGGAAATGGCCGGGATGTAGCTGGGTGATGTCATCAGCACCATCTTCCCCTAGTTGTACTCGGTGAGCTATCCCCTTCCTTCTCTCTCTCTCTTTTTTTTTAGGCTGATCTCATTTCATGGTGCAGATCGGTGTCGAGGCCCTCTTCATCAAGGGCCGCTACCAGAGCTGGGAATGTCTCGAGTGGCAGCAGGCTGCCGAGATCGAGTCTCTGAAGGTTGACCTGAAGGAGAAGGGTGGGGCAAATGGGGTCCTTGAATTGAGAGTCAAGGACCTCGAGAAACAGCTCGCTGACTCTGAGGTATGAGCGAAAAAGCTTCTAGAGGCCCGCGACATGGAGCAGAGCCATTCAAAGAAGGCCGTTGAAGATCTCTCCATGGAGAAAAAGCTAAACTGGTACAGTACCGAAGCCGATCGGCACAAGGAGGCCGCCAGGGCTGCCCAAGCAGAGCTGGCAACAGGGAGAGATCTATTGGCTACAGCATAGAAGGCAGTGGAGGTGGCGGCCATCTTGGTGGAGGCAGCCAGGCTGGAGGCTGCTAAGTCGAAGAGGGTGGCGGCTGAGGCCACGAGGGGTGCTGAGGACACCGTCGCCAAATTCAAGGCTTCGAAGGAGTTCGTCACTGAAATCCAGCAGATGGCGTCGGACTCCTTCTATAAGGGTTTCATGTACTTGCACGGTCGGGTCGAGGGGCTTATTCTTGACAAGAATTGTAGTTGCCTCAGGTATCCTTCGGCCTCAGAGGCGGAGGCTGACGAGGAGGTCGTTATAGGAGTCGCGATCTCAGAGCCTTCGACGCCAGCCAAGGGTGATCCTTCTGAGGTTAGGGCAGCTCAGCCGGAGACTTCTGAGAGCGGGAGCTCTCGGCCTCAGGATCCAGCAGAGAAGCAAGCCGGTGTGGAGTGACCCTTTTCTTCCTTGCTTTGTTTTGTACTTTTGTTTCTTGTACTTTGTCAGGGTCACCCGGCATGTCGGGGGCCCAGAAAACACTTGTAACTTGTGTTTAATCAATGAAGCTTGAGCTTCTTTGTCATCTTTTCTCTTTGCCTGGTTCTTCCCTTCTTCTTTTTTCTTCTCTCCTTTTTTATTGTATGGGGAGATCAGAGAGAAGGGCTGCACCTTACTTAGGGTTAAGTTATGACACTTGAGAGCTGCTAGGCTCGAAGGTGTTGTTGACTGAGAGCCATGTGGCTCGGATATCCCTTGGCCGGAGATCTGAGCTCCGGTCTTGGGTGGGCATCCTGGAGCTGGGCTCGGGGACGTCAATGACTGAGAGCTGCGTGGCTCAAAGTTCTCTTGGCTGGAGATCTAGGCTCCGGTCTTGAGTGTGCATCCTGGAGCTGGGCTCGGGGACGTTGATGACTGAGAGCTACATGGCTCGAAGTTCTCTTGGTCGGAGATTTGGGCTCCGATCTTGAGTGGGCATCCTGGAGCTGGGCTCGAGGACGTCAATGTCTGAGAGTTGCATGGCTCGAAGTTCTCTTGGCCGGAGATCTGAGCTCCGGTCTTGAGTGGGCATCCTAGAGCTGGGCTCGGGAACGTCAATGTTTGAGAGCTACGTGGCTCGAAGTTCTCTTGGCCGAAGATTTGAGCTCCGATCTTGAGTGTGAAAGGTGGTAGCTTCGATGCTGTGTTTCCCTCTCGTTCTCTTTCTTTCCTTTTCCTCTCACCTTTTTGATGAGGGGGGAGATCAGAGATGAGGGTGCTTGTCGTGTTCACCCCTTGTTATCCTTTTTTCCTTCCCCTCTCTTTTTTCCTCTCTTCTTTTTCTTTTCTCTTTTCTTTTTCTCCTTTTTTTTTCTGTTTTTTTTTAGAGTGGGGAGATCAGAGAAGGGGATGCTTGCTGTGCTCCCCCCTTGTTCTCTTTATTTCCTTCCCCTCTCATTTTCTTTTTAAGTGGGGAGATCAGAGAAGGGGGTTGCCGGGCTCCCCCCTTGTTCTCTTTCTTTCCTTGCCCTCTCATCTTCTTTTCAAGTGGGGAGATCAGAGAAGGGGGTTGCCGAGCTCCCCCCTTTGTTCTCTTTCTTTCCTTCCTCTCTCATCTTCTTTTCGAGTGGGGAGATCAGAGAAGGGGGTTACCGGGCTTGACTGCCTTGGAGCTAGGCTCAAGGCCTTCCTGGACGTGGAGCTAGGCTCGGGCCGAGGGGTTGCCTGAGATCTTGGCTCAGGTCTTTGGTGTCTTGGAGCTAGGCTCGAGGCATTGATGGGAGCTACATGGCCCCATGATCTCTTGGCATCTCGGAGCTGGGCTCGGAGATATTTGAGATAGAGAGCGGCTTGGCTCAATGTTCTCTTGGCCGGAGATCTGAGCTCCGGTCTCGAGTTGATGTCCTGGAGCTGGGCTCGGGGACGTTGTTGACTGGGAGCTGCATGGCTCAAAGATCTTTCGATGTCCTGGAGCTGGGCTCGGGGATGCTTGGAGTTGGGAGCTACGTGGCTCGAAGATCCTTCGACATCCTGGAGCTGGACTCTGGGATGCTTGGAATTGAGAGCTACGTGGCTCGAAGATCCTTCGACATCTTGGAGCTGGGCTTGGGGATGCTTGGAATTGGGAGCTACGTGGCTCGAAGATCCTTCGACATCCTGGAGCTGGGCTTGGGGATGCTTGGAATTGGGAGCTATGTGGCTCAAAGATCCTTCGATGTCCTGGAGCTAGGCTCAAGGATGCTATCGATTCTTTCCTGCAAGACATGCGGATACCCGTGCAAGGGAGAAACCGTTATCATAATTGTTGGTAAGGGAACTTACCTTGTTGGGGGTGTCCTCATAGGCTGCAGGCTCTCCTCCTTCGGGGAGCCTGACGCCGTCGAGATCTTCGAGGCAACGGATCCCTCGCGACAGAACTTCGACCGCCTCATAGGGGCCTTCCCACAGTGGTTCGCGATCGTCGCCCTGACGACTGTGGCATCTTTATTTACCTTCCTCTTTCACTTTCTCCTCCCCACATGGTGGGGAGATTACTCTCGGGGCCCCCTGCCCCCCGAGTCTCCTTAGACGCATGCACGATTCTCCAAGCGATCACACCTGCTAGTTTCGCAATGGGGTAGCTGTCGATAATTGGAATTGACGGGAGAGTAGCGAGCGCTTGGGGCCTCGCTTGAGGTCTACCCCCCGCAAACCTTTGGAGGTAGGCCTCCTTGATGAGCCTCTCGATCTCTAGCTTACAGTTGTGACATCTTTCGATGTCGTGGCTGTGACCACGGTGGGGGTGATGATGCTCCGCCTCGCCGTGACCAATGAAGGGCTTCACCGGTAGTGGGTGTTGTAGTCCGGTGGCTCGCCAGCTGAGCCTCGCATGCTGATGAACCGATGAGAGAACCCTGCCAATTTGCGCTCATGCTTCTCCAGGTGTGCTTTCACTATGTGCCTGATGGTTTCGTCAGCGGATTCCCCTGTCGAAGGGGACGACGAAGGTGACATCCTGGAGAAGACTAGAAATCGCCAATCTATTGACCTTTCTAGCTTGTGTCGTCACCGCTCTTTCACGGTATGTTGACCTGTGAAGAGGTGGAGGACTTATTCATGCCCGTCCTGCCCCCTTTCCTGGCATGCCAATTTGTTGCCGCCAAGATCGTCGTGACCCGTAGCTACTATCGGTGCCGGAGATGCACTCTCCCTGCCGCCCTACCATCCTCAGCTCTCGGACCCCCGCGCTGGGTGTGGTCACCTTGCTACGTGGCGATCCTATGCTCCTGAACCTGCGAGACAGGGGTTAGAGACCCGGGCCGGGGTTTCCGGTGGGGGCACTCCAACGATCAAGTCAGTGATGATCCAGGGGAACAGATCCTCCTGGTCGGGCCCCTCTTCATGGACTCCACTCTAGGAGGAGTGGAAAATGTGTGTGAAGGTGAAAACGTTGCAGGGGGAGAGTGATAGCGGGGATAGAGGGGTGCCCTGTTCCTCCGCCTCTCCTTGTATCCCTCGTTTTCCTTCAACTGTGGTGGTAGTGGTGCTTTGCCCTCTTGGTCGGGCTTGCACTTTTGCTTATAGTGGTGGTGGTGGTGGTGGCATGCCCCTCTTTTTTCTTTGGGGGTGCCATTCTCTTTTCCTTTTTTTTTTTGTTCTTTTCTTCGGGCTCGTCCCTTGACCCTCTCTCTCGATGTTGTTGTGTTACCTTTGAGTTTGTTGCAAACTAGGTTACCATTGGACGCTTGTCTCGGGATCCCCGCCGGGTTGTCAGGCGCATGCGACGGTGTCCCGAAGAGTCTTTCTCGATTCATGATAAAGAGTGTTGTCAGGCGCTCGGACACTCCTCTTGGTCGTCTCATTCTGGGAAACTTGGCAGTGCCTCGAACGGTGAGCCACCGCCTATGGGATTCGAATCTCCTGGTTGGCTTCCTGTCTTGGGCGATCTGAGGGGTTGGTGAAGAGTGTGGCATCTTGATCAACATGCTTCTTTCCTTTCTAGCATAACTGGCAGTTGCAGGTGGTCAGTATGGCCTGGAAGGCACTTTAGTGCAGTCCTCGGGTGGCTCGCCGGTGTTCTGGGCTGGTGAGGACCTCGTCTGGGCTGGGGTCGAGCTGGGATGGCAGGACTCGCTTCGACCTAGATGCTCCAGCTTGCGGGGGTGCCTTGACGGAGGAGGGCAGAGTGTGGGCCCGGTCCGGAGGGCGCACGCTCGAAGAGGCTCCACATTGGCGGGTGAGCGCTGAGCTCAACCTCGACCACAGGGCACAAACCTCCGAGGGTCTCGCTCCAGAGGGTAGAAGGTGGACCAGGTCCAGAGGGGTGCACTCGGAGAGGCTCCACATCGACGGGTGAGCGCTGAGCTCAACCTAGGGTTAAAAGTGTCAAATAGTGATTTTTAAAAGGCTTAAAACTAGTGCTTACCGAGCATACCCAAAATGGATGATTCGACCCAAACCAAACCATATTGATGCTAGCTTAGGATAGTTTAGCCACTTGGGTTAGTTCACATATAAAACACCTCCAGCCACCAATTCAATACTTTGATTATTTGAAGGCCATTGAGGCTTTCTCAATCATTTGCTCGCTATCTAGATGTTGCTAGATGCCGCTTAATCCCTCCTCCTTGACACCAGCCATCACTAGTAATTCTCTCTCTCTCCCCCTTCTAAAAAAAAAAAAAATACTAGGGTTAGGGTTATAATCCCTCACCTCCCTGTGAACTTTAAGAGCCTTCGAGGGCTCTTGGTGAGAGCACTCTCTCCACCTACACAAGGTAAGATCCATACTACCCTCACCCTCTTCCTCTCCATCCCTCTCCCTCTTCCTTTCCCTCTCCTTGCTTTGGTATGCCCTAAAACAGTATAGCATATATCCATACCATATCAAACTAGTTCCTAGCTAGTATAAGCTTCATTACCAGTACAGAATGAATGATGATATTTAAGTCTATGTCATACACAAATAGATTCAAATATCTATATGCCTAGCATTGATCAATTTTTCATTAAAAATGCTCTTGAATGGATGCAGATATCACAAAGTACTCCATTTACCTATAAAATAGAATAAACAACTTTTTGATAGGCAAATCTTTGACATCACATGAATGTAATAATATGATGGCACGTGTTATAATTTATAATAATATGTTTCTCTAAGTTCATGAAGTTTCTATTTTAATGCTTTATTCTAGTATACATATGTTGCATCTTCATTTGTCTTATAAGACTATCCCATGATCAAAGGACAACAATATTATTCATATGATTTTACAAAATTTCATCAAATTCAAATTTGATGAAAATAAATCTTAGACTCATATTGGAAAATATGCAAAATCAAGAAATCATGTAAATCCGACATCTAAGCAAAACCATAATACTTAATTGTAACTATTGTCAAACATAAGAATGAACTGTAATTTTGTTGTAAACAAAAGACAGCTGCCTCCAAAATAATGTTATAAAGGTCAGCCCTGTTTATGAGTTGTGGTCATATATTGTGTTTTATAAAAGTTGTACTATCTGAGCAACTAGGGGACAACACAACAGTTATGTAAAAGGCAGATAACTACGTAAACTTTGGATTTAAAAACAAATCAATTGAAGTTCATATCGCACAAAATTAATTAAAAGGTTGGCAAAAAGAAATTAAAGGAAACAAAATAGTAGTTAAATGAACTTTCCACTTCACTATGAACATATGTCATACAACATGATATGATGTAGAACTACAATCTTTCCCTACAAATCATGCAATAACATAAATTGATCATCCAATAAAACATGCAAAGTTATCCAAAATGAGTTAATGTAATAGGCAATCTCGAAACCATTACAAAGTTCAAAGAAAAAACAACTAACTAAAAAAATTTGTAGGTTAAAACTGACCCGAGCAAGCCTAGATAGGCTGATTGAGGTAGTTGCTAGGAAGCCAGCCCACATATAAGGGTCTCCCAAGCAGGGCCGATGAGGGACCACCAAAACCTTTTGGCTCCAAAGGTAGTTCAAATGCATACCAAGGAATTTTACCTAATAAGGGAAATTCTGCATTGGTCCAACATAGGGGGAAATTTTAGGGCACCATAGATAATTAGTAACCGGTCATTATGATTGTTGGATGGAAGTAGCACACTGCCACAAAAATGAAAACCATATGGTAGATGCCCGAGGAAAACAATGACTGCATATTATAACCAAGAACCATGACCAGTAAGAAATATTAATGCATGTTTTTGACCTGATTTTCAAATGCTTGTCGCAAGGTGTAGGACTTTGGAGGCACTGTATTGGTAAGTCCCACTCTCAATGACAATGATTTACGTATCAAGGAATGCTATTGGGCCTTCATGTTCAACCCAATGGCAACACCCTATTGAAGTACATCATACAATCCTAACAAACTTGCAAGTAGACTTGCTCATATTGCAGGCTGCCCGTCAGATTTCGACTCATTTAAAACAAGCGTGGACCATTGGTTTTAGTCTGGTGGGTCAGGTCGGGCCTCAAAATAAAGTCCAAAATTTTAAACAAGCTGGACTCGGATTTACGTCCACTCGGCCTAGACCCATATCCCCCTAACTCCTCTTACCTTCAGTTGTTGTCGATCGGCACATCTCTTCACATTTTTCTGACCCTAATTCTTTTTCTCTTTGTGCACTCTCTATTAGTGGCCATGACCATGTGAGGTGATTGCTAACAGCCAAATCGACATCTTCGATGAGGTGCTTTGGTAGGGAATGCTGGAATTCTAATGATCATGTTGTGTTATGGGACTTGATCATGATCTCTAAGCTAATGCAAAATCGGTCAAATCTGGTGTAATCCCTACCGCTGCCTTCTCGCTAGTCACCACCTCCTCGGCAACTCAAGCCTCATGTTGTCCCAACCTCCCTCCTCATGTCATCCCACCCTCCATGTCACCTCCTCACATCATCCCGGTCACCTCCTAACTCTTTAGCCCTGCCTGCCTTCTCGTCGCCTTCTCGCCTCTCTACCTTTTCCTCATCCAAGGAAGTTAAAGACCCGACTTGGAAGCCCAAAGCCAAAGATGGAATGTGCTCGGGCCTGAGAAGTAGGCCTGAATTTCAAGCTAGGCTCAGGCCTAGCATAGTTGATGTTGAACCAAAACAGAAGGAAGAAGAAACTATTGACAAGAAATTAGAGAAGATAGGCAAAATTGTCCAATGATATCTTATAAGCTTGTATTTATAGGCTTGCAACATGCCTTGACAAAATAACATATCCAAAATAAATACAGAATCTTGTAAATAAGGACATCCTAATCAAATCAAATTTACAATTTATGAAAATCCTAATCTAATCAAATCAGCAATTCAAGAAAATCCTAATCAAATCAAATCAGCAATTTAAGAAAATCCTAATCAAATTAGTATTTGCATCCCCATGTAGCGTAAACATGTAAGGCAGGTAGTTTAGGATTTCCATCGCCCCAATCAAGATTCATTATGCTGGTACCTATGGCAGGACTGATTGGCCAGCAGCATGATTCAATATGCTCTAGTGCCATTTTATGCTAGCCTATACTGACATGAAAAAGAGAGCAGCAAAAAAAGAGAATGGAAGAGAGGGAAAGAGAGAGAAAGAAAGAGAGGGAGGGAAAGGGACACCGCCAAAAGGCCAGGGAGGCTGCTGGATGGATCGAAAGCCACCAAAGGGCACGAAGGCTCAAAGGAGGGGCTCCGCCCTTTGAATAATCGAAACAGCGGCCCAATGACCCCCTTTTTTATTTTAGAATTTTTAAGTTAAGTCAGCAACCCTACTATCGACTTCACTTAAAAATTATAAAAAAATGAAGTCAACAATGTTGTTGCAGACCTCAATTAAAAATAGTAAAATAAAATTTAAAAAAAGGAGCCATTGATCCCTTATTTCAATCAGCCGAAGGGCAAAGCCCCTCCTTCGACACTTCACACCCTCCAGCGACCTCAACAACCCTCCCTCCCTCCCTCCACCCCCCTCCTCTTTTCCTCTCTTTCCTTCTCCCTCTCCCCCTCAGTCATTTTTTTTGTTTTGAATGCTGGAACCATCCTAATCTGACACTAGCATGGCTCGGAACTCCTAAACTAGGCAGTTGAGGATGATTCCACATTCTTTAGCCTCGACATTGTTCAAAGTACCCAATTAAGATTTTATGGATATTCAAATACTATATTCTCTTAGAATACATGATCAAACATGCAAATAAATATTTCTTTAAAAAAATCATTAAGTTTTAAAATTTTCAAGCTTTTCCTTCGATATCACCTCAAAAGACTCATACATCACCAATCCATGATGACTCCTTCAAAATAAATGAAAATTTAAAAAAAAAAATGAATTGGTAAGACGATATATTTGTCATTAAGCATTTTCATTGTTTTCAATAATATTTTCATTAATCTTCAAAGAACTATAATGGAATTAGCAAAAATAATATCATTACACGAAAGCATGGAATTCAAATAAGCTAGGATATGAGTATAACAATCCATCAGAAAAACAAATAGTCAGAGATCTGCAATTATTTTGAGCATTCAAGTCCAGTAATTTCATATTTAATGATACATCACTAGATGCTCAAAGTCTTAATACTATTCTTGCACATCAGTCTAGGCACACAATGTATATAGATAGATCATTATGATTTACATCCGTCCTAAGTCTTCAAAAAATTGTTACTAAAATAGTGTATGCATGGAAATAAAAAGAAAAGGAAAGAAAGAAATGGTAGAAGAAGGAAAGGAAAGAAAGAAAAGAAGTGAAAGAATGAAAGGAAGTGTAGAAGAAGAAAAGGAAAGAAATAACTTAAGGGTAGAAGAAGAAAAGGAAAGAAAGAAATGGAGAAGAGAAAGAAGAAAGGTAGGAAGGAAGAATGGAAACAAGAAAGAAGAAATAGGAAAGAAAGGAAGGGAGGAAGGGAGGAAAAAAAGAAGGAAAAAAGGAAAGAGGAACCAGATGATTCCACTCGGTTCAAGCCGTTTCGATGTAGTAAACCCCCAAACTAACCCGATGTGGCATTAGTTCAGGCCGGTACACCTCGAACCAATTGGTTCGGGTTGGTTAGACATACCCTAAGCCTACTTAAACTTGCCATTAGCCAGTTCCTTCTCCTAAATCCATGCTCACTATCAATCTAGCTTTCTTAAACTATAGTTAGGACCAGAGATATGAAATCTATATGCATTCTAACTTCTAAGACCCACTCAAGAAATTCTTACACCCTAAGACTCAAGGCATATGCAGCTGAATTTTCCATATTTGCACAATTGTAGGACAATCTACAAGATCAGCCACAATTTAATAATATCGGATATATTTCTTTCAATCTCACATAAATTGTATGTGAACACAAATTGGAATGTTTGATGCATTTTCCTGTATGGTCAAATTTATGAGCAAAATGAGTCCAAACAGAAAACCTTTATGTTTCATGGTATATTAGAAAGTTATCTTAAAATTTTCTCAATCCTAAGAAAAGCAGCAAAATATTGATGAAACCAGAGTTTTATGAGTGCTCCATGACTCTTTGAAGAGGGAAAGCCCTAAACAGTATAATTAAAACTTGAGTTGCATTTTGCTAACATATGTATGTGCATGTGTGCGCATGCACGCATACATTTATCTACACATATACATGCGTGGCTACATTTCAATGGTTCTATATAGATCTGGTCAAGTCTAAATTGGATAATGGAAGTCTACATCGATTCCAAGCCATTAGATATGACCTACTATCTCTAAAATGCTTACACATATTAAAAGAAAATCTAGAAGCCCTTAACCCATGAATTATGCAGTCAAAAATGAGACAAATTAAATAATATGAAACAATTCATGTTTTTTTCCTGAACAGTAAGTAAATTTTTGCCTTCATCTTATCCCAAGTCTACATTTTCTCATTTCCCATGCTGAACTTAAAACTGTTGTAAAGCAACACTGAAAAATGAGTTTTCACCATAACAAAACTTACATTCTCAGATTTTGTAACTCCAACCCCCAAACCATTCACCACCTTTCCACGTTAACCATAGACTTTTCTCCAATAATGATGCTCAAAAAATCATTTTATTTAGTTCAAAAATACTCATTATTCATAAAATGACACGACTCTCTTAGAGGTTCCAATATGTCAGGCATAAAGAAACTCATGAGCCCAAAGTCTCATAGGAAAATTGTGGTGGATTTATTCAAGAATTTGATTCAACATGCATTAGAAGACCAAAAAGCAATCATAACCATTATGCAATCCTATTTAACATTGAATCAGACAAACATAAAGAAAAGGAGGGCAAAAAAAGGTAACCCCAAGTACAATTTCCCCCTCAACGTATCCCAAGTCTACATTGTTTTTGTTTCCCAACCAAATCCTATAGTCAAGTGACATTCAAAAAGAAATGATTTCATTGTGAGAACCTAAATTCCCGGATTTTGTAACTCCAAGCCCGTAACCTTTCACCACTTCGTTTTGTCATTAACATGTTCCTTTTAACAACAGATCATGATGTTCTAGGGAATCCATTTTAGTCCACAAACTACTCATTACTCACAAGTAATTTAAATTTTAAAATATAACATTCCATATCTGCTAGCAAAATAAAAAGTTTTAATAAATAAATAACTATTTTATGTCCATGTCCAACAACCAAAATCAATATTTATTTAAAAACTTTGAAGTGACAAACAAGTAGGCAACAAAAAGATTCAAGCTCATAGTATAAAATTTATGTCAATATTTAGAAAAATATCTTCTTGAGTTGTAATATTCCCATCACTTCCATCTTCCTTTGCATTGAAATCATTTCCATCACTTTCACCATCATCACCCTCTAAATCTTCCAAGTTCAATATATCTACAAAATTAAAAAAATAAACCACATCTCCTTGAAATTGTAATCACATTTTATTCATAAACTATACAATAAAATAATTTTCTCACCATCATTATTATTTTTTTGAATAGAATATGATGTCAATTCATGATGAAAAGTCTCCAATTCCTCACTAGTTAACTTTGATAGCTCATCAACTAACACCCATGCATCATTATCACCAAGTAATTCAAAGTCAATAGGATCATAGTTCCGACCCTTGAAATAAAACTTGTGTTTAATATTTGTTAGTTTAAAAATTATAAAATAATAAGTAAATAAAAATAATTGTATATCATTTATAATAAAATTATCTTTATTTTAGTCTTAAATTGTTGTGCACAAATACTAGATCATTAAGCCTTCGATGCTCCAACCTATTTCTCTTTTTAGAATGAATATGTTTAAAGATACTCCAATTTCGCTCACACCCAGATGCACTACATGTTTGGCTTAAGACACGAATAGCTAATTTTTGCAAATTAGGTGCATAACTTTCATAGGTGACCCACCATTCATCTGAATACAAAATATTGTATTTGTTAAAATATAATGAAATTGAATAAACTTTATATAAATGAAAGCATAAAGACAAATCCAATGAAAAAGCTTACTTAGAGCGAAGCAATTTCGATCATTTATGGTCAATGAGCATCCAAAGTCATCCTTTGCATTCTAAATAACCTCATCTCATCTGTTAATTTTCTTTGCAAAGTTGGATTACTAAATAAATACCTTTCTAAAACATCTAAAAGTCCAGAAATACTGTGAGGATGTTTCTCCATAAGCTCTAAATCATATTGAAAACATGGATTCAACCAAAATCTAGCTGCATGAAGATTTTGGTGTAATTGCAAATCCCACTGGGAATCAATTATCCTTAAATAAGATTCCACTGTAGCCTTTCTCCTTCTAAACCTCTTGATCATTTCATTTCTAGCTTGTTGCATAGCATAATATAAGTAACCTATTGAAGGCCTATCATCACTATCAACATTCCTCAAAACTCGAATTAAAGGCTCTGTTAGTTTAACAATGGTTGCACATTCATTCAAAAAAATAGAATTAAGTACATCATCAATGAACATTTTTTCTTTACTATCCTTAGCATAAGCTGAACTTGTCCACTCTCTAGAAGTCACCATTACTCTGAATGCATCTTTGTGGCCTAATATGCTTTATAAAGTAATAAAATTTATAGCAAAACTTGTGGGTGCTGGACGAATTATCTCCTTTCTACCAGTAAATTTTTTCATCAAATATAAAGGATAACAATGGTTATAAATATATTTTATAATACCTACAACATGCACTAAAAGAAATTGGGCAAACGACGACGGTTTTCTCCCGACGCTTTTGGGGAGTGTTGGGAGAATCTGAAACCCACCGAAGCTTTTAAAAAGCATCGGTATTCGCTGACGCTTTAAAGTGTCGGCAAGTTTCTAATATTTATTGATGCTTTTAAGCATCGCCAGACTTTCTAAAAGCATCGTTAAAATTCTGGAATTACCAACGCTTCTAAGTATTTCTGGATTTTTGAAATTTCCATTTCTCCCAACCCAAGCCCTAGACCACGCCATTTGCTCGATCCGCCGACCTAGCTCTTCCTCCTCCTCCTCCTCCTCCTCCGCTCAATCCACTGACCTAGCTTCTCCTCTTCCTCCTCATCCTCCTTCGATCTATGCCCTAGATCCCATGATCGATCCGCCGGCACAACCTCCTCCTCCACCGATCCCGCCCTCCTCTTACTCGATCGACCGATAGCTCCTCCAATGATCCCTCCCTCCTTCTTCGCCTCTTTTGTCAACTCCTCATGCACCAGCCACCTCGATCCCTCTCTGTTCATCAAATCCATAGGTTTGCTCTATTTATTTATTTATTTATTTATTCTATTATTACTTGTTTTGTTTGCTCTGTTCATCATAATTTTATTTAAAATTATAACATTCTATACCAAATTATAACATCATGTATATAGTATAGGATGTCATAATTTTAATATGACTTTATGTTCTAAGGAAGTCATAAAGACTTGACAAATTGTACTATCCAATGTTGAACTGCTAGTTGACAATGTTGAACTGCTAGTTTTTATTGATTAGGTTGTGTAAATGTATGTTGATTTTGTTGAATTGTTAGTGTCTTGAGTTTTTATTCTTTAGGTGTCATGTAAATGTATGTTAACCCGAATTTATTATTGTGACATGAGTTTTTGTTCATTAGTTGTGTAAATGTATGTTAACCCGGAACTGACTCTATAATCCCTAACGTAATTGATTTTACTGACCTAACTACACTACCAAATACACAGAGAGAGATATGTAAGTCAGATCATTTAGGTATCTGGCCTTTTTCCTCACATACCTCTACAATATATGATGGAATGAAATGAAAAGGAATGAAAAAAAAAAAGATCAATCTATGTGGGAAAAGGTCTTACTTCTAATTTTTTTCCATCTTTCTATAGTTTTTGTTGATTTTTCCAATGTTTTTCCCTAATTTTTCAACTATTTTTTATACTCTTTGGAGTCTCAATCACGAGGGTTGGAGCAGTGACCGTACAGGGAAGCTTAGATGGTGGCTAGGGTTTTGTGTTGGTATTTATATAATTAGTTTAAATGGTATATTATCGATTAATTTATAGTTGAAATCAAACTATACCTTATTGGTTAAGGTAGTGATTAGCCAATCCAAGAATTTGGCATTCAAATCATTTCCCTCTTCATACCTTTGCATTATTCATTCTTGGATTTTTTTTATCAAGAACATTCATGCAAAAATGATCAAAACTTCTTTTTTTTAAACAAAAAAGAAAAAGAAAAAACATCATGGTTGTGCACTTGTGCTCTGAGTAGCTATAACTTGATAACTTGCCACTTCTATTTCCAAGAGCCATCTTTGTAGTTGCAATAAATAATTAAATTTCAACCTTTTCATGTAGTTTCATGTGTGTTGTAGAATAATAAGTCATCCTACAATGCTCAACATTTATTATCTTGCTTTAAAATGGTAATCATACCATCATATCAAATTGTATTAGGGACCAAGGCAATAGCCAGTAAATGGCTACTCTCAAAGCCCAAGGGCTCATTGATTTTGAAAGCATTTTTTGGGCCTGGAGGCCCAGAGTAACTATAAATCTCTTAATTAACACAAGGACACACTCAAGTTTCTGGCATGGGCAGTGCATGAGGAGGGTGCATATATATGGAGGGCTGTATGTTTCTCAACTTTGAAAATGGATTTTAACCCAATCATGACATGGTTTTCTTTTGTTTCTATTCCTTAGAGTAAGAACCTAACTAAGTAGTACATATTTATGAAATACTATTATTGTGAACATGCCATGCACGTGACTTGAAAAGAGGCAAAAATACTTGAAAAAAAAAAGGAGTGCAGTAGGTCTCCAATATCAAAAATAAAATAAAATAAAATAATAAAAATTAAATTAGAGCAGAGTTACACCAAAAATTAAGTCCCATTACAATAATAAGATAAAAAATAGTTATAGGGATGAAGAGAACGATAGATGTGCATGCTTAATGAGCCAATTGCTAGCAACACATTGATTAAAGATTGAGTGTCTTGAGTGAGCAAGTCTGGTGAAAGTATTGATGAGCGAGAAAGGGGTTAAAATGTCTAGGGTTTCCTCGTCCTCAACCATTCCGAGGGAGGAGGAGATGGTTCTACAGAGGATCAAGGAAACCAAGGGAAAGTTAAGGATCATGCTGTGTGTCTGGGAAAGGGAAAAGAAAAACTACCGAAATCTCTGGTTGAAACATAGTCTTGAATGTGACAAATAAATTCAGTAAACTAATATTTTATTTTGGGTTCTAAGTTAACCCTATCTATGATTCATGATCTTGTTGTTGTTGGTAGTTTTTATGTCATGTAGAACTACCTGTTTTGTTGCTATTTTCTTATCAGGTGTTTGATTGCTTGGAGAGTAAAGAAGCTCTGTAACCAATTTTAAAATTGGTTTAAGGTTTGTATATGGAGGCTATGATGATTATGCGATGTATGTTTGGCTGATTCAACTATTTCTAATGGCAACAATCTTGGATAGCCTTCTTTTGTAGGCAATCGATTGTAGTCGTTTTGATTTAGTTGCAGATTAAATAGTATATAACTGAGACTCCTCTGTATTTTTTATTATTTATTGTTCTTTTTCTTAGCAGATGATTTATGTTTCTTTATAATTTCTTAGTATATACCTGCATCTTACTGAACATGTTATGCTTTAAGGTTAGTTTCATTATTACAAATCTTTTATTTTAATACAATATATAGCTTGGTTATGATCAATTATGATTTTTTAAATATTTTTTAAAAAACTTGCATTGCATAGAAACATAGACCCGTCAATTGATCAAAGTACATATTCTACAGCATCCATACAATTATTTTATTTTTGTACGGATGTGAGAAATACGTATAGTGGTCAATTGATTGTCCAGTTTGGACAGTTTGAGAATTGCAAATGATTTGATAGGTGCTTACAGTAATCAAACGGTATGGATAGAGTTCTAGATATATTTGGGATAGCATTTCTTTTTAGTTCTCCTCATACATATTTATTTGTATAGGAAGAACTAAGAAGAAATACTGCCAAAATTTTTCTGGAACTTCTATTACATATCCTTTGGTTATTGTAAATGACCTATAAAATTAATGCAATTCTTAAATGGGATAGGACCTCTTTACCTATTAGTTGGTGATAAGGTGCATTTAATAATACTGTAATTGATCTATTGAATAAACTTATTTTAAATTTATTCTGTTCTTATAAATATTTGTTTATTTTAGTTAGTTTTATCTTATAATGGATAAGAGTTGGATAACTAAATCGAGGAAAAGCAAATAATATCTGAATGTAGTACAGAATTTCATTAAATTTGGTATTGAGAGAAGTAGTATCAATGAAAAGATTTTATGTCCATGCTGAAAATGTGTAAATTATAGTTCTCTATATCCAAATACTGTTGAAGAATATTTGGTATGGAATGATTTTTTAAGAGGTTATACAGAGTAGTTTTTTCATAGAGAGTCAAGGTTACCATCTACATGTAACCAAACCTCTAACATGGAACATATACCTGATTTTGGATCCAATAATCAACAAAAAAATCTTGCAAAAGATGATGATATCAGGGGTTTGCTCAGAGATACTTTTGAATATGATGCTCAACATCCTGCAGATTACAGTAGAGGACAAGTAGTAGCTGGGCTACCTGAGGATCCTATATTTACTGAATCTATACATAATGGAGAGCCGATACCCATAACTAATGTTGGAACATATCGTTATCAGAAGCTGATAAGAGATGCAGATCAAAATTATATCTTGGTTGCAAGAACATTTCAAAAAAAAATTTCTTATACATTTATTTCATATAAAATACTTGAATGGATGGTTTGGCAAGAGTTTTACTATGTTGCTCAAGTTGTTAAAGGATACATTTCCTGAAGGTACTAGTTTACCAATATCTTATTATGAAGCCAAAAAACTAGTAAAGGAATTAGATCTTAGATACGAAAAGATTCATAGCTGTCCAAATGATTGTATATTATATCGGGGAGAACATGCCGATCAAGAGTCGTGCCATGTATGTGGATGTTCACGATGGACGAAGCAAAAAGAAAATGAGAGTAAGGGATTAGATGAACAGGATACAATATAAATTAAACAAAAGCTGGTAAAGGTATTATGCTATTTTTCTCTTGTATCTAGATTAAAAAGAATCTATGCATCATCAAAGATAGCTTCGTCAATGAGATGGCATGATGAAAGCCATACAAAAGATGGAATGCTGAGACACCCAGCAGATAGTTTAGCATGGAAAGTAATTGATGACAGACATCCTGATTTTGTATCTGATGCTCGTAATGTCAGGTTGGGTTTAGCCAATGATCGGTTCAATTCATTTCGGACCTTAAGTTCTGTCTATAGCACATGGCCAGTTATTCTGATTCCTTATAATTTATCACCATGGATATGCATGAAACAATCTTCACTTATTTTATCAATGATCATTCCAGGTGATAAGGGTCCAGGCAATGATATTGATGTTTTCTTACAATCGTTAATAGATGAATTGAAACAATTGTGGAAGGGTATCAGTGCAATTGATGCTTCGAATGGCCAAACATTCAATCTGTGGGTAGCTTTATTATGGACTGTTAATGATTTTCCTATATATGCTAATTTATCTAGCTGTAGCACTAAGGGATGGGTTGCATGTCCTTCTTGTGGTGAATCAACATATTCAATTTGGTTAAAACATGGAGAAAAGTTTTGTTATATGGGACATCGTCGATGATTGGAGGCAAATCATTCATTTCGATTTTAGAAGGATTTATTTGATGGTACTATAGAGTTGGGATATGCTCCAATTCTACCTTCTGGTTCTGATATTCGTAGACAAATGCTTAGTATCATACACAGTTACGGGAAGATGACAAAGTCCTCTAAAAAGTAAGGAAGAGATGATCTTGAGACTTCAGCATAGGTAGAAGTATCGGAGGAAGTCAATACTTGCACTTTAGATACAGTAGTGTTCGAGGATCCGGATAATTTTTTTAAAGTTGAAAATAATGATGATATAATGATAGCATCTACCCATCAGCATACTAAACAATTATGGAAGAAAAGAAGCATATTCTTTGACTTACCTTATTGGGAGCACAATATACTCTGGCATAATCTTGATGTTATGTATATAGAAAAGAATGTTTGTGATAATTTGATTGAAACAATATTAAATCTTGATGAAAAGACTAATGATAATATGAAGGCGCATCTTGATTTAAAAGAAATGGGCATCTGACATGAACTTCATCCACAAGTGCTTGCAAATGATAGAACTTATATCCCTCATTCATGTTATACAATGTCTAGTTGAGAAAAAGATCTCATCCTGACAGTTTTAAAGAATATCTAGGTTCCTGATGGATATGCATCAAATATTTTACGATGTGTGAATCTGAAAGAGCAAAAAATTCCAAATATTAAAAGTCATAATGGACATATACTAATACAAGATATTATTCCATTGGCTTTAAGGTCGTCAATGCCGAAATAAGTTATTATGGTTGTTTTTCAGTTATCATCATTCTTCAAGGCATTATGTTATAAGGTTCTTGATCCTCAGGAGCTTGATCAGTTGCAGTCTCAAGTCATACTTACGTTATGTCAGATGGAAAAGATTTTTCCTCTTGGATTTTTTATGATTATGTTTCATCTACTCATTCACCTAGCTTCGAAAGCAAAACTTGGTGGACTGGTACAGTACAGATGGATATACCCTATCGAGAGGTAATGCTGTAAAACTAAAATTTCATAATTTAGATATCTTTTTCATTATTTAATATGATATTAATATTAAAATTTTAATAAATATCATACTTTTTGAAGGTATCTTGTACGTTTGAAGGATTATGTACGAAATAAAGCCCATCCTGAGGGCTCATAGCAGAGGGATATATTGTTGAAGAGTGTTTAACATTTTATTCAAAATATCTCGAAGGTGTAGATACTGTATTCAATCGACCTCAACATCATGGTGATACTATGGAGAATACAGATCTATACAAATTTGCATCTTCTGGAAGATTTATAGGAAAAGCTGAAAGTATTATTCTTGATCATAAATCCTTGTTACAAGCACACCTTTGTATTGCTACATAGCGATATAATATCTGACTATCGCAGGTTAGTCTATCAACACATGGATAATACTAATATTAGACATGTTGTTATCAAACTTATATTTGATTATCATGCAGTGAATTTTTAGCTGTACAATGACAAGCCAATCATCCACTCATCCTAATCCAAGGATTGAACAAAGATGGTTGGTTGAGTTATTCTCTAATTGGCTTGCCAATCAGGTTAGTATATATATTTTATATAATAATTTTATATACATTTAACATCAAATAAGTGATCGATAATTGATATTATATTTTCTAGGTACCGGTACTGATGGAGAAAAATTGTTCAGCTGAACTAATAGCACTTGCCAAAGGTCCTAATTATATTATGAACAAATATTATGGTTTTATTATAAATGGCTTTAAATTTCATACCAAGGAGCGCGAGAAATTTAGAAAAACTCAGAATAGTGGTGTTATGGTAGAAGCAGATAGAAAATCTTATTATAGTATACTTAAAGATATTTTTGAGTTGGATTATTATAGAAATTTTAAAGTTGTATTATTTCGATGCGATTGGATGGATATAAATACACCAAGAGGTTTGGAAAAGGACTCAAACAGATTCATACTTGTCAGTTTTTCAAGATAGATACATACGGGTATGTTATTGAAGGATGATCCATTTATCTTTTTATCTTAAGCTCGATAAGTTTTTTATGTACAAGACTCGAAAGATAAAGAATGGGCTATTGTTATTAAGACAAAACCCAAAGGCTTGTATGACATGAGAAAAAGGGTGGAAGAAGATGATGATGATACTTACACTCAATGTATGCCTTATAATATTGTGCCAGATGATCATATAAATGATACAACCATTTTGGTTATATTGGATTCCGAAGAAGGTACAACTGGTTGATTATGATAAGTAGTTTATAAGATAGTTTATATTTTTGCATGAATGATTATGTTATCTTTTAAATTGCAATTCATTTCCATTATAATTTGATTATAATGTTTACTAACTTGGTTTTAAATAATGCATGTTAGGTATACCATGCCTCGAAGGAAGCACCTATCGGATGTACAGTTTTAGTTTTCTCAGACCGAGGCTGGTACTTCATCATAGCAGCTCGACGAGTGTCGATCAATTTCACATCGATCTGATGCTAGTCCATCCATTTCTGCACATCCGACGAAGGGCAGTACCTCTCCACCTCAGGACGATGCCATTCCCTTCGAGTCAGCACATCACAATCCTCCTACGAATCATCCTGATGATGAGCCTATCGTCAATGACATACAGATACAGGGTAATTTAATATTTTCATCCCATTTCAATTCATACATATGCAATAGTTTTGATATATAATTTTCTATATTTTTTTTGTAGATGGATCCGGGAGAGTTAGGCGGAGGCGAGGAGCCATACTAGTCCATGATTGTGGCAATTACCCGAGGGTGAGAGGATAGTCATAGAGTGTAACAAGCTAGGCCAGTCTATTAAGAAAGCTACTAGCTTGTTGACTAGTTTTCTGGGGACAGTAGCACACCAGGGTCAGCTATGTCTCCTAAATTATTCGAAGTGGAACGACATGCTTCCTGCCTATAAAGTAGAGATGCTTCGAGTTATGTAGGTAAAAAAATTGATATATTATTTTATATCTTAGGTTTTTAACAATTGAATTGCTTTTTTCATTTAATACTTATTTTATTATTTATTTAAATTATAGAGTAAGTTCGTTCTCCCTCCAAATTCTTCTAATTTTGTGCTTAAGTCTCTCAGTCGCAAGTGAAAAGAATATAGGACGAAGTTGAAGGGAGACTACAAGCTAGAGGATAGGACAGAGGAGCAGGTTGTAGCTACCTATCCTCTCAATGTTCACCCTCATCAGTGGAGGGAGCTGGTGCACTATTGGTTGTTCGAGAGGGCATAGGTTGTGTTGCATCATCAAACATATAAATTTATTAATTTTCACTCATCCTAATTTTATTTATACAATATATAACATAATTTTAATTTATTTTTATATATATATTCTGCTATTGGTAGAGCTGCACGAGCAGCTCAGTCTGTTCCTCATACAGCGGGGTCCAAGAGTTATGCACGGCTCAGGCATAAGTTTGTATG
Organism: Areca catechu; assembly: GCA_021397845.1. Lineage (NCBI taxonomy): Eukaryota > Viridiplantae > Streptophyta > Magnoliopsida > Arecales > Arecaceae > Areca > Areca catechu. The sequence continues at coordinate 125,908,942 of CM038042.1, forward strand.
TTTCTCATCCTCTAATACTTTTAGTACATTTTTAGTTTTAACATCATGTATCATCATGTATCATGCATGTGCCATGTATCATGGTACGAGATATAAGATGTATCATTTATAATTTTTTTATAACATTTATTCTTTCTATAGGCTGATCAGCAGGGAAGGGTTCCTAGTGAGGTGGAGTTCTATTGGATGACTCACGTTCACCAGGATGGCTGTTTTATTCGGGAGGAGTCCAGAGATATATATATATTTTTTTATTTATATTATATCATGATTTATAATTTTATTTTTATTAAGTATTAATATATGAGTTTTTTATAAAACATAGGATAGGGCCACCTCTATGATCGTCGAGCAGGGTGGCGAGGCTACCTCATCTACTCAGAGCAGTCGCATCGAGGTCGAGGTATTCTCGAAGTTGATGGGACCAGAGTGTCTTGGACGAGTGAGGGGTTATGGGATTAGAGTTACCCCTACTCAGTTATCTGAGGTGAGTAGATATACTCGGGATGCTAGAAATAGTCATGATCAATCACATGTTCGTCGACTCGAGAATGAGATAGCAGAGCTCCGACAAACACGTGATGCAGACATAGCAGAGATGCAAACCATTAAGTCTCAGCTTGAGCATGTTACATCTGTGCTGCATATGTTCATGTCATCTCAGGTAAGTAATTATTTATAACTACATATATATATATATATATATATTTTGTATGTATCCAATAATTTAGAATATATATAATGTATGTTTCATAACTATATGTATATCTTGTAGGTTCCTGATGCATCTGCTAGTCGTAGACTTGATGACGACCATCCTCCCGCAGATTAGTGATGCCAGCTAATTTTCTTTATTATTTTTGTATGTCTTTTTATGTATTTGAACTTGGATTGATACTTTTATATATATAAAAAAACTCTTTATATTTGTGTTTGTGTTTGTGTATGTCTTTGGGTATGATACAGGTTTGAATGTTTAGTTATTTTATTTTGATAATGTATACAGGTTGATATATGTATTTAATGTATACAGGTTTGCAGTATTTTTTTTAAAAAAAATAACTAAATTTGCCGATGCATTAAAGTGTTTCTATATTACCCATTAGCGACACTTTAAAGCATCGCTATCCTAGCAAATATTGATGCTTTAAAGCATCGCTAAGTTTAAAATCTAGCAATGCTTTAAAGCATCGGTATTTGTCGATGCTTTTAAAAAGTGTCGCTAAGTTTAAAACCTAGCGATGCTTTAAAGCGTCGACAACTTTAAATTTAGTGATGCTTTAAAGCATCGGCATATGCCGAAGCTTTTAAAAAGCATCAGCAGCTTGCATCCCCATGCTTACATAGTCGACGCTTTTGCAACGCTTTAAGAAGCATTGTTAGGCTTCTTGCCGATGCTTAAAAGCATCGGGAAAGGTCTAAAAAAGCATCGCTAATAACTTGTTTCACTATAGTGATGGGCTACTATATCCTTGATTGAAGCTAATTTTTCAATATCTTGCATGATGAGTTAAGGCAATGAGCAACACAAGGTAACCAAAATAATGTAGAAAAGTCTTGCTCTAACTTTTTACCAGTAGCAACATAGTTTGCAGTATTATTAGTCACTATATGAACCACATTTTCATGACCAACAGATATGATAATTTCTTTGAATAACTGATACAATATATTAGCTATCTTCAAGGTATCTAAAGCATCCACACTCTTCAAAAATACGGTCCCTCTAGGATAATAAACTAAAAAATTAATAAAAGTTCTCCTACACTGATATGTCCATCCATCAGTCATAATTATGCATTCAGTTCTCTTCTATGTGGCACGAAAACTTTCAACATTCTTTTTTACCTCATCAACATTCTTGGTTAACAAATACCATGATAGAGTGAAAATTTGGAGTTTCGTAACCAACAAAAATAGTTTTTTTCAACCAGTTTTTCTCGATGCTAGGGGGTGCGTCGAGAAGCTCAATCACCGTGCCGATGCTTTTGAGAAGCGTCGGCAAAAACAAAGGTTAACGATGCTTTTAAGCATCTGCAGGTCCACCATTTTCTTTCCCCCGATTGATCCCTGAACTCATTCTTTCCGTTGTGTGCCGCTCCTCCATTTCCCCTCCTCTAGGATCCCTCCTTCCTCCTTCATCTCCTCTGGCATCATTGATCACCCATCCTCCCAAGCTCTCTTCCAAAACCCATTCCATCATCTTTCCCCAACCCCCCGACCCTCCTCGTGCCTTATAGATCCCCTCCGAGGTGGTCCATGGAGACGATACCCAAGTGGAGCACTCCTGTCTCTCGTTAAGCAAGTGGATCTCCTTCCTCAGTGCCAACATCGAGGAGTTCATCACCTTCGATCCCATCTGCAGCCCCATGTATCCCTCTCCGCTGACTTTTTTTTTAAAATTTTTGTGTGATCATTTGGTAATATCGGATATTGTTAATTTTTTTTGGTCTTAAGATATGATTTGGGATTTATTTGAGTTTTTTTTGTAAATTTTCTGGAATTGTTCTTGTTATATCCATGTATAGAATCTTTATCAAAAAAAAAGCATTAGAAAACCATCACCTATGGGATCCCCTATAGATCAAGACTTCGATAAGGTCAAACAGTTCGATACAAGGTCATGGTTAGTGGAGATCCCCTAATCTGACCATATTTTTTAATAATATTATATTTTTAAGTAAAAACAATTCCAAATAACAAGTTTCTGACTTATATATAAATCTAAAGTAGTATTACATCAAAAAAAAAAACTGTGTCTGGGTTGGATCATGTATGGGTTAGGATCAGTTCTCAATCCCACTTATGTAGGGTTCATGAAGTTATATACTTGAATATAATATATAATTAGGTTAAGCCAAGTCCAAGTTGGATGAACTTCTAGTAGAGACCCAATTATAGAAAGTTTCATGGATCTATCTTTGAACCCATCCCACATCAAGTTTAGGTTGGGAATAGGTCTAAGAAATTTAATTAAATAACATTCCCTGATATAATAGAATTCAAAAGTTTCAACCGAAAATAATAAGAGAGTGTTGGTCAGCTAAGGCCCAACCATGATCTAAAGTTTTCAGCAGATCCAAGTCTTCTTCTCAAGTTTTTAGCAGAAAAGAAAACAACTTTGTATTGCTGAAAGCTTAATATAATCAAGAAGGTTGATGGTGTATGTAGTATTATATTACACATGGCAAAAACATTACTCCCTAAGTTCATGAGAATATAACATTTAAGATGTGTTGGCTAGTACTAACATGAATCAAAGATATGCAATTTGTGGTTCTTTTTTATGGGTACATGGAAATTATTTAAGGTTTAGTAATCTTGTTGGAAAAATATATATGGAAACTAGTTTGGGACCGGATTATGTGCCCATTGAAAAATAGTAGTTTTTTAATTCTTACCATTCTTAACCATTGTGAACTTGGTATAATGTAAAACTATAGGCTGGGAAATGGCTTTTACCTAAAATGAGTAGGTGACATGCTTGTGAAGAAGACCCTGGTCTTCCCAACATGATAAAATGTTAGCATATGGGTTAATGACTGGGTTGGGTGGGTCAGTTGTGCCTTAATATTCTTTGCAACTCATATTGGCCAAGCAACAATGATTGTAGGCCATTCCAATATTTTGAAATTTGGTTGGCAAACCCACACTCATCACCTCCCCTCATTTTGACCAAATTCAACATTAAAATTCCTTTATCCTAAATCTAGTTAGGGAAGGTATGACCATTGGTGAAACATGATCAAAATTGGGCAAAATTTTTTCAATGCACTCATCTACATACTACCTTCACCCACTAAAATTTCTTCTGAGTTTTAAAAGGATTCATTAGATTGAAATTGTGTTTTCTTCGTCAAGGTCCTAGCCATCCATGATCAATAATTCTTGACAACCAAAAATAGACAATCCCTACATGAAACTGGGCATAACTTAAAGAATAGATTAATAATAAATAGGTTTTGACCAAGTAATGAGTTTGTAGCTTTGAATATTTAATTTAGATACTCTATACCCATACCTCCTTGCTTCATAAATGAAAGGAAATTTTGGACACATTTATTATTGTATAATTTTGTATATATATTTATTATTGTATTATTGTATAATTTATAATTGAGCCGAGTCAAGCTTGAACTTGAGCCAATCTTAAATAGCTTGTGAGCAAATGACTAAACTCGATTCATTTGCATCCCTAGTCCCAACTGACTTGTGCATGCCATAACATATGTGTTGCAGATATTAATGCACATAATCAAGGCTAAAGCCTTTATGGACCTTCCTAGCAACTACCTAGATCGAGTTTATAAAAAGGCTCCAAGCCTAGGATGTTAGCACATTACATCTAAAACTATTCAAATTTGTGCTAGTACTCTTGAAAAATATAAATAATCTGATTTATAATAAAAAGAATTACTAACTTTAAAAGCCCGATCACTATATGACCTTGATAAGATCTGGTTGACGGACTATATCAGTCTGTCCAACCAGAGTTGGAAGAGGTCTATACATTCATTTTGTTTTAGAGTTCTCTCCTTTGTTCTTCCCACCTCCTCCGAGACAAAACTTGGTTCAAAACCACCATATTTTTTACCAAATTTTGGAAAGTGCATTTCAAATCAGAGACCAACATGTGCTGTATCGATTTAGCCAACTAATCCAGACTGAGTCATGTGACAGACAAAAACATGGGATTTTTAATATATATATATACATGGTCTATAAGTTTCCTTTGCTTTGGTTGAAGGTAGGCTGGTATTAAATGAGGCTTGACTGAATCCAAGCTAGGCCAGTGAAGGCTACGCCATAGAATATTAAGGTAGAATTGTAATAATATAAAATAAGAGAAAATTTAAAGCTAGAGCTAAACATCTACCCTTTCTAAATACTATTTTGGATTTAACCTGAAAAATAGAAATGAGATTTTAAGGTTTTCTTGAGTTCATTTGACCATCTAATTTTCGTTGCATTTAAGATTTGTTCATTATTGTAAATCTTTTATTTCAATACCATGTACATCTTTGCTATGATCAATTATGGCTTTTTAAATATTTTTTACAAAACTTTCATTGTAAAGAAATATAGACTCATCAATTGATTAATATACATATTCTATAGCATCCGTACATTTATTTTATTTTTGTACAAGTGGGAGAATTATGTATAGTGGTCAATTAATTGTCTAGTTTGGATAGTTTAAGAATTGCAAATAATTTTATAGGTACTTATAGAAATCAAGCGGTATGGAAAGAGTTTCAGATATATTTCGGACAGCATTTTCTTATTTGGAAACATAATCTTATTTGACTTACCTTATTGAGAACATAATCTTATTTGGCATATTCTTGATGTCATGCATATAAAGAAGAATGTTTGTGATAATTTGCTTAGAACATTGTTGAATCTTGATAGAAAGACCAAAGATAATATGAAGGCACAACTAGATTTACAAGAATTAGGTATCCGATAGGAGCTTCATCCGAAAATTCTTGCTAATGAAAGAATTTATTTGCCTCCTACATTTTATACAATGTCTGCTCAACAAAAAGATAATTTTTTAACAGTATTGAAAAATATTAAAGTACCTGATGGATATGCATCAAACATTTCAAGGGGCATGCATCTTAAAGACCGGAAAATTTCTAATCTCAAAAGTCATGATGGTCATATATTGATGCAAGATATCTTTTTAATAGCTTCAAGATCATCAGTGCCTAAACAATTCTTGCAATTATAATTCAGTTATCATCATTCTTTAAGGCATTATGTTCAAAAGTTATTAATCCTAAAGAGCTTGATCTATTGGAGTCTGATGTATGATTACACTTTGATGGAGAAGATTTTTTTACATAGATTTTTTACTATTATGGTACATCTACTCATTCACTTAGCTTCGAAAGTCAAGCTTGGTAGATTGGTACACAATAAATGGATGTATCCTATTGAAAGGTATTATTATTAATTTTTAATCTTTATATAATTTTTAATAAAAGTAGCATCATAATCTTGTGTAAATAAATTTTTAAATGTTGTAGGTTCTCATGCAATTTAAAGATTTTGTATGAAATGGAGCCTATCCAGGGGGTTCGATTATAGAAGGATATATTGCTGAAGAGTGTTTGACATATTATTCAAGATATCTTCAAGGTATAGAAACTGTATTTAAAAGACCTCAATGGCATAGTGATTTCGTAGACAATACAAAATTGCATAAGTTTTCTACTACTGGTAAAGTAATGAGAAGAAGTGAAAGTATTGTATTGGATCAAAAATTAATTGCACAAGCACATCGTTATGGATTACTTCATAGTGAAATAACATCTGACTATCGAAGGTTAGTATATTTAATACATTTCAAGTTTAAATATCATATCTTATTTTTTATTCTATATTAATAAATATAAATTTTATGTAGTGAATTTTTAATGACTCAGTGATAAGCTAATCATAGCACACGATCTAATCCAAGGATTAACCAGTGATGGTTAGTCAAGTTTTTTTTTACATGGCTTTCAAAATAGGTTTGACATATATTTAAAGAATATATGGATAGAGTTATCATCGAAATAACTTGTTAACATTTTTTATTATTTTTTAGGTATCAACAATGATGGAGAGAAATTGTTCAGATGAGTTAATAGCCCTGGCTCGAGGATCTAATAAAGTTGTCATCAGATATAATGGTTTCATAATCAATGGTTTTAAATTTCATACTAAAGATTGTGACAAATCTGGGAAAACACAGAATAATGGTATTATGATGGAAGCTGATGGAAAAACTTATTATGGTGCACTTAAAGATATATATGAGTTAGATTATTATGGAATCTTTAAAGTCATATTATTTAGATATGATTGGGTAGATATAAACTCGTCAAGGGATTTGAAAAAAGATGCAAATGGATTTACACTTGTAAATTTTACAAGGTTGATACATACTGGTGTCTTATTGAAGGATGACCCATTTATTTTTTTTTCTCAAGTTTGTCAAGTATTTTTTATACAAGATGCAAAAAATAAAGATTGGGTTACTGTTATTAAAACAAAACCTAGGGACTTATATGATATGAAAAAATAGCTGAAAGATGATGAAGATGATGATACTTATATGCATTCCTTGCCATTCAATTTTGTACCGGTTGATGGTGTACATACTACAGTATCCTTGGTTAGGATGGAATTTGAAGAAAATACTAATGCTTGATTCTTATTGGTATTAAATTTTGTAATATATGCAATTTATAGTAATTATTATGTTAAATTAATATTTATCTTTACTAATTCTAACTCTGATGTAAATGATAGGTGACACTATGCCTCGCTCATGATGATTTATTGGTATGTAGTTACAGCACTCACGGACAGAGGCCGGCACTTCTTGTTCGATATAGCAGGCTGAGGCTAGTACTTCTTCGGCACGAGAGGTTCTTGCCGGTCTTTTGTCAGTACCGGATATTGCATCCAGTTCTTCGGTTCATCAATCTACTGCAGGTCCATCAACCTCAGGGCATCATGATCATCCCGTCGATGTAGCAGATGATAAGCAACACATTCAGGATAATTTATTCTTTTATCCTTAGTTAGATAAAATTTCATTACACTTTTTACTATAGCTTACTTTTATCCATTTTTATGCAGATGAATTTGGAAGGGTTACAAGTAGGCGTGGGCCCATAGTAGTATGGGATGTCTGGCAAATGTGCGAGGATGAGAAGATAGTGGTTGAGTGCAATCAACTGGGGTACCCAATTAAAAAAGCCACCAGCTTATTGAGTTCATTTTTAGGGACAGTTGCACGGAGGCATCAGCTTTGTCCATTGAGTTATGCAAGTGGAAAGATATGCTTTCAATATATAAAGTTGAGATTCTATGAGTTGTGTAGGTAAAAATTTGGTATTAAATTATTTATTATCTTGTATAGTTGATATATTATGCTATGTTTTATATTCTTTCAGTAACAATATTTTGTATCAACACGGTATTAGGTGGAGGGTTAGTAGATTTTATATTTCTTTATTTTTTTAGTATCTGCATGATTATTTCTAATATTTGCTTGACTTACTAATTATTTTCTTTTGCAATCCAAGTTTGTACTCTCTCCATCCACTAATGATTTTGTATTGAAGTCTCTTAATCGAAAATGAAAAGAATATAAAGCATAATTGAAGATGAAGTACAAGTTGTCATGTATGACAGAGGAGCAGGTCGTTGGTACTTGTCCTCCTGATATACCCTCTGATCAGTGGGTCGAGTTGGTTCATTATTGGTTCTCCGAGAGGGGACAGGTATCTTCAAATATTTTTGAAGCAAGTTTATTGAAATATTTAGTTTATATTGTACATTATACATATATATATACATATTACTTTCAGGATATAAGAAGTTATCTATTTGATTTTGCAAACATAGTTTGATATTGGTAGAGCTACATGAGCAGCTCTGCCTGTTTCCCATACATCGGGATCCAAGGGTTATGCACAAGTCAGACAAGAGTTCGTAAGTTTCTTAAACTATAAACTTATATTTTCAATATTAAAGTATTTATACATTTTAATGAAACTAATATTATATATCGTGGAAAATGTATTATTTTATATATGTATCATGGACGATGTATCACGGCGGATGATGTATCGCAATATATATATGTATCACGGATGATGTATCGCAATAGATATATGTATCATGGACGATGTATCGCAATTCATATATATGTCATAATATTTAAATAATTTTTAAATTTGTTTGAATTATTTGCTTAAAATTATAATTTTTTTTGTGGATGGATAAGCATGGGAGGGAACCCGGTCAAGTGGAGTTTTACCGGATGACTCATACTCATCGTGATGGCACTTTTGTCAGAGATGAGTCGAGAGATATGTGTAAATTTTTATAACAATTTATTTCATGCAATGAATTAAATTTGTTTTTGTTAGTCATTAAGATCTAACTAATTTTTCTAAATTAATACAAGAAAGAGCTACAATTCTTATTACCAAGTTTGTTGATAAGTATACAACATCTATACATAGTAGTTACATCGAGGTCGAGGTGTTTACAGAGTTGATGGGGCTGGAGCGCTATGGTCGAGTGAGGGACTATGGAGTTGGAGTCACCCCCACTCAATTATCTGTAGTCATTAAATATACATGTGATGTTGCAGAGGGTGCTTAGGATGTACATGTTTGTAGACTTGAGGAGATAGAGGAGATGCGATAGAGCCATGCCGCTGAGATAGAAGAGATGCGACAGAGCCATACCACCGAAAGAGCAGCGATGGAGAGCATGAGAGAGCACATTGAGTGGCTTACATCTATCATTTAGATGTTTGTTCCATATTAGGTAAATATATATAATATTAAATATATATTTATATATTAAATCAATAATTTATATAATATATCGTTATTCATAGTTTCATAAATTAAACATTTTAAATATTTTTTATAGGCTTTTGGAGCATCAGATCTTCACGAATAAGGTGACGACCTACCTCCTGTAGATCATTGATCTCAACTTTTTGTTATTTTATATCTTGATTTCATGTATTTTTTAATTTTGTTAAACAGACATATATGTAACAAACTTTGTTATATTAGATCGTAATAAATTTTATATTTCAAATTTATATTTGGATGTGAAGAATACATGCCGACACTTTTTATAGCATCAGGAAGATTTTTTTCGATGCTTTAAAGCATTGGGAAAAGCCTTTTTTACTGTTAGAAAAATATGTTTCCCTTGTAGTGTACATATCCCTTAATTTTTCCAACCTCGAATGTGGCGGGGACTCATGATTCCAAGTCTCTCGTGCAAGCACCACCAAGAAGACTAAAAACTAGATTAGTTGAAACTACAATTGAAAAATATCTATTTATAGGATTGGAATTGGACCGGGCCAAACCGACCCATAGCCTTACCCATGCCTAGTTCAAAAAAAACTCGGGCTTCGGGTCGGGCTTAGGCCCAATTTATTTTGAAAAAATATGGCCCGATCTTGAATCCGAGCCTAATTGGGCTGGTCTAAACTAGGCCTTAATTTAGGTTGGCCCAAATTAAAGCCCGATTGGGCCTATCAAATTGAAGATGAAATGATAAAATAAAATTCTTTTAACTATTGGTATATATTCCAGCCTGAATTAAAGTTCAATTGGATCTATCAAATTGAAGATGAAATGATAAAATGATGTTCTTTTAATTACTGGTACATATTTTAAAAAAATCTAAAAGATTAAAATTCTAAAACTATTGAACTGGCGGGCTGGGTTCTGGCCAGACCTTTTTAGGCTGGGTCCGGGCTGGGCCAAGGGGGAGCCCGAGCCTGGCCCAAAAATTAAATGTGTCTATTTTTAGGCCCAAGCCTAGCTCGATCTACTTCGAGCCTGACCTGAAATCCGGCCCAATTTCGGGCCAGCCCGAAGCCCATCTGACTAACCCGAGCCTAGTTCCAACCTTGACATAACTCAAGATCCAACAAATATTATGTAGGATCCTAAAATGTAATATCCTTTGTTAAAATCAAGGTTCTCATGCCTTAAAACTTGATTTCATAAGCTTCCATATATCTTTTCTTTTTTTCTGAAAAACATTCCCATATTTATTTTTCTGAAAAAAGTTAGTAGACATGCATGCATGTGCATGCCATAAAAAAAACAACTTATAACTACAAAAAGAGAAATCGAGCTATGCTGGTATTTTTGCACTGATACTTTGCTTAATTATACACCAGATCAGTTGTATGAGTTTTGGATTTTTTTCCTTTTTTTAAGAGTTATTTAGAAAAAATAATGTACATAGGACATGAATCAAGCAAGCCTGCTTCTTAATAGGGTTGAAGTCGTATCTTTCATGTGAAAGAATAATTGATTTTTTTTTTTGCAGCATGAATAATTGGATCATGGTTTGTATGGATTTCAAATCACTCCAATTCTATTTTCTATCTGCTTGCATAGGTCTCATAACAAATATTGTATAATTCAAATGATTGAGCCATGAAAAAAGGAAAAAGAATTATCCTTTCTAGCGAAAGATAATATCTAAATTTTCTCTTGATAAAGCCCTGCTCGTAGGAGAGCTTTGCTATTTTTACTTTCTACAGTACTAAGATATATATATATATATTAAAAAAACCACAATGCTCGTACCATGCACCAAGATTGGCTGAAGATAAAAAAATCACTAGTAATACTTGAAAAACTTATCCTTTGTCGGAATATCGGAGACTTTGTTTAGGAGCTACACATAGATGTAGAGATACATAGATATAATTAATTACACATGTACATACACAAAGATACGAGAGAGAGAGAGAGAGAGAGAGAGAGAGAGAGAGAGAGAGAGAGAGGAGCTTCCTTCAAGCCAAACAAGAGAAGAAGGCAGGGAAGGACGTCTCCTGGGTCATGCCCAACCCTTGAGGTGCACCCTCATCTTCCCTCGAGCCGATGCACCCAAAGGTATTCATGAACCAGCAGCCGTATACACCCTGCTAACCCTACCCTGCTAACCCTCATGTTTTGGATTGAAGGAAGCTCTTTCAACAGCCCACCGCACCCGATCCCCCATTACCATCAACAAATCATCGAATATATCGTGCTATAAAAAACCTAAACCCCAATGGCTATTTATTATATATATATGATCAATATGCCACTCAAGATGTGGTGGGCTTGGCTTTAAATAGATCTCATGCATGATGGGAGGATGAAAAAAGGGTACGCTAGGATTCAAAAAGGACCGTATGATGGCCTATATTACCAATGGCATGGATTTTTTCATTTTCCGAGCCTAACTTCACATGGGGCTGAATTTTTTTAAAAAATAATGTTAAATTAATATTTAATTATTAAAGTAGGGTATTCCATAGAATATTTACTGAAGTAGTTTTTTTCCTTACACGTGGCAGCATAGTGGAGCGATGTGGCAAAATCACATGAAGAAGCTAAAATTTCTTAGAGAAATCATAGCTTCTTCCTGCGATTTCTCAACAGAAAACTATACCTCCACCCTCTTTCCATAAATATTTCTCCGGTCCTCTTCTCCCTTTTCTCCATTATGTTCCCCCAATCCCACTCCAACCCCAGAAATATTTAATTATTATTTATTTTGTTATGGAGATTATAAATAATTAATTAATTATAAATGAGTATATCATGGTATAAAAGTAATATATTAATTTATAAACAATTAATTAGTTATGGTATAAAAGTAATTCATTTGTTTAATATAAATAAATTATGGTATTAATACTAAAAAATTAAAATATGTAAATACTTATAGCATGCAAATAAATAAATAATTATAAATGAGTATGTCATGGTATATAAGTAATATTTTAATTTATAAATAAAGTTGGTAATATATACAGTGTATTAATTAATTTGTAAAAATATTTATTAAAGGAAAATAATAATAGTATAATAAAGTTTATTGTATAAATAGAATATGGTACAAATATGATATAATTTATTTGATATAAATAAATTATGGTATGATTGCTAAATTTTTATAATGTATGAATATTTATAGCTTGTAAATAATTAGTTAATTAAATATGAGTAAATGGTGGTATAAAAATAATTCATTAAATTACAAATAAAGTTAGTGACGTATACACTGCATTAAAGTAATTTTTAAATACATCTATTAATTACAAACACTAATAGTATAATAAAATATATTGTACAAATAGAAGACCTTGATAAAAGTATGATAATATTTATTTAAGTAAAGTAAAGTTTAGTGTGAATACTAAATATTTAAAATTTATAAATATTTAAAGCAAGCAGATAATTAAATAATTAAAAATGAGAATGTCATGGTATATAAGAAATTTATTAATTTATGAATTAAGTTGTTAACATATACGCTGCATTATTTAATTTATAAATATATTTATTAAAACAAAACAATAATAGTATAATAAAATTTAGTTTATAAATAGAATATAGTACAAATATGATATAATTTGTTTGATATAAATAAATTATGATATGATTGCTTGATATTTATAATGTATGAATATTTATAGCATGTAAATAATTAGTTAACTAAATATGAGTATGTGGTGGTATACAACTAATTCATTAAATTATAAATAAAGTTAGTAATGTATATGCTGCATTATAGTAATTTTTAAATGCATCTATTAATTACAAATATTAACAGTATAGTAAAATATATTGTACAAATTAAAGATCTTGGTAAAAGTAAAATATTATTTGTTTAATTTAAATAATGTTTAGTATGAATACTAAATATTTAAAATTAATAAATATGTAAAACATGAAAATAATTAAATAATTATAAATGTGTATGTCATGGTATATAAGTAATTTATTAATTTACAAATAAAATTGTTAACATATATCCTACATTAATTAATTTATAAATACATTTATTAAAGAAAATTAATAATAGTATAATTAAATATATCTGAGCAAAAATATTAGAAATATGTAGCCTTCATGTTTATAATTTTGTTTTTTTATTTATGTAGATGTATAGCATTCATATTTATAGTATGTAATTTGTAGAAATTATTATTATTGACATAATTATATTTTGAAATTACTTATTGGGTTAATCACTTGATATTTTTATATATATATTTAAAATTTGCATTGCATTGAACCGTAGATCCATCAGTTGATTAACATGCATATTCTATAGTATCCATACAGTTTTATATTTTTATACAAATTTAAGAATTATGCACATTAATCAATTGATTATCCAATTTAGATAGTTTGAAAATTGTAATTAATTTTATAAGTCAATTTACAGTAAACAAACGATATGTAATGAAGACCGAACAAAATTTTGAGCAATACTTTTTTTAGTTCTCCGCACATAATTATTTGTATGTGGAGAATTAAGGAAAAATATTGTCAAAATTTCGTTCAATCCTTATTACACATCGTTTGCTTACTATAATTGACTTGTAAAATTAATACAATTTCTGAATGGGATAGAACTTATCTTTACCTACTAGTTGTGATAGGATACATTTGTCATGTAAGTCAATTTAAACTCCATACATATATATTAATTTCAAAATATCTTGTAACCTAAATTTTCTTATTTAATAGGATATTTACTTTTCTAATTTCAATGTTGAATTATTTATTTTGTTCAATTGTTTGTCATGTAAGTCATTTTAAACTTCATACGTAGATATTATTCACTTTCACACCTTTGTAATTATAGATAAATACTTCCATAAATTATAAATACAGCACAATTGTCTTAGTTCTTATTCTATAATGACCAGAAAGAAAGGAGTTAAGTGCCAACTTGGTACTGGTCATTCATGTAAGGATCTTTGAATATATTTCATGATCTTAATCATCAACAACCAACCTAAATCCTACTAATTCTTTTGATATCATTCATCACCCCATGACACGTGGAGAGGCTTTTCATGTGCACATAAACCAAGGGCCCCTAGCATTTCTGTTTCATGTAATATGTAACATATGTTTTCTATCCTATCCTATTACAACTTTCAATAGCAAAAAATATTTTAAATAATAAAATAAATTTATAGTCAAGAAGTCTTTTTTTCTTGTCAATTTGTTGGATGGATATGATCCCACTATTTATAAAATATTTGGTATTAGTTTCTATTTTCTTGCAAGAATATTTCATTATGAGCAGCACGAATTATATAAGCTATATAACACACCAGGCTAATTCATAGGGGAGGAAATAATTAATTGATGACACCAATCCTATTCTCTTCAAAAGAAAAAGAGAAAAGAGAACATACCATGATCCCGTCAGCTAAACAAAATTTCCTCTAGTAGCAAAAAAAAAGGAAACAATTTTCAATCCTATGCCAACCCATTATTTTTTGGGAGAACCATTTCCTTCTGTTAAATAAACTCTATAAATAGGAGAAGAACAAGAAAAGCCCCAACTCCTTTTTCTCAAATGGTTTGTACATCCATATCTACCTAGAAGCCAATCATTGTTTAAAACATTGAATTACATGAAGGAAAAAAAATCCAAAGAATTTTTATGTTACCCAACTTAGAGATTAGTAAGCATACCCTAGAAAAAAAAAGAGAACTTCACATAAGAGAACAAGCAATCAATGGTTGGTACCATGATATATACAAGATGGAAAATAATCAATGGTTGGTATCAGAAAGACATTGGAAGAGCAGCTGAAAATGCATAACACCAATATAAGTTATCAGAATAAGGTAATATCAAAACCTTCCATCCATATCTTTCGATAGATGATAATCTAAACATAGACCAAAAAATCAACTTAATCTTAGAAATTAAATCTTAAAAAAACTGAAATTGTATCTACCATCTTGACCAACATTTGGTGGTGATTCTTCAATCATTGCTACCACTTCCCCATCATTATTTTTATGAGCCATACAATCCTCTGAGGCTGGTCACAGTTCAAAATATGCTCTAGCAGACACTTTGTAGACTCCATGGCTAAAGATTAAGAAAAAAAAGAAACATATTTTTTAAATATTACTAATTAACAATTCAACATATGAAAGGATGATCTAACACAAATCATACTAATTGACAATACTTCTCTAAATTCCTTAAAAATAGAAATCAAGATCTTTTTTTTTATTGAAAAAAAGCTGCAAAAGCAGTCAGCAACATTAAGTATAATGATAATATGGCAAGATAGAAGTTGCCCTAGATTAGCCACGATACAGTGCATTGAAACAAGCAGTGGAACTCGAGGACATTTCCTAAAAAGGCACATAGCAGTTCAATCAATATCATAATGCTTCATTGGAGAACATACACATGTTGTAAATTAGTATAAACTATTTTTCAGAGAAGAATGAATATATACGGTAGACTATAATTGTCATGTTTAACAGGGAAGCTAGAACCACCCCTAAAATACTATTGTCACATAGCTCCAATAAACTTGAAGTTGAATCACATTTAATCTTTGATGAAGCAATGTCAATGACTTTTTTCCATGAAAGGGAAAAAATATTAGATGACAAATGATGACACCCCTTTACATTAACCAAAATTTTTCAGAAGCTACTTTGATGTACCTATAGTTTTAGATTTTTATTCATATACTAGAAGATTGAATATTGCATAACAGTAATAACAGTACAATCAAGGTAAGAAGAATTGGTACTGACATGCATGCTAGTTGGTGACCGGTACAATATGATACCAGTCCATATCATACTGAACCGCAGTGCACCGAACCACAAGAGGGTGAGGGTTGGAGAGGAAGGAGAGCTAGGGAGAGGGAGAGGGGGAAGAGGAAGAAGGAGAGGGAGAGCACTGGTGGGAGATAGGTAGAAAGAGGAGACTCACCTAATCGAGCTTCACAACATGAAAGAGAGAAGCTGGAAAGAGGCCAGATGCATAATCGGTATTGGTGTTGCTGCCCGTCATGGTCTCCTTGTTGTATAAGTCCCTATCCAGGGAAGATCGAGGATCAAATCAAAAGGATCGAGGCTATTGTCTAGTCCCAAGTGCCCTAGCACCCTAAAATTTTGCTAGAACAAGTGATTAAGGCTCGACTTTGGAGGATTGGGGTGGGAAATACAAAGGATATGATGAAGGAGAGAGGGAGGAGATCATATGTAGGGAAGAGTATGGTGGGAGATTGGAGAGGGAGGGACGGAGAAAGAAGGGGAAGAGAGAGAGGGGGGGACTGGAGAAGAAGGCAGGAGGGGGATGGGGGAAGTGAGGGTTTTGAAGCATCTATAGGGGGAGGACTTATCATTTTGAAAAGAGGCCCTACATCATGCCAATAGCCAACCAGTTCAATTTGGTATGTCCCGAACTGGCCATCAATGCCCAAAATTATAACATTTATTAACATGTAAATATGAACATGAATGATAAAACGTGTTACTTCAGTTAGAGTTGGTAGTTTTTCCAAGATAAGCTGTCTTTATTAAAAGGTGTCTTCTTACATTAACTCAACTCCATTTTGTCACTACACCTCTTCACTAGAATAGTCACTGTCTTACATTAACAATCCTACATCTCAAAAACAATTTTCTCCTTGATCCTCCAATAATATCACACATACTCTTCAAAAAATGCACCTCTTATTTTATCAACCTAGTTGAGATCCACCTGAACATTCTCATGTTTATTACACTTTTCTTGTGCTTATAAGATTTTTGCACTGACCAACATTATTCCATAAGGCAAAGGTCATCATATATTTATCTACAACATGCCATAATAAGTATACAATGTTCACATGATAATTAAAACTTTCTCCAAGACAATATAGAATATGAAACACTTCTTTCTCGAAGTTAAAAGGCAAAAAATAATCATAAGGGTTATTAGAACATATTGTTCCAAAATAGCAAGCAAAAATCACCTTGCATAAACCAGACAATACCAATGGCATTAGTGACTGAGTGTCTCGTAGAATAAGAGCCATCAAATGAACGAGCTGTTCATGAGCAACTCGCATTCAGCATGAGCAAACCTTGTGGTAAAATGTGAACATGCAACATAAATATATTTTTTTATTACTAATTCAACTTATTTTGTGTTTTTAATAATTTTATAATGGCATACATTATAAATATAATTTATCTCATACCTTAGTTATGAGTCATTATGGATATTTTATTTCTCCGCTATTAGATATTTAGATGTAAAAATAAAGGCTGACTTTTCTAAAAGCATCTATAAATCTTTCCCATTCTTTCCATTTCCCACCTTTACCCATCGGCATGGGCCTTGACCCCAACCACCAAATCATCTCTCTCTCTCTCTCCATCCCTCACCCCCCCCCAAAAAATCGATGCAAACAAAAAAAGTTCTACTATGATCATCCATGCAGCCACTTCTACCCAAGCTTACACTCCTGCTCTAATCATAACCTCCTTTATGATATTGCTATAGAAAGCAAGCAAGTCAGCTAAGATTATGCTAGCACGAGATGTAAACAACCTGAGCTTGACCTCAGCATAACCAAATTATAAAGAGCTTGTGTGGAGGTTTAGTCAGGCCTAGCTTCATTGAGATCAGCCTATTTAGTCAAACATAAATGATGTTGCTTTTCAAATCACTCACAAGAAATAATAGTTAGGATGCTAACCAAACCATTGAAAATTCAAATTCTTCTTCACATTGTGATGGCAAAATTTTGTTTTTTGTTGAAATTATTGTAGAAAATAAATGGCTTATTTGGAAGATTGATAAATGAAAACAAACCTTTAAGAATTAAGATGCCTCTTCACACTATGGCATAATTTTGTTTTTTATTGGAAATGATTATAAAAAAGAAATGGCTTACTTGAAAGATTGATGAATGAACCCATAACCAAATTTTGCAACACAAGGGTTAAAGGTGTCAGATAGTGATTTTTAAAAGGATTAAAACTAGCGCTTATCAAGCATTACCAAAATGGATGATTCGATCCGTACCAAACCATATCGATGCTGGCTCAGGATAGTTCAGCCACTTGGGTTAGTTCACATATAAAACACCTCCCGCCACCAATTCAATACTTTGATTATTTGAAGGCCATCGAGGCTTTCTCTCTCATTTGCTAGCTGTCTAGATACTGCTAGATGCTGCTTGCTCCCTCCTCCTTGACACCAGCTATCACTAGAAATTCTCTCTCTCTTCCCCCCCCCAAAAAAAAAACTAGGGTTAGCATTATAATCCCTCACCTCCCTGTGAACTTTAAGAGCCTTCGAGGGCTCTTGGTGAGAGCACTCTCTCCACCTACACAAGGTAAGATCCATACTACCTTCTCCCTCTCCCTCCCTCTCCCTCTCCTTGCTTTGGTATGCCCTAGAACAGTATAGTATAAATCCATACCATATCAAACTAGTTCCTAGCTAGTATAAGCTTCATCACCAGTACAAAATGAATGATGATATTTAAGTCTATGTCATACACAAATAGATTCAAATATCTATATGCCTAGCATTGATCAATTTTTCATTAAAAATGCCATTGAATGGATGCAGATATCACAAAGTTCTCCATTTACCTATAAAATAGAATAAACAACTTTTTGATAGGCAAATCTTTGACATCACATGAATGTAATAATATGATGGCACATGTTATAATTTATAATAATATGTTTCTCTGAGTTCATGAAGTTTCTATTTTAAAGCTTTATTCTAGTATACATATGTTGCATCTTCATTTGTCTTATAAGACTATCCCATGATCAAAGGACAACAATATTATTCATATTATTTTACAAAATTTCATCAAATGCAAATTTGATGAAAATAAATCTTAGGCTCATATTGGAAAATATGCAAAATCAAGAAATCATGTAAATCCGACATCTAAGCATAACCATAATACTTAATTGTAACTATTGTCAAACATAAGAATGAACTGTAATTTTGTTGTAAACAAAAGACAGCTGCCTCCAAAATAATGTTATAAAGGTCAGCCCTGTTTATGAGTTGTGGTCATATATTGT
Source organism: Areca catechu (assembly GCA_021397845.1). Taxonomy (NCBI): domain Eukaryota; kingdom Viridiplantae; phylum Streptophyta; class Magnoliopsida; order Arecales; family Arecaceae; genus Areca; species Areca catechu. The sequence goes on from CM038042.1 coordinate 125,928,378, forward strand.
GTTTTATAAAAGCTGTACTATCTGAGCAACTAGGGGACAACACAACATTTATGCAAAAGGCAGACAACTACGTAAACTTTGGATTTAAAAACAAATCAATTGAAGTTCATATCACACAAAATTAACTAAAAGGTTGGCAAAAAGAAATTAAAGAAAACAAAATAGTAGTTAAATGAACTTTCCACTTCACTGTGAACATATGTCATACAACATGATATGATGTAGAACTACAATCATTCCCTACAAATCATGCAATAACATAAATTGATCATCCAATAAAACATGCAAAGTTATCCAAAATGAGTTAATGTAACGGGCAATCTCGAAACCATTACAAAGTTCAAAGAAAAAACAACTAACTAATGAAATTTGTAGGTTAAAACTGACCTAGCAAGCCTAGGTAGGTTGATTGAGGTAGTTGCTAGGAAGCCAGCCCACATATAAGGGTTTCCCAAGCAGGACCGATGAGGGACCACCAAAACATTTTGGCTCCAAAGGTAGTTCAAATGCATACCAAGGAATTATACCTAATAAGGGAAATTCTGCATTGGTCCAACATATGGGGAAATTTTAGGGCACCATAGATAATTAGTAATTGGTCATTATGATTGTTGGATGGAAGCAGCACACTGCCACAAAAATGAAAACCATATGGTAGATGCCCGAGGAAAACAATGACTGCATATTATAACCAAGAACCATGACCAATAAGAAAAACTAATGCACATTTTGGACCTGATTTTCGAATGCTTGTCGCAAGGTGCAGGATTTTGGAGGCACTGTATTGGTAAGTCCCACTCTCAATGACAAAGATTTATGTATCAAGGAATGCAACTGGGCCTTCATGTTCAACCCAAATGGCAACACCCTGTTGAAGTACATCATACAATCCCAACAAACTTGCAAGTAGACTTACTCATATTGCAGGCTGCCCGCCGGATTTCGGCTCATTTAAATCAGGTGTGGGCCATTGGTTTTAGTCTGGTGGGTCAAGTCAGGCCTCAAAATAAAGTCCAAGATTTTAAACAAGATGGACTCGGATTTACGTCGACCCGGCCTGGACCCATATCCCCATAACTCCTCTTACCTTCAGTTGTTGCCGATCGGCACATCTCTTCTTCTGACCCTAATTCTTTTTCTCTTTGTGCACTCTCTATTGGTGGCCATGACCATGTGAGGCGATTACTGACAGCTAAATCGACATCTTCGATGAGGTGCTTTGGTAGGGAATGCTGGAATTCCAGTGATCATGTTGCGTTATGGGGCTTGATCATGCTCTCTAGGCTAGTGCAAAATCGGTCCAATCTGGTGTCATCCCTGTCGCTGCCTTCTCGCTAGTCACCACCTCCTCAGCTACTCATGCCTCATGTTGTCCCAACCTCCCTCCTCATGTCATCCCACCCTCAATGTCACCTCCTCGCATCATCCTGGTCACCTCCTAACTCTTTAACCCTGCCTGCCTTCTCACCGCCTTCTCGCCTCCCTACCTTTTCCTCATCCAAGGAAGTTAAAGACCCAACTTGGAAGCCCAAACCCAAAGATGGAATGTGCTCGAGCTTGAGAAGTAGGCCTGAAGTTCAAGCTAGGCTCAAGCCTAGCATAGTTGATGTTGAACCAAAACAGAAGGAAGAAGAAACTATTGACAAGAAATCAGAGAAGATAGGCAAAATTGTCCAATGATATCTTATAAGCCTGTATTTATAGGCTTGCAACATGCCTTAACAAAATAATATATCCTAAATAAATACAGAATTTTGTAAATAAGGACATCCTAATCAAATCAAATTAACAATTTAAGAAAATCCTAATCAAATCAAATCAGCAATTCAAGAAAATCCTAATCAAATCAAATTAGCAATTTAAGAAAATCCTAATCAAATTAGTATTTGCATCCACATGTAGTGTAAACATGTAAGGCAGGTAATTTAGGATTTCCATTGCCCCAATCAAGATTCATTATGCTGGTACCTATGGCGGGACTGATTGGCCAACAGCATGATTCAATATGCTCTAGTGCCATTTTATGCCAGGGCTGTGTTGACATGAAAAAGAGAGCAATAAAAAAGGAGAATGGAAGAGAGGGAACGAGTGAGAAAGAAAGCGAGGGAGGTAAAGGGATGCCGCCAAAAGGCCAGGGAGGCTACTGGATGGATTGGAAGCCACCAAAGGGCACGAAGGCTCAAAGGAGGGGCTCCGCGCTTTGAATAATCAAAACTGGGGCCCAATGACCCCCTTTTTTATTTTAGAACTTTTAAGTGAAGTCAGCAACCCTACTATCGACTTCACTTAAAAATTATAAAAAAATGAAGTCAACAATGTTGTTGCAGACCTCAATTAAAAATAGTAAAATAAAATTTAAAAAAAGGGGCCATTGATCCCTTATTTCAATCAGACGAAGGGCAAAGCCCCTCCTTCGACCCTTCACACCCTCTAGCGACCTACGACAACCCTCCCTCCCTCACTCCACCCCCCCTCCTCTTTTCCTCTCTTTCCTTCTCCCTCTGCCCCTCAGTCATTTTTTTGTTTTGAATGCTGGAACTGTCCTAATTTGACACTAGCATGGCTCGGAACTCTTTAACTAGGCAGTTGAGGATGATTCCACATTCCTTAGACTTGACATTGTGCAAAGTACCCAATTAAGATTTTATGGATGTTCAAATACTATATTCTCTTATAATACATGATCAAACATGCAAATAAATATTTCTTTAGAAAAAATCATTAAGTTTTAAAATTTTCAAGGTTTTCCTTCGATATCACCTCAAAAGACTCATACATCACCAATCCATGATGACTCCTTCAAAATAAATGAATTTTTTTAAAAAAAAATGAATTGGTAAGACGATATATTTGTCATTAAGCATTTTCATTGTTTTCAATTATATTTCCATTAATCTTCAAAGAACTATAATGGAATTAGCAAAAATAATATCATTACACAAAAGCATGGAATTCAAATAAGCTAGGATATGAGTATAACAATCTGTCAGAAAAACAAATAGTCAGAGATCTGCAATTATTTGGAGCATTCAAGTCCAGTAATTTCATATTTAATGATACATCACTAGATGCTCAAAGTTGTAATACTATTCTTGCACATCAATGGCACACAATGCATATAGATAGATCATTATGATTTACGTCCGTCCTAAGTCTTCAAATAATTGTTACTAAAATAGTGTATGCCCAAAAATAAAAAGAAAAGGAAAGAAAGAAATGGTAGAAGAAAGAAAGGAAAAAAAGAAAGGAAGTGTAAAAGAATGAAAGGAAGTGTAGAAGAAGAAAAGGAAAGAAAGAACTGAAGGGTAGAAGAAGAAAAGGAAAGAAAGAAAGGGAGAAGAGAAAGAAGAAAGGTAGGAAGGAAGAATGGAAACAAGAAAGAAGAAATAGGAAAGAACGGAAGAGAGAAAGAAAGGAAGAAAAGAAGGAAAAAAGGAAAGAGGAACCAGATGATTCCACTCGGTTCAAGCCAATTCAGTCTAGTAAACCCCCAAACTAACCCAATGTGGCATTAGTTCAGGCCAGTACACCTCGAACCAATTGGTTCGGGTTGGTTAGACATATCCTAAGCCTACTTAAACTTGCCACTAGCCAGTTCCTTCTCCTAAATCCATGCCCACTATCAATCCAACTTTCTTAAACTATAGTTAGAACCAGAGATACGAAATCTATATGCATTCTAACTTCTAAGACTCACTCAAGAAATTCTTACACCCCGAGACTCGAGGCATATGCAGCTGAATTTTCCATATTTGCACTATTGTAGGACAATCTACAAGATCAGCCACAATTTAAGAATATCAGATATATTTCTTTCTGTCTCACATAAATTGTATGTGAACACAAATTGGAATGTTTGATGCATTTTCCTGTATGGTCAAATTTATGAGCAAAATGAGTCCAAACAGAAAACCTTTATGTTTCATGGTTTATTAGAAAGTTATCTTAAAATTTTCTCAATCCATAGAAAAGCAGCAAAATATTGATGAAACCAGAGTTTTATGAGTGCTCTATGACTCTTTGAAGAGAGAAAGCTCTAAACAGTATAATTAAAACTTGAGTTGCATTTTGCTAACATATGTATGTGCATATGTGCGCATGCACGCATACATTTATCTACACGTATACATACGTGGCTACATTTCAATGGTTCTACATAGATCTGGTCAAGTCTAAATTGGACAATGGAAGTCCACATCGATTCCAAGCCATTAGATATGACCTACTATCTCTAAAATGCTTATACATATTAAAAGAAAATCTAGAAGCCCTTAACCCATGAATTAGAGGGTCAAAAATGAGACAAATTAAATAATATGAAACAATTCATATTTTTTTCCTGAATAGTAAGTAAAGTTTTGCCTTCATCTTATCCCAAGTCTACATTTTTTCATTTCCCATGCTAAACTTAAAACTGTTGTAAAGCAACAATGAAAAATGAGTTTTCACCATAACAAAACTTACATTCTCAGATTTTGTAACTCCAACCCCCAAACCATTCACCACCTTTCCACGTTAACCATAGACTTTTCTCCAATAATGATGCTCCAAAAAATCTTTTTAGTTCAAAAATACTCATTCTTCATAATATGACACGACTCCCTTAGAGGTTCCAATATGTCAGGCATAAAGAAACTCATGAGCCCAAAGTCTCATAGGAAAATTGTGGGGGATTTATTCAAGAATTCGATTCAACATGCATTAGAAGACCAAAAAGCAATCATAACCATTATGCAATCCTATTTAACATCGAATCAGACAAAGATAAAGGAAAGGAGGGCAAAAAAAGGTAACCTCAAGTACAATTTCCCCTTCAACGTATCCCAAGTCTATATTGTTCTTGTTTCCCAAACCAAATCCTGTCATCAAGTGATATTCAAAAGGAAATGATTTCATTGTGAGAACCTAAATTCCCGAATTTTGTAACTCCAAGCCCATAACCTTTCTCCACTTCGTTTTGTGTCATTAACATGTTCCTTTTAACAACAGATCATGATGTTCCAGGGAATCCATTTTAGTCCGCAAACTACTCGTTACTCACAAGTAATTTAAATTTTAAAATATAACATTCCATATCTGCTAGTAAAATAAAAAGTTTTAATAAACAAATAACTATTTTATGTCCATGTCCAATAACCAAAATCAATGTTTATTAAAAAACTTTGAAGTGACAAACAAGTAGACAACAAAAATATTCAAGCTCATGGACTAAAATTTATGTCAATATTTAGAAAAATATCTTCTTGAGTTGCAATATTTCCATCACTTTCATCTTCCCTTCATTGAAATCATTTCCATCACTTTCACCATCATCACCCTCTAAATCTTTCAAGTTCAATATATCTACAAAGTTAAAAAGATAAATCACTTCTCTTGAAATTGTAATAACACTTTATTCATAAACTCTATAATAAAATAATTTTCTCACCATCATTATTATTTTTTTGAATAGAACATGATGTCAATTCACGATGAAAACTCACCAATTCCTCACTAGTTAACTCTGATGGCTCATCAACTAACACCTATGCATCATTGTCACCAAATAATTCAAAGTCAAGAGGATTATAGTTCCGACTCTTGAAATAAAACCTGTGTTTAATATTTGTTAGTTTGAAAATTATAAAATAATAAGTAAATAAAATAATTGTATATTATTTATAATAAAATTATCTTTGTTGTAGTCTTAAATTGTTGTGCACAAATACTATATCATTAAGCCTTTGATGCTCTAACCTATTTCTCTTTTTAGAATGAATATGTTCAAAGATGCTCCAATTTCTCTCACACCTAGATGCACTACAAGTTTGGCTTAAAACATGAATAGCTAATTTTTGCAAATTAGGTGCACAACTTTCATAGGTGACCCACCATTCATTTAATTAAAAAATATTATTTTTGTTAAAATAGAATGCAATTGAATAAATTTTATATAAATAAAAGCATAAAGACAAAATCAATGAAAAAACTTACCTGGAGCTAAGCAATTTCGATCATTTATAGTTAATGAGCATCCAAAGTCATCCTCTGTATTCTAAATAACCTCATCTCATCCGTTAATTTTTCTTGCAAAGTTGGATTACAAAATGAATACCTTTCTAAAACATTTAAAAGTTCATAAATACTACGAGGGTGTTTCTCCATAAGCTCTGAATCATATTGAAAACATGGATTCAACCAAAATCCAGTTGCATGAAGATTTTGGTGTAATTGCAAATCCCATCGAAATCAATTATCCTTAAATAAGGTTCCACAATAGCCTTTCTCCTTCTAAACCTCTTGATCATTTCATTTCTAGCTTGATGCATAGCATAATATAAGTAACTCATTGAAGGCTTATCATCACTATCAACAATCCTCAAAACTCGAATTAAAAGCTCTGTTAGTTTAACAATGGTTGCACATTTATTCCAAAAAATAGAATTAAGTACATCATCACTGAACATTTTTTCTTTACTATCTTTAGCATAAGCTGAACTTGCCCACTCTCTAGAAGTCACCATTACTCTTAATGCATCTTTGTGGCCTAATATGTTTTGTAAAGTAATAAAATTTGTAGCAAAACATGTGGGTGCTAGACGAATTATCTCCTTTCTATCGGTAAATTTTTTCATCAAATACAAAGGATAACAATGGTTATAAATATATTTTATAATACTATAGCATGGGCTACTATATCCTTGATTGAAGCTAATTCTCCAATTTCTTGCATGATGAAATTAAGGCAATGAGTAGCATAAGGTGACCAAAACAATGTAGGAAAACTTTTTACCAGTAGCAACATAGTTTGCAGTATTATTAGTCACTATAGGAACCATATTTTCATGACCAATAGATATGATAATTTCTATGAATAACTTATACAATATTTCAGCTATCTTCGAGGTATCTGAAGCATCCACACTCTTCAAAAATGCGGTCCCTCTTGGATAATAAACTAAAAATCTAATAAAAGTTCTCCTATACTAATCTGTCTACCCATCAGTCATAATTGTGCATTCAATTCTCTTTCATGTAGCACAAAAACTTTCAACATTCTTTTTTACCTCTTCAACATTCTTGGTTAATAAATAACCATGAATAGAGTGAAAATTTGGAGCTTTGTAACCAACCAATTGGTTACAACGAACCAACTGGCTAACCTCCTAACTAACTTAATAAACCTAGACTCAACCCCATAACCCACAAATCGGGTTATGTTACAATCTCTCAAAAAAAACTCTTTTTCTAAGCCCATATGAAAATACTAATCCTTCTGGGTCAAACCCCCTGACCTAATATGTTGTGATCCAAATTGACTCAAAGCCCTGGGGACAACTCCAAAAATCTCCTGGAACACTTCCATGATAGCTTGGGACACCCCCCAAGCTCTAGAGATCGCCTCTAGCATCCCTACCACGGCCTTCCAAGTCTCTCCATGACTTGGGAGCACCACGCAAAAAACCCTACAATCTCCATCTTGGTGCTCCCAAGCCTTGGCAAACTTGGTAACGTCCTCCTGCACAACCTCGCTGTAACTACATGTCTTGACAGTTCCTTGTGCGGATCTCCTTGCCTCTACCAAGACCCTTCAGCTGCTGAATTTACCTGGAGGCCTTTAGGATGACTGCCTCAATAGCTGAAGACCCTTAATTGTATCCTTGCACCATGATTATAGCCTTCCTTCTACCTAGCAGCTACATCAGACTTTTCCTTAAACTTTCCTAGAGAGACTATAGCGATCCTGAACCGGCACTCACTATAACTAGAGCTCTACCTGACACCATCTCCTTAAAGTCATGCCAACTCTGCACACTCTGCTCCACCTGGCTAAGTGCACCCTTGGCGCTCATGCTAGCACCTGGCTAGTATCCCTGCACCTCCCGCTCTGAACTCGTGTCGAATCCTACTCTACTCGTGAAGCCACCTCTAACCCGGTGCTCCACCTGAAACTGAAGTCCACCTGATGCCACAGAAAGAAATCCCAAGGCCAGCAACTCAACGCTGCCCTGCTAAGCCTACACCTGAACCTTGTACCCCGTCGCTGCCTCCTTGGACCCTTCGCATCCTGCGAACCTCTCCAAGATCATTTCAGATACACTGCATCCCACAGGCTCCTTTGAAACAAAGAGCTCATCCCAACTCCTCAACCCAATGATGAAATGTAAGAAATCTGGGCTTTTCCTTTTTTCATCCCTGACAAGCTTCGCGTGACCATCTACACCCTTCCTACTGTTTCCAGAGTTGACATCTTCTCATCAAAGTCATCTCGCCTCCCTAGCTAGAACATCAATCCATACTCCATAGCTCCTGAGACTCATGCTCCACCGCACTCCTGATCTCAAACTGATGTCTACCTACTCTGTCCCTGTGACTGCAACACTAACATGTGCTTTTGTAGTGCATCCAGATAGCTATGCAAACCTAACACCAATGTCAGACCTATTCTGCAAAACCTCCTTCTTCCTTGAATCCTCATCTCCCAACACTCGAACCAGGCTCTACTCCACTTTCGCTCGAACCAAGCTCTGATACCAATTGTTGAGATTCCTAGGCACTGATCCCACTTGTTGAAAGATCCAGACCAGCATCTATACGCAGTAAAAGCAACATGTTCTTGGATTCAAGATTCATATAAGACAATAGAAGAGAGACATAGAAAAAAAGAGAGATTGCTTTATTAATCCTTTGAAAAAAAACCTTGTTACAAGACAACAAGACCCACAGGCACCCCTTCTAAAATCCTAGAAGCTTCTCACCATCCTGCACGTCTTCTCTCTTGCAGGCCTCATGCCCTAAAAATTCATGTACAGCCATGCACAAACAATACCTCAATGTGCATCCCTTCCTCTATGAAACCCAAGAAGAAGCTCCACCCTACGGACAATACCTCAATGCAGGATCTCTTCTCCAAAGCCCCGTGATGTACCCTCACATACCAAGCCCTCCACGTGATATCTCCCTCACGTGCATCTCTCTGAAGACCTCCACCATGGCCTCCTTAAAGGTCTCCACCTGCGGACTCCCTCATGCAAGTTTCCATGGACAAGTTCCCACATGGACTCCCTCCATGCGGCCTCTCTCTATGCAAGAAGATGCCATCCAGTACCGTGAGCTAAGCCTCACGATCCTCTCAAAATCATGGATGCCCCAAAGGGGCACTCTCCCATGGACACCTCTCAAAACTAGAGAGAGATCCCAATTCTCATGCATGATTCCTCTTAAATAATACATGGGGCATGTTGTCTTCTTATATTGGGCGTTAACCACTTCTTGGTTTCTTAGACTTCTTGGGCTAACAACTTCTTGAATCTATTAGGACTCAATCACATGGGTGGTTAGGACTTGGATGGTCCAATAACAAACTAGTTAGAACACCTCACATGGTTGGGCTTCCTAATTGGTTACAACCAACCAAAACCAACCAACTGGCTAACTTCCTAACCAACTTAACAAACCTGGACTCAACCCCATAACCCACAGACTGGGTTGTATTACAATCTCTCAAAAAAAAACTCCCCCTCTAAGCCCATATGAAAACACTAATCCTTTTGGGTCAAACCCCCTAACCCAACATGCCATGATCCAAATTGACTCTGAGCCCTAGGGACAATCCCAGAAATCCCCTGAAACACCTCCAGGATACCTTGGGACATGCCTCCAAGCTCCAGGGATCGCCTCCAGCATCCCTGCCATGGCTTTCCAAGTCTCTCCAAGGCTTAGGAGCACCATGCAAAAAATTCTACATGTAGCACTTTGCCAAACCAGCATCCCTTATAGAGAAGTGCTCTAACATGACTTTAATTTTTATCCCGTGGAGTTCTGCGAAGCCTGTGCCCCTCTCAGGGGAGCGTGCTGCTAGGGTATTAGAACCTGTCCAATGGTGTCGCCTTTTATATATCGGTAAGAAGGACTTTCGACCAAGGTAAATAGCAAGCAACCCCCACTGCTTAAAAAGGAGAAGAGATTTCTCACTCTCCCTCTTTGCAATGGTCATCTAGGCCTCCGTGATAGAGGATCTATTATCCTTGATCGTCAAACTAACTTGACCATCGGAGTGTCCCTACCGGTACCCCCGGCCTAAGTTTTCTTCCTTATATGGCCATTTGATCGAGAATGTCTAGAGGCGAGAGACTTGACCTTCTCTAGAGTGATTGACATGGCACCATGACCCACCAAGACTATAGGTAGAGGCGATCTTGGTAGTAAAAGATTGGCATGCCAAGGAGGCGGGACGTATGCTTGCAAAAGGAGCGCATGGACAACATCGATGATCATTAGCTTAAAACTATCACCTTGTTACAATGATCCCATGATTGAAACACGCGTGCATGAAGCTTCTACCAGCTGCATTAGGAATCCATCCCATCATGGTGATTGGCATAATCAAGAGGTGAAGCCTTTGATTCCACCACCACCTCCACCACCGGCAAACAAACATGTGCAAATTGCTATGCTCGCATAGCAAGTTCAGATGTTGACCACGGTAGTGCAACAGCTATAGCACCAGCATCAATCCATGGTGATGCAGTAGTAGCCAGGGACCCCTGCGGTCCCTGCCACCATCATTCACATTAGTCTTCGATCCATTCGAGAGGGACCATCGCATGCACGGCAGTGTCGTACCCGTGCTCCCCACATCACCCACAAGGAAGCCAATGCAGATTGAGGAAGGAATGATGGGATAGTTTGGTTGACTAGGAGAGCTACTCTTCGGTCTTGAACTGCAATGGCCCCTCGCATCGATAATGCTGGCATAGCAAGGGGTTGAAGTGTGAGCTCCCTCGATCTCCACCTTCCTCTCCTTCGATGGCCTCAACAGAAGGGTTGATTGATGAGCCATCTAGCGATAGGCTAAGGAGCACCTGGAGGAACATGAGCACAGGCTGGCCGACCTTGCCCGCTTGTTTGCTGACCTCCAAGGCTCTTCTCGTGAGCATGTGGGCTATGAAGCTCACCATCCTCTCTCTCATCGGACTCAAGAGGAGCCAATCCCCAGCCAGTTCTGCATGCATCAGTTAGATCCCTATAATAGGATCATGAATCTCCTTGATTACCTTGAGAGCTACAAGGCTCTTATGTAGGTCAAAGGGGCAATGGATGCCCTCCTTTGCAAGCCTTCCTAGACACACTTTGCAAGGTGGCCTGAGTTTGGTATTCCTGCCTTGAGCCAAGAAGCATTGAGTCCTTTGAGTAGCTGGAGAAGAAGTTCGTGGAACACTTTGATGCCTGCCACAAAGTATCATGGGAAGTTAACAGTCTCTTTTCAGTCCACCAGCAAGATCATGAGTCCCTTAGGGATTGCGTGACTCGCTTCAAGGTGGCTACCTTGGAGATCTACAACCTAGACAAGCTCGTTGCCATGCTAGCCTTGAAGAGAGAGCTTAGGACCTCCCATTTCACCTACTCTCTCGATAAAAAGCACCCTAAGTCCTACTCAGAGCTCCTACTTTATGTATAAAAGTATATTCACATGGAGGAGGCTGACCACACTCGGAGCGAGCTAGATGGAAGACCCATGAAGAGGCAGGCCCGGGAGGAGCCAGGTGAGCCACGGGGGCAAAAGGCCATTCCAAACCCCCGAGTAGGTGCCAAGCCAAAAGACATCCCTATCAAAGATGGGAGGTAGACTCCTCTCCTTGCCCTGAGAGCCAAGATCCTGATGGAGATCGAGGATGAGTACTATCGACACCATGCTCCCCCATTGAAGTTATCTAGTAGATGTGACAAGTTCAAATACTATTAGTTCCATCGAGACCATGGCCATGAAATGGGAAATGCCACCACTTGAAGAAGGAGATCGAGGAGTTGATCCGGTGGGGCTACCTCAAGAAGTTTGTTGGGGAAAGAACTCTATCCAAAATCCAAGGCATCGAGGCCTAGCATGCCACCATCGACAACCAACCCACGGAAAAGCTAGTAAGGATGATCACTTGGGGGGCGGTGCAAGGACAAAGAGGGCTAGGAGGAGGAGAGAGCCAATACTATAATCTCTTTCATGGAGGGAGTTTTGGCAGACATAGAGAACTCGAGTAATGAAGCTGTCATCATAGATATGACGATAGTAAAATATCATGTAAAATGGGTTATGGTTGATAGTGGAAGCTTCAAGGATATCTTTTTTTACGATGCCTTTGTAAGGATGCATCTATCCCCTAACCTACTGAAATCGATCTTTGCACCCTTGGTCGGCTTCACTGGGGACTCTATCGAGGTTGAGGGAGAAATTACCCTCCTGCTTATGGCTAGATCACCACCTCGGTAGAGCATAATTTTGATGATTGTCACTATTATTCGACTTCCCTCGGCTTATAATGTAATCCTCGGATGGCCTGAGCTAAACCTACTTGACATGGTTATCTCAACCAAGTAGCTCCTCATTTGATTCCTAACCCCGTATGGGATCGTGGAGATAAGAGGAAGCCAGCATGTAGTTCGATGCTATTTTCAAACTATACCCGAAGTCCGGAGAGTCGAGGAGAGGCCTATAGTAGATCAATTGGACCAGAGAGAGTAGGAGGCAAAGGGGGGCCAATTGAGCACCTACTGTCATCTCCCTCAATGAAGATTTCTCGAAGACAGTGCAGGCTGGAGCTCTTCTGGTCAAGAAAGAAAGAGCCCAATTGCTTAGCTTCCTACGAGCAAATGTTGATATCTTCACCTGGACTACATCGAACATGCTGAGGATCCCTCTTGAAATAATCATGCACAAGTTAAATATCAACCCCAAGAGCTGGCTAGATCGATAAAAGAAAAAAAGCTTCACACCAGAAAGGCAAAGGGCCATAGATGAGGAGGTCAGAAAGCTGCTTGCCATGGGCTTCATCCGGGAGGTACATTACCCCTACTGACTCGTAAATGTAGTCATGGTCAAGAAAGCTAGTGAAAAATAAAGAATTTGTGTAAACTATACTAAGCTCAACTGGGCATGTCCAAATGATAGCTTCCTGCTATCTAAAATCAATAGCTCATGGATGCAACATCAGGGCACAAGTTGCTTAGCTTTATAGATGCATTTTTGGAATATAACCAGATCTGCATGGACCCGAGGATGAGGAGGACATCATATTCGTGACAGACAAGGATACATTCTACTACAAGATGATGTTGTTCAGCCTAAAAAAGGCAGATTGACTTACCAACATTAGGTCAGTAAGGTCTTCAAGGACCAAATAGGCCACAATATGCAGGTCTACATGGATGACATGTTTGTCAAGAGTGGCCAAGAGCCAAACCACATTGTCAACCCGAAAGAAGTCTTTGATAACCTTCGCCTTCATAAGATGAAGCTAAACCTGATGAAATGCATGTTCGTCATTGCGATATGAAAGTTTCTGAGCTTCATGGTCACCCAGAATGGGATCGAGACAAACTCGAAGAAAATACAAGCAATCATAGACATAAAGCATCCAACTTCAAAAAAGGGGGTCCAACACTTGACCAATCATGTTGTCGCTCTTAGTTGGTTAATCTCGGGCTTCGCCAAGCACTGCCTACTATTCTTCAAGGTGCTACACAAAATGTATGACTTCACCTGGTTAGATGAGTGTAGGGAGGCCCCTCGAGTAGAATACACCTAGGCAGATGATGATCCAGGGGAGGCCCCCTCCAAACTGGTGCAATGGCCACCCAACAAGGGGACAATGTGGATCTTCCATGTTGATGGTGCATCAAACTCAGGAGGGAGTAGAGCTAGCCTCATCCTCACCAACTCAGATGGAGTGGTTGTTGAGTATGCATTATGCTTTCTTTTTAAAGCAATGAATAATTAGGCCAAATATGAGGCACTCTTGATGGGGCTAAGGGTATCTTATGGCTAGGAATAATGAGCTTGAGGGTCTTCACCAAATCACAATTCATGGTGGGTCAAGTCATGGATGAGTTTGAGGCTCGAGATCCCGTGATGGTAAAATACTTGGATAAAGTGTGCTCCTACACAATGAACTTTCGACACTTTAGTATCTTTCATATTTCCCAGGGAAAAATGCCCGTGTCGATGCCCTCTCTAGGCTCGCAACCTCCCCCGACTCCTTGCTGGAGTGGATATTCAATGAGTACCTAGAGGCCCCTAGCTTCAAGATGGCAGGCAAGGTTCAGCAAGTCACCCATGAGCCGTGTTGGATGGACCCCTACATCAAATACATAGCTGAGGGGATCCTGCCTAAAGATTGCACAGAGGCTGGCCTCTTGAAGTGGAAGGTCACCCGATTCATATTGATGGATGGGTAGCTTTACCAGAGGTCATATTCTTATCCCTTACTAAAGTGCTTAAGGCTTTTAAAGGTCACCTATGTCCTCTAGGAGATCCATGAAGGTATTTGTGGAAATCATGTGGGGGGTAGGACGTTGGCCTATAAAGCCCTGAGGCAAGGTTACTACTGGGACACCATGCAAGAAGATGAAATCGAGTTCGTGTGAAAGTGCGGCCATTACCAGTGCAATGCCCATGTCCAATGGCAATCAGCTTCTCCATTATCTCAACTCTCCTTCCCTTGGCCATTTGCCCAATGGGGGGATGGACATACCTGGGATGTTTTCACTGGCATCTGGCTAGCAAAGGTATTTGATCATCGCCATCGACTACTTTAACAAATGGGTGGAAGCAGAATCTCTGAAATAAATTACTGAGGGCAAGGTGAGATCTTTCCTCTAGAAGTCAGTCATCTACCATTTTGATCTCCACCATACCATCATCATCGATAATGGGCGACAATTCAACAAATAGGCATTCAGCAAGTTTTGTGCTGACCTGAATATCCGCCACCATTTCATGTCGGTAGGCCACCCACAAGCTAATGGGGAGGTCGAGGTGGTGAACCGGACCATTCTCTAAGGTCTTCACATCATGCCAAACAAAGCGAAGGGCCTATGGGTGGAAGAGCTCCCTAGGGTGCTATGGGCCTGAAGGTGAAAAACACCTATACCTAGCATACAATATGCTAGAAAAGAGGGCAGAAGGATATGCATTTTAAAACAATTTTAAAGCATGAACAGCAAAAGGCTCGGTAGATAGATCTAAACGATCTACCAATCTACCCGTAACTGGAACTAGCATAATGACCTAGCATGCATATAACATCAAAAGCAATAGAATATATATAAAAGTACCATACCTTTATACCTCTGAGAGAAGCAGTGGAAGTGCTATGAGAAGGAAGAGGGTGCTCGAGCCACACATGCATATGGCCTCTACAGGAAATCCACACCTAGGCTCGACTTTGATCAACTCCCTCGGAGTGCTAGCTCTTCGGGTTCCTTGGCCGATCTTCTTCTTCCAGGAAGACTAGGATGAGAGCAGGAACTCCTTCCCAAAACCACTCTTCCCAAGGCCTAGCTAGAGTGCTAGGTTACTCACACCCAATTCCAAAAACTCTCACAGCCCTTCTCTATTTCCTCTCTTAAAGCTTTTCTCAAAATCTGTGGATTAACCATTGGCAACCCCTGAAAATGGCATTCATTTGTAGAGGCAGCAGGGAGAGGGACAAAGAGAAAGTAGGAGAGATGAGAGGAGAGAATGGGGGAGAGGATCAAGGCTATACCAAATAGGTCCAACCCATTAAGGTAAGTACGACTTTCATACCATAAAGCCTTAGAGCCAAAACTGGTTTGAATTCGAAATTCAAACCAGGTCAAAACATGCCCAAAATCCTCCCACAAATTTCTTCCCAGAATTTAGTTCGTCATAGAAAGTGTTGACACTCAAAAATTTCCAAGTGTCGACACTTCACCAAGTATCGACACCTACAAAATTTCAAGTGTCGACACTAGGAACCTGGTCAATCAAATTGACCTCCGGTGATGTCAAATGATTTTCAATCATCGTTTAGCCAAAAGATCATATAGAAATCCTCTATGTTGTATGACCCCATAGGTTCGAACACTAAGCCGGTAGCACTGAAACATTTCCAGTACTAGTCAAAGTCCTTATCTAGCAATGATAACTGACATCCGGATAGGTTGAAGATGCAGAGCTCCTCACAAGAACCTCTGGCATATGGTTGCCGCATAATTCATCCCTTTGACCTCACAATGCTCAGGATGACCTAGGGTTAGATTGCCAACCCTAATTTGGATTATCTAGATCATGTCTCAACCTCACAAGTTTTGTGACTCCTCACAAGAACTACCCTGGCCAAGGTTTTGCTGAATTAAGACATAGTGAGTCATTCACTCCAAACAATTTAGAGAGGTCAATTCCATCTTGATCCACCATCACTCCTCAAGTACTTGACTATACCCAGAAACCTTCCGTCACTAGATTAAAAATCCAGATAGTCTGGCACCAAAGTATAGTGAGTTGCTTGCAAGCTACCATGGTGATTTCAGGTCTGAGGGACACATATACCCATATCCCTTCATGAGCAACCCTTCGACAGAAGGGAGCTCCGTAGATGGTCACGTTCAGTGAGATGTCACACATTTCATTTGCATGTCATACCAGTATCCCCACACTCCTTGGTTAAGAGGACAAACAACAAATGTGATATACAACAACCTACACTTGATACATCGTCGTCCTATAACAATGTATTATTTGGTTGTGAACCAGTTTAAGAACTACTTGATATATCATCTCTATATCAAACAATGTAGTTTTAAGGACTCCATCATACAAAAGTTCATTTTAGGAAAATGTAAATATGATAAACATCCAAAAATAACTTTTATTTATTAAAAGGAATTCATATACAAAATACAAGATGGCACAATAGTCTACAACCTAGACGATTGGCTTTGGGACACAATTCCCAACAACTCCCACTTGGACTAAAGCCGATCAGTACAAAATCTCATTCCCATTTTTCGTTTACAATAGTCGAACTCTTGAACTCTGACGGCTTTAGTGAAGGGGTCAGCCAGGTTCTCCTTTCCATCAATCTTCTGAAGGTCGATGTCATCTCGTTCCATGATCGCTCATACAAGGTAATAGCACCACAGAATATGCTTTGTGCAATGATGAGACTGCAACTCTTTGGCTTGAGCAATGGCTTGAGTGTTGTCACTGTACACCGAAACAGGACCATCTAGGGAAGGTGCCAATCCCAGCTCGCCAAGGAACTTCCGTGACCACACAGCTTCCTTCACTGCATCAAATGCTGCAATGAACTCTGCATCACATGCTGAGTCTGCCATGATAGGCTGCTTGAAACTTTTCCAAAAAATAGCTCCTCCATTTAAGGTAAAGACAAAACCTGACACACTCTTGCTATCATCTTTATCTAACTGGAAACTAGAGTCAGTATACCCCACAAGTTTCAAGTCAGATTCTCCATAAATGAACCATTGGTCCTTAGTATTTCGTAAATACTTAAGGATGGTTTTTACCACTTTCCAATGAGCTTCACCTGGATCAGACTGGTATCTGCTCACTACACCTAGTGAGTATGCCACGTCTGGTCTAGTACATGTCATGGCGTACATGATAGAACCCAATGCCGAAGTATATGGGATTCTACTCATGTGCTCTCTCTCCTCAGGAGTTGTCACACAATTCCTTTTGGAGAGATCAATTCCAGTGCCTATCGGGAGATAGCCCATCTTGGAATTTTTCATGCTGAACCGTTTCAGCACTGTGTCGATGTACGTAGACTGGGACAGTCCTAGAAGCCTCTTAGATCTATCTCTATAGATCTTCATACCCAGTATATAAGAGGCTTCATTCAAGTCCTTCATAAAGAACTAAGATGATAATCAGACCTTTATTCCTTGTAGTGCTGGGATGTCGTTCTTGACTAAAAGAATGTCATCCACATACAGCACAAGGAATACAATCACGGAACCATTAGCCCATTTATAAATGTAGGGTTCTTCTTCATTCCTAACGAAGCCATATGACTTGATACATTTATCAAATCGCATGTTCCAACTCCTTGATGCTTGCTTCAGTCCATAGATGGACTTTTGAAGCCTGCACACCTTTGACTCGTCTGTGGATGTGAACCTTTTAGGTTGTATCATATACACCTCCTTTTCCAGCTCACCATTCAAGAAAGTTGTTCGGACATCCATTTGCCAGATTTCACAGTCAAAGTGCGTTGCTAAAGCAAGCATAATCCGAATGGATTTGAGCATTGCCACAGGAGAGAATGTCTTGTCATAGTCAATACCATAATGTTAATGATACCCCTTGGCAACCAAACGGGCTTTATAGGTCTCCACCTGCCCGTCTGCGTCCCTTTTCCTTTTAAAAATTCATTTACACTCAATAGATTTTATCCCTTCAGGTGCATCAACAAATGTCCATACATTGTTGATCTCCATGGACTCCATTTCGGATTTCATGGCTCCAAGCCATTTCTCAGAGTCGGACCTTTACAATGCATCCATATAGGTGATCGGATCCTCATTGTTCTCATCGAGTTCAATGGGATCACCGTCCCGAACCAAGAAATCGTAGTATCTGTCCGGTTGGCTTGGTACTCTACCGGATCTCCTTAATGGTTCCTGAGTGGGCTCTGGGTGTGATCTAATCATAGCCAGTTCTATATTATCCCTTAAGTGTGTCAGTTCTTCTACTTGTTGAACTTCACTAAATTCAATCTTAGCAGCACAGTCCCTTCACCAAGGAACTCCTTTTCCAAAAAGATAGCCCTAAGATTGACGAATAACTTTTGTTTCTTAGCTAAGTAGAGGTAATACCCCTTAGTCTCTTTTGGATACCCAACAAATAGGCACCGGTCAAACTTAGGTCTAAGTTTGTCCATTTTTAAATATTTTACATAAGCCGGGCACCCCCAGACCTGAAGGTGTGAAAGTGTCGGCTTACGTCTAGTCCATATCTTATATGGTGTTTTGCTAATGGACTTACTTGGAGACCTATTTAGAAGGTAACAGGCTGATTCTAGAGTATATCCTCAAAAGAATATCGGCAGATAAGCAAAGCCCATCATGGACCGAACCATGTCTAACAGGGTTTGATTCCTCCTCCCATACACACCATTTAATTGAGGTGTCCCTGGAGGTGTCCACTGAGAGAGAATCCCATTCTCCTCGAGATATGTCAAAAACTCACCAGAAAGGTATTCACCATCTCGATCAGATCGAAGGGTTTTGATACACTTTCCGGTTTGTTTTTCTACTTTATTACAATATCATTTGAACATTTTAAACGATTCAGATTTGTCTCATCAAAAAGACATAACCATACCTCGAAAGGTCATTTATAAAAGTAATGAAATAACCGTACCCACCTCTGGCATTAACATTCATAAATTCGCATACATCTGTATATATCAGACTTAGAATTTTATTGGCTCGTTCATCTTTTCCAGTAAAAGGTGACTTTGTCATTTTTTCAAGAAGACAGGACTCACAGGTTGGAAGTGAACTATCTTCACTAAAATCGAGGAGACCCTTGGTTTTCAACCTATTTATCCTATTCTTGTTAATATGACCTAGCCTACAATGCCATAGGTACGCATCATTGACATTATCTATCCTAGGACGTTTGCAAGACATGTACAATACACTAACAGGTCGCGATAGTATATAAATGCCATCACGCATTTGTCCATTCAAAATTACAGAACTATTCAAAATAATTTTGCAAATGTCATTCTTTATTAAAAGTTCATAACCATACACGGCCAACTGGCCTACAGAAATGACATTCAAAATAAAAGGACAAAAACGACACTCGTTCAAAATGATAGTACAGGACTCGAAAATAAGTTTAAGGATTTCCAATGCCAGAACTGGAACTCGGCTTCCATTTTCCACGTTCAAGAACCTCTCGCTATCCTCGAATCTTCTACTAATTTGAAGTCCTTGCGAAGATTTGTAAATATGAATTGGACTTCCTATATCCAATACCCAGTTAGTAGTATCGCAAATAGAGAAACTACAAGGTGTTATCATATAAATACCTTGTCCAAGACCATCCTGCAGCTTTCTCTTCGTAGACCTGTTTGGGTCAAGGGATGCAATATAAAGAGGATAGTTCCTCTTCCAGTGACCTCGCTTCTTGCAAAAGAAACACTCCGTTTGGCTTTGATCAGCCTTCACTTTCTTGGCCTGACTGGGCCCAGAAGCACTAAGCACCTTTTTCCCTTTATTATTTTTCTTCTTCCTTTTCTTAAAGAGATGATGCCCTCCCGAGGATCCTTCCACTAGATTCACCACCCCATTATTCAACTGGTGGTCTTTCTCATAAGTCTGCAGCAACCCCAACAGACCATGCTAGTTGACTGTAGGCTTATTCATTCTGTAATGATCGAGAAAGTCTAGATAGGAGGAGGGGAGAGAATTCAAAATCATATCTTTTCCAAGCTATTCATGCAAGGGACATCCAAGCTTGCCCAGGCTCTCAATCATCTCGATCATGTACAATACATGATCAGTGACCGAGGCCCCATCATGCATCCATGCGTTGTAGATGGCACAGGAGACCCTGTACCTCTCAACATCGTCTGGTATCCCGAAAGACTCCTTCAACCTTTGAAGGATTTCTTCTAGCAGGGCTTCCTCGAACTTGCAACTGAACTCATCGTTCATCGTAGCCAACATGGTGCATCGGATAGTGGTCCTGTCAGAGAGCCACTTCTGATAAGTGTCTCTGACCGAACCCCGAGCATTGGCAGTAGGGATCTCAGGTGCCGGATCCCATATCACATACAACATCCGTTCGTGCTCTAGGACAATCCTGAACCTTCGATACCAACTATCGAAGTTGGGTCCATTGAGCTTCTCATTATCGAGAAGAGACTGAAGTGACAGGTTGGAAGATATCTGAAAGGAAAACCAAAACTAATTAGTATATATGAATTATTAACCTAAAGACATGGACTTTAGTCTAAAGGTCCCTCCCACTATTTTGCATAGATTGGTAGCCTCTACCTCCAATCCGAGGAATTACTTTAATTCCTTAGTGGGTACTAGAGTCCAATAGACAACACATGAGCCTGACTTTGGCTGGCCCACCCATGCGTGTCTAAAGGTAGGTTCTTTAACCGATTACTTCTCAAAGTAACCTCTTGTAATTGGATTTTGCCCCAAGGAGCACTTCAATCGACCTTGGGCCTCTTCTTGAAGGTCCCGGTCAGGTCCAACCATTAACATGACAAAATTCAATGCTTCTAACTAACGAATGGTCAAGCCCGACTTTGGCCAGCCTACCTGACCACCATTAAGAGAGTCGCACTGAGCCATCATATTAGGAATAGCAATTCCAATAGCCCGATGAACACCCGATCTTTGGATCTGTCAATGAACACCAAACTCTGGACACATTACTATCCCACTTAATGGAAGGCTAGGACTTAGTTATCCCTATAACTTTGTCCTTTTAAGGACCTAATAATTTAGAGAGCTTTTAATTAATGTGATAGACGAAGAGATGAGAAGACATGGATCAACCTCTCACTGACCACATAAGTAATCTAGGAGGGTTACACATAACAAAGATCCATGGGTACCTAAAATCAGTCAAGACTGATTAACCTTGGGTGATAAGGGTTAACACGAGTCAATGAGCTATTTAATCAATCCTGATCAACCACATTGGCCAGGTAAGTAAGATCATGGGTTGGGTTCCGCCATTAACCGTCTTGCCTTAGACACCAACAGAGTTGGCCAGGTAAGAGGTAGCCCCAAAGAACCAAGATCACAATGCCAAACTTACATCGACACCAATCGATTCATCAAACTCGATCATACTAGCCTAAAGACTCGGGCTTTCCACTGAGCCACAAATTAGATTCATTTAGATTATGGACTAATCAATCTAACTATTAGAGAGATCTAGAAAAGAAATCCTAACTCGACATATGATTAGATTAGTTCTCTAAATTAGTCCAATGCATCTAAACTTAGGTCTAACCCAATTAAGAACCTAATAGAAGCTAACCCATGACCCTTAAGGCTTATTAAAATGACTTAAAATCTTTGAATCAAATTCCTAGAGTTCTTAGTTATTCTTAATTTATATTTAAGTTCAACAGCCTCAAATAAATTAAAACAATTTTAATTTATCATGTAAAATAATTTTACAAAAATTAAAATTTGAAGTCACTATTTTTCAGAATTTTCAACCCAAGTGTCGACACTTCAGGGGCAAGTATCGACTCAAGGCCTAAGATAGGGAACAGAAAACAAAACAACATGTTTTCTGGCATGCACTCAAGTGTCAACACTTTAATGGTCAAGTGTCGACACTTTAATGGTCAAGTGTCAACACTTCAGGGTCAAGTGTCGACACTTCAACCTATCTTAAAAGAAAAATAGAAACCAGATCTCAAGAAATATTCCCATGAGTTGACACTTCAAAGGCCAAGTGTCGACTCACAGCCTGAGACAATGAAAAAATATTGATTTCAAATATAATGTTTCTCTAAACATTCAACAAATTCGATCAAAAATAACTCTTAAATCTTATCTAAAGTTATTTTATGATCATTTCATTAGATTAAAACATTTTTAACCTATAATTTTCTTTCTTCTTATTTTCCTTTTCAAGAGTCAATCACAGCGGCACCACAACATGCCATAGGAGACCCCATTGAATGGAAAGAGAGGGTCTTGCAGCCTTACTTTGATGGGGACATCAGGTCAATCCTGGTTTACCATAGGTCCCTGAGTTTTAAGTCCCTAGTCCTGATGCAAATTTTATCTTTCAGTCCAATAATTTGCCTATGTTAAACATTTGAGTTTTGTATTTGGGCCTTGAGTTTGTTTTTCAGGCCTTGTTACACTTGAGTCTATATTTTGGCCCCTGAGTCTTATTTAGGGCCTTTCTACAATTGAGTCCTGTAATTAGAGATTGAGTCATATTTTGGATGCTTAGTGAGTCTTATGAGTCCTGTAAGTTTTGAGTTTTATGCATTCGGTCCAATTTTGTAAGTCTTATATTGAGTCTAGTCCAATTTTGTAAGAAGACTCAAGTCACTTATGAAGCCAGTCAACATAATACTACAACCACTGCATGGAATCCAGTCATCCACGTAATTATGCCACTTGGAAAGCATAGAAGGATTCTTGGAGCTATCATTGAAGACCTGGATGACAAGTACATCAGCCCACCATGAAAAGATGGACAACCGGAAGAAACCCTAAAAGACCCAGCCCATCACTAAAGTGGGCCACCCAAAGTCCAAAAGCCCAAAGTTCTTCATATGGCGCCCCACCTTATGGTCACCCTCCATATGGCTCCCCCTTATGATTACCCCCCTTGGACCAAGTCAAAGAGAAGGAGAAGACCAAGTCAAAGAGGAGGAGAGGAGTAATCTTAGTTGGGAGAAACAATTTGAACCTATTTGGGAGAGGACTTGTGGAAGATTTTGTAAATGAAAAGGAAGACCATGTAAAATCCCTTGTATGCCCTAACTTGTATGCCTATATAAAGGCCCCTTCCCCCTCTCATGTATTATTGCTGATTATTGATAAATAAATTATTCTTGAGTTTCTCAAAATTATGTGTGAAGTTTTTTATGTGACTTAGCGTATCTGTGTGATCCCTTAGGGTATCTATGTGATCCCTATACCCTGCCTCCAAGCCAACAGCCTCTTCATCTTCCTAGCCACCCCTTTTCATTCCCTTCCTTCCCTTCTTCTTTCAGCGATTTAACCTTTTTTCTTCTTTATTTTCTAACCCTTGAATGGTGATTTACATGTCCCTCAGAGTTGACGAATCTAGGATTCCAATCGACAAGCTTTCGGGTCACTGGATTGAAAAACACGAATCCGTAGGGTCGATAGCTTTGTTTTCCAGGCCGCATCCGTCGAGCGTAGAGCGAACTCTTCATAGATCAATCTTTAAATCTCTACTAGGTACACCCCCTAGACTCATCAGGTAGTGATATTGCAGAAGAGCTAGTCCTAACCAGGGCTTCTTAGCCTTGGTGGTCCTGTTTCTTCACTTGTAGGATCTATTTCAGCATGCATCAATTCTAGAGTTTCTATAGAATTCCCTACTTCGAATCTTGGCTTGAAATTTAGGATATAAACTCATAATTTAATTCTTAATACATGAAAAATAATTGGCCTACATGAATAGTCCTGTATCAATTTGGTACCAGAGCATGTTTAAGACTAGTTTTTGCATCCTATCATTCCCATACATGGTCTGTTGTTTTTCTTGTTTCTACATGTAGGTAGATTCAAAAATTCTGAATTTTCTTTTTTTAGATCCCACATAATTTTTAGTATTTTTAGAAACTTTCTCATTATTTATTTTTATCAGAAAAAGTTTTTTCATGCCTATTTTCTTTTGCCCTAGAAAATCTCTGCATCCTATTCTGCATTAGGAGTCCAAGTTTAGGCCAAGTTTCCCATCTTAGAGTTACTTTTTTATCTAATTTTTATACTGAGTAACCCTTGAGTCATCCTCTATTTAACTAATATTCTTATTTATTTTTATTAATCAAAAATAGTAAGGAAACTTTCTTCCTAAAACCCTAACCCGAATTCTATTCTTTCCTACACCCAGTTAGAAACCTTAGGTTTTGCATCATCATAGCATTTTTGCTTTGCATGAAATTTGGTATGAATCATAATCACACGTCATTCTATGTTCTTTAAATTTTTTTAGAATTCTTCTATATTGAAATCTATGCTAACTTTTGCATCAAAACAAACCCTAATTTTAGTTTTTGCATATCTCACTAAACTAAACCTAATCAACTACCAAACCCCTCCCAACCCATGCCAATTTTGTTTGATAACCTAACCAACTTAAATTTAAGCTGCAACTTCATAAAAGAGACAAAATTTCTTTTATTTTTGACAGTGTTTTAGATTGCATCATGTTTCATAGTGTGTTCATCATCTAATTAAATCAATCTTAAGGACAATTTTACTTTCTCAGATCAGGGCAGGAGGTCATTACTTGTCCTGGGCCCAAAACAACCCCCTTGCATTCTAACCCAAATCTAATTAAAATTAATTAGACTTAATTTGCCCTAGTGGGCTAGGTGACACCAACAGGTCAAGTCCGAGCTATGTGGGCCAACTAGTGCATTTAATCCTTTAGCTATTACTGAAAGCTGGTGTCTAAAGCTGGGGGTCTGGAGTCAAACGACCTTAGTGGTGTTGTAGTTTTTAATTAGGTCCCTGTGAAAGCAGGGGGGGCCTCCTACACTCTCACTCCCTACCTGGCCAGTGGATGGATTAGCTATTGGGTTAAGTGTAAGTTGAGCTGACCTACCCAGATTTGGCTCTAGGTCTAGGAAACCCTAGATTAAGCTAACCAATTTTGCATGCTTGGCTGCACCATCACATCTTGACTGACTGTTTGATTATATGAACACTAGATTAGGAACCCAATACCAAAAGTCTGAACCCCAACCCAGTTCAACCATGGAGTCCAGTCTTGAAGCACTCATAAGAACCATGAATGAACAATTGAACCATAAACTTGACCAAACCAATACCCAGATGACCCAATTGACCCAATCCCAAAACCAAATGAACCATAGATTCGACCAAATAGACCAAAGATTTGATCAAATAACCCAAACCAATAACCAGGAACCCATAGTCCCCAGATATGAATCCAATAGTAACCCATTATCCCTTAGTCAACTTGAACCCCATAGGATTAGTACCCCTAGATATGAGCCTAATGTTAGGCCACTTCCCTTTTGTCAACCTAAACCCTTTAGGACTAGTGCCCCTAGCCCAAGATCAGATCCTAACCAACCCAGTACCACTATGGCCCGTAGAGGGGATAGAGACAAGTCTGTAGAGGTTCAGAGGAGTTCCAATCCCCCGAGAGTGTGTTTTAGATGTCACAAACCAGGCCATTTTGTTAGATAGTGTCCAGTCAGCACCCTACACTAGGTGAGTTACATAAAGATAAGTCTGAACCTATTGTTGAGCCTAGTATTAGTCAGGAACCCCTTAGTCAACCCACCCCTAACCTAGTCATTAGTCAATATTTCTTTAGCCAACCCCCTCCTACTATCCCATTGGTTCACAAAGCTGACACTGAAGAGAAAGTATATGGAGCTGACATGAGCTTAATGGAACAGTATGAGGAAGAAGAAGAGGAGTTACCTATAGAAGACCTAGAATTAGTTGACCAGGTATATACCCAGGTAGAACCTAGAATTTGTTGACCCAGTAGATACCCAGCTAAAAGCTAATCCAAAGTTAGTTGACCTTGACCCCACCCAAACTGAACCTGTAATAGAAGACCAATTAAAGGAAGAGAACCCAGATATTACTATTAGGATCTCACCTAAGGAGCCACTAGAAGAAAGCCCAATTGTAGAGTTTAGTCCTTTGATTCAAGAACCAGAAGAATTCATTAAAGACCTTATCTCTTTAAATCAACACCCTCAGGATGAAGTCACTCCATTAACCCCAATTGAAGATCTCTTCCCTGAAATTTGTGACCCATCCTTCCATTATACAAACCCAGTAGATGTACATCAACCCCATAAGGTCAACCTTATTAGTCTAAGACTAATCTCTGACATCCCTTCTTACATCCTATTCTATCCAATCAACTCTGAACCCTTTTCATACTTTCTACCCTACCAAACTAACCCTGAACCCACTTTTTATTTTCTATCTTTTTCTAAAACTTCTCCTAATTTTCTCATTATTAGATTGCATTTTATAGAAGTTTGCATGTTGTATACATTCATTATACATGTTAGGTTTGCATCTTACTTCTTGCATACCCTCTGGCATTTACTAGAAATTCATTGTAAGTTTTCATGTGCATGTCAAACTAGGGTCAAGCCGAGAGAACCTATAGTCTATTAGGTTTAGGCCCAGAAGAGTCCAATAAAGTTTCTCATAATAGGAATGCATAGTTAAGTCTGCATTTTGTTAGGTGTCAGTACAAGTCAGGTGCATCATTGGTATTAAGCATTAATTTTGAATCAAACTGGCTAATTCCAAAAAAGAGAGCCAAGAGACTTAATGTAGGAGATTCTGTTATGGTTAAGAAGCTTCATGCTCGCAGAGCTGGACCCTTTCGAGTGATAGAGAAGGTAGGATCCAATGCTTATATGCTAGATCAGCCCTCGAATTGTGACATTAGCTTTACCTTCAATATTGCTAACTTGGTTGAGTATAGGGAACCAGTAGTGATTTCTAGTGAGGTTTTGAACCTACTCCATCCTTTGAGAGTGAACTTAACCTAGAGTGTCCACTTATAAATTGGCCTAAGAGAGATGAATGGATCGAGCATATCCTAGACGATCAAGCTATCATGACCCGGGGCCGCGGTTATCAATGCTACCTGGTCTATTGGCATGGTCGACCAGAATTCGACGATTCATGGATAGCTTGAGAGGACTTGCAACACCTCAACCCAGACCTCCTTAAGTGATACCAGAGCCAGAGCGACCCTTACACAACAGAGTCGAGTTCCTCCCATCCTGGGAGAATTGATGGGGACATCAGGTCAACCCTGGTTTACTATGGGTCCCTGAGTTTTGAGTCCCTAGCCCTGATGCAAATTTTATCTTTGAGTCCAATAATTTGCCTATGTTAGCCATTTGAGTTTTGTATTTGGACCTTGAGTTTGTTTTTCAGGCCTTGTTACACTTGAGTCTATATTTTGGCCTCTGAGTCCTGTTTAGGGCCTTTCTACAGTTGAGTCCTGTAATTAGAGTATTGAGTCAAGTTTTGGATGCTTAGTGAGTCTTATGAGTCCTGTAAGTTTTGAGTTTTATGCATTCAGTCCAATTTTGTAAGTCTTATATTGAGCCCAGTCCAATTTTGTAAGAAGACTCAAGTCACTTATGAAGCCAGTCAACATAATACTACAACCACTGCATGGAATCCAGTCATCCACATAATTGTGCCACTTGGAAAGCATAGAAGGATTCTTGGAGCTATCATTGAAAACCTGGATGACAAGTACATCAGCCCACCATGAGGAGATGGACAACTGGAAGAAACCATAAAAGACTCGGCCTAGCACTGAAGTGGGCCACCCAAAGCCCAAAAGCCCAAAGTTCTTCATATGGTGCCCCACCTTATGGTCACCCTCCATATGGTGCCCCCTTATGATTACCCCCCTTGGACCAAATCAAAGAGAAAGAGAAGACCAAGTCAAAGAGGAGAGGAGTAATCCTAGTTGGGAGAAGAGATTTGAACCTATTTGGGAGAGGACTTATGGAAGAGTTTATAAAGGAAAAGGAAGACAATGTAAAATCTCTTGTATGCCCTAACTTGTATGCCTATATAAAGGCCCCTTCCCCCCCTCATGTATTATTGCTGATTATTGATGAATGAATTATTCTTGAGTTTCTCAAAATTGTGTGTGAAGTTTTTTGTGTGATTTAGGGTATATGTGTGATCCCTGCGCCCTGCCTCCAAGCTGACAGCCTCTTCATCTTCCTAGCCACCCCTCTTCCTTCCCTTCCTTCCCTTCTTTTTTCAGCGATTTAACCTTTTTTCATCTTTATTTTCTAACCCTTGAATGGTGATTTACAAGTCCCTCAGAGTTCACAAATCTAGGATTCCAATCGACAATCTTTCGGGTCACTGGATTGAAAGCCCCGAATCCGCAAGTTCGATAGATTTGTTTTCTAGGCCGCATCCGTTGAGCGTAGAGCAAACTCTTCATGGATCAATTTTCAAATCTCTACCACGTACACCCCCTAGACTCATCAGGTAGCGGTATTGCAGAAGAGCTAGACCTAACCAGGGCTTCTTAGCCTTGGCAGTCCTGTTTCTTCACTTGTAGGATCTATTTCTGCATGCATCTAATTCTAGAATTTCTATAGAATTTCCTACTTCGAATCTTAGCTTGAAATTTAGGATATAAACTCATAATTAAATGCTTAATATATGAAAAATAACTGGCATGCATGAATAGTCCTGCATTATACTTCTCTCCTATGACCGGACGGCCATGGTGAAGTACTCAATCCAAGTACTTAAGAAAAGATGTTATTAGCATGCTACAATCATTATACTACAAAAAGAACCTATTGCTCTAATACCATTGAAGGTGAAAAACACCTACACCTAGCATAAAATATGCAAGAAAAGAGGGCAGAAGGATATGCATTTTAAAATAATTTTAAAGCATGTACAGCTGAAGGCTCGGTAGATAGATCTAGATGATTGACCGATCTGCCCACAACAGGAACTAGCATAATGACTTAGCATGCATATAACATCAAAAGCAAGAGAATATATATAAAAGTACCATACCTTTATACCTCTAAGAGAAGCAGTGGAAGTGCTATGAGAAGAAAGAGGGTGCTCGAGCCACATACGCATATGGCCTCTATAGGAAATCCACACCTGGGCTCGACTCTGATCAACTCCCTTAGAGTGCTAGCTCTTTGGGATCCTTGGCCAATCTTCTTCTTCCAGGAAGACTAGGATGAGAGCAGGAACCCCTTCTCAAAACCTCTATTTCCAAGACCTAGCTATAGTGCTAGGTTACTCACACCCAATCCCAAAAACTCTCACAGCCCTTCTCTATTTTCTCTCTCAAAGCTTTTCTCAAAATTTATGGATCAACCATTGGCAGCCCCTGAAAATGATGTTCATTTGTAGAGGCAGCAAAGAGAGGGAGAAAGAGGAAGGAGGAGAGATGAGGGGAGAGAATGGGGGAGAGGATCAAGGCTATACCAAATGGGTCCAACCCATTAAGGTAAGTATAACTTTCATACCATAAAGCCTTGGAGCCAAAACTGGTTTGAATTCGACATTCAAACCAGGTCAAAACATGCCCAAAATCCTTCCACAAATTTCTTCCTAGAATTCAGTTCGTCATAGGAAGTGTCGACACTCGAAAATTGCCAAGTGTCGACACTTCACCAAGTGTCGACACTTACAAAAATCTAAGTGTAACACTAGGAACCTGGTCAATCAAATTGACCTTAGTGATGTCAAACGATTCTCAATTATCGATTAGCCAAAAGATCAGATAGAAATCCTCTATGGTGTGTGACCCCATAGGTTCGAACACTAAGCCGATAGCACTGAAACATTTTCAATACTAGTTAAAGTCCTCATCTAGCAATGATAACTGGTAGGACCACGGGGTTGTCGTTAAAACACCGTGGCTATCAGTTTAAAATCTAACTTCTTAAAATATTTAAAAATGCGTAGCAAGAGGAGTCGGGTCGAATCCACAGAGAAGGCGGTGTTTAGGATTTGAAATCTTTTTGATCTTGTAAAAAAAATATTTGAAGTCAAAAAAATATAAAAATTAAAATTGCAGGAAAACTTGGCACTAGGATATATTATTTAGATCCTAGCATCTATTTGCAGACAAGACGAAAGACATGAATTAAAAAAAAGAAATATTGCATTGATTTTAATTTAAGGTCTAAATACAATGCAAAAAAAAAACTAAATTAACAAAACAAGTAACAAAGATAAGAACAGATCGGTGCAGCCTCGTCGGGAAGATAGCTCCTTCCTTCGTACTCCGTGGAGCGAACTGGCTTCCTCTGTGTCTTCTTCTTCGAATCTTGATCTCAGAGAGAGAAGGCTGGAAGATGGTGTAGGGACACGCTCTCCTTTGAGAAACCTCACTCCCAAAAGCCAACCCGTAACCCAAGCAATGCCCTCTATCCTGTACCTTGTCTTTTCTCCGGGATCCCCCTATCTTGTGCTATGGGGTTCATTTTATAATTGATCGAAGAGGAGACCTCATGGCACACTAGCGATGTGGGACAAAATGAATACCATGACCACCATTGTTGCTCCGTTGATTATGCTGCGGAGGTCGTGGAGAACGCCCAGCGTCCGTCAGCCCGTGGAGAATGCCCAGATCATGCCGTGACGACCGCTTGGCAATGCCCGTGGAGAAGCTCGGCTCGTGGACTGCTCGTGCTCGTGGACTGCGCTCCGGCAACGTGGAGAACATTCTTGCCCGTGGAGCTCGCCCGTGGACTGCCTGTGGAGAACATGGAGAAGCTTGGCCGTGCGCGTGGAGCCACCATAGAGGGCGTGGGCTGCGCGTGGAGGAGCTTGGCCGTGGAGAACGCCCATGGACGTGCGCGTGGAGGAGCTCGGCAACGCGCGTGGAGCTCGGCAACATCCTGCAGCCCGTGGAGTGGTGCCCGTGGACTGCGCCACTCTGGAGGGCGTGGTCGTGGGGAACGCCACCGTGGACGTGCATGGCCGTGGAGAACACCACCGTGGAGGGTGTGGGCTGCGCGTGGAGGAGCTTGGCCATGCATGGAGGAGCTCGGCAACGCGTGGAGGAGCTTGGCCATGGAGAACATGGGCTGCCTCCTCTTGTTTGCCGCCGAAAAACACCGCCACCGACCATCAAAGCACCGCCGGAGCTTCTCCTCCAGCCAGGGACACCGCCGGCGTGCTTCCCGGCAAATTTCGGTGCCTCTGGAGGGCTGTGGTCCATGGCCTATTCCATGGACCGGCAGCCATGGCTGCCGGTGAACCAAACAACGATTTGTAAACCCAGCAGCCGGTCCATGGTGGACCGGCTGCTCCAAAAGCGTGCAGCATCAAAATATGTGCAAAAATCTTAGAAAATTCATAACTTCTTCATTTCAAACCTGATTTAAGTACCGTTTGCATCGTTGGATTCCATAAATCAAGCTCTACCTATTGGCGGGTTTCAAACTTATTAATTTTACCAATTCCATGATCATTAATTATAATTATTGAATATTTTATTAATCATTTAAATGGGTGTGTGGTGCTTTGACTTGAAATCTATTTTTCATGAACGTACTCTAATTTCACATTTTTCAAAGATATTTTTAAAATAATTAGTTTTGCAAGAAAGTCCAAATTAATTATGAAATTAGGTTATTAAAAGAATGTTAGCACCATTAATTAACTAAAATACTTAAAATAATCATGTAAATCCATGATTTATCAATAACTAATGTCTAGATAGGTCGAAGATGCAGAGCACCTCATAAGAACCTCTGGCATATGGTTGCCGCATAATTCATCCCTTTGACCTCACAATGCTCAAGATGACCTAGGGTTAGATTGCCAACCCTAATTTGGTTTATCCAGATCATGTCTCAACCTCACAAGTTCTGTGACTTCTCACAAGAACTACCCTGGCCAAGGTTTTGCTAAATTGAGACATAGTGAGTCATTCATTCCAAACTATTTGGAGAGGTCAATTCTATCTTGATCCACCACCGCTCCTCAAGTACTTGACTATACCCAGAAACCTTCCATCATTGGATTAGAAATCCAGGTAGTCCGGTATCAAAGTATAGTGAGTTGCTTGCAAGCTATTATGGTGACCTCAAATCTGAGGGACACATATACCCATATCTATTCGTGAGCAACCCTTCGATAGAAGGGAGCTCTGCAGATGGTCATGTTCAGTGAGATGTCACACATTTCACTTGCATGTCACACCAGTGTCTCCACGCTCCTTGGTTAAGAGGACAACCAACAATTATGACATACAACAACCTACACTTGATACATCGTCGTCCTATAACAATGTATCATTTGGTTGTGAACCAGTTTAAGAACTACTTGATATATCCTCTTTATATCAAACAATGTAGTTTTAAGGACTCCATCATACAAGAGTTCATTTCAGGAAAATGTACATATGATGAACAGCCAAAAATAACTTTTATTTATTAAAAAGAACTCATATACAAAATACAAGATAGCACAACAGTCTATAGCCTAGATGATTGGCTTTGGGACACAATTCCTAACAGGGCCTACCACACCACTCCTTGAATTATGATGGATGAGATGCCATTCGACTTGGTCTTTGATACTGAAGCAGTAATACTAGTAAAGATTGGCTTGCCGATGCTGCACGTGGAGAAGCTCGACAAGTCGAGCAACTCGGCTTGCCTCCTCCTTAATCTTGACTTGTTGGACAAGATGAGGGATAAAGCCCAACTTTGCATGGTCATGTACCGATAATAAGTGGCTCTTATTACAACTCGCGCGTAAAGCCTAAGACCTTCCACCCAGGAGACCTCATCCTGAGATGGGCAGAGCTGTCCTAGCTCGACAAGTGTAGTAAACTGTCACCAAATTGGAAAGGCCCCTACAAGATGGTCGAAGCATTACAACAAGGAGCCTATCAAATTGCATAGCTCGATGGCACCCAGATTCCATGATCGTGGAATGCTAGGAACTTAAGGATGTACTATCAATGATGTATGTCCCCCGTCTGGAAGTGGAATGAAAATGCTTTTTGATGGAACTGCTCAACCTCACCTTTATAGAGAATGCCCATCTATCCAACCCCAGGTCGGATGAAGTTTGATGGGATGCTCTACAGCACCATCCTCCCGGATAGCCAGCTCCACAACACCCACACCCATCCATCCAACCCAAGGATGATGAAGTTTGACGGGATGCTCCACAGCACCATCCTCCTGGATGGCCTACTCTACAGCATCCGCACCTATCCGTCCGACCCCAAGTCGGATGAAGTTTGACAGGATGCTCCATAACACCATCCTCTTGGATGGCCTGCTCCATAGCATCCACACCCATCAATCTGACCCCAGGTCAGATGAAGTTTAATAGGATGCTTCACAGCACCATCCTCTTGGATGGCCTGCTCCATAGCACCCGCACCCATCTATCCAATCCCAAGTTGGACAAAGTTTGATGAAATGCTCTACAGCATCATCCTCCCGGACAGTTTGTGATAACTATATTATATACATATATAAAAATATTATTTAATAATTAAATTATCTTTAATTATTTTAAATTAATACTTTTATATATCATTTATAAGAAAGGAGATCGTCAATGTGAAGAGCTCAATTTATGGGTTCAAATGACATAAATTTGAAGCAAATTGGACTTAAAATAAGCCCAAAATTGAAGTTTGAAAAACCATTAAGGAATTGCATAACTTTTAAAGCAGCCAGTCCATGGTAGATCGGTTGCCTAGTTCAAAAGATGCTGGGTGGTCCATGATCCTTCATTACCTATGGTCCACAGCTAAGCCTCGTGGACCACGGGCTGAATCCTTCAACTACTGGTCAGGAGGATGGCCTGCGGCCATCACACGATGTTCGACAAGGTCCCGAAAGTGGCGAAAGGGGGTAGCGGTGCTGAGATTCAGTGGTAACAGTAGTCAGATTGGTGAGAAAAGGAATCCCCAGTTCTAGCAATGACAAATAGCCCGATGGCGGGAGGAATAGCAATGGCGGTGGTCTTGGTGGCCGTCGGATGGACCAAGGGGCGGCATGGTGAAGGGCACGATAGCAAAAATAGGGACCCTCAGGCAATGGATCTAAGGCTGCAGTAGGACCTCCGATGGTGGTTATCACCGGCCTTCTTCCCGGCACTGAGTCTCGATGACATGAAGGCAAGTCCGGTGAAGGCTCGGTGTGGTTCCAGTGGTGGCAGTCATGGTCCGAGGGAGTTGGTAGCGACATCGGGCGATTCCAAAACCATCAAGAAAGGAAGTGGTAGCATGGGTCTCAGAGCAATCAAAAGGGTTCAAGTTGATTTCTTTATTGTGATTGATTTCTGGACCTCCGATCAAGATCCAATGGCAACCAGTGCTCAACCAGTCAAGCACCAATTGGAGTAGGATTCTGCAATCTAATTCAACTAGGATTTGGGTTTACCATCTAACCATTGAGTCATGTAAAAGTAAATCTCAGCCACTTCTTTGAGTCTTTTATTTAGTCCGACATCAGAAATCCATGAAGACCTCCCCCTTGTTAAACCCTATAAAAAGGCTCCAATGCCTCTACCTGGGGCAATCAACTCACTGGAGTCCCTCTAGAGCCTTTGCATATAGAGACTGGAGGGGATCAACTTAGAAGCAGGATAGTGCTGAAGTGAGAGAGGGAAGGGAAGATTTTGTACAAAGTAGAAAGGGATTTTTTTGTTCTTCAGTCTTTTGTATTTCTTTGATCTTTAATAAAAGAATGTTTTTATTTATGAGTTTATTTGTTCTCTTTTATTCGTTCTTTATTATGCTTTATTGTTAGATTGAGATTACGAACAACTCTTGCTTTTTGGAGATGCATTATGATTTATTATGGATATGAGGCATGTCGAGAAAAGAAGTGTTGGATATCTAGTGCCTCCCAAAGACCTGCCGTGATCTGTTATGGATACGGGGCATGCCAAGGGAAGACAGATAAGTTTCTAAAATCAATTACAACTTTATAAAAGAAATACTAATTGACAAGTGCAAAATCACTCTTCCACTCCTAAATCCATCTATTTTACTTGCTTCACCTTTAAAAGTAGTTTATTTCTTGCTTACTTTTATTTTCATGTAATAACAATTATTCTTCTTCTCTTTTTAAATCATAACTTAGCCCTAAAGTCCCTGAGGATACGATCCCGACTCACCCTAGCTATAGGATTAAGCTGGTGAATTATTTTTGACCGTCTATGATAGTGATCAAATTTTGGTACCATTGATAGGGACCATAAACATGGTTGTGATTTAAAAATCAAAAAATAAAAAAGTACAAAAAAAATTAGTTCATATTTATTTCTTTTTTATTGCTTTCCTAACTAATTTATTGTTTCCAAATCTGATTAACCACTTAACTACCTTATAATCCCAATCTAATTTAGTTTTCTTTCTTTTTATACTTAATTAACAAAATTAAAATCTTACCTTAAAAAACCCTAACCTAAAAAGAAAAAAGACATCTCATAACACGTAATTAAAATAAAGAAACTAATTAAGCTTTAAAAACTAACTACTTGTACTGCATATCTATTTTCTTCGTATTATATATTTCATAAAATATCTTAAGAACATGAAACCCCTAAATAACATAACATGGGGATGTCATGACCCTTCCTTTGCTCACAAACCACCATCTTGCATATTGCATTGACCTAGGCCTTAATTTAAAATCAAGTAAATGTTGGCTCCTAAGGATTATCGAGCTCACTAGGACTCCCACCGACCTTATCCTGAGAGTTGAACTAGCTCAGAATTAACTAATTCACTGGTGTCTAAGGAAAGGGTTTAAGGATGATGTAGCCCTGAAGGAATGTGGTTCTTTAATTGGTTATGTTGTTTGACTTGGCCAATTAATTTAGTGCCTAAGGAAAGCAACGGGGGGACCCCCATCAACTTTACCTTACCAAGCTAGTGAGTAGTTGGTATCTGACTTCGAAAGCTCAAAGGCAATCTTGGAATAGTTAAGAGCTATCTAGAACTAGGAACTCTAAGATAGAGAGTCTATTGATTGCTAACTTATTTGCAATTAACCTAGAACTTTAAATAATACTTCTTTTCTATCCCTCTTAGCTTTAGGACTCCTTAGGATCTCATCTTTAGTCTTCTTCTCTATCTTTCTTCTCTCTTCTCTCCCCTTCTGCTCTTTAATAAAATATATATATAAAAAAAACTTAATAGTCTAGGATTACCTTAGCTAGACCATTTGGTTGCATGCTAGGTCGATGATCACTACAACCCAACTTGCAACTACTTGACGAAGAATTAGAGAAGACCCTTAGGTCAATCTGGGCTACAAATATGGCTGAGCCTGGTGATGCCAACCCTTCACATCCATTAAGGGAATATTTTACCCCGTCCTTGTACTCATACACATCATGCATCCAAGCACCTCCTATGGAGGCCACCCAATATGAGATCAAGTCTAGTATTATTCAGATGCTACCATCTTTTCACAGACTTAGTAACGAGGACCCTATAAGTACCTAGGAAAATTTCTTGAGATTTGCTCTACGATCAAAATTCAAAATTTCTCTGATGATGCCCTTAGGTTGAAGCTTTTTCTATTTTCACTTAAGGACAAAGCCAAATATTGGTTGAGTACCTCAGATTTAGTAACTATATCAACCTGGGACCAACTTCAAAGAGAATTTCTCAAGAAATACTTCCCTATATGAAAAACCAACTAGATTAAAAAAGCCATAACTAATTTTTCCCAAATGGAAGGGAAAGTGTTCCATGAAACATGAACAAGACTAAAGGACCTAATCTGAAAGTGCCCACATCATGCAGTTCTAAAGTGGCAACTAGTCTAGTGTTTCTATGATGGTCTACTAGAGAAACACTGGCAGATGGTTGATCCTCATGCGGAGGAACTTTCATGCTTAAAATTGAAGATGAGGCATGGCAATTATTTGAAACATTAAGTGAAAACTCTTTACACCATATGTCTACCTCAGGTAGTGACACACTCATTGCTCCTCAAATAAAGGTGGAATCTATGAAGTTGGTCACTACATAGACATCCATAATAAAATGAATGAGATGTCACAAAGATAGTAGATGAGCTATCGTAAAGGATGGATCGCATGTTTAGTAAGGGACAATCTCCTAACCCCCATATACCTAGTATAAATAAGAAGTTTGTGCAATTTGCTCTAGCCCTACCCACTACATCACAGAGTGTCCAGCGGCTGCCCAGTTTCCTAAATTTATCCACAAATAGGTTTAACAAGCTCAAGCCCAACAAGCTCGTAGACCAGGAAACGATCCATTTTCAAATACCTACAACCTAGGCTGGTGAAATCACCCTAATTTCTTATGGAAACTACAACCACCTGTTGCCCCTATTCCATCACGACCACACTACCAAGAAACTAACTACAAGAATATACCTCACCCACAGTACCAAAACCTTCCTCAACTGTCCTCCACTAGCTATAACTCAACCTTTGAGAAAAAAGTGTTAAAGGCTTTAGACCGGATAGAAGTCAACACTCAAACCCTTAACTCCCACTCCCAAACTATCAGTTCTCATACACAATCCATCGCTAGGTTAAAAATGCAAATTGGTCAATTAGCGGCAAGTTTGGATAGAAGGGAAGGAGGTAAATTACCATCTCAACCTGAGAGCAACCCGAGAGGACAATTCATGATTGAAAACTCCAATATTCCAGAAACCTTTTCTAAACATGCCAAATCAATAATGACCCTCAAGAATGGAAAGGTCATCGAGCAACCTAGCAGAACCAATGAGACCTACCCCACACCTCCAACCCAAATAGGCAATATGTCAAGGAAAGACATGATGCCATTAACCCCTATATTGATAGTAGAGATCTTCGATATTTGGGGGATGGATTTCATAGGACCCTTTTCTATCTTATTCGGGTTTGAATACATCTTAGTAGCAGTAGACTATATATTTAAATGGATAGAGGCGATAGCCACGCGGACTAATGATAATAAGGTCATAATTAGTTTTATCCAATGAAATATCATTAGTCGATTCAATTTTCTTAAGGCGATCATTAGTGATGGAAGGACTCACTTCACGAACAGGAAATTTGAAGCACTAATGAAAAAATATAATATCACACACAAAGTTGCCACACCATATCACCCCTAGACTAGTGGTTAGGTAGAGATGTCAAATAAGGAGATCAAACACATCTTAGAAAAGATTGTTAGGCCCAATAGAAAAGATTCATTTTTATGCTTAGATGATGCATTATGGGCCTACCAAATAGCCTACAAAACCCCTATGATGCGGAACTAAAATACATGCATAATATTTTTTTATGTTTTTATAGGTTAAGTGATGTAACTAAATCCCGAAGATAAGGCCATGAATCTAAGTAGAGAGTTCTATGCAAAACAAGAAGCAATAGCATGCAAAATAGAACCTAAAAGTAATAGAAAGAGGACCGCCGAGGCTAAGAAGTTTTGGTTGGGCCAGTTTCCCTTCAAGAATGCTACTGGCAAGCAGAGGGGGTGTACCTAACAATGATTGAAGCACCTGATAAAGATCATAAACGAAGTGATCGCTCTCGCTCCCGGATGCGGCCTGGATGATCAAGCCGAAGACCTGCAAATTCTCGGCTTTCAACCTGGTGATCCGATCACTGCCTGACTGGAGTCGTTGGAATTGTAGACATTAAGGGACCTGCAAATAGCCTTTCAAGGGTTAGAAATTGAAGAAGGGATGAAGGAATAATTGAAACATAGCAAGGGGAAGAAGGGGTTTGATGTGGGTGGCCAAGGCTTGGAGATGATGCTTCTGGGGTTTGTTGGCGGCTGGAGACTAGGCGCAGGAGACAAGGAGGAAGGAGGGGCTCACACAGAATCCCCTTAGCACACAGCAAATAGCACATAACAGATGGAAAACTCAATTATATTCATTCAAAAGTTGTTAAGTTTTTACACAAGGGTTCCCTTATATAGAGTCATGAGACTTAGGGCCCAAGCAAAAGAAAACAAGAAAAATAAGGGGTGCCCACTTTCTTCCTAAAGTGTGGGGCAGAATACATGGAAGAAAATACTCTCATTCCATACAAATCTCTCCAAACAAGGTAGGTAGTGGGCAGCCAAAGGGGGGGACCAAGGGGCACCAACTTCTTACTTCTCTTGGCTTAGGGTGGACCACTTCTTTCCTAATCAAGCTGGCATGAATCATGGAATTTATGTTTATCTATTTTGACTTTGCTTCTCATCATGCTGACATGTGGAGTTAGTGTGCTTGGGGTGTGGAAGGGGTATGCTGGCTTGTGGTCATCAACTCCTCATGCATGGTTCGACTTCATGATCCTCCAAGAAATCCTAGGTGGCAAAATCCAGGGTATGACTAAGACTCCATGCAGCTACTGAGGTGGCACACTGGATGGTGTCCTTCATATGCTTAAGTCTTCTTTGACTAGGCTTGACTTAATACAGACTCAATACAATTGGACATGATTACAAGACTTAAAATATGATTAGCTCAACATGAGTTGACTGGTACATGAGTCAAATAATAAAAATGACAACTCAAATAGGCTAAGCCCTTATTACAAATTGGACTAAAAAACTATTAAGAAATCCACAGAGGGTTTAGAAGCTTCTATCTTATTCTGGTACCTCAGGTGTCCCCACCAATTCTCTCGAGGTGGGAGGAACTCGACCCTATCGAGTAAGGATCATACTTGCTCACATATCTCTCGAGAAGGTCTGGGTCGAGGTGCTGCAAGTCCTCTCAAAAAATCCATGAATCATTCAATTCTAGCTGGCCTTGCCATTAGACCAGGTGGCATTGACAGCCGTGACCCTGAGTCGTGATGGCTTGATCATCCAGGATATGCTCTATCCGTTCTCCTCTCTCAAGCTAATTAATTGGTGGACACTTTGGACTAGGGTCACTCACAATGAAAGGAGTAGGTCCAAAGGCCTCACCTGGGTATCGTTGTCGGTTCCCTATACTCAACCAGGTCTGCGATATTGAAGGTAGAACTAATGCCAAAATCTGGAGGTAAATCTAACACATAGGCATTTGGTCCAACCTTTTCTATCACTCTAAAAGGTCCGGCTCCGCGAGCATGAAACTTCCTTTTAGGACTAAGCCTAACCAAGATAGAATTCCCTACATTGAATCCATTGACTCTTATTCAGGAATTAGCCAGTTTGTCAGATGTTTTATTACTTAAATTACTCTTATGGCTAATGTCCTGATGCATATGCTGTGCGATGTTCAATGCAGGTGTGGACATGTTGGGCATATGCAGACTCCTAACAGGTGATGCAAAGGACTTAAACTAACACCTAACAGACTCGATTATGCATTCCTATTTAAGAAAATTTTATTGAACTCTTTGGACCTAAACCTAATAGATTATAGGTCTCTAGGTTTGATCCTAGCTTGACATGCACATAAAAATTTATAGTGGACTCTTAGTAAATTTCATAGAGTATGCCATAAGTAAGATGCAAACCTAACATGCGTAATGAATGATGCAGTATGCTAATCTCAACTAAATGCAATCTAATGATCCTAGAAATGCTGAGGGTTTCTAGAAAGGGCAAAAAATAAGTGGTGGGTTCAGGATTAGTCTTGTAAGGTAGGGAAAAATGTTTAGGGTTAGTTGGATAAAATAGGATATAAGAAGGCATGTTAGGGACTAATCTTAGACTAATAAGGCTATCCTTACAAGGTTGAGATATATCTACAGGATTTGCATAATGGAAGGATGGGTTACTAATCTCAGGGAAGAGGTCCTTAATGAGAACTATAGGAGGGAGCTCATCCTGAGGGTGCTGATTCAAAGAGATCAGGTCCTTAATAAATTTTTCTGGTTCTTGTATTTTAGGACTAGACTCTATAATTTGGTTCTCCTCTATGGTTTCCTTAGGTAAGGTCTCCTCTATGGTTTCCTCAAATAAGGTTATAGTAGTAGTATCTAGGTTCTCTTCCTCTAATTGTTCTTCCACTATAATTTTAGGTTGGATATAGTCAAGGTCAACTAACTCTAGATTGGCTTCTACCTGGGTACCTACGGGGTCAACTAATTCTAGGTCTTCTAGAGGTGTCTCCTCTTCTCCCTCATACTCATCCACTAAGCTCACATCAGCTACATACACTTCCACTTTACTGTCACTCTTGTGAACCAGTGGGATAGTAGGTAAGTGTCGATTAAGGGAAGATTGGCTAGGTCCTAGTTTCTGATTAGGGCACTACT
Organism: Areca catechu; assembly: GCA_021397845.1. Lineage (NCBI taxonomy): Eukaryota > Viridiplantae > Streptophyta > Magnoliopsida > Arecales > Arecaceae > Areca > Areca catechu. The sequence goes on from CM038042.1 coordinate 125,969,628, forward strand.
CCTAGTGGGTTCAGATTGACAAAGGGATAGTGGATTACTACTAGGCTCATATCTAGGGATACTAGCCTTATGGGGTTCCGGTCGATGGCCTATGGGTTCGGATCTATAGGTCATGGATCTACTAGGCTTATAGGGAGTGGGTGCATAGGATCTATGTTCATAGATTTTGGGTGCATAGGTTCTAGGTTCATATAATTTGGATAATGTGGGTAAAGGTGGCTCAGGTTTGGATCTAGTTTGGGTCCTACGGGTTTCTTTAGGGTTCCTATCCGAACATCTACTTGGTCAAATCTATGATTCACTTGGGTGAAAGGCTGGGCTACCTGCTCAGTAAGGGCTTTAATATGGGCTTCAAGATTATCCATGGATTTAGCTAGCTGTGGGAGTGGTGGATGATATGAAGCTCCTGATCTAGTGCATATGCAAGACTCAAACCAGTCAACTACGGGTGCCTAGACCTAGAGCCCAATCAGAATGGGTTGACTCAACTTACACACAACTCAACTCCTAGTCCTTCAACTAGCCATGGAAGAGGTGGGATGGTAGGAGGCCCCCTGCTCTCGCAGGGACCCAATTAAGGAACCACCGATCTGCTTAGGTTGTTTAACACTGTACCTCTAGCCTAGACACTAGTGTCCAATAATAGAAAATGAATTGGGTGCACTAGTCATCCCATAATGGTTGAACCCGACCTGTTGATGTCCTTAGCCCTCTAGGGCAAATTAAGTCTACTTGATTTTAATTAGGGTTGGGTTCAGATGCAAGGATGGTGGTTTCTAGGCTAAGAAAAGATAATGACCTCCTTCCCTTATCTTGGATATTGATGCCCTTAAGTTAATTATGCAATGATGGCAGGCAGATGAGAATGCAAATTAGGGTTTTAAGTATTTTTTTTGGTGTTTTATGAATATATGTAATTTTTTTTTGTTTTGATATATTTTTAAATAGAAAGATAATTTATAGATAATGACCTAATATGCAGGAAACATGCCAAAATTTTAAGATATGCAAAAATTCTACTAAAATAATCCTAAACTTGCTGAAATTGACTTTGCTGCCAAAAACATAGTAGAACTATTCTCAGATAGTATTTCGGCTAGTAGAAAATTCATAGACTGAAATAATTTTTGAGAAAATTTTGAAAATTAAATTCAATTATAAGGAATTCAGAAAATTGAATTTAAGATTTTTTTGAGTTTTTTATGGGTAGAAACAATTAAAATAGCAGGCTATGTACTGAGAAAGCCGAGATGTAAAAATCCTAAAGAACTCTTTGTTTTCTTCTTCAGGGGTCAAATCACAGCGGCACCCCTACATGTAATAGGAGATCCTGTAGATTGTGAAGAGAGAGTCTTGCAGCCCTAGTTATCTCCTATGACCGGACGGCCATGGTGAAGCACCCGATCTAAGTATTTAAAGAGAATTGAGTCCAAACAGGCTCTGATACCAAATGATACAGAACTAAAATGCATGCATAATATTTTTTTATATTTTTATAGGTTAAGTGATGTAACTGAATCCTGAAGATAAGTCCATGAATCTGAGTAGAGAGTTCTATGCAAAACAAGAAGCAATAGAATGCAAAATAGAATCTAAAAGCAATAGAAAGAGGATCGCCGAGGCTGAGAAGTCTCGGTTGGGCTAGTTTCCCTTCAAGAATGCTATTGGCAAGTAGAGGGGGTGTACCTGACAATGGTTGAAATGCCTGATGAAGATCATAAATGAAGGGATCACTCTTACTCCCAGATGCGGCCTGGATGATCAAGCCGAAGACCCACGGATTCTCAACTTTCAACCCGGTGATCCGATCACTGCTCGACTAGAGTCGTTGGATTCATAGACATCGAGGGACCTACAAATAGCCTTTCAAGGGTTAGAAATTGAAGAAGGGATGAAGGAATAATTGAAACACAGCAAGGGAAAGAAGGGGTTTGATGTGGGTAGCCAAGGCTTAGCGATGATGCTTCTAGGGTTTGTTGGCGGCTGGAGACTGGGTGCAGGAGGCAAGGAGGAAGGAGGGGCTCACACAGAATCCCCTTAGCATACAGCAAATAGCACACAACAGATGGAAAACTCAATTATATTCATTCAAAAGTTGTTAAATTTTCATACAAGGGGTCCCTTATATAGAGTCATGAGACTTGGGGCCTAAGCAAAAGAAAACGAGGAAAATAAGGGGTGCCCACTTTCTTCCTAAAGTGTGGGTCTGAATACATGGAAGAAAACACTCTCATGCCATATAAAATCCCTCCAAACAATGTAGGTAGTGGGCAACCAAAGGGGGAGACCAAGGGGCGCCAACTTCTTACTTCTCTTGGCTTGGGGTGGACCACTTCTTTCTTAAGCAAGCTGGCATGAATCATGAGATTCATGTTTATTTGTTTTGACTTTCCTTCTCGTCATGCTGGCTTGTGGAGTTCGTGTACTTGAGGTGTGGAAAGGGTATGCTGGCATGTGGTCATCAACTCCTCATGCATGGGCCGACTTCATGATCCTCCAAGTAATCCTAGGTGGTAAAATCCAGGATATGACTGGAACTCCATGCGGCTACTGAGGTGGCACGCTGAGTGGTGTCCTTCACATGCTTGAGTTTTCTTTGACTGGGCTTGACTCAATACAGACTCAATACAATTGGACATGATTACAAGACTCAAAATATGATTAGCTCAACATAAGCTAACTGGTATATGACTCAAATAATGAAAATGATAACTCAAATAGGCTAAGCTCTTATTACAAATTGGACTCAAACACTATTTAAAAATCAATAGAGGGTTTAGAAGTCTCTGTCTTATTCTAGTGCCTCAAGTATCCCCACCACCCTATCAGCATGTCACCCTACAGATTAGTCTATGGTAAAGCATGCCATCTACCGGTTGAGTTAGAACATTGCATATTTTGGGCCATCCAAATATTCAAATTTGACATGCAAAAGGAGGGTTCTAATTGAAGGTTGCAACTTAATGAACTTGAAGAGTTGTGCAATGATGCATATGAAAGTTCACAAATCTATAAAGCTTGAACTAAAGCATTTCATGACAAATACATCTCTTGGAAGTCGTTCGAGCCAAACTATAAAGTGTGGCTCTTCAATTCTAGACTATGCCTCTTTCCCAGTAAACTTTGCTCTTGATGGGATGGACCATTCATTGTCACACAAGTATTCCCACAAGGAGCAGTAGAAATAACAAATCCTCAGAATGGCAATGCATTTAAAGTTAATGGTCAACGCTTGAAGCCATATATAGATGGAGTTGCATTGAAGGAATGAATCGACACCACCTATCTGATGGATCCGGTCTATAATGAATAATGAGCTTCATGTCTGCTGAAGATGTTAAACTTAGCACTGGTTGTGAGGCAACCCAACAACCTCATCTTTTTTTAGTACACATACAGGAACTTAGGTGGCAAAACAGGAGCTCGCTACTTCATGAAGTCCTCTTCAACTCCTGAAGCACACTCACCCTAGGTTTATTCTCTTTTTTATGCTTATTTTCTTTCCTACTCCATTAAGGATAATGTCGATTAAGTTGAGGGGGAAGAAAAATTTGACATGCTTAGATCTTCGAGTATGATTAGAAATGATTATATTATGTGTACCTAATTATTATCTCAAATTAGAGTTACATAGGCACCTTAATCAATGATTGATTAATGGTCTAGATAATTCTAGAGATGCTAAGAGATAAATTACTAATAGCTCAACAAATGACAGGGTTTAGATCATAAATAGTTTTATGGAGTAATTCTAGAACCTTCTGACCATTGATCTTAATGAAGATCTACTTTATGGGGTATAAATTAAAAGGTCAAGTATGCTGAAGTTTCTCTTGAAAAAAAAAAGAAAAAAAGTTAGTCCTACCACACAACTTTGCTTGAACTCTTAGTGAGTAACTGGGCTCCTTCGCCTAAGTAAGCATTATGGTTCGCATCAAAATATGAGAAGATCAAAAAATATGTTAAACAATGGTACCTCACTGAGTAACCAGGCCCCTTCATCTAAGTAAGTATCATGATTCGCATCAAAAGATGATAATACTAACACTTAAGAGGCTAGAACATGGCACTGCATTTCTCTCGAAAGAAAAAAAAAGAGAAGAAAGAAGAAGAAAGGGAAACCATCTAGCAAAAAGGCACTTCACTAAACTCCTAAAAAGTTAGAGAATTCAAAGAGTGAGGTGAAAAGATGGCAAAAAAAGAACTCTAGAAATTTCTATGAGCTCTACCCAACCACTAATTAAGTTGAATTCATAATCCGATGAAGTATCTTAGTAATGGTCTGGCCAGGTATCAATTACCTTTAGAACTACCTAGGTTAGCATCCAATTCAAGGATGGGTTGATACACATAGCTAATCTACCTACTTTACTTGAGGATGTGCAAAGTTCAAGTTAGGGGATGTGATAACTATATTATATACATATATAAAAGTATTAATTTAATAATTAAATTATCTTATTTATTTTAAATTAATATTTTTATACATCACTTGTACGAAAGGAGATTGCCAATGTGAAAAGCTCGATTTATGAATTCAAGCGACATAAATTTGAAGCAAATCGGACTTAAAATGAACCTGAAATTAAAGTTTGAAAAACCATTAAAGAATTGCACAATTTTTAAAGTAGCCGACCATGGTGGACCGGCTGCCTGGTTCACAGGATGCTAGGTGGTCCATGAGCCTCCATTACCTATGGTCCTTGGCTGAGCCTCGTGGACCATGGACCAAATCCTTCAATTGCTAGCTAGGAGGATGGTCGATGGCCATCCCATGATGTCCAGCGAGGTCCCAAAAGCAACGAAAGGGGGCAATGGCACTGAGATTCGGTGGTAATAGTAGTCAGACCGATGAGAAGAGGAATCTCCAATTTTGGCAATGATGAATAGCCCAACGATGGGAGGAATAGCAATGGTGGTTGTCTCGGTGGCCACCGAATGGATCAAGGGGCGGTGTGGTGAAGGGCACAACAGTGAAAACAGGGACCCTCAGGTGATAGGTCTAAGGCTCCAGCAGGACCTCCGGCGATGGTTGTTGCTAGCCTTCTTCTCAGCTGTGAGTCTTGGTGGCATGCAGGCAAGTCCGGTGAAGGCTCGATGTGGTTCTGGTGGTGGCAGCCATGGTCTGAGGGAGTTGGCGGTGGCATCAGGCAATTCCAAAACCATCAGGGAAGGAAGTGGCATCATGGATCTCAGAGCAGTCAAAAGGGTTCAAGTTGATTTCCATGTTGTGATTGATTTATTGACCTCCGATCAAGATCCAATGGCAACCAATGCTCAACCAGTCAAGCACCAATTGGAGTAGGATTATGCAATATAATTCAACTAGGATTTGGATTTACCATCTAACCATTAGGTCATGTAAAAGTAAATCTTAGCCACACCTTTAAGTCTTTGTTTAGTCTCACATTGGAAATCCATGAAGACCTCCCCCTATTAAACCTTATAAAAAGGCTCCTATGCCTCTACCTAGGGCAATCAACTCCCTGGAATCCTTCTAAAGTCTTTGTATAAAGAGACAAGAGGTGATCAATTTAGAAGCAGGTTAGTGCTGAAGTGCGGGAGGGAAAAGAAGATTTTAAATAAAGTAGAGCAAGGTTTTCTTATTCTTCAGTCTTTTGTATTTCTTTGATCTACAATAAAAAAGTATTTTTTATTTATGAATTTATTTATTCTCTTTCATTTGCTTTACTGTTAGATTGAGATAGGGATAACTCTTGCTTTCTAGAGATGCACCGTGATCTGTTATGGATATGGGGCATGTTGAGGAAAGCGGAGTTGGATATCTAGTGCCTCCTGAAGACGTGCCATGATCTGTTATGGGTACGGGGCATGCCAAGGAAAAATAGGTGAATATCTAAAATCAATTATATCTTAATTATAAAAGAAAAACTATTTGATAAGTGCAAAATCACTCTTCCACTCCTAAATCCATCCCTTTTACTTGCTTCACCTTTACAAGTTATTTATTTCCTGCTTACTTCTATTTTCATGTAACAACAATTATCCTTCTTCTCTTTTTAAATCATAACTTAGTCCTAAGATCCTTGAAGATATGATCCCGACTCATCCTAGCTATAGAGTTGAGTTGGTAAATTATTTTTGACCGCCTACAATAGCAATCAGTTTGCTCCACAGCACCCGCACACATCCATCCGATTCTAGGTCAAACGAAGTTTGACGAGATGCTCCACAGCACCATCCTTCCAGATGGCCTGCTCCATAGCACCCGTGCCCATCTGTCCAACCCCAGGCTAGGCAAAGTCTGACAGGATGCTTCACAGCATCGGTCTGCTTCATAGTGCTCAGGCATGCCCCATTGACTCAGAGGCAGATAGAGCCTAGCAAGATGCCCCACAATGTCATCCATTTGGAACGAACCATTCTACTACACCACTGCCTGACCACCAGGCCGGACAACAGGCATTGTAAGAAAGAAAAAAGAAGGGAAAAAGCTAAGGAAGGAGAGTTAAGTTAAAAAAATGTTCGAATTTGATTTTGGAAAAAAATTTACAAGGAAAAGAGCCCCCAACAAGTCGAGGAGCTCAACAAAATATTCTAGACAAAAAGAAGAAAAAATCCTACAAATACTCATAGCTCCAAGCCCGAAGCCAGGGCCCCACTATACTTGAAGGCCTCCACGATGGCATTAATCATCGCCCTCGTCTCGGCCATCACTCATTCGATGGTCTCTCACACCGAGCTTGGCTAGACTAGCCTTGCAGTAGCTTCGACAACCTGGGACTCTTAGGAAGTAGCTGGGTCAGCCTCGGACTTGGTAGCTTCAATTGAATCAACCTGGATGGAGGGGTCTGTCCCACCTCCCGCTCCCTTGAGTTCGTCGACGATGATGTCATGTAGGTCCGATATGTTGAAGACCTATGCCACCTTCTTCTTGCATTCTTCAAAGCCCTTGTAGAAGGCATTATAGATTGCTTCACTCACCTCATCCTCAAACTCCATCGAGGCTTTGTACCACAGATCGCTGAGTCACCTCTACCTTCGCCACCCCCACCACCACCTTGATGGTGGTGGCCTTCTCTTCGGCCACTATGGCTTAGTCCTCTGCCAGACCCAACTACATCTAGAGGTTACACAGTTGCCCCTCATGGTGGAGCGATGTGGCAGTAGACTTGGCAAAGCGTTCCTTCAAGAGAGCAATGTACTTCACCTTATTCATGATTTCAGATTCGCGATCCTCCACCCACTCCTCGAGATCAGTGATGAAATCTCATGAGCTCTCGAGCTTAACCTCCAGCTCCTTTATTTGGGCCTCCAGGCTCGGCACCTGGTCTACCAGGGCCCTGGCTTTCACCTTAGCGATGTCAGCCCTACTGCAAGACTCTACCTCTCACCTAGCCAATAGGCGGCACACCTCCTTGATGAGGAAGGTGTCTTGGATGACCTGGGGTCAAGAATCAAGGGGAAGTAGTTAGTCAATCTTTTCATCCCTTAACCTATGCTCTGTGGGAATATGAAGAACTTACCGTAAGTAGTTAGGGGAAGATCCTGGAGATGGTCTCGCCCATTATGTGGCCACTCCTCTCCCTGCAGTCCCGAGGCTGCAGGATGAAGCCTAGTAACCTCTCGGCCAATCTAGCATCGAGGATGACCGGTGCATGGGACAGCACTATAGTGGTGACCCTCGCCATTCCAGGGGCTAAAGCAATGGATAAGGAGGGGCCGGTTGACACTGGGCCCGACGGTTGGACCCTTGCCACTATAAAGGCCATGGGCGGAGTCAAGACCCTCTCCAGCTCCGTGGTGGTGCCTACCTCAGGGGACGACAGGATTGACAGGACTTCGAGAATGATGATGGTGGTTGGGGGAGTCTCTTCCTTGACACAGTGGCCCTACTAAGTTGCGAGCCCACATTCGTGGCCACCACTTTAGCCAGCATCGGAGCTTCTCTCACCCCTCTCTCGCGAGGCCCCTTTACTGATTCCCTGCGGGGCCTCTCTGCTGACTCCCCATGGGTCTTCTTCATTGGCTCCTCTCGAGGCTTCATCAATGATGTCCACTTATGGGACATCTGCCGAATCCTGTTGATTGAGAACTCATATATACATTGGCAGGAAAACCTAGTTAATTACTAGAAGCCATAAAATAAAACATATCTCAAATCTTACCTAAAGATCGAATCAGGCTAATCTTAGTATCGAAGATATTTTGCTTAGAGAGGAGGTCCCATCCATGGGGAACCTTCGAGGTGACAAGTTAGTCGTACACCTCCTGATCGGTAGGCTCCACCATGGCACTGTGATTGGAGGACCAGTCGGGGTCGCTCCAAACCCAGTTAACTCCCTCGATCAAAGCAAAGAGGTATCGATTCTTCCATCCCTTGATGGAAGTGGACAGGTCAAACTGAAGAGTCCTAGGATGGGGTGCAATGAACCACCACCCCTTATTCGCAAGGTTCACTTCAAAGTAAAAAGAGCCCTAAAGAGAGAAAATCATGTGACCATGCTATGAAAATGGCACAGAATAATGAAGGAGAAGACAACCCTAAAGGAGTTTGGGGTGAGCTAGGCTGGAACTAACCTATAGTTATCTAAGGATAGGATGAAAGGATGGAGAGGAAGTTAAAAACTAGCAAAGAAAAAGTCCTCATATAAGGCAATCTGGCCTAGCTCGCTTGAAGTAACCTGCTCGTTTGGGCCCATGGCCATGATCTGGATGGACTCCAAAATCCTGTATATCCCCTAGAGGTGAAGGGAATCCATCCTGGTCATCGTCAAGACAGTGCCTGACGAACTTGCCAGGCCTTGGCTCGAGGATGACAAAGGGGTCTACCATCTGGTGGGGACCTCGGGGGGCCTGGAAGGGGACATTTTCCTCCTCCTCACTATCCAAGGGAGGAGGCTTAGGTCGAGGCAACTCTACAACACTTGGGGGACCTAGGGTACACTCCGAGGAGCGGTGTCTGCCTCCGGAGGAACTCATGGGCACTCGAAGAATAGGAAGAAGAAAAGGAGGTCTAAGGCTATGGACAAGGAACACTGCCCCAGAATGGGCCAGAAGGAATGGGCAGAATGGAGAGAAGGGACTAACATGCACAAGGCTTCGGGTCAAAGTTTCCAAATATGGGTGAGGAGCTCCCTTTTCCTCTTCTTTTTCCTCCTCCCCTCGATGGCTCTGAAAGGATGCGATGGAGCAAGATGTCTTTCGGAGAGGGACAATAAAACCTCTCTTGAAGCCATGTCCAATGGTCTGATGCGGCCCTTTCCCCACCGGTTGACGGGATCAGGACATGTGTCAGCATCCACCGCTTGAGGTGCTTTGGGTCGCGAACCACCATGCCGGGATGCATGAAGGCATCATTTTGGATCGTCGTCTCCTACTTACATGGTGACTCCCTATTGGTAGATGGATGATCTGTAAATCATCAAAAACTGACAATTAATGATGAGCCCGGGGGTCCTCTATATCGGTAGTGTCGAATTACTCTCTTTTTCCTGAACCTAAAAAGTCATAGCACGTTCTAGGCTTGGAAGTAGGGGGCATCTAATGTGGCTAACTGCTGACATAATGCCTACATCTGACATGGCTAACCGCTGACATGGTGCCCATGGGCCGCACCCTGATCGCAGTAAATCTCGAGGTGGAGCTCCTGGCCGAGTAGAGCCCCCGGTTGAGATGGCTCCTAGCTGAGTAAAGCCCTCGACTGAGTAGTGCTCCCGATCGAGTAGAGCTCCCATTCGAGTAGAGCCCCTAGCCGAGTAGGGCTCTTGGCTAAGTAAAGCTCCTAACCGAGTAGGGCTCCCATTCAAGTAGAGCCCCCGGTCGAGTAGAGTTTCTAGTCGATCTAGGCTCTGGTCATGGGAGGGTGATCCCCTCATAGACCGAGATGGAAAAATGGATCAAGGATGCAACAAAAAAGCTGCAAGCCCCAGCAGGCATGTATGGCCCACCTGGTTCCAACACCATGGTGAGTGCCCGGATGGTGACCAGGGAGTGTGGTGTTGCCATCTCCATCGAACCTGTTTCAATGATTGGGAAGGAACACCCCATGAATGGGAGGAGGTGCTCCATCGAACCTATGTCCCTTGCAAAGGAGTGCTTTATCAAGATTACAAGTCTTGTAGCACTCCACCAAACTTGTGCCTCTTGCAAAGGAGTGCTCTGCACAGACCACAGGTCCTATAGCACTTCGCTGAACTTGCACCCCTTGCAAAGAAGTGCTCTGCCAGGACCACGGGTCCTGAAGCACTCAGCCGAACCTGCATCCCTTGTAGAGAAGTGCTCTGCAAAGACTCTAGTTTCTATCCCGTGGAGTTCTGTGAAGCCTACGCTCTATTCAAGGGAGCACACTGCCAGGGCATCAGACCATGTCCAAAAGTGTTGCCTTCTATATATCAGTAAGAGGGACCTCCAGCCAAGATAAGTAGCAAGCAACCTCTGCTGCTTAAAAAGAAGAAGAGATTTCACTACAAGAAAAACAAGTTTTAGCAACCGATTTTTCGATTGCTAATAATTAAAAATCGGTTGCTAAATTAATTTGCAACCGATTTTGCAACCGAAATTAGTTGGTTGCAAAAGTATAGGTTGCTAAAATTTGTGACCGATTTTTTTCGGTTGCAAAATTTAGCAATCGATTTAGCAACCGAATTTGACATAATTTTTTTGAAAAAAAAATCAAATAAATATAATACAAATTCAAAAAAAATAAAAAAAAATGGTTGCTAAATCAGTTGTTAAAAAAAAAATCCATAAAAAATTAAAAAAAAATTGGTTGCTAAATTGGTTGATAAAAAAAATCCAGAAAAAATAAAATAAAAATTGGTTGCTAAAAAAAATCCAAAAAAAAATAAAAAAAATTAGTTGCTAAATCGGTTGCTAAAAAAAAATCTAGAAAAAATAAAAAAAAATCGGTTGCTAAATCGGTTACTAAAAAAAAATCCAGAAAAAATAAAAAAATTTGGTTGCTAAATCGGTTGCTAAAAAAAATCCAGAAAAAATAAAAAAAAATCGGTTGCTAAATCGGTTGCTAAAAAAAAAATCCAGAAAAAATTAAAAAGAAAATCGGTTGCTAAATCGGTTGCTAAAAAAAATCCAGAAAAAATTTTAAAAAATTGGTTGCTAAATCGGTTGCTAAAATTGAATAATTTAAAAAATAATTACCAAATATAAATTTTTTTCCTGAATTTACAAATTTAGTATGAGATATAAAAAGCAGATATTCATTTCAACATTAGTCACAAATCATTGAGAAGGGTTCAATCACACCCATTAGACACAATCGCAACATATAAAGCATCCATTAGACAGCTTAGGCACAAATCCGATATTCATTTTAAGGGTTCAATCACATCCAATTATCCAAAAATAACAGCTACATGCACCAAATGGGTTTAACCGAAATTGAATTCCAGGTACAAAATGAAGGTAAAACAACCAAAAAATTCTATAAGTCATAACTTGAATACTATAATTAATTATCATATTTAATGAAAAATAATAACATTCAGAAGCTCGGGATTGCCTCTTTTTCTACATTTAGAAAGGTCTAAGGCAGCAAATGGTTTCTTGCAAAAAGAGCAAGCCATCCAAATTTGCAACACCATTTAGATCCTTGCAAAACGGTCTGATCCAGCATACAGTTTCAGCATTTGAAGCATCACGAAGATACCAAGGCAACTCATCACAGCCTCTAGCCATAGGTAACAAAAGAAAATCAATGAAATTAAAATGCACAATAAAACAGCAAAAATCAAACAAAACTTTCAAACAATAAGATTCAAAAGCTCTGGATTGCCTCTTTTTGTACATTGCGAAGGATCTAAGGCAGCAAATGGTTGCTTGCAAAAAGAGCAAGCCATCCAAATTTGCAACACCATTTAGATCCTTGCAAAACGGTCCGATCCAGCATACACTTTCAGCATTTGAAGCATCACGAAGATACCAAGGCAACTCATCACAGCCTCTAGCCGTAGGTAACAAAAGAAAATCAATGAAATTAAAATGCACAATAAAACAGCAAAAATTGAACAAAACTTTCAAACAATAAGATTCAGAAGCTCAGGATTGCCTCTTTTTGTATATTGCGAAGGATCAAATGAGGGTGGACTAAGCATTGTTAAAGAATATGGTTGCATCTAAAATCTGCATAAGTCCCTCTCCCTCTTTGAGATATAAATTAACATATGTAAAAGAATACTATAAAAGCGACTAGGTCTTAGAACCGGGGCAACAACATATTTACACATAATTCCGTAGAAACTTATCACTGAATTGTGATATCTATACCCTTTGATTGGGGGTTTATGTGTCCATCCATATCCAAATGCAAGATAAGATCCAAAGCCTGAAGGATTTTGTTTTTCTCAGAGTGTCAAGTTTCATCCTATGGGATGAAAATCAAAATTCTATAGCATTTACATCTCGAGGGAAAAAAAATCTGAACTCAATGTGATTCCTTAGGGATAGTATGCCCATGGTGTTTGTGTGTTTTACTATAGAAAGTTTGGAAACAATGAGATTCCTTAAAGTAACATTATCATCATAACATGATTACATTATACATGCAATGATCAGTATCCATAATGAATAATGAGAAAAGGTAACAATAAGCCAAGAAAAAAATAGGCAAAGAAGTTGGATTTGATCCTTAGTCCAACATACTACGTGGAGGAGTTTCATATTAGGAACTATCGACAATCATTATTTATATTCTATAACAAGATAATGAAGTCAAATTAAAAGTGATAAAGGCAAAAGCGGATTTATGAGAATTCTGAAAACAATACATGAAGAGCTATAGAAAGCAGAATGACATAACACACTACGACATGAGATATTAAAAAGCTATATATAAACCTCATCATCAAGATAATCATGAAGAAAAGAATTATTTTGTTCATAAAAGAAGAAATGCAATCACTAACAAACCATAATACTAGCAATAAGAGTGAATAATTACAATTTAAGCCTCTGAAGTGACCATTCTTGTATATCTATCTTCAAAAATTCACTAGTAGCTACTTGATGAGATTTACTTAGAACATACATACAAGTTATTGGGAGCCATTCTAGGTCTAATCAACTAGACTATTTCCATGTTTTGAACTTGTGACACCCAAGTCAAAATGTAGCAAGCCAAGTCAAAATGGAGCAAGCAACACACTGAAAAAAAGCATGCATTCATTGAATTGAGGAAAAGGTTTTTTCTAAAAAAAAAACTGGAAGACAGCGATACCAAGATCCGGCGGGGCTCGGAGCTGAAGAAAGGGAGAGCCAGAGGCGGCGGCCAAAGGGGCTCGAACCCGAGGAAGGGAGAGCCGGAGGCGGCGGCAAAAGGGGCTCGGAGCGGAGGAAGGGAGAGCCGGAGGCGGCGGCCGGCGGGGGTCGGACCCGAGGAAGGGAGAGCTGGAGGCGGCGGCAAAAGGGGCTCGGAGCGGAGGAAGGGAGAGCCGGAGGCGGCGGCCGGCGGGGCTCGGACCCGAGGAAGGGAGAGCCGGAGGCGGTGGCCAAAGGGTCTTGAGGCGGAGGAAGGGAGAGCCGGAGGCAGCGGCCGGCGATGCTCGGACCCGAGGAAGGGAGAGCCGAAGGTGACGGCCGGCGGGGCTCGGACCCGAGGAAGGGAGAGCCGGAGGCGACGGCCGGCGGGGCTCGGACCCGAGGAAGGGAGAGCCGGAGGCGGCGGCTGGCGGTGCTCGGACCTGAGGAAGGGAACGGCTAGGGTTAAGGAACGAGAGAAAAAAAAAATGGGGCGGCTAGGGTTAGGGAACGAGAGAAAAAAAATGGGGCGGCTAGGGCATCTTGTAATACGAAAAATATCAACCCTCCATTTCTAAAAAAAAAAAAATATTAGCAACCAAAAAAATCGGTTGCAAATTTCAAAAATTATAAAAGTTTTTTTTAAAAAAAATTAGCAACCGAAAATATCGAGCCGAAGACATCCCTTCCTAATAGCTTTAGGAACATTTGTGGGTTCCTAGTCCATTGCAAACTTAGGAATATAGAGTCGAAGACATCCCTATTTACTTCTCTGTTTATGCTAAAAAGGGATTTCCACAGTAAAGGGTGGTGGGTCATAGATCCTCGGCCAGACCAAAGACAAATAAAAGGGACCCCCAGTGCAATACATGGGTGGAAACCTTGCTTTTTCTTTATATACTATACCAATTAGGGGTTCAACGATGACTGGAAGGCTCTGTGTTTCGATGCAAATGCTGGAAAAAGAGTTCTAAAAGCTGATCTCAAGGACTTCGAAACTCTGTCAGAGTTGGAAATTCCTTCATTTAAAGAATTGCTGAAGGAAGAAAACCTTCACCGAGCCCATATCAGTGAAGTCCTAGTATTAGGTATAGAGATAGTGGTCTTCAGATATTCCTTCTCTCCATCCTTCTTTCTTTTTCTCTTTTTTTTTTAATATATATGATGAAATCTTTTGATTGCAGGTGAACCAATGAAGCCTCAACTTGAGAAAGATCGACAGGCTTCCATGAAGAGGGCAGTGGCTGTCCCAGCGACATCCGAAGTCCGAAAGAAAAGAAGGGCTGAAGAGGGTTCGAGCACTCCTCCGATAAGGCCCACATCGGACGAAGAGATACCACCCATTTCACCAAATCCACCTGAGCCTTCCAGGAGTCCATCTCCAAGAATGCCCCATCCGAAGAGTCCTCGACCGATGCCAACTCCAGATCAGCGCAACGTGACATTTGACAGGGAGTCTTTATTTGCAACTCCGAGGGAGAAAGGAAAAGAAAGAGCAAAAAATCGATCTGAAGACGATCCCAGATGGAATGCTTCTTCGGAAGGAGGCTGCAATGTAGACTTCACTATCTTTTCCGATGTAGAGGGCCTAGAGAATCCAGAACTGGCTAGGGAGCTATTGAAGCGGATGCTTCTACCCAAATATTGGGAAAATATCAAGTCCCGATGCATTGAAGATGTCTTTGACTCAGTGTTCTCATCCATCCTGAAGGTAAATATTGGATTGTATTTTCAAAGCATAAATTTGTTATTACTAACCTGTCTATTTGTTAGTGCAGATGATCCACGACATCATTGTCATGGAAGAAAGCATCTTCAACTTCAGAGATAATTATAAAAGAATGAAGGAAAGGATGAAGGCAGCAGAGGCCGAAAAGACAAAAGCTGAAGAACAAAGGCAAGCTTCGGAGGAAAAGCTTGCCCAAAGTGATGCCTTGGTTCAGAGCTTGAAAGCTGATGTAGAGAAGATCCAATCGAAGAACTCTGAATAGGAGGTAAGACTTAAGAAGAGAAAGAATAAAGTTCAGTCTTTGGAAGCTCTGCTTAAGGAAGCTCATCAGAAGTCCGAAGAGGCTACTAAGAAGATCGAAGAGGCTGCTACAGAGATTCAGTCTCTGAAAAATTAGTTGGGAAGTGTAGTAGAAGATTACAAGGCATCTTCAGCTTTTGAAAGCGAAATGATTGAAGCCGGGGCCCATAGTTACAAGGGAGGCTTCAATGACGGGATGAAGGAGGTGCAAAACCTTTATCCAGGTTTGGACATTTCAGAAATTCAACTATTCAATCCCGAAGGTCTGAATGAGCTCAAATCACAAGAGGGTCCTGAAGTACCATTAATAGCTGAAGAAGTGGCCAATCCAATCGATTTTACTCAAACCGATGACACTTCAACAATGGAAAACTTGTAACTTTTTTTTCTTTCCTTCTCTTTTTGAAAGATTGTAAAAGATATCAATAAAAATCTTTTCCAATGAGATTTCTCTAAGTCATCAGACTCAGAATAATGTAACCTTTTAGGAAATAGAACTCCCAAAATCTGGTTCAAGGTTATATCATATTGAATAATAATATCAAAGTAAGATCCTGAGATTTCAAGACTACAAATCTCTAAATAAGAAGGTCAAGTCTTCAGACTTGAAGATACACTAGGTCTTCAGGCTTAGAATAATTTCATATAATTAAGATGAGAGAATATCAAGTCTTCAGACTGAAAAATATACTAAGTCTTCGGACTTAGGAATAATTTCATATAATTGTAAATAATACCAAATCTCCAGATAAGAGCCAAGTCTTCGAACTTGAGAAAATTCCAAATAATTAAGTCAAGAAAGAATCTCTTAGATGAGAATACCAAATCTTCTGACTTGAAAATTTACTAAGTCTTCGGACTTAGGATAAAATAGATCGTGTAGGTCACCTGCATCTTTATCATGGATGGAAGGTTAATTAACCTTTGGGCAATTTTAGGGGATAAATTATTTGGATCACCCTTATGCCCTTTGTTCAAGGATTAAGATAGGCTGATCGGGCCCACCTCGGTATTTGGTAGAGTAGATCATGGAGATCATTCTCATGTCTTTTTGAAATGAAATTAAGACAGGCTGATCATGCCCATCTCGGCACTTTGTGAGGTAGATCACGGAGATGATCCTCGTGCCTTTTTTATTAAGATGGACTGGTTAAGCCCAACTCGGCACTTTGTAAGGTAGATCATGGATATCATCCTTATACCTTTAAGAAAGAAAAATTAAGATAGGCTGGTTAAGCTTACCTCGGCACTTCGTAGGGTAGATCACGGAGATCATCCTTATGCCTTTTCAAAGAAAAGATGAAGATAGAATAGTTAAATCTACCATTGATAACCTTGAATAAAAATCTTTATTGATAATACTTGCGGAGATTTTATACATTCCAAGGCCGAAGCAGTAGAATACCCTCTAAAGTTTCCAACCGATAAGTTCTGGATCGAATGACCTCTTTGACTCGGTATGGTCCTTCCCATGTAGGAGAGAGTTTACCCTGTTCGATAGGTTTGAATACTTCAGACTTTCACAGAACTAGATCCTCTGGATGAAAGGTCCATTCTTTAACACAAGAGTTATAATATCTTACAACTTTCTGCTGATATATAGCCATTTTCAACCGTGCCTGAAGTCATGTACCTTGTAGCAAGTCCAGGTCAACTCTTCAGCGTTCAGAATTTTCGGGCTCTTTATACTGATCAATTCGCAAAGATTGTAAAAAGACCTCTATAGGAAGAACTGCTTCAGTGCCATAAGATAGTTGAAATGAAGATTCACCAGTAGCTATTCTAGGAGTGGTTCGGTATGCCCAAAGAACTGAGTTCAATTCATTGGCCCATGACCCCTTAGCATTATTCAATCTAGTTTTAAGACCATGAAGAATAGTCATGTTCATCACTTCGACTTCTCCATTGCATTGAGGGTGTCCTACCGAAGTAAGCTTGTGAAGAATGTGATACTGGGTGCAGAAACTTTTGAATCTTGGATTATCAAATTATCTTCCATTGTCAGTTATTATGGAATAAGGAATTCCAAAATGGAAGATGATAAAATTTCTCACAAAATTTTCAACTTTTGCTTCAATGATCTGCGCTAATGCTTCGGCTTCGACCCACTTTGTGAAATAGTTAATAGCCACTATGAAAAATTTTCGCTGCCCAAAAGTCGGAGGAAACAGACCAAGAATGTCCATTTCCCATTGTGCAAAAGGCCAGGGAGCTATCAATGGAGTTAACTGATTTGCAGGCCGTCTTTGTACATTGGAGTATCGCTGACAGTGATCACATCTTCGGACAAACTCCACATAATCTTTTTGAATGGTTGGCCAATAATAACCTTGACGAATTATTTTGTATACCAAAGATCTGCCCCCCAGATAATCTCCATATATCCCTTCATGCACTTCTCTGAGTGCATAATCTACATCTGATGGCTCTAAGCATTTCAGCAAAGGCTGCGTGAAAGACCTCTTATATAATGCTTCATTTAGAAATCACATACTGAGAGGCCATCCATCGAAGCTGTTTAGCCTCAAGCTTGTCTTTGGGTAGGGTGCCCTCTCTTAAAAACTTGAGAATAGGGTTCATTCATGAAGGTTCATGCTTAACTTGACATACTTCAATTGTGGGTTCTGATATGCTGGGGTCTTCAAGATATTCCACATATATCTTCGTAAGAGAATCGGGTGCAGTAGTCGCAAGTCTTTAAAAAGCATCTGCTCGAGAATTTTCTATCCTTGGTACATGAACAATCTCAAAATGCTCCAACCTAGATGTCAAGCTTCAGACTTTTTCTAAGTACTAGATCTTGTTTAGATTTCAAGCTTCGAAATAATCTTTTACTTGATTCACCACCAGTTGTGAATCGGAAAAAATTTTGACCCTTTTGATCTCCAATTTTTGGGAGATTCTAAGCCCAGCAATTAATGCTTCGTACTCTGTCTGATTATTTGAAGCTTGAAAAGAAAACCGAAGAGCATATTCATAACTTGTCCATTTGGACCAGCCAAAATTAGACCTGCACCACAACCATTGGCGTTCAAAGCACCATCGACATGCAGCATCCATACAAACTCTGGACCATCTTCGATACCTTCCTCTTCGGCTACTGGCTGGTCCTCTTGAGATCTCCATGTACATTCTGCTATGAAATCAGCCAAAATCTGTGCCTTCATTACTGACCTAGGCTGGTATTTAATATCAAACTCTCCCAATTTAATAACCCATTTAGCTATCCTTCCTGAAGTATCAGGACAATGAAGAATGGCTTTTAAGGGCTGATATGTCAGAACCACAATAGAATGGGCTTGGAAATAAGGCCGAAGATGCTTTGCTACCACTACTAAAGAAAAGATAATCTTTTGCACTTTGGAGTATCGGACTTCTGCTTCATGCAACACTTTACTAGTGTAGTAGATCGGCTTCTACGAATGATTAGTATCTCTTCGTACTAGCACCGAACTAACTGCTTCATCTGTGGCTGACAAGTATAAGTAAAGTGTCTCTCCTTTGCAAGGCTTGGAGGGAAGGGAGGTTTTCTAAGTACTCTTTCAGCTTGTCGAAGGCAATTTTACAGTCCTCTATCCAGTTAAAATTTTGAGTCTGGTGAAGAACCTTAAAGAAGGATAAACATCTTTCTGCAGAGCGGGAGATAAATCGGCTTAGAGAAGCAACTCTTCCTGTTAACCTCTGAACTTCCTTCTTGCAAATGGGATGCCTCATTGCCTGAAGTGCCTGGATCTTTTCTGGGTTGACTTCAATTCCTCGCTTGGTGACCAAATATCCCAGGAATTTTTCAGAAGTTACATCGAAGACATATTTGGTTGGATTCAATCTCATCCGATTATGTCTGAGAACATCAAAAGACTCCTTTAGATTTACAATGTGATCAGACTTACGAAGACTTTTCACAATCATATCGTCAACATAAGCTTCTATATTTCTCCCAATCTAATTTTTGAAGTCTTTGTTGATGAGCCTTTGGAAAGTTGCCCCAGCATTCTTCAAACCAAACGGCATCACTTTATAACAGTACAGTCCTTTCTCTGTAACAAAAGCTATCTTTTCTTCATCTTCAGGATCCATTCGGATTTGGTTATAACCTAAGAAGGCATCCATAAAACTCAACAATTGATGACCAGCCGTAGCGTCAACTAGCTGATCAATTTTTGGCAAAGGAAAACTGTCCTTCGGACATGCCTTGTTGAGATCTGTATAATCTATGCAAATCCTCCATTTGACATTTGATTTCTTTACCATGACCATATTTGCCAGCTTATTAACTGTCCTTCAAGCAGCTTATTAACTTCTTCATCAATAACCTTCTGCCTTTCAGGAGTAAAATTTTTCTTCTTTTGCCGAACAGGCTTATAACTTGGAGAGACTTCCAGGCGATGCGTGATCACATCAGGTGAAATTCCAGGCATGTCCGAAGCTATCCAAGCAAAAATATCAGCATTATCTCGAAGAAAGGAAATTAATTTTACCTTGGACTCCTCATCAAGCAAGCTGCTATTTGTAAAAGCTTGGTTGTGTCGTCTTCGGATAATGGCACAAAAAGTATTTTCTCCATTGGTTCTCCAGAGTCTTCGAATTCGTCTCTTGGATCCAATTGGTCAAGTGTTAAAGACTTGGCCGCTTGTTTATTTTGAATCATCAAATACTGGTGAGCGATCCTTTGATCTCCCCTTACTTCTCCAACGCCTGTCCTGATAGGAAACCGAACCAATAGATAGTATGTTGAGACTATGGCTCTGAATTTATTCAATACTGGATGCCCTAAGATTGCATTATAAGCTGAAGACGTTCTAGCCACAATAAAATTGATAGGAAGAGTTCTTTGGAATGGTTCGGACCCAAAAGTTACGGGCAAGACCGTTTCACTCTCAATCCCAACTTGATTTCCACCAAAATCAGTTATAGGAACGAGAGATCTTCTCAATTCACATCCAGATAATCCCATCCGAAGAAAAGCATCATACAGCAACACATCAACTGAACTTCCATTATCAATTAAGATTCTTTTTAGATCAGAATCTTCATCAAGCCCAGGAGACATTTTTCTTTGTATACTGATTTGACCAATAAACCAAAAATTAAAATTGGTTCAAAGAATGACTCATTAATTAATTAAAATAAAATCGGGATATCATAACAATTACAAAATAAATCAAAAATTCCAAACCTATCCCATTTAAAATTAATATACCCACATGATATCTGAACCTACCCGATTTTTTTTTGTTTTTTCCTAGTTTTTCCTCTATTTCTTTTATGGATCTCAGTCGGGTGAAAGGCTTGGAGCAGCCAAATAGAGAAGCTTAGACGATGGCTACAATTTTGTGTTGGACATTTTATATACAAGTGGATTCGAATAGCAGGTATTTAAGGGATAAATTTTAAAATCATTCTAAATTTATATGAATTTTAATTTTTATATATAAGCCATGCATCCCTCGTAGTGTTAAACGGATTCTACCCAAAAAAAAAAAAAAACTGCTCAAACCGCCCTCTCTCCAAACCCAATAATAGAATTGTAGTAAAATCACCATGGCCGTGGTCATGTCTGATCGGTACACAGAAAATGCCAAAATACAAACAAAAAGCCATGCCATCCTCGCTACTAATTCTAACGATAAATACATCACTGGGTGTCCCATCGAATGAAGTCACATTTGAAGCTTGCGGTAACAATATCAAGTGCACCAAAAAAATAAAATAAAAATAAGAGAAGGGAACAATTTCACTTTCAAATTATCATGAGGCAGCACAAATACAAATACTCGGACGAATAACGTCACCGATGAACAAAGTTACAGAATCCACACATTACTCACCCTCCAACAAGGGTCGACACGTACACCTAAAGACATGTGGTCCTTCAAGAAACAGGGGCCATTTACCCTGTGTTATTGAAAACATGAATCACAAAGCAAACAAAAATACAGGAACAACTAACGGCTAACTCCATATTATTTGCTGCCCGTTGTCCGTGAGTACCATAACACATGAAGGCGGCCTTTGAGGTCCATAAAACCATGGAAAGGATAGAATCAGCTGGTTGGTGATTCGCCACAACAGAGGAGCCTTAATATACTCTTCATTACCCCACCTCTTTTGGGAGCGGAGCTCTTGGTGTCCATCAAGATTGTCAATAAGGTTAAGAGACAAGAAGCAATAATAAGGTAGGTGAGGTTACTACTTTCTTCTTTTCTCAGTCTTTATTGGTTCAGAATTGAGAGAAGGGAATGGATTCCCTTAAATAGATAAAGCTAGTGTTTGCCTTCGTTTTAGGTTGGATATTAAGGAGGCTTCCACATGATTTCGGTGAACATTTGTGGTAGCTAGGTTGAACTTGTTTGGGAAAATCTCGAAAGTGTAAGATTTTCTCTACCCTCTACCCTGTTTTGCGGAAGATGTACGTAAAGCTTTGCCTCCTACAGGAGAAGATTTAAGAACGACAAGATATGACAGGGAGTAGCGGCTGCATTAGTCCTTCTAGGAGGCGAATGGTGTGCTGCCACGTATGGTAATATGCTTTAATAAGATGGTCGTGAGGATGAGACTACGCAAGTCATGCAACGTTTGATAACCCATATATCCATGGCCGGTGAAGGTCGTCTTGGCAGTAGTTACGAGGCAACCTACTAACCTCATGAGAACGGGTTCGTAATATTCCCAAGAAAGCAAAAACATGGTTTTTTTTTAAATTACGACAAGCAAGCCCTTTGTTAAGGAACGGCATCTTTACTAGTATGGACTAAGATTTTTTTTTTATTGAGTCTACAGAAGTTTAAAAAACAGGGACCTCATCCAACGTTCCAGATTCAAAATAAGCAAATTTTAGGACCATCTTAATCAATCCAATGGTCTAAGATAATGATTAAGAGGAGGCTGGAGAACGACACGATCTTTTGTAGGATTTGTTTTCGATAATAATAATCCAAATTTAATTTTGATTTAGAACTTTTTTAAATTTTAAATTTTAGTTTAGTAATTTTATCGAATTCAAAATTTATGTTGTTGCTAAGTCTATCTTAATCTATTTGTTATTATCAATATTATATAGTTATTATAAAAGAAAGGGTAATGGGAGCCGAGCTCTTGTTGTCCATCAAGATTGCCAATAAGCTTAAGAGGCAAGAAGCAATAAGGTAGGGGAGGTTATTACTTTCTTCTTTTCTCAGTCTCCATTAGTTCAGAATTGAGAGAAAGAAATGGATTGCCTTAAATAGACAAAGCTATTATTTGCCTTCGTTTAAGTTGGATATTAAGGATGCTTCCACATGATGTCGGCGAACTTTTGTGGTAGCTAGGTTGAACTTGTTTGGGAAAATCTCGGAAGTGTGAGATTGTCTCTACCCTCTGCCCTGTTTTAAACCTTTGCGTCCTCCAGGAAGATATTTACGAACCTTAAGATAAAACGAGTAGCGGCTGCATGAGTCCTTGTAGGAGGCGAATAGTGTGCTGCCACGTATGGTAATATGCTTTAATAAGATGGTCGTGAGGAGGAGACTACCCAAGTCATGCAACGTTTGATAACCGATATGTCCATGGCCGGTGAAGGTCGTCTTGGCAGTAGTTACGAGGTAAGCTCATGAGAACGGTTTCGTAATATTCCACCCCCCCCCCCCCCCAAAAAAAAAAAAAGGTTCCTTTTTAATTACGACAAGCAAGCCCTGTTGAATAATATTCCCATGTTGCTTTGTTGATCACTGATAAGGACTGGTTCGTTTTCACCCTTAGTTTTTTTTAAATTACGTACTTAATTCTTTCCATCTGCAATAAATTCCAGGGGTTCGTCCTCTCGTTCTTAGGGGTCTACAGAAGTTTTTATAATAGGGACCTCATCCAACGTTCTAGATTCAAAATAAGCAAAATTTGGGACCATCTTAATCAATCCCATGGTCTAAGATAATGATTAAGAGGAGGCTGGCCCTACAACGATTTGGTGGAATTGCAACTGATTTCTCCCGATGCTAGTTGAAAGCGTCGGCAACCACCGCTGGCGTGGCGACGCTTTAAAATAGCATCGGCAAAAGCTCACCTAAAAATCCCATCTCCTCTCTTCGCCGCCCTAATCGATCCCATTTCCTCTCTTTTGATCTCCGGTGAGCAAACATTGGTTGTCGGCGGGATTTTCTGATCTCCGGCGAGGATTTTGGATCGCGTTGCCTCTCCGCTCCCCCGCGGTGACCGATCCCCCTCCCCTGACATAGCAGAGCTCCCAAAAATCTGTCGGATCTGAAGGTAATGCTTCGGATCTTCAATTATTAGTACGCATGAACTAAATGATTTGCTCGAGTAAAAGTAATCACTAATTTTCATTGACAAATCTTAGCTGATCTAGTCTTAACACACCTAGAGCTTAGTTCTAGAGTTCATGGATCTACTCTAGAAGTCATCGAATCCAAATCTATAACAGACTCGGGTCTGATCCTACTGCTGTGAGACTCGGTAAGATTATATGAACTTGTTGGCATGAATCTGGTATTAAGAATCTTAAGAAAGGATGACTGGATCTTCCAAAATTCATTGCCTAAGGTTTATCTATTTTGGGCGAAAACATTTAGTTTTTGAAAACATGCAGAGTTGGTTCTTCTGTCGTGGAAAAGAAAAAAAAAGCTCGCAAGATAACTCAAGGCAGTTGTCTCTATTGGCGTGGAGTCCCTGGATCGGCCGGTCGGAGCCACTGCATCGCAGGACCACTCTCTGGTTCACCTGCAAAGCAGGTCCCTTGCCGGAGTTGCTCCGATGGAGGACATCCGATGCCTAAGTCAGTGACGGATTCCAGCCACAGAATGGAGAAGATGTCGAAAGTAGAAGAGAAAAAGAGCTCTTGGAGATTGCAAATGTGTATGTGCGAGATTATTCACGCGTACCTCTCGAGCCATCCTTCTTACCCATATTTAAAAGATGGCCTCCGGTCTGTGGCCCGCTCTTTTCCCGGAGATCATGGGGAGCCATTCACTCCCACGATAGTCGATCGTGGGTTGTCAATGAGCGGTTCCGGCTAGATCGGAGGCGTGGCTGCAGGAATTGCGTGCCATGATCATGGCATGATGAGTGTCGATTGTAACCGTTGGTTATAGTTTCCTTTTTGGAACAGATTGTGGTTCAAGCTTTGGGTTTCCCCTTGCGTGGGCCGAAGGCTTGATATTTCCCCGAGACCGGAGATCATGTCTATGGCAGGGACCGAAGTTCGTGTCTTCGAAAGTCGATGAGTAGTTCAGACTTCGGCCGAGGCCGAAGGTGCTACCCAAAGGACTGGCCTTCGGATGTTATAGTTCAGTGTGAAGCCTTGAGTTGTTTACAGTTGGCCTTTGCTTAGTTCGAAGTCCGTAGTCCGGAGAACCGGGGCTTCGATAAGTCGAACCGGAGCCTGGTTCGTAGCTGAACCAGGATATCCCAACAGTTGCCCCCCTACTCTCAGTTGTCGAAGTGAAGATCTGCCTCGAGAAGTGAGAGTATTATTGCCTTGTCGCTTTCTTCCTGAGAGACGGCGCAGTAAATGATTACGGGATCTCTATTGGGCTGCCCATCACGTCTGAGAATCAGATGGTGGACAGGTGCCATTCCCTGATTGGGAAAAAGTAGGTGGCCTTGAGGCTATCTCTCCTCGTCCCGTTGCACAGTAGTTGAGGCAATCTTTTGGTTAGGATTTGGATAGTTGTGGTGGCTGTTCTTCGCCCGTTGGATGAAGGATAGATCTTATCCTGGCGGCCAGTCATAAGGGGGTTACCTCCCAGGGTAACCTTGAGTCCAATTAAATCTCTGTGGGGGTCCAGAGACCCTTACTTTTCTTTTGGAAAAGGGTGAAGGTCTGGGCAAGGAAGCTTCTTCAACCTCATCTCGTTCTCCGTCCAAACCATTTTGGAGTACCAGTCTATTCTTCAGGTAGAATCCTCTTTCCACCCCTTTGCTTCATTCCTTTGTCATAGAAGAGACCGTAGAGAGTCAGGAGAAGTAGGTTAGGCCCTTGGGGGCCGGAGATATAGTAGGTCCGGAGTCGGTCCCCAACTCGGTTTCTCAGAGCAAGGCAACCCTTCTTTGGGAACGCTACCGCATTCCCAAGGAATTTCCCTTCATCCTCCCTGCACCCGAGGAGCGGATGAACGAAGCTCCCCCTGGGTGCCTAGCTGTATACGAAGATCACCTGAAGGCTGGTCTTCGGTATTCCCTGCACCCCTTCTTTGTTAAGATTTTTCGCTTGTACCAAGTGGTGCCAGCGCAGTTAACCCCAAACAGCATCAGGAACATCTACGGGTTCCTGGTCATGTGCAGCGTCGCCAATGTAGAGCCTAGGACCAACTTGTTCTCGATCCTTTTCATCCTCAAGAGGGACTTTCACAGCAACGGATGGTGGGTGATTGGTCCCAGATCGGGCCGTAGGGTGATTAAGGATATGCCTAGTGCCATCCATGGGTGGAAGCCTGTCTTTGTATTTGTGTTGTCCTTCGACCCATGGGGCTTCGACACTGAGTGGAAGAAGCCTCGCCTGACCGCCAATGATGGAAAGAAAGTCTTGGCGGCTGATCAATCGGATTATGATCTTCTAACCAATTCGAAAGTTGCTCCTATCCGGGAGTTGTTGGATGAGAGGAACCTCCATCGAGCGGGAATCAGTAAATTCCCCTCACTAGGTATAGCAGTGAAAATTTCTGCTCTTCTTCTTTAGGTTTCACTGTAGTTCATTTAACTGAGGTGATCCCCTTTTCCTGCAGGTGGTGGGATGAAGCACAATTTGAGTTGGCTTTGCCAGACTTCGAAGAGGAGGGAGGCACAGGCCTCTTCCACCAGGTCTGTAGCTCGGAAGAAAGCTCGGAGAGATGGTCCCGAAGGGGACCAAAGCGCTTCGTCTTCCCGAGGCATCTCGTGGGAAAATGCAGCGGCCGCGGAAGAGGTTCCAGCGAGGCCCTGCCCAGTTGAGACTCCAGCGGCGATCGCCTCCCTAGTCGATACAACAGGAGGCCCGCCTCAAGGAGTGGATGTGTTGCCGGTTTGTACCATTGCCGGTGATAGGGGCAAGGCGCGGCAAGTCGAAGGAGAGTCTGTCTGCGGAGCTTCTTCAGCCGGAGGTCGCCTGACGAATCCTTCGGAGCTCCCGCCTATGGGAGAGCTGCTGGTTCCGGAGGAGGCCAGACAGGTGTTGAAGGGTACGATACAGTCCCGCAACCTGGCAATTCTCCGGAATCGAAGATTTCACAAAGTGTCCGATTCTGGCTTCGCCGTCCTGCAACAAGTATGACTATCACCGCCTCCTTTGCCTTGAGAGTTATTTGACCCTCGATTCTTCTTTTTTGATGTAGTTGGTCTATGACTTCACCTTCATGGAGGAAGGCTTGGGGAACGTGGATAGCCTCATCTACGACCTCAAGGAGGAGCTTCAGACTGCTAGGGCTGCCAGGGAAGTAGTCGAGGAGCTGAAGCAATCCATGGAGGACCGTCTTGTCCGGGTGACCAATGAAGTTCACGATCTGAAGGGCAAACTGAAAAGCGCCCACTCGAGAATAGCAGGACAAGAGGCAAGGTGGAACAGGAGCAGGAGGCAAGTTGAATCCCTGGAGTGGACTGCTAGGGAGAACCAGGAGAGGATGGAGAGCCTGTCCAAGGTGGTGGAGGAGGCTTCTAGGAGGGCCAAAGAGGCATTCCTAGAATCCGAAGCTACTAAGAGGGAGTCCGAAGCTTTGAGGAAGTAGATGGACAATGCCGTGGCTGACTTCAAGATGTCTTCACAATTTCAGACAGAGATTGATGAAGCATCATTGTATGCCTACCAGCACGGTTTCAATGATGGGCTTTCCAACGTAAAGGAGACCCTCCCTCAGCTCGACCTTTCGAAGATCCCCTCCTATAACATAATTGGAGAGGAAGGAGGAGAAATAGAGGAGGTCGAAGCCGTAGGGGAGGTCGAGGAGTCACCATGTCCGACGGAGGAGGCTGCTACCCAAGTTGAAAACCCGGAGGTGATCCCGAGTTTGATCTCGGCCCAGGAGGCGACTCAGGTTGGAGGAGTCCAGGCTGAAGGTTCTCCCGTCCCGGCCCAGATTGATGAGACCTTCTCTGATCAAGTAGATAGGTTACTCCAGTCCTGTGGTGTGGAGCCCTCTCCTGTTGATGTTGAGTGACCTGGATCACTCCAAATGTATTTTCTTCTTTTTTTTTACTTGTATTGCCAATGAACTTTGTATTGCAATTTTTTCATATTTTGGAATGAATTCTCCTTTCTTTGCATTTGCATTGTTGTGCCTCATGTGTTCATGTGTAGCCTGAAATGGTTCTATCATTTCTCCTTTGGCCTAGTCGAACGATAGCCTTCAAAGGCCGTCCAGTTGAGAAGAGCCGGTTTTACCATTCTCTTTTCCTCTTAGTCGAATAGTCATGGCTGAAGGCCGTTCAGTCGATAAGGACGAACCCTTGAATGGACTAGAACTCCATTGTGTTGCCTTCCTTCAGATGATTAGCTTGTACGTTCGGGCGGACAGAAGTCATCTCCCTGCCAATTAATAATTAGGGAGATTTGATTAGGATCACCGTTATCCATGTGGCACATCAAAATTTATATAGTCACGATCTCTTGCACAAAAAGAGATCATTAATGATGCCGTCACATGATGCGGGTTTCTCCGGATTCGAAGCGATGGCGATTGCGGTCCTAGGGATGGCTTCCGAGAGACTTTCTAGTTCTTGAAGCATCACCCAGACATGTGGCGCCTTCTCAGTTGGTCGGGAAGGACGTGGGATGCTCCTCCTCGCAGTCGATTGTGGGTGTAGGGTTTCTATAAATAGGACCCTGCCCCCTGCTGTCGAAGGCCATCATTTCTGTTCGCGTCTTCCTTTTATCAGCCATGAGGTTCAGCACTTCCGAGCTTCGTCGTTCAGCAAAGAGGAGGGCTATTGATCCTGAGAGGAAGCGAAGTCCGGGGCCATCTAGGCTCGTCGGCGAAGAGGAGGAGCCTCTAGTTGACCATCTCGAGAAGAAGGTCCGCCTTCTGGAGGCTCAGTTAAGGGAGGCCCGGGCCCAAGTCACGGCAGCGACCACAGTGGCGGAGGAGGCGAAGAAGGAGGCGGTGGAGGCCGTCGCAAACTTCAGAACTTCTACCTCATTCAAGGATGATGTCGCCGGGGTGGCCCTAGACTCCTTCCACCAGGGGTTTTAGGATTGTCGGAGGAAAGCCTCCAGGTTTTATGACCTGAAGGGTTTGGATAATATCAAACCTCCGTTTCCTTCCCCGGTCACGAATTCGATTCTGACTCCGATGAGGGGACGGACTTGAGTTCAGATAGGAACCCCGGGGGCCCTTCGTCGTCCCACTGGTCTCTCCCCGACGGTACGGGAAAAACCCATCGGGGAGTTAATGCAAATTTTCCAACATGCTGTTGCTGCTGCTGCTTTTTTTTTGTCTCTCTTTTGGAGAGTTTTTCTTTTCTTTTTCTTACTCTCTTTATAGGAGAGTTTCTTTCTTTTTTCCTTCTTTTCTTTTCTTTATGTAAGAAAAATTGAAAGAAATGAAAGATCTTTTCTGTTACCTCTTCCCTTGTATTTTATGCGATGTGTTGCATCACGATTTGTCCATAATGTAGACTCCATAAACCACTTGCGGTTTGTAGGGAAGAAGTAGGGTCTGTTGGACCATTCTGAGAGTATTTGTTATTGACAGAGAGGACGACATGGGTCCTTTTAGGCATATGTTCGGATTTACCATAGGGTAGGTTACAAAAATCGTTCCTGTGCACTTTCTGTCGTGATTATGGTAGGCTATTCAGGCCCGCCTCAGCGCGTATTCGGATTCACCATAGGGTAGGTAGGTTACGAAAATCATCCCTGCACCTTTGATCTTTTTGGTGGCTTGGTTGGGCCATCCATTGCGCTCGTTAGGCATACCGATAAGGTGAGTGGATCAGACTCTCCTTTGCGCAGTTGATCGAATTTTTAGATCGGGTCATTTGGGCTGTTGTCGTTCAGTCGATGCAACTAGCCGTTCTGAGTCGAGTAGGGTTGAGGAGCTTTGCACAGGAGTTTCTTGGAACTTTTTCATTGATAGTATTTGCGAAGGTTTTGTACATTCCATGACCGAGATAGGGTCTTCCCCTCCAGGATCTTGAGTCGATATGTCCCTGGTCAAATGACTTCTTCGACTTGATATGGGCCTTTACAGTTAGGGGAGAGTTTACCCTGTTCTGTTGGCCTGGACACTTTTGCTCTTCGCAATACCATGTCCCCTGTGTGGAAAGTTTGCTCCTTCACCCTTGCATTGTTGTACTTGGTGACCTTTTGCTAGTATGCCACCATTCTTATCTGGGCCTGTAGCCTGGTGCTTGATAGCAGATCCAGATCGATCCTTCTGCGATCGAAATTCTCATGCTCTTTATCCTTGTTAATTCTCAGGGACTGTAGGGAGACTTCGATAGGTAGCATGGCTTCGTTACCGTAGGCTAGGTTGAATGGAGATTTGCCAGTGGCTGTTCTTAGGGTAGTTCGGTACGTCCAAAAAATAGAGGTCAGTTTTTCGACCCAAAGCCCTTTGGCGGCGTTCAACCTTGTCTTTAGACCATGGAAGACGGTCCAGTTGGTGACTTCGGCTTCTCCGTTGGACTGTGGATGTGCAACGGATGTCAGCCGATGCTGAATATGGTACCGAGCACAGAAGTCCTTGAACTTCGGATTGTCAAATTATCTTCCGTTGTCCGTGATGATGATGTGTGGGATACCGAACCTGAAGATGATGGAGTTTTTCATAAAACTTTCCACCTTGCCCTCTATGATTTGGGCCAATGGTTCGGCTTCCACCCATTTCGTGAAGTAGTCGATGGCTACTAGGAGAAACTTCCTTTGTCCTGATGCTGGTGGGATCGGGCCAAGAATGTCAATCCCCCACTGGGCAAAGGGCCATGGGGCTGCCAACTGAGTCAGGTGACTCGCAGGTTGTCTCTGCACATTAGCATACCTCTGGCATTGGTCACACTTCCGCACGAAATCAGCTGAGTCCTTCTAGATGGAGGGCCAGTAATACCCTTGTCGAATAATCTTGTATGCTAGAGATCTGCCTCCCAAGTGATCCCCGCATATGCCCTCGTGGACCTCTCTCAATGCATAATCTGCATCGGTGGGTCCGAGGCATTTCAGCAGTGGTTGGGAGAACGATCTCTTGTAGAGGGTTTCGTCTAAGATGACGTACTGAAATGCCATCCAGTGGATCTTCTTGGCCTCTGCCTTATCTTCGGGCAGTTCTCCTTTATTCAGGAATCTGATGATAGGATCCATCTAGCTTGGCTCAGCATCAATCTGGCGCATCTCTGCAGCCTCTTTGGCAATGCTTAGAGTTTCAAGATGTTCAACAAAGGTACGCCCGAGAGACTCCGGCGCTGTAGTTGCCAGTCGAGACAGTGCATCTGCCTGGGAGTTCTCTGATCGGGGAACATGAATAATTTCAAAATATTCTAGTTGAGAGGATAAGGCCTGAACCTTCTCCAGGTATTTTACCATGGTTGGATATTTGGCTGCGTACTCTCCATTCACTTGATTCGCAACCAGTTGAGAGTCGGAGAAGGCTCGGAGTTGCCGGACTCCCAGATCTTTGGCGATCTGAAGTCCGGCGAGTAGGGCCTCATGTTCGGCCAGATTATTGGAGACGTGGAAGGAGAAACGGAGTGCATACTCTATAATCTGGCCGTCAGGTTCGACCAACATGAGTCCAGCTCCGCATCCAGTAGCATTGGAAGCTCCGTCCACATGAAGCACCCAAATGGACTTCATCTCCTTCGGGGCTTCTCCTTCATCCAAAGAGGCCTCATCTTCGGACTTCCAGGTGCACTCGGCCAGATAATCGGAGAGCACTTGGGCCTTCATAGCCTCTCGGGGCTGGAAGCTAATGTCAAATTCGCTTAGGTTCACAGCCCACTTGGCTATCCTTCCAAAAGTGTCCGGAGATCGGAGAACGGCCTTGAGAGGTTGATCAGTCAGCACCACGATAGCGTGGGCCTGGAAATATGACCGTAGTCTCTTTGCCACAATCACTAAAGAGTAGATCAGCTTCTACACCTTGCATACCACGTTTCTGCATCATGCAGGATCTTGCTGATGTAGTAGATCGGCTTGTGGGACCCGTCTTCCTCCTTCCGGACAAGAACCGAGCTCACTGCTTCGTCTGAAGCAGAGAGGTACAGGTAGAGGACATCGCCTTCTTTTGGCTTGGAGAGCAATGGCGGGGTCTCCAAATACTTTTTCAATTCCTTAAAGGCAGTGTGATAGTCTTCGGACCATTCGAAGCCCTTTGATTGTTGAAGTACCTTAAAGAATTGATGACATTTCTCGGCGGATCGAGAGATAAATCTGCTTAGGAAGGCAATCCTCCCTGTCAACTGTTGGACTTCCTTTTTACAAGAGGGATGTCGCATATCCTTCAAGGCCTGGATCTTCTTGGGGTTGGCCTCAATCCCTCGTTTGGTGACAAGGAAGCCCAGGAATTTACCCGACGTGACCCCGAAGGCGCACTTCGCAGGGTTTAACTTCATTTTGTAGCGTTGGAGAGCGCTGAATGACTCCTCCAAGTCGCGGATGTGGTCTTTCTGCTGGGGACTCTTGACGATCATGTCGTCAACATAGGCCTCCATATTCCTTCCTAGTTGCTTTTCAAACACCTTATTGATGAGTCTTTGAAATATTGCTCCGATGTTCTTGAAGCCGAACGGCATCATCTTGTAGCAATAGAGACCTTTGTCAGTGATGAATGTCGTCTTCTCCTCTTCTTGCAGATCCATTCTGATCTGGTTGTAGCCAGAGAAAGCGTTCATAAAGCTCAGCAACTGGTGGCTAGCATACCGCCCCAGGTACCCTCTCTTGATGAGATCCTCGATTTCATCCCTTAACTGGATGCATTCTTCTGTGTTGTGGCCGTGGTCCCGGTGGAATCGACAGAATTTGTTCCTATTCCTTGCGGAAGAGGAGGCCTTCATGGGACGGGGCCGTTGGAGATAGTTTTCTTTTTCTATCTCCATGAAGATCTTTTCTCGAGGGAGGTTGAGGGGGGTGTATGAGTTGAATCTTCCTCCCAATGCTCTGGGCTTGGGAGGGCTTCTCCGGTGGTTTGCATATTTGCCGCCGTTGTTATTAAAAGTTTGAGGGTCTTGCCCCCTGTTATTTTTCTTCTTTGAAGGGGGTTTCCCTTCAATCAAACATCGATTCGCCGCCTGCTCTTCAGCATCGACGTATTTCTGAGCCCTTGATAGGAGCTCAGCATAGCTTTTGGAAAATTTCTTGTCCAGGAAAAAAGTAAGCCTGGAGGTTCAAAGCCCCTTCTTCAGAGCTAACATGGCCACGTGCTCGTTGAGATCGAGGATCTCAAGCGTGGCCACATTGAACCTGGAGATGTAATCTCTCAGGCTCTCTCCTTCATTTGGTGAAGGAGGAAGAGTGTGTCCGTATTCTGAGGAGTCTTGCGGCAGGTCCTGAAATGTAAGACAAATAATTTTTCTAACTTGGAAAATGAATCGATGGTACCTGTGCGCAAGCTCGAGTACCACATCCGAGCGGACTTCTTCAAGGTAGCCGGGAATGCCAAATAGTACATCACGTCCGAAGCTCCTTGAATCATCATATGGGCTTTAAAGCTGTCCAAATGGTCGAAGGGGTCGGTGGTGCCGTCGTAGGGTTCCATCTAGGGAACCCTGAAGTGCCAAGGAATGTCCTCAGCTATGATGCGGTCGGTGTAGGGTGGGCACAGATCACCCATGATCAGGTCCTCGGGATCTCTTTGATCCTGCATTCTCTGTTCTCATGCCCTTGCCATCTCTGATTCGATGGCTCTGAACATTCAATCATAATTGGGAGTCTGCTTGGACGCTCTCTCCACCGGAGTGGAGTCTTCGGAGGAGGAGGAAGTTTGCCTAGGCCTTTTTCCTTTTGTGGGAAATTGGCAGACCTAGGCAGTCTCGAAGTTCGGCCTTCGAGAGAGGGCCGAAAATGAGGAGAGGGATGCGCTGAATCCTTCCATGGTGCTCTCCTTCTTCGGGATCGAGAGCTATGTCTAGAAACAGCCAGTGGGTTTGCCACCGGGAAGGCTCTATCTTGAAACTCTTGAACCATGGCCGTCAGGTTGGTGACCTGGTTCAAAAGAGCTTTGAACTACTATGCTCCCACAGTAACCGTGGGAGGTGGAACATCGTTCACCTCCGGGGGTGCACCCCCTGAGACAGAGCACGACTCCGGCTTGTATAGCATTTTGGGCTTTTTCTCTTGCCATCAAAGAATTCTTTGTTTCTTCCCCTTGTCTGGAAGGGAGCTTAACAAATGTTAGTAAAACCGCCCCCTACCTGGCATGCCAATCTGTTGGCGTGGAGTCCCTGGATCGGCCGGTCGGAGCCGTTGCATTGTAGGACCGCTCCCTTATTCACCTGAAAAACAGGTCCCTTGCCGGAGTTGTTCTGGTGGAGGATACTCCGATGCCTAAGTCAGTGACGGATTCCAGCCACAGAATGGGGAAGACGTCGAAAGTGGAAGAGAAAAAGAGCTCTTGGAGATTGCAAATGTGTATATGCGAGATTATTCACGCGTACCTCTCGAGCCATCCTTCTTACCCATATTTAAAAGATGGCCTCCGGTCTGTGGCCCGCTCTTTTCCCGGAGATCATGGGGAGCCATTCACTCCCACGATAGTCGATCGTGGGTTGTCAATGAGCGATTCTGGCTAGATCGGAGGCGTGGCTGCAGGAATTGCGCGCCATGATCATGGCATGATGAGTGTCGATTGTAACCGTTGGTTATAGTTTCCTTTTTGGAACAGATTGTGGTTCAAGCTTTGGGTTTTCCCTTGCGTGGGCCGAAGGCTTGATATTTCCCCGAGACCGGAGATCATGTCTATGGCGGGGACCGAAATTCGTGTCTTCGAAAGTCGATGAGTAGTTCAGACTTCGGCCGGGACCAAAGGTGCTACCCAAAGGACTGGCCTTCGGATGTTATAGTTCAGTGTGAAGCCTTGAGTTGTTTACAGTTGGCCTTCGCTTAGTTCGAAGTCCGTAGTCCGGAGAACTGGGGCTTCGATAAGTCAAACCGGAGCCTGGTTCGTAGCTGAACCAGGATATCCCAACAGTTGCCCCCCTACTCTCAGTTGTCGAAGTGAAGATCTGCCTCGAGAAGTGAGAGTATTATTGCCTTGTCGCTTTCTTCCTGAGAGACGGTGCAGTAAATGATTACGGGATCTCTATTGGGCTGCCTATCACGATCTGAGAATCAGATGGTGGACAGGTGCCATTCCCTGATTGGGAAAAAGTAGGTGGCCCTGAGGCTATCTCTCCTCGTCCCGTTGCACAGTAGTTGAGGCAATCTTTTGGTTAGGATTTGGATAGTTGTGGTGGCTGTTCTTCGCCCGTTGGATGAAGGATAGATCTTATCCTGGCGGCCAGTCGTAAGGGGGTTACCTCCCAGGGTAACCTTGAGTCCAATTAAATCTCTGTGGGGGTCCAGAGACCCTTACTTTTCTTTTGGAAAAGGGTGAAGGTCTGGGCAAGGAAGCTTCTTCAACCTCATCTCGTTCTCCGCCCAAACCGTTTTGGAGTACCAGTCTATTCTTCAGGTAGAATCCTCTTTCCACCCCTTTGCTTCATTCCTTTGTCATAGAAGAGACCGTAGAGAGTCAGGAGAAGTAGGTTAGGCCCTTGGGGGCCGGAGATATAGTAGGTCCGGAGTCGGTCCCCAACTCGGTTTCTCAGAGCAAGGCAACCCTTCTTTGGGAACGCTACCACATTCCCGAGGAATTTCCCTTCATCCTCCCTGCACCCGAGGAGCGGACGAACGAAGCTCCCCCTGGGTGCCTAGCTGTATACGAAGATCACCTGAAGGCTGGTCTTCGGTATTCCCTGCACCCCTTCTTTGTTAAGATTTTTTGCTTGTACCAAGTGGTGCCAGCGCAGTTAACCCCAAACAGCATCAGGAACATCTACGGGTTCCTGGTCATGTGCAGCGTCGCCAATGTATAGCCTAGGACCAACTTGTTCTCGGCCCTTTTCATCGTCAAGAGGGACTTTCACAGCAACGGATGGTGGGTGATCGGTCCCAGATCGGGCCGTAGGGTGATTAAGGATATGCCTAGTGCCATCCATGGGTGGAAGCCTGTCTTTGTATTTGTGTTGTCCTTCGACCCATGGGGCTTCGACACTGAGTGGAAGAAGCCTCGCTTGATCGCCAATGATGGAAAGAAAGTCTCGGCGGCTGATCAATCGGATTATGATCTTCTAACCAATTCGAAAGTTGCTCCTATCCGGGAGTTGTTGGATGAGAGGAACCTCCATCGAGCGGGAATCAGTAAATTCCCCTCACTAGGTATAGCAGTGAAAATTTCTGCTCTTCTTCTTTAGGTTTCACTGTAGTTCATTTAACTGAGGTGATCCCCTTTTCCTGTAGGTGGTGGGATGAAGCGCAATTTGAGCTGGCTTTGCCAGACTTTGAAGAGGAGGGAGGCACAGGCCCCTTCCACCAGGTCTGTAGCTCGGAAGAAAGCTCGGAGAGATGGTCCCGAAGGGGACCAAAGCGCTTCGTCTTCCCGAGGCATCTCGTGGGAAAATGCAGCGGCCGTGGAAGAGGTTCCAGCGAGGCCCTGCCCAGTTGAGACTCCAGCGGCGATCGCCTCCCTAGTCGACACAACAGGAGGCCCGTCTCAAGGAGTGGATGTGTTGCCGGTTTGTACCATTGCCGGTGATAGGGGCAAGGCGCGGCAAGTCGAAGGAGAGTCTGTTTGCGGAGCTTCTTCAGCCGGAGGTCGCCTGACGAATCCTTCGGAGCTCCCACCTATGGGAGAGCTGCTGGTTCCAGAGGAGGCCAGACAGGTGTTGAAGGGTACGATACAGCCCCGCAACCTGGCAATTCTCCAGAATCGAAGCTTTCACAAAGTGTCCGATTCTGGCTTCGCCGTCCTGCAACAAGTATGACTATCACCGCCTCCTTTGCCTTGAGAGTTATTTGACCCTCGATTCTTCTTTTTTGATGTAGTTGGTCTATGATTTCACCTTCATGGAGGAAGGCTTGGGGAACGTGGATAGCCTCATCTACGACCTCAAGGAGGAGCTTCAGACTGCTAGGGCTGCCAGGGAAGTAGCCGAGGAGCTGAAGCAATCCATGGAGGACCGTCTTGTCCGGGTGACCAATGAAGTTCACGATCTGAAGGGCAAACTGAAAAGCGCCCACTCGAGAATAGCAGGACAAGAGGCAAGGTGGAACAGGAGCAGGAGGCAAGTTGAATCCCTGGAGCGGACTGCCAGGGAGAACTAGGAGAGGATGGAGAGCCTGTCCAAGGTGGTGGAGGAGGCTTCTAGGAGGGCCAAAGAGGCATTCATAGAATCCGAAGCTACTAAGAGGGAGGCCGAAGCCGCCAAGAGGGAGTCCGAAGCTTTGAGGAAGTAGATGGACAATGCCGTGGCTGACTTCAAGATGTCTTCACAATTTCAGACAGAGATTGATGAAGCATCATTGTATGCCTACCAGCACGGTTTCAATGATGGGCTTTCCAACGTAAAGGAGACCCTCCCTCAGCTCGACCTTTCGAAGATCCCCTCCTATAACATAATTGGAGAGGAAGGAGGAGAAATAGAGGAGGTCGAAGCCGTAGGGGAGGTCGAGGAGTCACCATGTCCGACGGAGGAGGCTACTACCCAAGTTGAAAACCCGGAGGTGATCCCGACTTTGATCTCGGCCCAGGAGGCGACTCAGGCTGGAGGAGTCCAGGCTGAAGGTTCTCTCGTCCCGGCCCAGATTGATGAGACATTCTCTGATCAAGTAGATAGGTTACTCCAGTCCTGTGGTATGGAGCCCTCTCCTGTTGATGTTGAGTGACCTGGATCACTCCAAATGTATTTTCTTCTTTTTTTTTACTTGTATTGCCAATGAACTTTGTATTGCAATTTTTTCATATTTTGGAATGAATTCTCCTTTCTTTGCATATGCATTGTTGTGCCTCATGTGTTCATGTGTAGCCTGAAATGGTTCTATCATTTCTCCTTTGGCCTAGTCGAACGATAGCCTTCAAAGGCCGTCCAGTTGATAAGAGCCGGTTTTACCATTCTCTTTTCCTCTTAGTCGAATAGTCATGGCTGAAGGCCGTTCAGTCGATAAGGACGAACCCTTGAACGGACCAGAACTCCATTGTGTTGCCTTCCTTCAGATGATTAGCTTGTACGTTGGGGCGGACAGAAGTCATCTCCCTGCAAATTAATAATTAGGTAGATTTGATTAGGATCACCGTTATCCATGTGGCACATCAAAATTTATATAGTCATGATCTCTTGCACAAAAAGAGATCATTAATGATGCCGTCACATGATGCGGGTTTCTCCGGATTCGAAGCGATGGCGATTGCGGTCCTGGGGATGGCTTCCGAGAGACTTTCTAGTTCTTGAAGCATCACCCAGACATGTGGCGCCTTCTCAGTTGGTCGGGAAGGACGTGGGATGCTCCTCCTCGCAGTCGATTGTGGGTGTAGGGTTTCTATAAATAGGACCCTGCCCCCTGCTGTCGAAGGCCATCATTTCTGTTGGTGTCTTCCTTTTATCAGCCATGAGGTTCAGCACTTCCGAGCTTCGTCGTTCAGCAAAGAGGAGGGCTATTGACCCTGAGAGGAAGCGAAGTCCAGGGCCATCTAGGCTCGTCGGCGAAGAGGAGGAGCCTCTAGTTGACCATCTCGAGAAGAAGGTCCGCCTTCTAGAGGCTCAGTTGAGGGAGGCCCGGGCCCAAGTCACGGCAGCGACCACGGTGGCGGTGGAGGCCGTCGCAAACTTCAGAACTTCTACCTCATTCAAGGATGATGTCGCCGGGGTGGCCCTAGACTCCTTCCACCAGGGGTTTTGGGAGTGTCGGAGGAAAGCCTCCAGGTTTTATGACCTGAAGGGCTTGGATAATATCAAACCTCTGTTTCCTTCCCCGGTCATGAATTCGATTCTGACTCCAATGAGGGGTCGAACTTGAGTTTAGATAGGAACCCCGGGCGCCCTTCGTCGTCCCACTGGTCTCTCCCCGACGGTACGGGAAAAACCCATCGGGGAGTTAATGCAAATTTTCCAACATTCTGTTGCTGCTGCTGCTTTTTTTTTTGTCTCTCTTTTGGAGAGTTTTTCTTTTCTTTTTCTTACTCTCTTTATAGGAGAGTTTCTTTCTTTTTTCCTTCTTTTCTTTTCTTTATGTAAGAAAAATTGAAAGAAATGAAAGATCTTTTCTGTTACCTCTTTCCTTGTATTTTCTGCGATGTGTTGCATCACGATTTGTCCATAATGTAGACTCCATAAACCACTTGCGGTTTGTAGGGAAGAAGTAGGGTCCGTTGGACCATTCTGAGAGTATTTGTTGTTGACAAAGAGGACGACATGGGTCCTTTTAGGCATATATTCGGATTTACCATAGGGTAGGTTACAAAAATCGTTCCTGTGCACTTTCTGTCATGATTAAGGTAGGCTATTCAGGCCCGCCTCAGTGCGTATTCGGATTCACCATAGGGTAGGTTACGAAAATCATCCCTGCACCTTTGATCTTTTTGGTGGCTTGGTTGGGCCATCCATTGCGCTCGTCAGGCATACCGATAAGGTGAGTGGATCAGACTCTCCTTTGCGCAGTTGATCGAATTTTTAGATCGGGTCATTTGGGTTGTTGTCGTTCAGTCGATGCAACTAGCCGTTCTGAGTCGAGTAGGGTTGAGGAGCTTTGCACAGGAGTTTCTTGGAACTTTTTCATTGATAGTATTTACGAAGGTTTTGTACATTCCATGACCGAGATAGGGTCTTCCCCTCCAGGATCTTGAGTCGATATGTCCCAGGTCGAATGACTTCTTCGACTTGATATGGGCCTTCCCAGTTAGGGGAGAGTTTACCCTGTTCTGTTGGCCTGGACACTTTTGCTCTTCGCAATACCATGTCCCCTGTGTGGAAAGTTTGCTCCTTCACCCTTGCATTGTAGTACTTGGCGACCTTTTGCTAGTATGCCACCATTCTTATCTGGGCCTGTAGCCTGGTGCTTGATAGCAAATCCAGATCGATCCTTCTGCGATCGTAATTCTCATGCTCTTCATCGTTGTTAATTCTCAGGGACTGTAGGGAGACTTCGATAGGTAGCATGGCTTCGGTACCGTAGGCTAGGTTGAATGGAGATTTGCCAGTGGCTGTTCTTAGGGTAGTTCGGTACGTCCAAAAAATAGAGGTCAGTTCTTCGACCCAAAGCCCTTTGGCGGCGTTCAACCTTGTCTTTAGACCATGGAAGATGGTCCAGTTGGTGACTTCGGCTTCTCCGTTGGACTGTGGATGTGCAACGGATGTCAGCCGATGCTGAATATGGTACCGAGCACAGAAGTCCTTGAACTTCAGATTGTCAAATTGTCTTCCGTTGTCCGTGATGATGATGTGTGGGATACCGAACCTGAAGATGATGGAGTTTTTCATAAAACTTTCCACCTTGCCCTCTATGATTTGGGCCAATGGTTCGGCTTCCACCCATTTCGTGAAGTAGTCGATGGCTACTAGGAGAAACTTCCTTTGTCCTGATGCTGGTGGGAACGGGCCAAGAATGTCCATCCCCCACTGGGCAAATGGCCATGGGGCTGCCAACTGAGTCAGGTGACTCGCAGGTTGTCTCTGCACATTAGCATACCTCTGGCATTGGTCACACTTTCGCACGAAATCAGCTGAGTCCTTCTAGATGGAGGGCCAGTAATACCCTTGTCGAATAATCTTGTATGCTAGAGATCTGCCTCCCAAGTGATCCCCGCATATGCCCTCGTGGACCTCTCTTAATGCATAATCTGCATCGGTGGGTCCGAGGCATTTCAGCAGTGGTTGGGAGAACGATCTCTTGTAGAGGGTTTCGTCTAAGATGACGTACTGAAATGCCATCCAGTGGATCTTCTTGGCCTCTGCCTTATCTTCGGGCAGTTCTCCTTTATTCAGGAATCTGATGATAGGATCCATCTAGCTTGGCTCAGCATCAATCTGGCGCATCTCTACAGCCTCTTTGGCAATGCTTAGAGTTTCAAGATGTTCAACAAAGGTGCGCCCGAGAGACTCCGGCGCTGTAGTTGCCAGTCGAGACAGTGCATCTGCCCGGGAGTTCTCTGATCGGGGAACATGAATAATTTCAAAATATTCTAGTTGAGAGGATAAGGCCTGAACCTTCTCCAGGTATTTTACCATGGTTGGATATTTGGCTGCGTACTCTCCATTCACTTGATTCACAACCAGTTGAGAGTCGGAGAAGGCTCGGAGTTGCCGGACTCCCAGATCTTTGGCGATCCGAAGTCCGGCGAGTAGGGCCTCATATTCGGCCAGATTATTGGAGACGTGGAAGGAGAAACGGAGTGCATACTCTATAATCTGGCCGTCAGGTTCGACCAACATGAGTCCAGCTCCGCATCCAGTAGCATTGGAAGCTCCGTCCACATGAAGCACCCAAATGGACTTCATCTCCTTCGGGGCTTCTCCTTCATCCAAAGAGGCCTCATCTTCGGACTTCCAGGTGCACTTGGCCAGATAATCGGAGAGCACTTGGGCCTTCATAGCCTCTCGGGGCTGGAAGCTAATGTCAAATTCGCTTAGGTTCACAGCCCACTTGGTTATCCTTCCAAAAGTGTCCGGAGATCGAAGAACGGCCTTGAGAGGTTGATCAGTTAGCACCACGATAGCGTGGGCCTGGAAATATGACCGTAGTCTCTTTGCCACAATCACTAAAGAGTAGATCAGCTTCTACACCTTGCATACCGCGTTTCTACATCATGCAGGATCTTGCTGATGTAGTAGATCGGCTTGTGGGACCCGTCTTCCTCCTTCCGGACAAGAACCGAGCTCACTGCTTCGTCTGAAGCAGAGAGGTACAGGTAGAGGACATCGCCTTCTTTTGGCTTGGAGAGCAATGGCGGGGTCTCCAAATACTTTTTCAATTCCTTAAAGGCAGTGTGATAGTCTTCGGACCATTCGAAGCCCTTTGATTGTTGAAGTACCTTAAAGAATGGAAGACATTTCTCGGCAGATCGAGAGATAAATCTGCTTAGGAAGGCAATCCTCCCTGTCAACTGTTGGACTTCCTTTTTACAAGAGGGATGTCGCATATCCTTCAAGGCCTGGATCTTCTCGGGGTTGGCCTCAATCCCTCGTTTGGTGACAAGGAAGCCCAGGAATTTACCCGACGTGACCCCGAAGGCGCACTTCGCAGGGTTTAACTTCATTTTGTAGCGTTGGAGAGCGCTGAATGACTCCTCCAAGTCACGGATGTGGTCTTTCTGCTGGGGACTCTTGACGATCATGTCATCAACATAGGCCTCCATATTCCTTCCTAGTTGCTTTTCAAACACCTTATTGATGAGTCTTTGAAATATTGCTCCGATGTTCTTGAAGCCGAACGGCATCATCTTGTAGCAATAGAAACCTTTGTTAGTGATGAATGTCATCTTCTCCTCTTCTTGCGGATCCATTCTGATCTGGTTGTAGCCAGAGAAAGCGTCCATAAAGCTCAGCAACTGGTGGCTGGCATACCGCCCCAGGTACCCTCTCTTGATGAGATCCTCGATTTCATCCCTTAACTGGATGCATTCTTCTGTGTTGTGGCCGTGGTCCCGGTGGAATCGGCAGAATTTGTTCCTATTCCTTGCGGAAGAGGAGGCCTTCATGGGACGGGGCCGTTGGAGATAGTTTTCTTTTTCTATCTCCATGAAGATCTTTTCTCGAGGGAGGTTGAGGGGGGTGTATGAGTCGAATCTTCCTCCCAATGCTCTGGGCTTGGGAGGGCTTCTCCGGTGGTCTGCATATTTGCCGCCGTTGTTATTAAAAGTTTGAGGGTCTTGCCCCCTGTTATTTTTCTTCTTTGAAGGGGATTTCCCTTCAATCAAACATCGATTCGCCGCCTGCTCTTCAGCATCGACATATTTCTGAGCCCTTGATAGGAGCTCAGCATAGCTTTTGGAAAACTTCTTGTCCAGGAAAAAAGTAAGCCTGGAGGTTCAAAGCCCCTTCTTCAGAGCTAACATGGCCACGTGCTCGTTGAGATCGAGGATCTCAAGCGTGGCCGCATTGAACCTAGAGAAGTAATCTCTCAGGCTCTCTCCTTCATTTGGTGAAGGAGGAAGAGTGTGTCCGTATTCCGATGAGTCTTGCGGCATGTCCTGAAATGTAAGACAAACAATTTTTCTAACTTGGAAAATGAATCGATGGTACCTGTGCGCAAGCTCGAGTACCACATCCGAGCGGACTTCTTCAAGGTAGCC
The DNA here is from genome assembly GCA_021397845.1 of Areca catechu. Taxonomy (NCBI): domain Eukaryota; kingdom Viridiplantae; phylum Streptophyta; class Magnoliopsida; order Arecales; family Arecaceae; genus Areca; species Areca catechu. The sequence continues at coordinate 126,012,084 of CM038042.1, forward strand.
GGGAATGCCAAATAGTACATCACGTCCGAAGCTCCTTGAATCATTATATGGGCTTTAAAGCTGTCCAAATGGTCGAAGGGGTCGGTGGTGCCGTCGTAGGGTTCCATCTAGGGAACCCTGAAGTGCCAAGGAATGTCCTCAGCTATGATGCGGTCGGTGTAGGGTGGGCACAGATCACCCATGATCAGGTCCTCGGGATCTCTTTGATCCTGCATTCTCTGTTCTCACGCCCTTGCCATCTCTGATTCGATGGCTCTGAACATTCCATCATAATTGGGAGTCTGCTTGGACGCTCTCTCCACCGGAGTGGAGTCTTCGGAGGAGGAGGAAGTTTGCCTAGGCTTTTTTCCTTTTGTGGGAAATCGGCAGACCTAGGCAGTCTCGAAGTTCGGCCTTCGAGAGAGGGCCGAAAATGAGGAGAGGGATGCGCTGAATCCTTCCATGGTGCTCTCCTTCTTCGGGATCGAGAGCTATGTCTAGAAACAGCCAGTGGGTTTGCCACCGGGAAGGCTCTATCTTGAAACTCTTGAACCATGGCCGTCAGGTTGGTGACCTGGTTCAAAAGAGCTTTGAACTACTGTGCTCCCACAGTAACCGTGGGAGGTGGAACATCGTTCACCTCTGGGGGTGCACCCCCCTGAGACAGAGCACGACTCCGGCTTGTATAGCATTTTGGGCTTTTTCTCTTACCATCAAAGAATTCTTTGTTTCTTCCCCTTGTCTGGAAGGGAGCTTAACAAATGTTAGTAAAACCGCCCCCTACCTGGCATGCCAATCTGTTGGCGTGGAGTCCCTGGATCGGCCGGTCGGAGCCGTTGCATTGCAGGACCGCTCCCTTATTCACCTGCAAAACAGGTCCCTTGCCGGAGTTGTTCCGGTGGAGGATACTCCGATGCCTAAGTCAGTGACGGATTCCAGCCACAGAATGGGGAAGACGTCGAAAGTGGAAGAGAAAAAGAGCTCTTGGAGATTGCAAATGTGTATATGCGAGATTATTCACGCGTACCTCTCGAGCCATCCTTCTTACCCATATTTAAAAGATGGCCTCCGGTCTGTGGCCCGCTCTTTTCCCGGAGATCATGGGGAGCCATTCACTCCCATGATAGTCGATCGTGGGTTGTTAATGAGCAGTTCCGGCCAGATCGGAGGCATGGCTGCATGAATTGTGCGCCATGATCATGGCATGATGAGTGTCGATTGTAACCGTTAGTTACAGTTTCCTTTTTGGAACAGATTGTGGTTCAAGCTTTGGGTTTCCCCTTGTGTGGGCCGAAGGCTTGATATTTCCTCGAGGCCAGAGATCATGTTTACGGTGGAGACCGAAGTTCATGTCTTTGAAAGTCGATGAGTAGTTCAGACTTCGACCAGGGCCGAAGGTGCTTCCCAAAGGACTGGCCTTCGGATGTTGAAGTTCGGTGTGAAGCCTTGAGTTGCTTACAGTTGGCCTTCGCTTAGTCCGAAGTCCGTAGTCCGGAGAATCGGGACTTCGATAAGTCGAACCGGAGCCTAGTTCGTAGCTGAACCAGGATATCCCAACAGTCTCTAAAGCTCTAAATCTTTTTTTTGACCGGTCTATTCTTATAAAGCAAAATTATCTGTCTGGCTTCTCTAATCAATTGTTGGCAACACATAGCTCTTGATTCTTTTACCGTCGTCTGAAGCAGGATGGGATAATGATGAAGATTGTCCTGAGTTTCTTTGGTTACTATTTTTACAAATGCTAGAACTTTTGAGTCTCCTCTAGGCTTATTTTTAAATTCTCTTGACTGCAACTGGTGGCTAAGCTACCTTGCTAGCTCAAAGTGGTTTTGGTGGGATGGTGATGAAGAGAATGTTGATTTTCTTTATGATGAAGAGCTCATCTTTGTTTCCATCTTCTGAAGCTCCGCTCTACTCTGCTCTATTTCCTTACTCTGAAACTTTGGTAGTCTGGTGCTTTATTTTTAAGGTGGAAAATCTTTTTAAAATAGCTGGTATGACTGACATCTGGGTATCTTTTGGTTTTGTGGGGTGAAAATTAGTTATGGTGATTTTAGTCTTCTTGAAGCGAATCTATATGATTTCTTTGGCTCCCTATGCTATTCCTTGTTAGCACTCTTTCTTTGTATGACTTTTAGCTTTCTTTGGTTATTAAGCAAGTTTCTGTAATTTGCTGATTGGCTTGTACATTCTCTTCTGCATTTTTAAATCTTTTGAATAAATTTTGATGATTATGTGCTTAAGCACAAAAGTCTCCCGAGTTGGAGTAAATAAGCTTGCGCAAGCCTTGTGTGAATTGCTTGTTTTTTTTTTCTTTGCTTCCATTGGCAAGGTGCTTTGTTCTTATTTCATTGATGTATTTTGCCTGTAACTTTCTTGTTCATTGATGTTGGTAAGGTGTGGTTCCTAGAAGCTACCAATATTATATAAATAATAATTTAAAAATTGAATATAAAATGATATATTAATATAGTATGAGGTAGCCTCCTTGGAAGTGCATGTTGATCGTTGGAAAAGTTGAAACAATTTTTCATAATGCTGTTATTGATGTATGCTGACCTTCAATATTTCATATCCCCCTATTTTTCATAATGTTGACCTTCCACATTGATGTATGCAACCTAATAAATGAATCTTTGCAATTTATTCGAAGTACTGTGTTTTCCGTGCTGGCAAGATATGGTGGATTCTTCACCTGACTTATGTTTAAAGAGACACACTTAAAGAAATTAATGCAAACTTGCCAGTTTTCTGTCAACACATAACCATATCCCTTCTGATCACAGATAACAAGACAAAAATATGTGACCAATTATTCTGGAATTCCTAAACAACCACTTGTAAAATTTAGTCAAGCTCATAAATTAGGCAAATGGACTTGTTGTCCCTTTGTTGGCAATGCAGAATTATGTTAGTAGATATATTTTGTCATTTATTTTACTAGCATTTTTTTTCTTGAGACAGTGCGAAGTAGCTGATATATATCTGATAATGTAAATTTTAATACCTAAGATAAGTTTGCGATGGCAATGAACAAAATCTAAAAGGTATGGTACCATGGATATGAATCTTTCATTGTATCAAATTGCCTTCACTGATAATGTTAAATTTGGTCTAAAGTTTTTTTGACAGGTATGCATCTCACTACAACCAATCTCGACTACCTTTCCATGATTCCTTCTAATTATTTTGCCATTGGCTTGATTTGGAAGATGTTACTCCATTATGCTTACTTTAATACATCATAGACATTTTATTTTGCTTTAAATCATTATTGCAAATCCTTCATTTCAATACCATGTATAGTTTTGCTATGATCAATAATGATTTTTTAAATATTTTTTATAAAACTTGCATTGCATAGAAACATAGATCCGTCAATTGATTAATGTACATATTCTATATCATCCGTACATTAATTTTATTTTTGTACGGTTAGGAGAATTATGTATAGTGATCAATTGATTGTCTAATTTGGATAATTTGACAATTGCAAATAATTTTATAGATACTTACAGTAATCAAGCGATATGGATAGAATTCTAGATATATTTCGGACAGCATTTTCTTTTAGTTCTCCTCTTACATTTTTAGTCGTATGGGGAGAACTAAAGGAAAATGCTGCCGAAATTTTTTTGAAACTCCTATTCCATATCGTTTGATTACTATAAATGACCTATATAATTAATGCAATTCTTGAATGGGATAGGACCTCTTTACCTATTAGTTGGTGATAGGATGCATTTACTATTTAGTCTATGTTATTTTTGATATATTTTTTAAAAAACTTGGTACATTATTATTGATCGAAGAATTTTTTTTTTTTGTATTTAGATAACTTGAAAGTTGGATCATTTTTTTCTAAAATGGATAAAAGCTGGATAAATAAACCGAGAAATACGAACGAGTATTTAGATGGAGTTCGTGATTTCATTAAATTTGGTATGGACAAAAGTAGTTTGAATGAAAAGATTTCATATCCATGTCGACGATGTGTTAACAGTTCCTATTTAGATCTACAAGTAGTTGAAGAACAGTTGATATGGAATGGTTTTGCAAGAGGTTATACTCGGTGGATTTTTTATGGAGAATTTATGTTGCCAGAATTAAGTAGTGAAACCTCGTCTGATTCTAGATCCAGTAATATGCAAGAGAATCCAGTAGGAGATGATGATATAATGGATTTGATCACAGATGCTTTTCGACATGATGTTAAAAATTTTGAAGGTTCAACTGGTACACATGAAATAAGTGGAATGTATGAAGGTTGTACATTCATTGAACAAACATATATCGAAGAGCAAATGCAATCATCAACTTCTAAGTCAGCTCGATATCATAATTTAATGAAAGAAGCAGATGAACAATTATATCCTGGTTGTTTGAAATTTTCTAAGATCTCTTTTCTTATACATTTATTTCATATAAAATATATGAATGGATGGTCGGGAAAGAGTTTTACTATGCTTCTGAAGTTATTAAATGATGCATTTTCAGAAGGCAATGGTTTACCATCCTCTTATTATGAAGCAAAGAGAGTTGTCAACAATATGGATCTTGGGTATCAAAAGATTCATAGCTATCCAAAAGATTGCATGCTATATTATGGTGAAAATGCTGATCGAGAGTCATGCAATGTATGCGGATCTTCACGATGGACAACTCATGAAGGAGATGAGGATGTAGTGAATGCAACAGATACACTGTGGCGTACCAAGAAACCGGCAAAGTTGTTGCGTTACTTTTCACTTATTCCTCGATTGAGAATGCTATATTCATCATCAAAAACAGTTTCACTGATGAGATGGCATCATGAAGGGCATACGAAGGATGGAATGTTGAGACATCCAGTAGATAGTTTAGCATGGAAAGCATTTAATACTAGGCATTCTACTTTTGCCTCTGATATTCGTAATGTTTGATTGGGTTTAGCTTCAGATTGCTTCAATCCTTTTCATACTCTAAATTCTACATACAGCACTTGACCAGTTGTTCTGATACCATACAATTTACCATCATGGTTATGCATGAAATAATCCTCACTTATCTTATCAATGGTTATTCCAGGTGATAAGGGTCCAGGAAATGATATTGATATTTTTCTCCAACCTTTAATAGAAGAATTGAAATAGTTGTGGGAAGGTGTCGAAGCAATTGATGCTTCAAATGGTGAAAAATTTAATCTACGGGCGGCTTTGCTGTGGACTATAAATGATTTTTCAGCCTATGCCAATTTATCTGGCTAGAGTACAAAAGGATGGGTTGCATGCCCTTGTTGTGTAGATTCGACACATTCAATTTGGTTAAAACATGGAGAAAAATTCTGTTATATGGGACATCGTCGATGGTTAGAACCAAATCATCCATTTCATTTTTAGTCAGATTTATTTGATGGTACCATAGAAATGAGATGTGCACCTATTCCACCTTCTGGAAATAATGTTCGTAGACAAATAGATTCCATCAGTTACATATATGGTAAATTCTTACAGTTTTCTAAAAAATAAATGAGGGATGATCAAGAAGGATTGGCAGAAGAAATGACTATCGGTATTATGGATGCACAGGTATTTGAATATCTTGATAATTTTTTTGAAAATAAAAATGAGGAAGACATACAGATAGCATCTATCAATCAGTCCAGCAAACATTTATGGAAGAAAAGAAGTATCTTCTTTGACTTATCTTATTAGGAACATAATCTTATTCGGCATAATCTTGATGTCATTCACATAGAGAAGAATGTATGTGATAATCTGCTTGGAACATTATTGAATCTTGATGGAAAGACCAAAGATAACATGAAGGCCCGAATGGATTTACAAGAATTGGGTATCCGACATGATCTTCATCCCAAAATGCTTGCTAATGATAGAATTTATTTGCCTCCTACATCATATACCATGTTTGCTCAAGAAAAAGATAATTTTTTGACAGTATTGAAAAATATTAAAGTACCTGATGGATATGCATCTAATATTTCAAGGTGCGTGCATCTTAAAGACCAAGAAATTTCTAATATCAAAAGTCATAATGGTCACATATTGATGCAAGATATCTTTCTAATAGTTTCAAGATCATCAGTGTCTAAAGAAGTTCTTACAATTATAGTCCGGTTATCATCATTCTTTAAGTCATTATGTTCAAAGGTTATTGATACTGGAGAGCTTGATCGGTTGGAGTCGGATATTGCAGTTACATTTTGTCAGATGGAGAAGATTTTTCCACCTGGATTTTTTACTATTATGGTACATCTAATCATTCACTTAGCTTCGGAAGTCAAGCTTGGTGGACCTGTACACTACAGATGGATATATCCTATTGAAAGGTATTATTGTTAATTTCTAATCTCTAGATAATTTGTAATAAAAGTAGCGTCACGATGATGTATACATTAAAGTTTTATATATTGTAGGTATCTTGTATGCTTGAAAGATTATGTACGAAATAGAGCCTATCCAGAGGGCTCTATTGTGGAAGGATATATTGCTGAAGAGTGTCTGACATTTTGTTCAAGATATCTTCAAGGTGTAGATACTGTATTTAATAGACCTCAATGGCATAGTGATTTCGTAGCCAATGCAGTGTTGTATAAGTTTGTAACTGCAGGAAGATTAATGGGAAAAGGTGAAAGTATTGTATTGGACCATAAATCAATTGCATAAGCACACCATTATGTGTTACTTCATAGTGAAATAATATCTGACTATCGAAGGTTAGTATACTTAATATATTTCAATGGTTTTGAATATCATATATTATTTTTGAAACAATTTAAATAATTATAAATTTTATGCAGCTAATTTTTAATGTCTCAGCGACAAGCTAGTCATAGCACTCGACCTAATCCAAGGATTGAGTAGCGATTGTTAATCGAGTTATTTTCTACATGACTTTCAAAACAGGTTTTACATATATTTAAAGAATATATGTATAGATTTATCATCGAATAACTTGTTAACAATTTTATGATTTTTTAGGTATCAACAATGATGGAGAAGAATTGTTCAGATGAATTAATAGCCCTGGCTCGAGGACCGAACAAAATTGTCATAAGATATAATGGTTTTATAATCAATGGATTTAAATTTCACACTAAAGATCGCGAGAAATTTAGAAAAATACAGAATAGTGGTATTATGGTAGAAGCTAATGGAAAGACTTATTATGGTGCACTTAAAGATATATATGAGTTAGATTACTATGAAATTTTTAAAGTCATATTATTTAGATGTGATTGGGTAGATATAAATTCATTAAGGGGTTTGAAAAAAGATGCAAATGGATTTACACTTGTAAACTTTACAAGGTTGATACATACTGGTGTCTTATTGAAGGATGATCCATTTATCTTTTCTTCTCAAGCTCGTCAAGTATTTTTCGTACAAGATGCAAAGGACAAAGAATGGGCTATTGTTATTAAGACAAAATCTCGGGACTTATATGATATGGGAAGACAACTGGAAGATGATGAAGATGATGATACTTATACGCATTCCATGCCATTCAATTTTGTATCAGTTGATGACGTACATGCTACAATATCCTTAGTTAGGACAGAAGTTGAAGAAAACGTTAATGCTTGATTCTTATTGGTATTAAATTTTCTAATGTTTGGAATTTATAGTAATTATTATGTTAAATTACTATTTATCTTCATTAATTCTGTCTCTGATGTAAATGATAGGTGATACGATGCCTCGCGGGCGATGTTTTCTTAGGGTACAGTTCCAGCACTCCCGGATAAAGGCCAGCAGTTTTTCTGGACAGCATGTTGAGGCTAGTACTTCGGAGGATGTTCATGCCAGTCCTTCCTCTCCTTCCACACAGCATACTACTGCAGCTCCATCATCCTCGGGGCATCATGACCCTCCCGTCGATCCAGCAGATGATGAGATATATATTCAGGATAATTTATTCCAATATCCTTGGTAACTTTAAATTTGATTATACATTTTATTATAGCTTTTATCTATTTCTGTGCAGATGGATCGGGGAGTGTTAGACGTAGGCGCGGGCCTACAGTAGTACGTGATGTTTGGCAGATGCCCGAGGGTGAGAGGATATTGATTGAGTGCAATGAGCTGGGGCAGCCAATTAAGAAAGCTGCCATCTTATTGAGCTCTTTTCTGGTGCAGAAGGTGGATAGCTGTTCCCACTCACATTAGTAGTGAAGTAAACTACAATACTACTGCATTTTGGATTAGCTATTTCCTTCCATTGTCAATTATGAGATCATCTTTAGATATACTTTGATTTAAAAAGTGAAGTTCAGTTCTACATAGTTCAAGGTTATGAGCTGTGGCAGGTTAAACAGGGCCATCATAGATTGTTTATTCCAATTGAAACATGTATTCATTCATTTATTGAGAAAAAAGGACAAAATAGTATGTTAGCTTATAAGGGGATTTTCATATCATAACTTCCCTATGTGCTGGTGTGCCAAGAACTAGTACTTGGCATGATGTGACAAGCACTACAGTGAATCTGGTATTTAGTGACGCTTTTTTTGACCATTCTCGATGCTTTTAAGTGTCGCTAAGTAATCTCTCGATGTTTTGTAAAGCGTCACTAAAGCGTCGCCTATGCAAGCATTGGGACGCAACCTGCCAACGCTTCAAAAAAGCATCAACATTTGCCGACGCTTCAAAAAAGCATCGACATTTGCCGACGCTTCAAAAAAGCATCGACATTTGCCGACGCTTTAAAGCGTCGCTAAATTTTTATTTATCGATGCTTTAAAGCGTCGGTAGTTTTAAGTTTAGCAACACTTTAAAGTATCGGCATTTAGCGACGTTTTAAAGCGTCGCTAGACTTAAAACTAGCGACGCTTTAAAGCATCGCCATTTTCAATTATAGCGATGCTTTAAGGCATCGCTAGGTTTGACCTAGCGACGCTTTAAAGCGTAGCTAGATTTTTTTTTTTTTTTAAAAAAAAAGCAGCGATATATACAAACCCAAAACCTATATACATTATGAAAATGAAAACATTCAAACCTATATCACATCCAACATACACAAACAAATGAAAACATTCAAACCTGTATCACATATCACATCCAACATACAAAAACACAAATACAAACCAAATATAAAAAGTTTTTTTATATATATAAACGTATCAATCCAAGTTCAAATAAACAAAAAGATATACATAAATAATAAAAAAAGTATCTGACATCACTGATCCGTGGGAGGCTGGTCATCGTCAGGTCTGCGACTCGCAGATGCACCAGGAACCTACAAGATATACATCAGGAATTATAATACATACATTATATATATTCTAAATTATTAGATACATACAAAATTAATAAATAATTACTTATATGAGATGACATGAATATATGCAGCACAGATGTAACATGCTCTAGCTGAGCCTAATGGTTTGGATCTCTGCTCTGTCTGCATCACGTGTCTGTCGGACTCTGCTATCTCCTCCTAGAGCTGACGAACATGTAACTGATCATGACTCTCTCTAGTATCCCGAGTATATCTACGCACCTCAGATAACTGAGTAGGGCTAACTCCAATCCCATAACCCCTCACTCATCCAGGATGCTCTGGTCCCATCAACTCCGAAAATACCTCGACCTCAATGCGACTGCTCTGATTAGATGATGAACCCTCGCTAGCACGCTCGGAGATCATAGAGGTAGCCCTATTCTATATTTTATAAAAAATACATATATCAATATTTACTAAAAATAAAAATATAAATTATAATATAATATAAATAAAAAAATACATATATATCTCTGGACTCATCCCGAACAAAACTATCATCCTAGTGAATGTGAGTCATCCGATAGAACTCCACCTCCCAGGTTCCCTCCCCTGCTGATCAGCCTATATAAAGAATAAATATTACAAAAAAATCCAAAATAATACATCTTATATCCCCGTACCATGATACATGGCACATGCATGATACATGATGATACATGATGTTAAAACTAAAAGTGTACTAAAAGTATTATAGGATGAAAAACATACAAACTCATGCTTGAGCCATGCATAACTCTTGGACCCCGCTGTATGAGGAACAGACTGAGCTGCTTGTGCAGCTCTACCAATATCAGAATATGTCTGCAAAATAAAATTAAAACAATATTATATATTATATAAATATAATTATGACGAGTGAAAATTAATAAATATCAAAGTGTTTGATAATGCTACACAACCTATGCCCTCTCGGAGAACCAATAGTGTACCAGCTCCATCCACTGATGAGGGTGAACATCAGGAGGACAGGTAGCTACAACCTGCTCCTCTGTCCTACCCTCTCGCTTGTAGTCTCTCTTCAACTTCGTCCTATATTCTTTCCACTTGTGATTGATAGACTTAAGCACAAAATCAGATGAATCTGAAGGAAGAACGAACTTGCTCTACAATTTAAATAAACAATAAAATAAATATTAAATGAAATAAGCAATTCAATAATTAAAAATCTAAGATATAAAATAATATATTAATTTTTTTACCTGCACAACTCGTAGCATCCCTATTTTATATATAGGAAGCATGTCGTTCCACTTCGAATAATTCATGGGACATAGCTGACCACGGTGTGTTACTGTCCCTAGAAAGCTAGTCAACAAGCTAGCAGCTTTCTTAATAAGCTGTCCTAGCTTATTGCACTCTATTACTATTCTCTCACCCTCAAGTAACTGCCACACATCACGGACTAGTGTGGGTCCTCGCCTATGCCTGAGTCTCCCGGATCCATCTACAAAAAATAATATACAGAACATTGTATATCAAAACTATTGCATATGCATGAATTGAAATGAGATAGAATTATTAAATTACGTACCCTGTATCTGTATGTCATCGATGATAGGCTCGTCATCAGGATGATCCATAGAAGGATCGTGATGTGCGGACTCGGAGGGAATGGCATTGTCCCAAGATGTAGAGGTAGTAGCATCAACCTGATGCGCAGAAATAGAGAGACTGGCATCAGACCGATGTGAAACTGATCGACTGCCCTCGAGCTGCTGTGCTGAAGAAGTACCAGCCTCGGTCTAGGAAAACTGAAACTGTACATCTGCTAATCGCTTCCTTCGAGGCATGGTGTACCTAACCTGCATTATTTAAAAATAAGTCAGTCAACATTATAATCAAATTATAACGGAAATGAATTACAATTTAAAAGATAACATAATTATTAATGCAAAAATGTAAACCATCTTATAAACTACTTACTTGTCATAATCAACCAGTTGTACCTTCCTCGGAATCCAACCTAACCAAAATGGTTGTATCATTTATATGATCATCCGGCATAATATTATAAGGCATACATTGAGTGTAAGTATCATCATCTTCTTCTTCCATCCTTTTTTCCATGTCATACAAGTCTCTGGGTTTTGTCTTAATAACAGTAGCCCATTCTTTATCTTTCGAGTCTTGTACATAAAACACTTGTTGAGCTTGAGATGAAAAGATAAATGGATCATCCTTCAATAACACACCCGTATGTATCAATCTTGAAAATTTGATAAGTATGAATCCGTTTGAGTCCTTTTTCAAACCTCTCGGTGTATTTATATCCACCCAATCACATCAAAATAATACAACTTTAAAATTTCCATAATAATCCAACTCCAAAATATCTTTAAGTATACCATAATAAGATTTTTCATCTGCTTCAACCATAACACCACTGTTCTGAGTTTTCCTAAGTTTCTCGCTCTCCTTGGTATAAAATTTAAAGCCATTTATAATAAAACTATTTTATTTGTCACAATATAATTTGGACCTCTGGCAAGTACCATTAGTTCTGCTGAACTATTTTTCTCCATCAGTACCGGTATCTAAAAAATATAATATCAATTATCGATCACTTATTCGATGTTAAATATATATAAAATTGTTATATGACTTATATATACTAACCTGATTGGCAAGCCAATTAGGGAATAACTCAACCAACCATCTTTGTTCAATCCTTGGATTAGGATGAGTGGAATGATTGGCTTGTCGTTGTACAGATAAAAATTCACTGCATGACAATCAAATATAAGTTTGACAACAACATGTTTAATATTTAGTATTATCCATGTGTAAATAGACTAACCTGTGATAGTCAGATATTATGTCACTATGTAGCAATATATAACGGTATGCTTGTGACATAGATTTATGGTCAAGAATACTACTTTCAGCTTTTTCTATAAATCTTTCGGATGATGCAAATTTGTATAGATCTGTATTCTCCATAGTATCACCATGACATCGAGGTCGATTGAATACAGTCTCTACACCTTCAAGATATCTTGAATAAAATGTTAAACACTTTTCAGCAATATATCCCTCTGCTATTGAGCCCTCAGGATGGGCTTTGTTTCATACATAATCCTTTAAACGTACAAGATACCTTCAAAAAGTATGATATTTATATCATATTAAATAATGAAAAAGTTATATAAATTATAAAATTTAAGTTTTACAGCATTACCTCTCGATAGGATACATCCATCTGTACTGTACCGGTCCACCAAGTTTAGCTTCCGAAGCTAGGTGAATGAGTAGATGAACCATAATCATAAAAAATCCAGGAGGAAAAATCTTTTTCATCTGACATAATGTAAGTACGACTTGAGACTGCAACTGATCAAGCTCTTGAGGATCAAAAACCTTAGAACATAATGCCTTGAAGAATGATGATAACTGAAAAACAACCATAATAACTTGTTTTGGCATTGACGACCTTAAAACCAATGGAATAATATCTTGTATTAATATATGTCCATCATGACTTTTAAGATTTGAAATTTTGCACTCTTTCAGATTCATACATCATGAAATATTTGAGGCATATCCATCAGGAACTTTGATATTCTTTAAAACTGTCAGGAAGAGATCTTTTTCTCGTCTAGACATTGTATAACATGCATGGGGGATATAAGTTCTATCATTTGCAAGCACTTGTGGATGAAGTTCATGTCGGATGCCCATTTCTTTTAAATCAAGACGCGCCTTCATGTTATCTTTAGTCTTTCCATCAAGATTTAATATTGTTCTAATCAAATTATCACAAACATTCTTTTCTATATGCATAACATCAAGATTATACCGGAGTATATTATGCTCCCAATAAGGTAAGTCAAAGAATATGCTTCTTTTCTTCCATAATTGTTTAGTATGCTGATGGGTAGTTGCTGTGATTATATCATCATCATTTTCAACTTCAAAGAAATTATCCGGATCCTCGAACACTGCAGTATCTAAGGCATAAGTATTGACTTCCTCCGATACTTCTTCTTGTACAGAAGTCTCAACATCATCTCTTCCTCGCTTTTTAGAAGACTTTGTCATCTTGCCGTAACTATGTTTGATACCAAGCATTTGTCTATGAATATCAGAACCAGAAGGTATAATTGGAGCAGATCCCAATTCTATAGTACCATTAAATAAATCCTTCTGAAATCGAAATGGATGATTTGCCTCCAACCATCAATGATGTCCCATATAACAGAACTTTCCTCCATGTTTTAACCAAATTGAATGGGTTGATTTACCACAAGAAGGACATGCAACTCGTCCCTTAGTGCTCCAGCTAGATAAATTAGCATATGCAGGAAAAATGTTAATAGTCCATAATAGAGCTGCACGCAGATTGAATGTTTGGCCATCGACGATGTCCCATATATGCAGGAAATTCATCCCACAGTTGTTTCAATTCATCTATTAAGGGTTGTAAGAAAATATCAATATCATTGCCTGGACCCTTATCACCTGGAATGACCATTGATAAAATAAGTAAAGACTGTTTCATGCATATCCATGGTGGCAAATTATAAGGAATCAGTACAACTGGCCAGGTGCTATAGACAGAACTTAAGGTCCGAAATAGATTGAACCCATCACTGGCTAAACCCAGCATGACATTACGAGCATCAGATGCAAAATCAAGATGTCTGTCATCAAATTCTTTCCATGCTAAACTATCTGCTGGGTGTCTCAGCATTCCATCTTTTGTATGGCTTTCATCATGCCATCTCATTGACGAAGCTATCTTTGATGATGCATAGATCCTTTTCAATTTAGGTACAAGAGGAAAATAGCGTAATACCTTCGCTGGCTTTTGTTTAATTTGTGTTGCATCCAATTCATCCAATCCCTCACTCTCATTTTCTTTTTGCTTCATTCATTGTGAACATCCACATACATGGCACGACTCTTGATCGGCATGTTCTCTCCGATATAATATACAATTATTTGAACAGCTATGAATCTTTTCGTATCCAAGATCTAATTTCTTTACTAGTTTTTTGGCTTCATAACAAGATGTTGGTAAACTAGTACCTTCAGGAAATGCATCCTTTAACAACTTGAGCAGCATAGTAAAACTCTTGCCAAACCATCCATTCAAGTATTTTATATGAAACAAATGCACAAGAAGAGAAATTTTTGAAAAGTTCTTGCAACCGGCATATAATTCTTGATTTGTATCTCTTATCAGCTTCTGATAACGATCTATTCCAACATTAGTTAGGGGTATCAGCTCTCCATCATATATAGATTCAGTAAATATAGGATCCTCAGGTAACCTAGCTGCTACTTTCCTCCACTGTAATCTCCAGGATGTTAAGCACCATATTCAAAAGTATCTCTGAGCAAACCCCTGATATCATCATCTCTTGCAAGATTTTTCTGTTGGTTACTGGATCCAAAATCAGGTATATGTTCTATGTTAGAGGTTTGGTTACATGTAGATTATAACCTTGACTTTCCATGAAAAAACCACTCAGTATAACCTCTTAAAAAATCATTCCATACCAAATGTTCTTCAACAATATTTGGATATAGAGAACTAGAATTTATACATTTTCGGCATGGACATAAAATCTTCCCACTGATACTACTTCTCTCCATACCAAATTTAATGAAATTTTGTACTCCATCCGGATATTCTTTGCTATTCCTCGGTTTAGTTATCCAACTCTTATCCATTGTAAGATAAAGTTAACTGAAATAAACAAATATTTATAAGAACAGAATAAATTTAAAATAAGTTTATTCAATAGATCAATTATAGTATTATTAAATGCACCCTATCACCAACTAATAGGTAAAGAGATCCTATCCCATTCAAGAATTACATTAATTATATAGGTCATTTACAGTAACCAAAAGATACGCAATAAAAGTTCCAGAAAAATTTTGGCAGCATTTTTTCTTAGTTCTCCCCATACAAATAAATATGTATGAGGAGAACTAAAAGAAAATGATATCCGAAATATATCTAAAACTCTATCCGTACCATTTGATTACTGTAAGCACCTATAAAATTATTTGTAATTCTCAAACTATCCAAACTGGACATTCAATTGACCACTGTACATATTTCTCCCATCCGTACAAAAATTAAATAATTGTATGGATCCTGTAGAATAAGTACTTTAATCAATTGACGGGTCTATATTTCAATGTAATGCAAGTTTTTAAAAAAATATCTAAAAAATCATAATTGATCGTAACAAAACTACAAATGGTATTGAAATCAAAGATTTGCAATAATGAAACTAACCTTAAAGCATAACATGCTCAGTAAGATGCAGATATATACCAAGAAATTTATAAATAAATAAAAATAATCTACCAAGGACAAGAACAATAAATAATAAAAAATAAGGAGGAGGCTCAGTTATATATTATTTAATCTGCAACTAAATCAAAATGACTACAATCGGTTGCCTATAAAAGAAGGCCATCCAAGATTGTTGCCATTAGAAATAGTTGAATTAGCCAAACATACATCGCATAATCATCATAGCCTCTATATACAAACCTTAAACCCATTTTAAAATTGATTACAGAGTTTCTTTAATCTCCAAGCAGTCAAGCACCTAATAAGAAAAGACAACAGGTAAAGCATATTTTTCAATACCTTAATTTAGGAGTAAAATTAATCATGGCAGAGAATGGGGATTAGCCCTATGTATGATAAACCATTGCCTAGACATTCTACCAAGATGTGCATGATTGACACAAGCTTAAATTTGGACAAATTCAAAAACCATATCTCGGATGTTCTTAGGGTATACAGGAAGATTAACTTGAGATCATCAGTCTACTTTTTTCCGAAACGCCCACCCTCCAAAAAAAGAAGAAAAGCAAATCCAAACTTTTCAAGCTCTAACAAAGAAATTGACACCTCCCATTACAGGCAAAACCCAATCAAGATCTTCCAAATATGTAATCAAGCAAAAAATACCGATGATTCCTCCGACGAACAACCTAAATTCCCACTGATAAGCTCAAGTATCTAAAGACGCACCTCCCAACTTCAAACAAAACTGTGACCGCCACAACCATTAAACAGGAGAAAAAACAACCGAGAATCGCAATACCCGGCTTCACGCATCAAAGAAAACCCCAGCGGATAAGGGGGTCGGAAAGATCGAACCAAAAGGATCAGCAGCTCCTGCGACGAAAACCCTAGATACCCTTCAATCCCAGGAAGCTAAATCCACATGGGCCGCCCTGGATAAAAGAAAGAAAGAAAACACAGAGATAAATCCCCATGCCAGACCAAAATCCCAATTCAACACAACCGCCATAGAATGAAAAAACGGGAAAAATGGGATTTTTATGATAAGGCCGCCATGATCAAACCAATAAGAGACAAGAAAACAATTAAAAAATCACTTTTTTTTTGGAGAACATAGAGAAAGGAGGAGGAATCCATGGGAGAATATAGCAAGAGAGAGAAGTGGGAGAGAAGTGGGGTGGGGTGGAGGGGAAGAGAAGAAGAGAAACTCACTTGGAGAGAACCCCTCAGCCCAGGGACTCAAGAGCTCCTCACAGAGATGAAATGGGGACTTTTATTTCACTTTCTTGATGATAATTTTTACCTCTTGAGAGGGATATAGGGAGAGGGAAAGGGAAGAGGCAGTGGTCGGCTCGGGCAGCACGAAGGAGGAGGGAGAGGGAGGAGGAAGAAAAGGGTTAGTGCGGCGGCGGATTTCTGATGCAACTAGGGCTCAAACGGGAAAAAGAGGGGTCCGGCGATGCTTATTCCGTTGACGCTTTTAAGTGTCGGTGGGTTCAGTACATACCGATGCTTTACAAAAGCGTCGGCAGATTTTTGTCAGGGGTGATGTTTACAAGCGTCGGTAAACAGAGAGGAATTGCCGACGCTTAAAAGCGTCGGCGGGTTTCACAGATTACCGACGCTTCCAGAAAGCGTCGGCAGGTTCCTAGATCCTCAGAAGCATCGGGAGAAAACGGTCGGGAATTTCCGGTTTCCAGAAGCATCGGGAGAAAACGGTCGGGAATTTCCGGTTTTACTATAGTGAAGGCACATCCTGTGCTATGTCTGCTATGAGTGATGGTATTATCTCATCTGTGCTATGTAATCACACAGATTAGGCACAACTCCATGTTCAGATTTCAAGCACCTAGTTTTTAATAAGACTAGAGACCAAGTTCAAAAATAGGTAATGAGAGATTTAAATGATCAAGAATAAGGTATTCAGCCACCACTACCAAGACTCAGCCATCCATATGATGGCAGAAACCATTACAACAAAGGAGCACTAAAACCATAACAATAGATTTAGCAAAGTCTTATGAATGGTATAGTACAAAAGCTTTTCTTGAACAGTACAAGTGCTTGCTTGCTCTTAAAAGGAGACTTTCAGCGACAAAGTAGCTTGACATGACCTCAACCATATTAAATTTAACATAAACGAGCCAATCTTGATCATGGTTTTGAGGTTTAAAATAGAATCAAGTCAGGTGTATGAAAAACATAACTAATCAACCAAAGATTCAAAGAGCTATGCTAATATATATATGTTGGCATATTATAACTTGCTGAGCCCAAATAGCACCATCCCCTATGAATAGGAGTAGGAGTACAATGGCATGGCACATTTGCATTGGCATGGCATGGTGCATTTTGCATTGGCACGGCAAGCCACAGTTCATTCACATGGCACAGTTATATTTGATCACCCCAGCTTCTGATTTCTACAAATTCTCCCATTTTCTCATGTTAGCTTCTTTCCTCTTGTATGTTTTGAGGATGCATAATAGGTCAGATTTAGACATATCAAAATAAAAGTATTGAAGTTTATCAGCAACATTTCAATAGCTTAGTGGAAGCACTCTTAATAACCCCTAAGTAGGAAAGAGACACTAAATTCTGTCAATGCACTAGGCAATACCAATAACATGCAGCAAAGAATTTTCATTTGCATAACAATGGCAAATCTTGCAATAGCATGATGTAAATATAGAATGATAATTTTATTTTGACATGGATTTTGCCATATCTACAACTTCCCAGTAAGAAGCCTTAGCCACCATTGTCTTCTTCCGTTCTATGATGTTCAAAGCCATGGCTATGTGTTTATTACTTTCTTGGAATTTCTTGATTGGTTGTAGGGTTTTCTGATGATCAAAAAACTAGATCTTGACACCATCAAACTTGTGGAATATGCTTTCACATGGTGATCTGTTATAAGTGAGTCTAGCACAAATAACTAGCAGAAACTGAAGATGTTTATTTTCTCCAAACTGACACTCCTCTATGATTATGATGAAGTCTGCTATGAAAAGTTTGAAGATCCAACTATGATAATCTTCTAATGAAAAATACATAATAAGATTCATTTAATTTTCTCTATTCTATAAACAGCTTATTGAGGAATGAAGTGAAGAAGATATAAACATAGTATAGGCATTCAAAATAAAGAATAAGGTGGTGCCAATAGATGGAGGTGATCAGATTTATGTTACAGATGGGAGGGAAGCTAAAGGGATTATGGACTGAAGTTGTTAGTTAAGACCATAAAATGCTTGTGTAATATGAGGCGTACCCTTTAGTAGTAGATCATCGGCAAAGATTCGTCAAAGTTGAGATAGGTGGTTATGACAATGCTTTGTAACCATGGTTCTTTAAGTTCTTTAAGGTACTGTTTTGTCTTGAAACTCTAATTGCTTGTTCAGCCATACTGTAAGTTTGAACATATGTTATGAACCTTATCTTTGTGTCTAGGACTTCATATAACTGGAATATTGCAGATACATTTGAGAGTGTGATTTCAATATCCATGTTTAGCTTTTGAACATAAGCTATCATGTCAACTTTGAGTCCCTTACCATAGAAAAGCTTGGATTATTCTTTCTTATCCTTTTGGAATGTTATATTGTTACAGAATATTTGCTATAATCAGCATGCTAAAAGCATATAACAGGTCTCTTTGAGCATTAAAACCAACCAAATCCAACTCAATTGCCCCTTCTTTCATGAACAAAACTTTAAAATTCCCCTAAAAAAATATTTAAATTTTTGTTTCAAATTTTTTTGAACTTCAAACTTGTTGTCATGGTAAAGTTTGCATGGGCACGGTGTAGTTCTCACTGGCATGGCATAGTTCATATTGGCATAGTACAATTAGCAGTAACCTGGCATAATTTGCACTTATAATGATATTTTGACCACATAACAAGATCAGATAAATGGCCAATTCTAGAAGAGACTTCTAAATGGCATCTAAGAGAAGGAACTTAATATTGACTACGATAAAATCTAACCTAGACTTTTTTAGAATTATTGCCCATTGTTCATGCAAATTCTTGATACTTAATATGTATCGTGGGATATGTATATGTGTCACGGACGATGTATCGCGATACATATATATCTTGAGACTTAAATAATGTTTAAAATAGTTTGAATTATTTGCTTAAAAGTATAATGTTTCTTGTAGGTCGATGAGCATGGGAGGGAACCCGGTCAGGTGGAGTTTTACCAGATGACTCATATCCATCGTGACGGCACTTTTGTCAGAGATGAGTCGAGGGATATATATGTAAGTTATTACAATTTAATTCATTCAACGATATAAATTTTATTTTGTTAGTCTTTAAGACCTAACTAATTTTTCTAAATTAATATAGAAAAGAGCTACAGCTCGTATTGCCGAGCGTGTTGATGAGTCTACAGCATCTATGCAGAGTAGTCGCATCGAGGCCGAGGTGTTTACAGAGTTGATGGGCCCAGAGCGCTACGGTCGAGTGAGGGGATATGGAGTTGGAGTCACTCCCACTCATTTATATGCGATCAGGACATATACACGTGAGACTGTAGATAGTGCTCAGGATGCATGTGTTCGTAGACTCGAGGACGAGATAGTGGAGATGCGATGGAGTCATGCCGCCGAGCTAGAGGAGATACGACAGAGCCATGCCGCCGATAGAGCAGCAATGGATAGAATGAGAGAGCATATTGAGCGGCTTACATCTGTCGTACAGACATTTTTTCCACATCAGGTATATATTGATATATGATATTAAATATATATTCTTATATTAAATTCATAATTTATATAATATATTATCATTCATAGTTTCATAAATTAAATAATTTAAATATTTTTTATATAGGCTTCTAGAGCATCAGATCCTTGCGGACAGGATGACGATATACCTCCTACAGATCATTGACCTCGACTTTTTGTTATTTTGTACTTTGTATTTTCATGTATTTTTTAATTTTGTTAAACATACATATGTATAACAAACATTAAAAAGATTGGCACTTAATGAATTTTATATTTGGACTTATATTTTGATGTGTGAAGAATGCATGGAATGAAAATGAAATATTTGTTATTACTGTATTATACAAATTTTAAAAATTTATTACTGTGTTATTACTGTGTTATTACTGTGAAATTGAAATATTTGTTATTGTTAGATAGGTCTTGTTAAAACCAATATATGTTTCCTTTTGATTATGTGTTACAAGTTCTGGAGTTTCTGTATGACAAGGCAGGTGAGAAACCAGCTTGATCCTTTCCATTACTATCACATTCATCCTGATTATGTTATTTGTACAAATGTTTGTGGAAAAATGTTTTGCTTGATTTTTGTTGTTAATGTCTCTTGTGACTTTGCACACTCACAAGAAGACAGACAAATAACGAGTTACTCATGCTTGGCCATGCATTCCAGACGAAGGAATTCAACTTGCAATTATTGAGCATTCATCTTACAGAACTAGCCATGTGGTACACCAATTGCATTGTGAGTCACTAGCCATGTAGACTGAATTGAATTAACTGGTTCAAGAACTCTATGATGAAGAAAGACTATGGGGTTTCTGGAAGGGTGTAGTTCCTATGCTTATAATGGTTGGTAAGAGAAAATTTGTTTCGAGTTGTAACTGGGTTAGATCGTAACTTTGTATATCCTTCAGGTCAGCAATCCTTCTATCCAGTTCATGCTGTATGAAGCTCGAGTTTCTTATTTTATTTTTATTTTTATTTTATGAATATTAAAAATTTTTCTTTACCTTCAAGAGATATCAGCACATTTGATGTTTTGTTTATTCTTTTACTTTCCTGCAGATGTGTACTTGATCCAGGTGACAAAATCGTGGACTGCCCTCCAACATTTACAATGCATGAGTTTGATGTAGCAGTGAATGGGGCCCTGGTCATCAAGGGAATGCCAATGGCTTCTTTCATTTAACTGTTGATTTTCTTAAAAAACTTGGATACTCCTTATTTATCTAGTGTTGTTTATTATCTGTCAATCATTCTTTTTCTTGATATTTGACTAGTTTTGCTGGTTGATTTCGTGTCCAAACAAAAGATGAACCACTGTTACTTGATCTTCTACGAATTTTATTCCCTTTCTTGATTCATAGTATATTGTCATAAATCCAGATGGAATACTTTATTATTGAACCAAGCAATTGCCCCCTAAGAATTACTAGGTTCGGAACTGTTTGTTACCTTGATAGACCTGTTCTCTTTGCAGATAAGTCTTCATCCAGTTTTGGATAAACAAAGAGAGGTTGTCTGTAATGAAGAAGGTAAAACTTCCAGCTCCAGGACAAAAAAATCAACATAACTTGTATCCATTTTGTTCATAAGCCAGAATTATCCTAATTCTGAATTGCTACAGGATGCAGTCCTTGTGAATTGTAGCAGAGGACTGGTGATTGATGAAGCTGCCTTGGTAGAGCATCTGAAAGTAAACCCCATGTTCCGTGTGGGACTGAATTATTAATTCAGTGGACACGTGAAGGAATGGCAACACTCTCAGCTTTAAATGTTTTGGTAAGTCTGTATATTCAAACAACTTTGAAATGAGTTTTTGTTCTTGACAGAGAAGTTTCCTTGTGTGCTGGCACGCAGGGTAAGATTAAAGGATATCCAGCTTGGTCTGATCCTAACCGGGCCGAAGCTTTCTTGGATGAGAACTCCCCTCCTCCATCTGCTTGTCCAAGCATTGTCAATGAAAAACAACTTGGTATATATCCATCTTGGTAAGACTCAAAGGAATTTTTGCTGCCTTTTTCTGGACTTCTTTCTAACTCTTATTGTGTTATATAGGGCCATGGACCTGCCTTGGATGGTAATATTGTGTTCCTTTTCTGTGATGGTCTACTGCAATTGTGATCCTGTGCTGCTAGGATTTCTGGAGCACCTCTAGAACTTTACATGCAAAACAAATATATGTTTGCCACTCACCTTAATTTGATTTTTTAAATTTATTTCTAGTTATTCTATTGGTGATATTGATTGAGAAACCACCTTTTAACCTACCATTCTTATTATCTTTAATGCTGAATGATAGTATGTTTTATGGTATTTTTTATATTTGTTGTCAATTTACACATGCTCGTGACTATTGGTCTTTAGCTCTATGCTTCTTATGCTCATATTTCAAGTGCAAACTCCTTAGTTTTTTATTCACGTATTCTCTCAGATTTTCAGTTTATTTACAATAAATGCATTACAAAATAAGTGTTACAAGATAAAATAAAATAAAATATATTAGCTGAAAATGTTGAAACTAGATGTGTGAAGTCAAGAACTAGGAAATCTATAAGCCTCCTTGACTTGAACTGGACACCGTTGCATCCCTGTTACAAAATGCATTACGATAGTATCATCTCGCCTGGGGACTGTTGAGACTCTCAAGGGCATTCTTGCCTCCCCTGAGCACCTAAGTGAGTGCTCGAAGTGCCTTTTGACAACACTGGTGTGATAGATATAGTAGTAGAATCGGATGCTGATGGATAAAAGATTGAAAATGCAAAAAAGCGAGGTCAGGAGCTGGAACAAGATCCAATGCAGGCAAGGCACCTCACTGTTTTTGTTACTCTCTCTCTCTCAATCTCCCTATCAAGAGAGGGGCACCACTGACACTATAATTATCTAGGTCCAGAGTCTTGGGAAATGTACCATCCAAAAATCAAACCTAGAACCTTTGTTTGCTAAGCAAAGGTGTGTGACTGCTGGAGTAAGCTCCAATTCACCCAATGTTTTGGCTAATTTTGTTAAGAAGTTTTGCTGTGCATCTTGAAATCTGAGTTATGCTCTATAACCTAGTCCATCTTGATGGGATAAGGCTTGGTTGTTGTTTATGCAACATCCTCAAGCCTGAGGACTGTCAATGTAAGTGATGTAGAACCCAAAATCCACGCACACGAATTTTAGAAGACGGGAAGAACAAAAAAATACGTTGCTGCAACCATACAATGTTGATGGATTTTTTTTTTTTTTATATCAAAGTCCTCTACTGGCATACATGATAGAAACACCAAGACTTTAACTAAAACTAGACTAACTCAAGACTCATTATTTAAACCAAACAAATAAACTAAGAGTCCAAGCAAAAATAAACTCTGAGACTCAATCCCACGTAGATAGGGATGGTGTTGGTCATTCAATACTCCCCCTCAACGCCAGCACTTCATCTCTTTACTACACCGAGTTGACGACAATGATCTTCAACTTTGTTGCCACACAAGCTCTTGGTAAACAAGTCTGCAGCTTGGTCTTCCGTTCGAACATATTTCAACTCAACCTCCCCCTGCAGCACCTTTTCTCTTATGAAGTGATAATGAACCTCCACATGCTTTGTCCTAGCATGAAAAACTGGATTTTCTGCCAGCTTTATTGTAGACAGATTGTCACAATGTAAGAGAACTCTACCTTCTTCCAACTGAAACAGATCTTTCAGCAATTGCCTTAACCAGGCAATTTCTTGAGATGCCATTGCAGCAGCTCGGTATTCAGCTTCTGTGGTTGACAAAGAGACAGTGGGCTGTCTCTTACTGCACCATGAAACTGCTCCAGATCCAAGCTTAAACACATACCCAGTAGTTGACCATCGAGTATCAAGATCACCTGCGTAGTCAGCATCACAATAACCTTCCAATTTGCAACTGCTGTTCTTTGTGTACATGATGCCATGACCGAGCGTTCCTTTCACGTATCTCAAGATTCGCCGAGCTGCTTCCAGATGAAGGTTCGTTGGATTGTGCATGAATCGGCTCATCACCCCAACAGCAAATAAAATATCCGGCCTAGTAACACTGAGGTAAATAAGACTGCCCATCAGTTGCCGATACATAATGATATCTGTCAGACTTTTGCCTTCCTGAAAGTAGATTTTCGCATTAGGTTCCATTGGTGTCGTGCTCGGTTTGCAACTGAGCATCCCAAATTTCTTCAACAAATCCTCGGAGTACTTTCTTTGATGTAGAAATAGCCCTTCATCAGAGTGATCAACTTCTAAACCCAAGAAACGCTTCAGTCGTCCTAGTTCTTTCATCTGAAAATGGATCGACAGGTTTTCCTTGGTTCGAATAATTTCCTCCTCAAAATCTCCGGTGATAATTAGATCATCCATATACACTAATACGGCAGCTATTTTCCCTTCACTAGCTTTGACAAACAGGCTTGAGTCTGCAGAAGTTACCTGGTATCCAGAGTGAATAAGAAATTCAGCAATCTTCCCGTACCAGGCCCTCGGCGCCTGCTTTAAACCATAGAGTGCCTTCCGAAGTTTGCACACATATTCAGGGTGCTCAGAACTCTGAAATCCCAGCGGTTGTTCCATGTAAATTTTCCGGTCTAGCTCTCCATGTAAGAAAGCATTTCTTACATCCATTTGCCATAAATTCCACCCTCTACTTGCTGCCAAAGCCAGGAGAACTCTTACTGTTGTGAGCTTTGCAACAGGACTAAAGGTCTCATCATAATCTAACCCGTACTGTTGGGAGAACCCTCGAACTACAAGACGAGCTTTGTATCTCTCAATCGATCCATCAGCACGGTGCTTGATTTTGTACACCCACTTGCATGAGATGGGCATCACATCCTTTGGCTTGGCCATCAGCTCTCAGGTCTGATTTCGGTCAAGTGCAGCAATCTCTTCCTTCATTGCGTTGAACCATTCCGAGTGCTCTGAAGCCTCTTCAAATGTCTCTGGTTCCCTTGTATCCAGATCCTCCACTAATGCAGCATTAGCATATTTAGGATTTATTTTTCTAATCCTGGTTGATCTTCTAAGTGCAGACGGCATATCTTGCTGTAATGGCTCGTCCTCCTCTTCTACTCTCTGATAAACACCTGTCTGCCATGGATGTTGAACAGCTCTTTCCTCGCCATTACCGCTGCTTTCTGCAACTTCAAATTGAACTGTGAACTAAGCTGAACATGTGAGGGTTCCAGATCTTCTTTGTAGACATCCGAACTTGGCAGTTCCTTCTTGTCCGCAGACCACCATAAAGATGCCTCATCAAATACCACGTTTCGCGATGTGTAGCATCTTCCTGTAACTGGATCACAGCACCGCCACCCTTTTCTTTGACTATCATAACCTACAAAAATACATCTGATAGCCTTCTTCTCCATTTTGCTTTTTTGAGGCAACTGGTTGATCACAAAGACTGCTGTCTTCATTGCTTCAGCCCAAAATCGACCCGGTACATTCTTCGCATGAAGCAAGCTTCGACAGATTTCAGCTAGATGCTTGTTCTTCCTTTCTGATACGCCGTTTTGTTGTGGAGTATTGGTGCAAGTGAACTGATGGCGAATTCTGCACTTCTGAAGAAAATCCAAGAACTCCTTTAAGGTGTACTCTCCCCCGTTATCTGTCCGTAAACAGTGGACAGTTCTTCCAGTTTTTGCTTCTGCAGTTTCCTTGAACTCTCGAAATTTTGAGAAGGTTTCAGACTTCTCCTTCATGCAATAAATCCAAACATACCTCGAGAAGTCATCAATAAAGGTCACCAAGTATTTCATTCCACTGATGGAAGCCTGCTTGACTGGTCCAAACACATCCGAATGAATCAGTTGTAGGGGCTCCTTTGCTTGAAAATTGGACACCTCATAAGGCAGCTGATGTGCTTTTCCATATTGGCATCCAGCACAAACCGTATCAGTCCTTACTTCAAGGTGTGGAAGGCCCCTCAGCATCGCCTTCTTCATCATCACATTGAGCTTGGAGTAGCTGACATGTCCCAGTCGCATATGCCAAAGATCAGCTATTTCATTTTTTCGGGTTTTGTTTACATAGGCGGTTTGGGCAGACATCACATAAACTGAATCCAATTTCCGCCCCTTCATCACTGGTTCTTGGACAATCTGAAGATCCCGATACACCTTGACATCTTGTGGGCCAAACACAACAACATGGCCAGAAGATGTCAACTGTGCCACAGAGAGAAGATTCTTTTTCATCCCTGGAACATGGTAGACATTATGGAGCGGCACCTCACTATTATTGCAAGGAAGAGCAACTGCTGTATTGCCAGTGTGAGCAATCGGTAGCTTTGAATTATTTGCTGTCACCACCACCCGGCTTCCCTTATATTTAGACAGATTCTGTAGCTTCTCCTTGTCACTGGTCATGTGATTTGAACACCCTGAATCAACAATCCAGTCATTTTCATAATCAACTTCGGTGACAGTTGTTACCGTGAAGGTTTGCTCAACCTCGGCTATAGCGAAAAGTGCCTCAGTATCCCATTCATCTTCGATTTTTGAGGTTGCAACATTGCTTTCTACCTCCTTCTTCTTGAACCAGCAATCCTTTGCCATATGACCTTTCTTCTTGCAATTGTAGCATTTTCCTTCAAACCTTTTACCATTGCCAGAGTTTCTTGATCTGCCCCCTGCACAAGAGTTCCCTTCGCCTTGATGATTCTCCACCTCATCATCCTTCTTCTTAGATCCTTTAACAACATGCTGCTTAGAGTTCTTCCTGCCTCTATTGGCATAGAGTGCCTCTTCTTCACCTTTTAACGAGACTCCTCCCATCTGCTTGGCTAAGGCTTCTTGGCCGGTTAACAGATTTTCAAACTCCACAAGCGATGGCTGATTTTGCCATTCCTGTATAGCAGCAACAAAGCTCCTAAATTCAGGCTTCAAACCGTGGATGATGATTCGCTTCATCCTGGTATCGCCAATTGGAGCTTCTGGATCCAACTCGGAAATCTCTCGACACAAGGATTTCACCTTGTAGAAATATTGGGCGATCGTCTGATCTCGCTGCGCCACCGACAGTAGTTCTCTCCAGAAGTTGAAGCCTGGTATCATTCTTCTTGGAGAACAATGCAGCAAGAGTATTCCAAGCTTCGTTGGGGGTCTTCAACTCACGGATATGGTCCAGCACGTCTTCTTCGACCGTCGTCTTCAGGACAAACATCGCCTTGCCCGCCTTGATCTTCCACTTCCGCAACGTCCCGTTCGTATCTTCATCAGGTTGCCGTGTTTCATTGCCGTTTACAACCTCCTACAAATCCTGACCTTGCATATACGAAATCATGCAGGTTGACCAGGAGTTGTAGTTCTGATTGTTGAGCTTTTTGATGCCACCAACAACATGAAGATCAACCATGATCGCTGGTTATGGAATTCCTTTGATCTTCTCCGCTGCACACGGTCTTCCTCTCACGTTCTCCAAGGCTCTTCAAACAACAGCAAGGTTTGGAGGCGGACGCACGGTGGACCACGGGCACCACCGGCTCTGATACCAAAATTGTAGAACCCAAAATCCACGCACACGAATTTTAGAAGACAGGAAGAACAAAAAAAAACGTTGCTGCAACCATACAACGTTGATGGATTTTTTTTTTTTTATATCAAAGTCCTCTACTGGCATACATGATGGAAACATCAAGACTTTAACTAAAACTAGACTAACTCAAGACTCATTGTTTAAACCAAACAAATAAACTAAGAGTCCAAGCAAAAATAAACTCTGAGACTCAATCCCACGTAGATAGGGCTGGTGTTGGTCATTCAATAAGTGAAACTGCTTATGCAAGTGAGGTGCGTGTAGCTGCTCCCTGAATAACATTTTGCTTTGCCTGGTTCTCGAGAAACTCTGTCTGTACTTCTCACATCAATAGATTGCCTGGAAACTAAAACAGCACATTTTAAAGTTTATTCTTCTATTTGAACAAGACAAACTTGTATGCATAGTATATTTTGGACTTGGCTTTGTTATTCATCATAAGGATTTAGATCGAGAATACTTAGAAGGTCTGCTTGCAATAGATGCTTTGTCAATTCAATCGCCATTTTCTACAATATTTTAGCCTCTTCCTATTTGATGGACTATTTTTCATTGCTCCCAGGTGCCTTCTCGACGAATGTCTTAATTTGCTTACTGCCGATATTATAGATAGAGATCCCTTGAGTGGAATATTTAATCTCCTCGTTTCTATGCTCGTTCAACAAACATTCTCTTTGACTTACATTATCATACTTCTGGGTGTCCGATGCTGTATTTTTCTGTTAAAATCACTAATAATGTTGTCACCTTGCATAAGCGGTGCAGATCTATGCATGGATCGGGTGCAACCCTGCAAGTTTTGGGCATTTATATGCTGCCGCAACTGCTGGACCAGTAGTCAATTACGTTGCTCATGTGATACTATCGTAGTTGTTTTCTCTTCACATATCTGAAGTTTCTGTTAAATGAGATTTGGCAGATCATTGAAGTGGGCGTTATTTCTTTGATTGGGGGCGGTCCTGACAAAATTGGGTCCAGCATTGCTCGTCATTAAGTATGATTACAGCTATATTATGTTGCTTTACATGTTGTTTCATTGACACGGTGACTGATGATATGATGCTTTCTCCCAGCACTGAAGACTGGTCTTAGCATAGTTTTGGTATGCAACTTACCAAAAGACAGCCCCATGCTTGAGGCAAACTTTGATCCCTTTCTCTTACAACAGTACATATGCACTTGAGCATCCACTTTTCATAATATTTGGAGATTTCACGTTTTCTATTGTATTGAGGTGATGACAATTGCTGAATGCATCTATGGCATGTGTTCGTTGACTATAAATAATTATTTGTGTAAGCACTTCTATGATGAACGGTGCTAATAATCTGGACAACTGCAGAGAGCAAACTGGTCGAGTAATTAAGGAGTCTGGGTTACATATGACATTAACCTGATTTTGATAATCAAAGTTCATGAAGTAAAAAAATATTTCTTGGTTTTTCTTTACCGTGTTTTTTTTTTTTTTCTTGTTTCTTCCATGGAACTTTAGCACCATTACTAGGTTAGCGACAACATACTAAAACTAAAGCATCGTGAGCGCGTCAGATAGTTAAAGATTTTGTAAATTTTGATAGCTGGTCTGAAGTCTGAACTGGTTAAGCCATTAGCAATCTTGCCATCAGCCCATCACAACCTAATTGTAATTATGTGGAAGAAAAGGATTTGACTTGTAGAATGAGATCGGACACATATTTTGTTTTCTTTTATAAATTGCTCTCTCAGAAGTACATGCAACTGAGGATGTCAGGATTTTTACCAGCATGACAATTATAACAGCCATTATTTCTTACTGTAGTGAAGAAGTTGTCTCAAGTCAAATAAATAATTATTCTTTAAATATAAATTAATTTTTTAGTAGGTGGAAATTACCAGTTTATTCAGTAATCGGTATGAAAGCTAAATAATGGCATTTTATTCCATCATTATAAAGGAATGATAGCTGCTAAACTAATACTATACATGTAGCGGTGTTTATTGTTTGCATGCCACACCCCCCCCCCCCTCCCACAAGGAATTTCACCACCTCTAGAACGGCATTTAAAGTTATTATAATGGCTGACATGATGAGCTTTTTCTTTTATAAAATGCTTGCCATGAAGGTCATTGCAGTGGAAATTAATTACACAATTTACCATAACCCATTCTTCTTTATACCTAACAAGTTTTCAATCCATGCGTATTGGAACTCGCCTAATATCATGGTTGTTTCTAGATTTTTTTTTTTTTTTTTTTTTGGAGGGGGGTGCAGAAAAGAGAATATATTTGTTTTTTTGATACATAAACATCAAGAATATAAGCATACAACTACGAAAGAGGATATTTAAATTTAAATATTATTTATTTATTTTTTAAAAAAAAAAATTGAAATTCCCGATGTTTTTAAAAAGCATCGGGAATAACCTTATCCCCGACACTAAAAAGCGTCGGGAATAATCTTATTCCCGATGCTTAAAAGAGTCAGGAAAAATCTGGTCAATCCCGACGCTTCCCTAAAGCATCGGAAATTCTTTTTTCTACCTTCACCTACACGACGCATTTACCACTCTTTTTAAAGCATCGGGAAGGTTTTTCCCAACGCTTTAAAGCGTCGGAAAAAAACGAAAAAAGCGTCGGCAATTATTTTTTTTTTAGTAGTGTGGGGAACCACTTGATCTTTTGTAGGACTTGTTTTTGATAATGATAATCCAAAATTAGTTCCAATTTAGAACTCTTTTAAATTTTAAACTTTGGTTAGTTAATTTCATCTCATCCTATTTTTGTTTAGTTGTTAAATCAATCTTAATCTATTTGTTCCTATCAATATTAAAAGCAATATCATCTATGAATAGGAATGGAACTGGGTCGGGCTTGCTCGATGGGCTTTGGGCTAGCTCGAATTCAGGTCGGGCTTCGAGCCAGCTTCGAGCCAGGCTTTCAGAAATTCAGACCAGGCTTCGGGCATTATAACAGAGCCCATTTAATTTTCGGGCCGGGCTCGAGCTCTCCTTTGGCCCGGCCTGATCTGGCCCGAATGTAGCTTGAAACAAGCCCACCCATTTGATCCAAATCCACATATATTTAAATTCTAAGCCTCACCTCTCACCTAGGGCTCCCTATCTTCACGGATCTCAGGCTCTCATCTCTGGCATCTCCTCTCTTGGTCATCAGCCGCCATCCCTAGCTCCATGCAACCCCGTCGCCACCCCAGGTTTCGTGAGATCCCGTCGCTACCCCAGGTTCCAAGATTAGCATGAAGGCCCAGTCGAGATCGTTAGGGGACTTGGCCACCGTCGCCACCACCGGCGGCCGGCGATCGACAAGGAAGACCTTGGAGATGGCATCCATGATGAATTTAGGGGGATCGATGCAATCGGCGAGGGCAACGGGGGCTCCGAGTGGAGGAGCTTGACCTCCTTCCACCGAAAGACGATGAGGTCCCAAAAGGCGTTGGAATCCATCCTAGTGAAGAAACATCTGAGCTTCCCGAGGAGATCATTGGTATCGTTGCTACTATTTACGGGGGAAGCAGGGGAGGAGAGGGTGAGGAGAGCTACGTCGCAGCGCTCCTCGACCTTGGCAAGGGCAAGGTGAACGGTGCTATCGATGGAGAGCTTACGACGGTGGAGGGAGGCAAGGGAGCGTTGGGTGGAGAGGTCGAGGGACTGGTGCTTGGATTGGAGAGAATCATACCAGAGCTGGAGGTCGCGGTCCATGGAGGAGAAGTGGTCAGACAACTCCTTCCACAAAAGAGCACTGTGAGTCTTTTTAGGGGGGTTCGGGCTGGCCCCACTACGGCAAAACAAGGTTGTAGCAACCCGTTTTTCCCGATGCTAGTACCTTGCATCGGGAGAGCTCCGCCATCTCCTGATGCTTTTAAAAACTACCGGAAAAATGGAGACATTAATGATGCTTTAAAGCATCGGCAGCTTTCCATTTCTTTCGGTTCCCCAACCCTAATCTCATTCTCTCTCGATCCATCGCCGCTCCTCCGTTTTGGCCTCCTCTCGAGCTCCCTCATCCTTCATCTCTATTTTGGCCTCCTTCCAAGCTCCCTTCCCCGGCACCCCCTTCCCCGATGTGGTTTCCTTCATCTCCGATCTCCCTCCGGCATCCCGAGGTCCATCTTCGTTTTGGCCTCTGCCCGATCTCCCTTCCCCGGCATGGTTTCCTTTATCTCCGATCTCCCTCCAGCACCCTGAGATCCTTCATCTCCGAGCTCCCTCTGGGACCCTAAGCTCCTTCATCTCTGAGCTCCCTCTGGCACCCGGAGCTCCGTTTCGGCCTCCACCCCCTGCAGCTTTGGATCCCCCTCCCCTCCTTCATCTTTGAGCTCCCTCCGACACCCCGAGCTCCATTTTGGCCTCCACCCCCCCTACGGCTTTGGATCCCCCTCCCCCAGTGTGACTGCTAGTGCAGTGACAGTTCCCTACTCCGCTCCCCCGCGGTGACCGACCCCCCTTCCCTGACATAGCGGAGCTTTCCCCCCCCCCCCCCCCCCAGCAACCCCCCTCCCTGGTGATAGCGATCTCCTCGGATGCTTCCTCCCTTCATTTGGCCTTCCAAAAATTTGGATGCTCGTTTGGTCTCTTTTGACCATCTCCGATCACACACTGGTAAGTCTAGCCAATGACCTGAAATTTGAGAGATGTGCAGGAATTATAGATATTTGCTTGGTTGTAATTGTTATTTAGTTATTTAATTTTGATGGTGAAGATGTTAGGTTATGTTTTGATTGGTAGATGAACCAACTTGGTTGATCATGCATGTTGTAGGCCAGTACTTGCATGACATAAAATTAATAGGTCATTACAAGTAATAAGAAAGAAATACTATGTACTGAGAAACACCCTTAGGGATTATTTGTCTAAATACTAATTATTGTCCATTTGTTTAAATGATAATTAAGTGGTAATGGGATCCTAAAACATAACTAGTTAATTGTTCAATCACCACTCACAAAGCAAACTGGTTTTATTGGGAAGATTTCACAAAGCGGGATAGAACCTTGAGATTTCCTTTTAGCGTAGTCTGACTACACAAGACAAAATGCACACTTAAGTTGTTAAGAGACCAAATAAGCATCATGATGTCATATATATCATATATTGTCTCTAGTTGGTTTATTAGGTTTTTCAACCTCAATGAGGAAAAAATAAAATTGCGAGCATATGTACCTTAATGTACATGTCAAGACATTAAAAACAAGGCACATCCTATTTTTCCAAGTTACAAGTATAAAAATATTCTCTTGTATACCAAGAAGCTCTGACAAGATACATAGATATATGAATTTTGCATTTGTACACCAGTAAACCTAGGATTATAAAAAAAATAATATCATTATACATATTATATGTTGATGAATTAATGTTGCATGGTTTATGATTAATTAGTGCTTGATATAAATATCATGTAGAATAAAGAAAATCTTGATTTAATATAATTAATGGGGTGTCAGCAATGTTTAGATTAGTCTGCCATGCAAGAAACATAGTGTGTATGTTGGATCAACTATAGGCCAGGAAACAATATGGTATTTGGCATATCATGGGCTAGAACATGGTTGTGACTAATCTAATATAAATCATCAAATCATAACTTTAACATAATGGATGGGGCATGGATATCATTTGGATGTATTGGTCATGACTATTATTGAATAGCTCTTAGACTCATATTAGTATGGATAGACTCCATTATATGATTATTAGAGACTATTGCGATCTCTATTACCTTCTTTAGTTATACATATTTATTGAAAAGTGAATAATGCAATTGATTGAATAGCTTCATATGTGGTGCATGATGCGAGACTTATATTTTGAACAAATTAGATATTCTTCTTATTCAATTTAGTGATATTTTATTTTTTTGATTCTCAAAGATTTTTTTGTTCTTGAGTGATACAAATCATCTGATTTACCAAAAAAAAGATGAGTCATATAGATTTAAGCATTTATCTACCCATTCACTAATGTATAGTCCTTGATAATTCTAATAAATGCCCTTAGAATTGGGGAGAAGATTTATGGTCAGAATTGGTACTATTAATTTTTTGTTTTCCTTTATTTTGAAGCTTAATTCACATATTGTGATTTATAACATTTTTTTTCAACAATGAGATAACATGTTATTTTGGCATAGTTATTTGTCTTGTAAACATTCTTCTCCTTCAAGCACACCTAGCATATAACATATGGAACCTAATTTAATTGATACTAGGACAATATTACGGTCAAAACTTGATTGTTGATGCTTTAAAATTTTAAAGAAGACAATGCACTTTTGCTTGTCCCCAACCACTAAATTATCCTTGACCTCCATCTCAAACATTTCTGCTTGCAATTTAATTATCACCTAGTCACTCAATTTAACATTAGGTCTGAAATAATTTCAAACTTGATGGTTCTCTAAATCCTTTATCAATCATCTCTAATCTTACACTAAATGTAAGTCGTTGCCCTCTTTAGCAAGATATACAATTCATCTTCATAACTTCTTCCATGCTTTAGATATATAAGGCTCCTCCTTTATTTTGGCTAATTTATCTAAATTACATATCATTCTATTAGAATAATTCATATTAAGAAATATTAGATTATCTTGCTTATACATTCATTAATTCTTGTTTAGCTATTTGTTTTAATCAAACTAAATATAAGCCAATTGAAATATCTGTTTGCGAATTTTAATAGTTCTTATCCTATTTTTTCAATACCACTATTTTTGAAATATCATATATAAGCCTTGCTTTTAAAGTTGGTTATGTAAAGTATTATAGATACTAGACAGCGATTATTGCTGTATTAAAATATTATTTCTATTATGAGCTACTTATAATCTTGTTTATACTATTATTATTGGTCTAAAAAGCTAGATCCTTTTGGATTGATATAATTAATACATGCTTAATTGGTTCTTCTTTATTGCTACCACCAAAACTGACTTCTTATTCAAAATTTTTTGCCCCCTGTTGATACTTTAAGACCATATTACTCGTAGTTTATTTGATCCTTTAAAGTATACTACTATCGATGATATTCCCAGCTTATGAAATTCAAGGAGAGTGGAAGTAGATAAAAAGAAGAAAAACTAATTGATGTGGAGGGATCATTGACGTGGAGGAACCGGCAGGCGCCACGTCAAGAAAAGATGCCATGTCGACTCTCCAGCCTGGATTCCACTACCGAGCTGAGCTGAGCTTCCTCAGAACAACAAGTCGAGCTCAGTCCTCCACCAGGTCATGCCCGCAAGCTCAGGATGCCTAGATCAGAGCCGCCTTCCGCCCTCCAGAGCGAGACCCTCGGAGGCTAGTGCCCTGCAGTCAAGGCCGAGCTCAGCGCTCACCTGTCGATGTGGAGCCTCTCCGAGCGCATGCCCTCTGGACCAGGTCCATCTTTCGCCCTCCAGAGCGAGACCCTCGGAGGCTAGTGCCCTGCGGTCGAGGTCGAGCTTAGTGCTCACCCGTCGATGTGAAGCCTCTCCGAGCGTGCGCCTTCTAGACCAGGTCCGTCTTCCACCCTCCAGAGCGAGACCCTCGGAGGCTAGTGCCTTGTGGTTGAGGTCAAGCTCAGCGCTCACCCGTCGATGTGGAACCTCTCTGAGCGTGCACCCTCTGGACCGAGTCTGTCTTCCGCCCTCCAGAGCGAGACCCTCGGAGGCTAGTGCCCTGCGGTCGAGGTCAAGCTCAGCGCTCACTCGTCGATGTGGAGCCTCTCCGAGCGCGCGCCCTCTGGACCAGGTTCATCTTCCACCCTCCAGTGCGAGACCCTCGAAGGTTAGTGCCCTATGGTCGAGGTCGAGCAGAAGCGCTCGCCCGCCAATGTGGATCCTCTCCGAGCGTGCGCCCTCCGGACCAGGCCCACTCTCTACCCTTTTCCACTGAGACAACCCCGCAAACTCGGAGTGTTTAGGTCAGAGCGAGCCTTGCCATTCCGGCTCGGCCCCAACCTGAAACACCAGCGAGCCGCCCGAGGACTGCACTGAAGCACCTTCCAGACCGTACTGACCACCTACGATCGCCAGTTACACCAGAAAGGCAAGCATCACATTGATCGAGACGTCACACTCCTCACCAACCACCCAGACCGCCCAAGAAAGGAAGCCAACCGGGAGATTCGAATCCTGCGGGTGGCAGCCCACCATTCGAGGCACTGCCAAGTTTTCCGGAATGAGGTAACCAAGAGGAATGCCGGAGCGCCTGACAACTTCCCTTATCATGAATCAGGAAAGACTCCTCGGGACATCACTGCATGCGCCTGACAGCCCGGCGGGGATCCCGAGAGAAGCGCCCAACGGTAACCTAGTTTGCAACAAAACTCAGAGGTAACACACAACAACGAGAGAGGGCACATAGGCAAAAAAGACAAGCCAGAGAGAGAGAAAAAAAAAAGAAAGGAGAAGATGTGCAACCCCCACCAGCAAGAGAGGCATGGCACCACCACCACCACGAGCACAAGTGCAAGCCCGACCAAGAGGGCGAAGCGCCACTACCACCACAGTTGAAGAAAAATGAGGGATACAAGGAGAGGCGGAGGAACAGGGCACCCCTCTGTCCCTGCTATCACTCTCCCCCTATAATGTTTTCACCTTCACTCACATCTTTTACTCCTCCTAGTGCGGAGTCCATCAAGAGAGGCCCGACCAGGAGGATCTGTTCCCCTAAATCATCACTGACTTGATCGTCGGAGTGCCCCCACCAGAAATCCCGGCTCGGGTCTCTAACCCCTGTCTCGCAGGTTCAGGAGCGGAGGACTGCTGGGCGACAAGGCGACCGCACCCAGCATGGAGGTCCGGGAGCCGAGGATGGTCGGGTGACAGGGGAAGCGCATCTCCGGTGCTGACAGCAGCTACGAGCCACGACGATCCTGGTGGCAACAGATTGGCGCACCAGGTAGTGGGGCAGGACGGGCGTGACTAAGTCCTCCGCCTCCTCACAAGTCAACATACCGCGGAAGGACAGTGATGATGTAAGCTAGAAAGGTCAACAGATTGGCGACGTGGGTGCCCTCAGGCACACAGCGAAAACATGCCTGGAGAAGCACGAGCGTATGCTAGCAGAGTTCTCCCGCTGGTTCATCAGTATATAAGGCTCAGCTGGTGAGCCACCGGACTACAATGCCCGCCACCGGTGAAGCCCTTCACCGGTCATGGCAAGGCGGAGTATCATCACCTCCACCACGATCATGGCCATGGCATCAAAAAATATCGCAACCGTAAGCAGGAGATCAAGAAGCTCATCAAGAAGGCCTACCTCCAAAGGCTTGCGGGGGGGGGGGGGCAGAACTCAAGCGAGGCCCCAAGCGCTCGCCGCTCTTCCATCAGCTCCAACCATCAACAGCTACCCCATCGCAAAATTGGCGGGTGTGATCGCTTGGAGAATCGTGCATGTGTCTAAGAAGGCTCGGGGGGTAGGGGGCCTCGAGAGTCGTCTCCCCGCCATGAGGGGAGAAGAAAGCGAAGGAGAAAGACAAACAAAGATGCCACGGTCGTTGGGATGACAATCATGAACCACCGCCGGGAGGCCCCCACGAGGTGGCCGAAGCCCCATCACGAGGGATCCGTTGCCTCGAAGAACTCGACGACGTCAGGCTCCCTCAAAGGAGGAGCGCATGCAGCCTATGAAGACACCCCCAACAAGGTAAGTCCCCTTACCAACAATCGTGATAACGATTTCTCCCTTGCATGGGTATCCGCATGTCTTGCAGGAAAGAATCGACAGCATCCCCGAGCCCAGCTCCAGGATGTTAGAGGATTTTCGAGCCACGTAGCTCCCAACTCCAAGCATCCCCGAACCCAGCTCCAGGACGTCAGAGGATTTTCAAGCCACATAGCTCCCAACTCCAAGCATCCCCGAGCCCAGTTCCAGGATGTCAGAGAATTTTCGAGCCACGTAGCTCCCAACCCCAAGCATCCCCGAGTCCAACTCCAGAACGTCAAGAGACCTTCAAGCCACATAGCTCCCAATTCCAAGCATCCTCGAGCCCAACTCCAGGATGTCAGAAAATTTTTGAGCCACGTAGCTCCCAACTCCAAGCATCCCCGAGTCCAGCTCCAGGATGTCAAGAGACCTTTGAGCCACGTAGCTCCCAATTCCAAGCATCCCCGAGCCCAGCTCCAAGACTTCAAGAGACCCTTGAGCCAAGCCGCTCTCCATCTCAAACATCTCCGAGCCCAGCTCCAAGATGCCAAGAGATCATGAGGCCACGTAGCTCCCATCAACGCCTCGAGCCTAGCTCCAAGGCGCCAAAGACCTAAGCCAAGACCTCAAGCAACCCCTGGGCCCGAGCCTAGCTCCATGTCCAGGAAGGCCTCTAGCCTAGCTCCAAGGCAATCAAGACCGGTAATCCCCTTCTCTGATCTCGCCACTTGAAAAGAAGACGAGAGGGGAAGGAAAGAAAGAGAACAAAGGGGGGAGCCCGGCACCCCCCCTTCTCTGATCTCCCCACTCGAAAAGAAGACGAGAGGGGAAGGAAAGAAAGAGAACAAAGGGGGTGCACTGCAAGCATCCTCTTCTCTGATCTTCCCACTCTAAAAAAAAAGAAGAGAGAAAAAAGAAAAGGAAAAAAGAGAGGGGAAGGAAAGAAAGAGAACAAGAGAGGAACACGGCAAGCACCCTCATCTCTGATCTCCCCGCTCATCAAAAAGGTGAGAGGGGAAGGAAAGAAAGAGAATGAGAGGGAAGTACAGCATCGAAGCTACCACCTTCCACACTCAAGACCGGAGCTCAGATCTCCGGCCAAGAGAACTTCGAGCCACGCAGCTCTCAGTCATCTACGTCCCTGAGCCCAGCTCTAGGATGCCCACTCAAGACCGGAGCTCAGATCTCCGGCCAAGAGAGCTTCGAGTCATGCAGTTCTCAGTCATCAACGTCCTCGAGCCCAGCTCCAAGATGCCCACTCAAGACCGGAGCTCAGATCTCTGGCCAAGAAAACCTCGAGCCACACAGCTCTCAGTCATCAACATCCTCGAGCCCAGCTCCAGGATGCCCACTCAAGATCGGAGCTTAGATCTCCGGCCAAGAGAACTTTGAGCCACGCAGCTCTCAGTCATCAACATCCCCGAGCCTAGCTCTAGGATGCCCACTCAAGATCGGAGCTCAGATCTCTGGCCAAGAAAATCTCGAGCCACGCAGCTCTTAGTCATCAACATCCTCGAGCCCAGCTCCAAGATGCCCACTCAAGATCGAAGCTCAGATCTCTGACCAAGAAAACCTTGAGCCACGCAGTTCTCAGTCATCAACGTCCTTGAGCCCAACCCAGGATGCCCACTCAAGACCAAAGCTCAGATCTCCGGCCAAGAGTACTTCGAGCCACACAGCTCTCAGTCATCTACATCCCCAAGCCCAGCTCCAGGATGCCCACTCAAGACTAGAGCTCAGATCTCCGGCCAAGAGAACTTCGAGCCACGTAGCTCTCAGTTATCAACATCCCCGAGCCCAGCTCTAGGACACCAACCCAAGACCGGAGCTCAGATCTCCGGCCAAGGGACCTCCAAGCCACTTGGCTCTCAGTCAACAACACCTTCGAGCCCAACAGCTCTTAAGTGTCACAACTTCACCCCAAGCAAGGTGAAGCCCTTCTCTCTGATCTCCCCATGTAAAAAAAAAAAAAAGGAGAGAAAAGAAGAAAGGGAGTGAAAGAAAGAGAGAAAAAAGGAGAAGAACCAGGCAAAGAGAACAGATGACAAAGAAGCTTAAGCTTCATTGATTAAGCATAAGTTACAAGTGTCTTCTAGGCCCCCGACATGCCGGGTGACCCTGATAAAGTACAAGAAATAAAAATACAAAACAAAGCAAAGAAGAAAAGGGTCACTCCACGCCGACCGGCTTCTCTACTGGATCCTGAGGCTGAGAAGTTTCCGCTGGGCTGCCCTAACTCCGGAAGGGTCACCCGCAGCTAGCATCGAAGGCTCTGGGCCCACGGCTCCCGCGATAACCTCCTCATCAGCCTCCACCTCCGAGGCCGAAGGGTACCTGAGGCAACTACGGTCCTTGTCAGGAATAAGCACCTCGACCTGACCGTGCAGGTACATGAAACCCTTATAGAAGGAGTCCGACGCCATCTGCTGGATTTCAGCGATGAAGTCCTCTAAAGCCTTGAATCTAGCGACGGTGTCTTCAACACCCTTCGTGGCCTCAGCGGCCACCCTCCTCAACTCGGTGGCTTCCGCTGAGCTGGCTGCCGTCTCTGCCACCTTCTCAACTGCGGCAAGTTTCTCCTTCCCAGCTGCCAGCTTTGCCTGGGTAGCTTGGGTTGTGTCGATCAACCTCGGCACTGTACCAGTTAAGCTTTTTCTCGACGATGGAGAGGTCGTCGATCGCCTTCTTCGAGCGGCTCCGCTCCAGGTCACGAGCTGCCAGGAGTCCCTTCGCTCGCCCCTCAACATCAGTGAGTTCTTTCTCAAGGTCCTTGACCTTCAACTCAAGGACTCCGTTTGCCCTGAACTTCTCCTTCAGGTCGGCCTTCAAAGATTCAATCTCGGTGGCCTGTTGCCGCTCGAGATGCTCCCAGCTCTAGTAGCGGCCCTTGATGAAGAGGGCCTCGGCACCGATCTGTACCATGAAACGAGGTCAACCTAAAAAAAAAAGAAGAGAAAAAGAGAAAGAAGAAGAAGAAAAGAAAGAGGGTGATAGCTCATCGAGTACAGCTAGGGAAAGATGGCGCTGATAACATCGGTCAGCCGCATCACGACCATCTCTTGCCGATCGCATACTTGGATGGAGAAATCCATCATGCGTTCAGCCAGCTCGGGACTCCGGAGAAATGAACTTTCCGGCCCCATCCTAAAAGGGAGATGGCGCCGTGCCTCCTCCCTCCTGCTCTCTCCATAAGCAGGCAACCTTGCCCCGCTGGCTGAAGGTTCCCGAGGGGGAGGCTGAGAAGCTGGTGCCGATGCAGGTGGCACCTCCGTCGCGGCCCCAGTCATAGCCCGGGTCTCCTCACCCTTGACATCAGCAACGGGCAGACCCGGTGGATGGCAGGGTGCAGCGGCAGCGGCAGCAGTCACGGCCCTCGCCCGGACGACTACCTCGGGCTCTGTAGCGAGGGCCTGCTAGGCTGGCCTCGGAGCCACAGAAGCTGCCCTCTCCACTGCTGCAGGAGCAG
This sequence comes from Areca catechu, assembly GCA_021397845.1. Lineage (NCBI taxonomy): Eukaryota > Viridiplantae > Streptophyta > Magnoliopsida > Arecales > Arecaceae > Areca > Areca catechu. Next base: position 126,053,000 of record CM038042.1, read on the forward strand.
CACGAGACACCTTTGAACTCGGACCCGCTGGGGCGGTCGAGCTCAGACTGGTCACTATCGTGGGAGCGACCGCAGAAGCACTCTCACTCCGTGCCCACCTCGGCGTGGGCACCCCGGCCAGCCCGGTCGGTGGCCTCTTCTTGGTGATGGCCAGAAGGTCACTCTCGAAGAAAATCATGCCTGCATGCAAATTACACAACAATTAGAGCCTGTGGGAAGCAATGCAAGGAGTACAAGAGTAAAGGAAAAGAAAAGTTCAGGCCGAACTCACCCAACCCATTCGTTGGGTTGACCTCGAAGTCGACGAGGTTATTTTCAGACAACAAGATCTCGAGAGGAGGAATCTGGGTGGTGCGAAGCTGCTTGTAATCATCCAGGTCAGCCGCATCGACCATAGAATTTCGGTTGGGGGATTTGTCCAGATCGCTTCAGACCCAGTCGACCCCCTCGACCTTAACAAAGAAAAACTTGCTCTTCCATCCCCTGATGGAAGAGAAAAGCTTGAACTTGATACCCTTCGGGCAGGAGGACAAGGACCACCACCCATCCTTGGTTGGGTGGCGCTTCAGGGCAAAGAAAGCCCTGAACAAGGAAAATCGGGCAACGAGCCTGTGGAGGTGACAAAGCATAATGAAGGAAAAAATAATCCTAATAGCATTTGGCACTAGCTGCGTGGGAACTAGATGATAATTGTCCAAGATAGATAGGAAGAAAGGATGGAAAGGAAACCGGAGACCCTCAGAGAAGGTCCCCTCGTAGAAGGCAAGATGGCTCGGGCCACTCGAAGTGACCCATTCCCCCGGACGATGGATCATAAGCCGGATAGAAGGTGGGATGCCGTAGACATCCTGGATAGTCCTGAGTTCCCCGGTGGTGATCGTAGAGGCGACCCCACCAGGACCTGCAGGCCGGACAGACTTGAAAATAGGAGCAGAAGAAGGAGGGAGAGAAGGACCGGATCCCGGTTTCTTAATGAGAACCGGACCAGGAGGACGCCTCCTACTGAGCTCGAAGCGAGCTGCATCTTCCTCCCCGCCGGAGGAAGAAGAGGAAGACACCGGCCTCCACTCGGAAGGATCGACTTCGCCCTGATTAGTGGAGGGGCGAAAGCCCGGACCAAAATGGGACATCCTCGATGATGAAGGAAAGGAAGGATGCAAAGTAGAAGACCGAAGAGGAGACTCAACCTGAAGAGGACCCCAGACCCGAAGGAAAAACACCTATCTAATAGGGAAGGAGGAAGAAGAAACTGACCTGGTGCCTTGGAAAACTCTGGGCAACTGGGAGGAGGGAGGAAGGAGGAAGAAGCTTGGGCGCGGCAGCAGCAGGCACGGAGAATTCAAAAAGAATAAATGGTTCGGGTAAGGCCCTTCTTTCATTTCGAAATGACCCGAGGGATTCGTACCGATCCAACCCCTCCACCAACGGATCTATGCCACATGCCACCCATCGACGAGAATGGCATCCCAGCCATTCTGAATTCTGCGCCCACATTAACTGCTCCTCGGACATGGCCACATGGCATCCCCGCATTGGTCCGCAGGGCCGGCCCCCGAATTGCCAGTAATCATGGCCATCATCATGCTAGATTTTCACCTTTCCATGTCAGCACCATAATTATTCCCTTCAACCCGAGCGCAGCGCATTAACGGGCCTCGGAAGTGGGGGGCAAATGATGTGGAGGGATCGCTGACGTGGAGGAACCGACAGGTGCCATGTCAAGAAAAGACGCCGCGTCGACTCTCCAGCCCGGATTCCACTACCGAGCTGAGTTGAGCTCCTTCAGAACAACAAGCCAAGCCCAGTCCTCCACCATGTCATGCCCGTAAGCTCGGGACGCCTAGGTCGTAGCCACCATCCGCCCTCCAGAGCATGACCCTCGGAGGCTAGTGCCCTGCGGTCGAGGCCGAGCTCAGCGCTCACCCACTGATGAGGAGCCTCTCCGAGCGCGTGCCCTCTGGACCGGGTCCGTCTTCCGCCCTCCAGAGCGAGAACCTCGGAGGCTAGTACCCTGTGGTCGAGGTCGAGCTCAGCGCTCATCGTCGATGTAAAGCCTCTCCGAGCGCGCACCCTCTGGACCGAGTCCGTCTTCCACCCTCTAGAGCGAGACCCTCGGAGGCTAGTGCCCTGCGGTCGAGGTCGAGCTCAGCGCTCACCTGCCGATGTGGAGCCTCTCCGAGTGCGCGCCCTCTAGACCGAGTCTGTCTTCCACCCTCCAGAGCGAGACCCTTGGAGGCTAGTGCCTTGCGGTCAAGGTCGAGCTCAGCGCTCACCCGCCGATGTGGAGCCTCTCCGAGCGCGCGCCTTTTGGACCGGGTCCGTCTTCTGCCCTCCAGAGTGAGACCCTTGGAGGTTAGTGCCATGTGGTCAAGGTCGAGCAGAAGCGCTCGCCCGCTAATATGGAGCCTCTCCGAGAGCACGCCCTCCGGACCGGGTCCACTCTCTACCCTCCTCCATCGAGATGCCCCCGCAAGCTCGGAGCGCTTAGGTCGGAGTGAGCCCTGCCGTTCTGGCTCGGCCCCAACCTAGAACACCGACGAGCCACCTGAGGACTGCACTAAAGTGCCTTCCAGACCGTACTAACCACCTGCGACCTCCAGTTACACCAGAAAGGTAAGTAGCACATTGATCGAGATGCCACACTCACCAACCACCCAGACCACCCAAGAAAGGAAGCCAACCGGGAGATTCGAATCCTGCGGGCGACGGCCCGCCATTCGAGGCACTACCAAGTTTCCCGGAATGAGGCAACCAAGAGGAATGCCAGAGCACCTGACAACTTCCCTTATGACAAATCTGGAAAGACTCCTCGAGACACCGTCGCATGCGCTTGACAGCCCAACGGGGATCCCGAGATAAGCGCCCAATGGTAACCTAGTTTGCAACAAAACTCGGAGGTAACACACAACAACGAGAGAGGTCACACAAGCAGAAAAGACAAGCCAGAGAGAGAGAAAAAAAAAGAAACGAGAAGATGTGCAACCCCCACCAGCAAGAGGGGCATGGCACCACCACCACCACGAGCACAAGTGCAAGCTCGACCAAGAGGGCGAAGCACCACTACCACCATAGTTGAAGGAAAATGAGGGATACAAGGAGAGGTGGAGGAACAGGGCACCCCTCTGTCCCCGCTATCACTCTCCCCCTACAACGTTTTCACCTTCACTCACATCTTTTACTCCTAGTGCGGAGCTCATCAATAGAGGCCCGACTAGGAGGATTTGTTCTCCTGGATCGTCACTAACTTGATCGTCAGAGTGCCCCCGCCGAAAACCCCGGCCCGGGTCTCTAACCCCTGTCTCACAGGTTCAGGAGCGGAGGACCGCTGGGTGGCAAGGCGACCACACCCATTGTGGAGGTCCGGGAGCCAAGGATGGCCGGGCGGCAGGGGGAGCGCATCTCCGGCGCCGATAGCAGCTACGAGCCATGACGATCCTAGCGGCAACACTAATCATGGGGACCACGTGAGAGAGATGAGTCCATGTGAAAAAGATTTATATGTTATACATTTATAATGGTAGCATGAACTATGATTCATGATCTTGTTGTTGATAATTTTTCTGTCATGTAGATCTATTTATTTTGTTATCTTTTTCTTATAAGGTGCTTGACTGCTTGGAGGGTAAAGAAGCTTTATAATCTATTTTGAAATTGGTTTAAGGTTTGTATATTGAGGCTATGATAATTTTGGAATGTATGTTTTGCTGATTCAATTATTTTTAATGGCAACAATCTTGGATGGCCTTCTTTTGAAGGCAACCGATTGTAGTCGTTTTTATTTAGTTACATATTAAATAGTAGATCTGAGCCTCCTCGTTCTATTTTTTTATTTATTGTTCTAATTTTTTGGGTTGGGTTAATAGTTTATTTATATGGTAAACATGTTAAACGAGTTGGGTCGGGTCAGGTTGTATTATTAGGTTATTTGTTCATTAAATAGGTTTGTGTTCATTGGTATGCATCATCAGCATTAGAGTTTATATAAGTTAGTTACCTAGTTAATACTTGATTCTTGGTGTATACCTGTATTTTACTCAACATATTATGCTTTAAAATTTGTTCATTATTATAAATCTTTCATTTCAATACCATGTATAATTTTGCTATGATCAAAAATGACTTTTTAAATATTTTTTTTAAAACTTGCATTGTATGGAAACATAGACCCATCAATTGATTAATGTACATATTCTATATCATCCATATATTAATTTTATTTTTGTACAGATCGAAGAATTATGTATAGTGGTCAATTGATTGTCCAGTATGGACAGTTTGTGAATTACAAATAATTTTATAGGTACTTACAGTAATCAAGTGGTACGAATAGAGTTCTAGATATATTTTGGATAGTAATTTCTTTTATTTCTCCTCATATACTTTAGTCATATTGGGAGAACTAAAGAAAAATACTGTCAAAATTTTTTTAGAGCTTATAATATGTATCGTTTGATTACTGTAAATAACCTATATAATTAATACAATTCTTGAATGGGATATGACCTCTTTACCTATTAGTTGGTGATACGATATATTTATTAGTTAATTTATGTTAGTTATCATATATTTTTTTAAAAAAATTACATGGTGCATTATTATTGACTGAAAATTTTCTTTTATGTTTAGATAACTTGAAAGTTGAATCATTTTATACTAAAATGGATAAAAGCTGGATAAATAAATCAAAAAATATTAAAGAATATTCAGATGGAGTTCATGATTTCATTAAATTCATTATGGACAAAAATAGTTTGAATGAAAAGATTTTATGTCCATGCCGACGATGTGTTAACAGTTCCTATCTAGATCTACAAACAGTTGAAGAATATTTGATGTGGAATGGTTTTGCAAGATATTATACTCAGTGGGTTATTTATGGAGAACTTATGTTGCTAGAATCAAGTAATCAATCCTTGTCTAATCATGGATCCTGTAATATACAAGAGAATCTGATAGGAGATGATGATATAATGAGTTTGATCACAGACTCTTTTCGATATGGTGTTCAAAACTTCAGAGGTTCAACTGGTACACATGAAACAACTAGAATATGTGAAGGTTCTACATACATTGAACAAACATATATCGAGGAGCAGATACAACCATCAACTTCTAAGTCAGCTTGGTATCATAATTTAATAAAAGAAGCAGATCAACAATTATATCTGGGTTGTTTGAAATTTTCTAAGATCTCTTTTCTTATACATTTATTCCATATAAAATATATGAATGGATGGTCCAGAAAGAGTTTTACCATGCTTTTCAAGTTATTAAAGGATGCATTTTTAAAAGGCAATGGTTTACCATCCTCTTATTATGAAGCAAAAAAAGTTGTCAACAATCTGAATCTTAGATATCAAAAGATTTATAGTTATCCAAAAGATTGCATATTATATCATGATGAAAATGCTGATCGAGAGTCATACAATGTATGTAGATTTTCATGATGTATAACTCATGAAGAAAATGAGGATGATGTAGTGAATGCAACAAATATACTGCAGCATACCAAGAAATTGGTGAAGGTATTGCGTTACTTTTTACTTATTTCTTGATTGAGAAGGCTATATTCATCATTGAAAATAGCTTCATTGATGAGATGGTATCATGAAGGGCATACGAAGGATGGAATGTTGAAATATCCAGCAAATAGTTTAGCATGGAAAGTATTTAATTCTAGGCATTCTAATTTTGCCTCTGATATTTGTAATGTTCTATTGGGTTTAGCTTTAGATAGCTTCAATCCTTTCCGTACTCTAAATTTTACATATAGCACTTGGTCAGTTGTTCTGATACCATACAATTTACGACTATGGTTGTGCATGAAACAATCCTCACTTATCTTGTCAATGGTTATTCTAGGTGATAAGGGTTCAGGAAATGATATTGATATTTTTCTACAACCTTTAATAAAATAATTGAAACAAATATGGGAAGGTGTCGATGCAGTAGATGCTTCTAATGGTGAACCATTTAAACGATGGGCAGCTTTGTTATATACTATTAATGATTTTCCAGCATATGCCAATTTATCTGGCTGGAGTACAAAAAGATGGGTTGCATGCCCTTATTATGTAGATTCGACACATTCAATTTGATTAAAACATAAAAATAAATTTTGTTATATGAGGCATTGTCAATGGTTGGAACCAAATCATCCATTTCATTTTAAGCAAGATTTATTTGATGGTACCATTGAAATGGGATGTACACCTATTCCACCTTCTGGAACTAATGTTCGTAGACAAATAGATTCCATCAGTTACATATATCATAAATTCTCAAAGTATTCTAAAAAAAGAGGAAGGGATGATCAAGAAGGATTGGCAAAAGAAGTGACTACTAGTGCTATAGATGCACAGGTATTTGAAGATCCTGATAATTTTTTTGAAAATGATAATGAGGAAGACGTATAGATAAGATCTTCAAATCAGCCAAGCAAATATTTATGGAAGAAAAGAAGTATCTTCTTTGACTTACCTTATTAGGAATATAATCTTATTCGACATAATCTTGATGTCATGCACATAGAGAAGAATGTATGTCATAATCTACTTGGAACAGTATTGAATCTTGATGGAAAGACCAAAGATAACATGAAGGCCTGAGTGAATTTAAAAAAATTAGGTATCCGACATGAGCTTCATCCCAAAATGCTTGCTACTGATAGAATTTATTTGCCTCCTACATCTTATACCATGTCTGTTCAAGAAAAAGATAATTTTTTGACAGTATTAAAAAATATTAAAGTACCTAATGGATATGCATCTAACATTTCAAGGTACATGCATCTTAAAGACCAAAAATTTTTAATCTCAAAAGTTATGGAGGTCACATATTGATACAAGTTATCTTTCTAATAGCTTCAAGATCATCAGTGCCTAAACAAGTTCTTACAATTATAATTTGGTTATCATCATTCTTTAAGGCATTATGTTCAAAGGTTATTGATCCTAGAGAGCATGATCAGTTGGAGTCGAATGTTGCCATTACACTTTGTCAGATGGAGAAGATTTTTCCACCTAGATTTTTTACTATTATGGTACATCTACTCATTCACTTAGCTTCGAAAATCAAACTTGGTGAATCGATGTACTATAAATGGATGTATCCTATTGAAAGGTATTATTATCAATTTTTAATTTTTATATAATTTTTAATAAAAGTAGCATCATGATGATGCGTAAATAAATTTTTAAATATCGTAGGCATCTTGTGTGATTGAAAGATTATGTACAAAACAGAGCCTATCTAGAGGGTTCGATTACGGAAGGACATATTGCTGAAGTGTGTTTGACATTTTATTCAAGATATCTTCAATGTGTAGATACTGTGTTTAATAGACCTCAACGACATAGTAATTTTGTTGACAATGCAGAGTTGTATAAGTTTTCTATTACTGGAAGAGTAATAGAAAAAGATGAAAGTATTGTATTGGATCAGAAATCAATTATACAAGTACATCATTATGTGTTACTTCATTGTGAAATCATATATGACTATCAAAGGTTAGCATATTTAACGTATTTCATGTTTAAATATTATATCTAATTTTTTAAACTATATTAATAAATATAAATTTTATGCAATGAATTTTTAATATCTCAACGACAAGCCAATCAAAGCACTCGACCTAATTCAAGGATTAAGCAGTGATGGTTAGTCGAGTTATTTCCTACATGGCTTTCAAAATAGGTTTGACATATATTTAAAGAATATATGGATAGATTTATCATCGAATAACTTGTTAACATCTTTTATTATTTTTTAGGTATCAACAATGATGGAGAGAAATTTGTTCAGATGAATTAAGAGCACTGGCTCAAGGACCTATCAAAGTAGTCATTAGATGTAATGGTTTCATAATCAATGGTTTCAAATTTCATATTAAAGATTACGAGAAATTTAGAAAACATAGAATAATGGTGTTATGATGGAAGCTGATAGAAAGACTTATTATGGTGCACTTAAAGATATATATGAGCTAGATTACTACGAAATCTTTAAAGTCATGTTATTTAGATGTGATTGGGTAGATATAAAGTCATTAAGGAGTTTTGAAAAAGATGTAAATGGATTTACACATGTAAATTTTACAAGGTTGATATATACTGGTATCTTATGAAGGATGATCAATTTATTTTTTCTTCTCAAGCTCGTCGAATATTTTTTATACAAAATGCAAAAGACAAAGATTGGGCTACTGTTATTAAGATAAAACCTTGGGACTTATATGATATGGGAAAATAATTGGAAGTTGATGAAGATGATGATACTTATATGGATTCAATGCCATTCAATTTTGTACTAGTTATGGACGTACATGCTACACTATCCTTAGTTAGGATGGAATTTGAAGAAAATATTAATACTTGATTCTTATTGGTAATAAATTTTCTAATGTATGCACTTTGTAGTAATTATTATATTAAATTAATATATATCTTCACTAATTCTGACTCTGATATAAATGATAGGTTACACTATGCCGCGCTCGCGATGATTTGTTGGTGTGCAGTTCCAGCACTCATGGACAGAGGCCGGTAGTTCTTCAGCACAGCAGGCGGAGGCCAGTACTTCAGCACAGGATGTTCATGCTGGTCCTTCATCAGTACCAAATGCTGTGTCCAGTCCTTTAGCACACCAGTATACTGCAGGTCCATCATTCTCGGGGCATTATGATCCTCCCATCGATCCAGCAGATGATGAGCAACACATTCAGGATAATTTATTTCAATATTCTTGGATAGATAAAATTGTATTACACTTTTTTACTATAGCTTACTTTTATTTATTTCTATGTAGATGGATCTGGGAGGGTTACACGTAGGCATGGGCCCACAATAGTACAGGATGTGGTAGATGCATGAGGATGAGAAGATAGTGATCGAATGCAATGAGCTAGGGCAATCAATTAAAAAAGCCACCAGCATATTGAGTTCTTTTTTGGAAATAGTTGCACGGAGGCATCAGCTTTGTCCACTTAGTTATGCAAAGTGGAATGACATGCTTTCGATGTATAAAGTAGACATTCTATGACTTGTACAGGTAAAAAGTTTGTATTACAAGTTACCGGGTATGACAGAAGAGCAGGTAGTTGGTACTTGTCCTCCTGATGTACCCCCTCATCAGTGGGTGGAGTTGGTTCATTATTAGTTTTTCGAGAGGGGACAGGTATCTTCTAATTTCTTTGAAGCAAGTTTATTAAAATATTTAGTTTATATGGTACATTATCCATATATATACATTGCTTTCTGGATGTAAGAAGTTGTCTTTTTGATTTGCAGACATATTCTAATATTGGTAAAGCTGCACAAGCAGCTCTGTCTATTCCCCATACATCGGGATCCAAGAATTACACATGAGTCAGATAGGAGTTCGTAAGTTTCTTAAACTAGACACTTATATTTTCAATATTAAATTATTTATGCATTTTAATGAAACAAATATTATATATCATAAAAAATGTATCGCGATACATATATGCATCACGGACGATGTATCGTGGTACATATAAGTATCGCAGTACATGTATATGTATCGCAGACAATGTTTCATGATACATATATATATTATGGTACATATATGTATCGCGGTACATGTATATATATCATGGTACATGTATATGTATCGTGATATATGTATATATATTATGGTACATGTATATGTATCGCGGATGATGTATCGCGATATATATATGTATCACGGATGATGTATCGCGATACATATACATATCGTGATATTTAAATAATTTTTAAATTAGTTTGAATTATTTGCTTAAAATTATAATTTTTCTTGTAGGGCGATGAGCATGGAAGGGAACCCAATCAGGTGGAGTTTTATCGGATGACTCATACTCATCGTGACGGCACTTTTGTCAGAGATGAGTCGAGGGATATATGTGTAAGTTTTTATTACAATTTAATTCATTCAACAATTTGAATTTGATTTTGTTAGTCTTTAAGACCTAACTGATCTTTTTAAATTAAAGAGGAAAGAGCTACAACTCTTATTACCGAGTGTATTGATGATTCTACAGCATCTACGTAGAGTAGTCATATCGAGGTCGAGGTATTTACAAGGTTAATGGGCCCGGAGCGCTACGGTCGAGTGAGGGGCTATAGAGTTGGAGTCACCCCCACTTAGTTATCTACGATCAGTAGACATACATGTGAGGCTGCAGAGACTGCTCAAGATGCACGTGTTCGTAGACTCGAGGAGGAGATAGAGCATATATGACGGAGTAGTGCAGCTAAGCTAGAAAAGATACGACAGAGCCGTGCCACCGATAGAGCAATGATAGAGAGCATGAGAGAGCACATAGAGCAGCTTACATCTATCATACAGACCTATTTTCCACGTCAGGTACATATATATGATATTAAATATATATTTTTATATTACATCAATAATTTATGTAAATATTATCATTCATAGTTTCATAAATTAAATATTTTAAATATTTTTTATGTAAGCTTCTAGAGCATCAAACATTAACCTCAACTTTTTATTATTTTTTATCTTGTACTTTCATGTATTTTTTAATTTTGTTAAACAGACATATATGTAATATATTTTTTTTATATTTGATCATAATGAACTTTATATTTGGATCTATTTATGTTTGGATGTGTGAAGAATGCATGCAATGATCTAGAAATATTTTTTATTACTGCATTATACAGGTTAAAAAAATATTGTACAGATTTTAAAATTTTAAAATGGCTATTTTATTTTTTTTAAAAAAAATGAAATTCTCGATGCTTTAAAGCATCGAAAATATCCCTGATGCTTTTATAAAGTATCGGGAAAAAATGGCTCCACTCTAGCATTACCGACGCCTTTGCAAAACTTTTTGGCATGTCGGGAGAATTTTTAGTGATGCTTTAAAGTATCAAAAAAGGCTTATTTTAGCGTCGGGAATAATCCTGTTTACTATAGTGCCCATTGGGCTTGGGCCGGGCTCGGGCTTGGGCTCAAGTCGAGCTCGAGCTTGATGTTTTAAAAAAGTTTTGGGCCTAAGCTCGACCCAAAGCCCAGAATTTTTTTCAAGCCAAGCTCGGGTAGGGTTGTGGCTCGGTCCGGCCTGGCCCAGTTCTAGCCCTATCTATGAAATATAGGTTTACTTATTTTTTATTCATCTTCCAAGCCTTTCTATATTTTTCTTCCAATAGAATTTTTATGATTTAAAATGCCCTTTATATATCACAGTTTTAAGATGAGAATGCTTTGGTCCTTCCATAAACTTACTGACTATACCAACTCCATGAACAATTTGGGTCTAGTATATGTTAGGTATTTTAAATTTCCAACTATGCTTTTAAAATTAGTTGGATTTACAATAGAACCATCACCTGCATTAGATAACTTGGTACCAACTTCCACATATATTTGTATAGGATTGCATTCAAATATTTTAAATGTTTTTTAATATCTCTGTAGCATATCTCTTCTAACACATAAAAATCCCATCTGTATTTTAGATTACTTCAATTTCAAGAAAGTAAGACATCAAGCCATAAACTATCATCTCAAACTCTAACTTCATAGCAAGCTTAAAGTCTTTGATTATCAAAAGATTAGTTCCTGTAAAGATTATATCATCAACATATAGACATACTAATAAAATATCACTTTTACTTTTCTTCACATAAAAAGCATATTCACTAAAGCACTCCTCAAAACTATCTTTTTGTAGAAAATCATCATTTGTCTTATTTTAGATATGGGGGCTTGCTTAAAGCCATTAGACAAAGCCTTTCAATCCCAAGTTTTAGTCAAAGATGAATAGAAACAAGATGGTAGACAACAATCTTTTGAAAATAGATCTTGTGGTAAAGGAGGATGACGAAGTCATGGCGGTAATAGAGGAAATTATAGAGATAGAGGCACATCCAATAATGGACTTGAAAATTATGGTGAAAGAGGTAGATTATCTTATAAAAGTTGAGGCCCTGGTATAGAAGAGGAAGATATGATAAATCTAATATTCAGTATTATGAATACAATAAATATGGTCATTATATTAGTGAGTGTAGGCCAAAGAATCATAATTAACCTGTAGAAGAAACCCAATTTATTCAAGAAGATGGAGCTGACCATACTCTATTGATAGTATCTTTAAATATAGAGGAGCCCAACTATAATTCATGGTATCTTGATAAAGGATGCACAAACCATATGACAGGAAGGAAGGAGCTTTTTCTTGAGATAGATAAATTAGTCAGAAATTTAGTCAAGTTTGTAGATGACAGTACTATACCAGTTATAGAAAAGGTAAAATTTTGATTCAGTTAAAGAATGGTGATCATCAACATATTTCAAATATTTTTTATATTTCAAGTTTGAAAAATAATTTCCTGAGTATGGGACAATTACTTGAGAAAGGACATAAAATGCAATTCAAAGATAATTATCTCAATATTTTTTATCAAAAAGATAAAATCACTCTTAAATCTCCTTTGACAAACAATTGTATATTCAAAAGAAATATTAAGAATGATGTTTATACTTATCCGAGTGCAACTGTGAATGACAAATCATGGCTATGGTAACTTAGCACTATAGGAAAAGAAAGAAAAGCTGATACTAAAAAACTATTTTCCCGATGCTAGTTAGCATGGTATAAAATCTTCTGATACTTTAAAAAGTATCGAAAAAGCATTGACTATAATAGAGTGGAAAGAACTTTTGTCGATACTTTTTCAAAGCATCATTATGCAACATTCTGATGCTGTAAAGCATCGGGCTAGTATAATTTGCCGATGCTTTAAAGCATCGAAAGTAACCAGGTCCACCCCACACATTTGTCAACAATTTTCGAAAGTGTCAGAAATTTGTTAAATCCTAATACTTTTAAATATCACTAGATCAAATTTTTTGATGCTTTAAAGCATCATCATTGACATGGTCCCTTCCAGGTATCTACTGATGCTTTTAAGAAGCATCGAAAATATGTTAAATCCTGATACTTTAAAGCATCACTAGATCAAATTTTCTAATGCTTTAAAGTATCGTTATTGACATGATCCCTTCTAGATATTTGCCAACACTTTTAAAAATAGCATTAGAAATATGTTAAATCACAATGCTTTAAAGCATCGATAGATCAAATTTCTTAATGCCTGTCGATGCTTTTAAAAGGCATCGAGAATTTGTTAAATCTTGATGCTTAAAGCATCGCTGGATCAATTTTTTTTAAAAAAATAAATCCATAATTTTAAATAAAAAATCTATATAGTTTTTTAATAAACATGTATAATAAAATCATAACAAACTAAGCATAAATACCAAATCCAAACATAAAATTCATTACAATCAAACAACAAATCCAAACATAAAATTCATTACAACCAAATATAAAAAGTTTATTACAACCTAAACACATATAACAAATCCATATAAAAAGTTCATTACAACTCAAAGTTTAACAAAATGAAAAGATACATCAAATATGTGGATAAAATAAAAAAGCTGAAGTCAATCATCTATAGGAGGAAGGTTGTCACCTTGTCCATGAGTACCTAATGCACTGAGAACCTACAAGAAATATATAAAAAGCTTGAGTTGCAAATAAATATATCACAATATATTCTATATCATTGATTTTATACAAAGATATTTAATATATATGTTTAACTGATATGGAACATACATCTGTACTACAGATGTAAGCCACTTAATATGCTCTCTCATGGCTTGCATCTGGATCTCCATCATTGCTCTATCGATGGCACGATCACATTGCATCTCCTCAATCTCCTCCTTGAGTCTACAAACATGTATATCCTGAACATTATCTACAACATCATGAGTATATATACTCATCATAGATAACTAAGTAGAGGTGACTCCAAATAGATAACCCCTTGATCGTAGTGCTCTGATCCCATCAGCTTCATGAACACCTAGGCCTTAATGCAACTACTCTATATAGATACTGTGGACTCATCAATATGCTCTGCAATAAAAGATATAGCTCTTTCCTCTATTAATTTAGAAAAAATAATTATATCTTAATGACTAACAAAATGAAACTAAAATCATTATATGAAATAAATTATAATAAATTCTTACAATAACTCTCTTGACTCATCTCAGACAAAAGTACCATCATGATAAGTATGAGTCATCCAGTAAACTCCACCTCACTAGGTCCCCCCATGCTCATCCATATATAAAAAAAATTATAATTTTAAGCAAATATTTCTAATAAATTTTAAAAAATATAAGTATCATAATACATACATGGTATATGATGCATAATATTAATTTCATTGAAAAGTATAAATATTTTAATATAAAAAGCATAAGTTTGTAGTAAAAGGAACATATGAACTCCTGTCTGGTGCGTGCCGTTGCACACAAAAAATAAATACCTTTTTTCCACTACTTACTAAGTAGAGTAACGGAAGTAAGGGTTGAATCCACAGAAACTTTAAGTAGCTATTTCAACAATGATTTTAAAGAATAATAATAGTAATTTAATAATACTATCTAACTAAAATAAGCAATAAAATACCAAGGATTCAAATGAAAGAGAAAAGTCTCAGGATTTCAATAGGTTACTTGGCAGATAGCTAGTACTCTCTTCTACGTGAATACTCTATATGTCACCTATTAAGATATAATCTATTTATAGAAATCACTAACCATACCTATTAGATCATGGCCCGTTTTCTTGAAATATTGATTAGTCAGATTGGATATATATCAAGTAAAAGAATTCACATTTTAAAATAATCTATTTTAAGAGTATGAACAGGATCCATAGAGCATGGTTCATCTAAAAAATATAGATCATTCAAATAAAATATATAACAATTAAAATCATATTTTTATTTCATAGACAAAAATAAAAATAAAAATAAAAATGATAGAACACTACCTATTCAAGCACTATAGTGAAAGTCTAAGAAACTAGATATCTAGCCTTCCATGGATAAACTCCCTATCATCATCTTCCCTAACATCTTGAAATAAGATCTAGACAGTAGATGGAAAAGGGGGCAGCAGTGGTGGAGGTTGGGCAGAGATGGGAAAAGGGAGCAGCAACAGTGGAGGTTGGGCAGAAATGGGAAAAGGGAGCAGCAGAAGTGGAGCCTAGGCAGAGATGGGAAAAGGGAGCAGCAGCGGTGGAGGCTAGGCAAAGATCTTTGAGTGGATGGTAACGAGAAGAGGAAACAAGAAAAGGCAATCAGAAAGAAGAATCAAATACCCCATGCTTTGGTTACGACGTTCTTTTAAAGGCATAGAAGAATGCGTATGAATCACGTTTGTTTGCATTGCAATCCTTCCCAACATCGGTTCTGTGTGATTTATTCTCTCAATCCATTGCAACCAGCATCCCATATTTGTTATGGCCCTCTATCCAGCTTCACATTTCATTGCTCTAACCATTTTTCAAAAGTTAAATTATTGCTTATCCTTCCTCTATTTTGTGGAACAACCTAGAAGTCCATGAAAATCCTTCAATTGGTTTTTTGCTTTTGACCATGCCTTACACATTTGGACATCCCTGGTTCGCTCTAACACTGGTCCAAATCCTGACAGCATGGTGGGCTTACAAGAGTGGAAGAAAAATAATCAGGGATGAGGATTGTGAAGGTCGAGAGGTTATGGTAATGATCTTGACATCTCAATCCAGCCGATGGAGTGGATCCACACGACATCTATGGTGTTGATGGTAGCAGGCGATGGCGGTTGAAAGTCTGTAGGGGAGATCAATAGAGATAATGATGGTTGGCATTGGCAAATTGGGGCAGAACGATGGATCAAAACATAGAAGAATAGCAATAGCAGGCTGAGGTGGGTGACGGTAGTCGACGTCTGATAATTATATTATATACCATATAAAAATATTAATTTAATAATTAAACTATCTTTATTTATATTAAATTGATACTTTTATATATTATTTGTAGGAATGAAGATTGTCATTATGAAGGGCTCAATTTTTGAAATCCAACGGCATAAATAATATATGAATCAGAGTTCGAACAAGCCCAAAATTTAATTTTGAAGTTTATACATAGATTTTAAAGCAACCGATCTACCATGGATCGGGTGCTTGGTCTACAGGATCTTGCCTGGTCCACCAGCAGACATGGAGTGTGGTCCACAGCTCTAAGCCATGGACCATGGAGGGATTTTCACTATTTTTCACTCAAGCGCCACCTTTCGCCGTCATCCAAGTCACCAAAGACCATACCCTCGCCACCGGGAGGCCCCTCACCACCAGAAACCCACCGACTACCGTCAAAATGTTGCCCTCCACCATCTTCCCCATCTTCACTATCGTGGACCACCGTCGCCAGCCTCCATGCACCTAGCTACTGTCAGATCATCCGAATCTCATCGTTGCACGACCCAGGATGCAAGAGCCATCGTGCTATCGTCGATCATCGCTGCCCATCACCAATTTTTGGCTCCAAATGCCTGTTGCTCCCCTCTCCCTCCGTTCGATTGTCATAGGGCCACCGCCTCCATCGCCCCTACCACCGTTGGTCAACCACCGGTCGGGCACTACCATTCATCCATCGATAAGTCACCGAGATCACCCCCAACCATCTACCTCTCTGCTCCCAAACAATAGCCGCCATAGACTGTCCCTTGCTGCCCTTGCTCACCATCGCTGACCACCCCATTGCCATCGCTCCTGCTGCCATCTGCCAGTTATGCTGGAACAGGGAATCACAATCATAATCGAAGATCAAATTCGAGGATTCGAGCATCTAGATCGAACTCTGTAGCCAGAGAAGGAAGGAGCATAGTCAATGATCCATCACAACATATCAACAGTCCAGATTTTTTCCTTGATATTCAATCAATATAGAGCCCGACTGAGTCCAAATTTGACTAAGAGAAAGCCCTAAACAAGATCTATTTAAAGAACTCATATGCTAAGAAGAAATCATCTTAGAGAGGGAGTACAATACAAGATAGGAGGTCCAGCTTTGGATTGCAGGTTAGCCTCCAAAAGTGAGGTTTCTTAGAGGAAAAGATATCTTCTATACCATCTTCTCGCCTACATCGATCTCCAAATCAAGATCCAAGGAGAAAGAAGTAGAGAAAGTTGGTTCGCTCTGAGGAGTACAAAGGAAGAAGGGAGTTTATCGACCATCTTCCCGATGAGGCTGTGCCGATATATTTCCAGTCTTTATTATATTTTTTGTTTATTCAATTGCATTTTGTAGTAGGATCCTAGTTTTAATTAATAAGAAGTTTATTTTCATACACCTTTAAATTTGTGTCCTTTATTTTTGTTGCAAGTAGATGTTCGGATCTAAATAATAGATCTTAATATCATGTATTTATTTTTTGCACTTTTAATTTTTGTCTATCCGATTTTGATCTCTTAATTTTTTTAAGTCAAGAATTTCAAAACATTCAATATACTGCCTTCCCTATAGATTCGACCAGACTCACCTTTTCTATGAATTTTTAATTTAGTTTAGAAGTCGGTTAAGTAAACTGATAGGCATGGTGTCTTAACGATAACATCGCAGCCTATCAAGTTTTTAGCGCTGTTGCCAGGAAAGGCACGAATGCTATCATTTTTATCTCTTCGATTTCTTGTAGATTTGGTGTACTAATTTTTTTTTTATATATCCAAAAAATCCAAATAAATAAAAAAAGAAAAAAAAGTGGAGAAGGAAACTTTCACAATTTTGGTAAGATCAATCTTAACCCTAGTTTACTTTCTTTTTTTAGTTACTTCGAATTAATTTATGCCTTTTTATATTAACCAAAAAAAATTCTTTTTTTGTTTTCTTTGATGAGTCTCTTTTTAAAAAAAAAATCTAATTTTTTAGATTAGTTTTCTTTTTCTCACAGCTATCCTCCTTTTCAAATTAACATAAAATAATTTCTTTTTAGTTTCTTTCTTTTAATTAGTTTTTTTTAAAACTAATATAAAAAGAAAAAAAGAAATTCATTTTTTGTTTCTTCCTTTTTTAAATTAATCCAAAAAAAGCTTTTACCTTAAATATCGATTTGATTTCTTGCCTTAATCTATAGTTTTTTTATTTGCTTAACCTAATTTTAGTTTTTTTTCTTTTCACACACCTAATTAACCAAGATAAAAAGCTGTCTTTCACCTCTGTTGCTTGAAAAAATATAATATAAAAAGAAAACAAATACACCACATAATACTTAACTAAAATAGAGTAACTGATTAAAATTTAAAAGACTTTTATTTGTTTGGAACATCTTTTTTTTTTGCATAGCATATTTTTATAAAATATTTTAAGGGCATTACCCCATAAACAACATAAGGTGAGAAGTTGATAACCCTTTCTTGACCAACAAACTACCACCATGTATCTTGCACTGACCTAAGCCTATTAATTAAAATCAATTAGATGCCAGCCCCTAAGAAACACAAGCTTAATAGGATAAGGCATCCAAAAGAGTTGGATCAAGCCAGGATTATTTGATTAACTGGTGTCTAGAAAAGGGGTTCAAAAATGATATAGTCCTGAAGAAAGATGATTTTTAATTGGTTCTGTTGACTGACCTAGCTAATATTAATTGGTGTCTAAGAAAGGCAATGGGGGGATCCCCATCAATCTTACCCTTACCTGGCCAGTTGATAAGTTAGTCAGACTTGGAGGGCTCCAAGGTTTCCTTGACAATTAGGAGCTATCTAGATTTAGGATAACCCTAGGATAGAGAGTCAATGTATGCTAACTTGTGTATAAATAACACCAAACCCTAACTAATTCTTCTCCTCTCTCTTAGCTCTAGGACTCCTTAGGCCCTTTTCTTTAGAACTCTTCTCCTTCTTCATCTCACTACTCCTTTTCAAAAAAATAGTAATAATAATAATAAATATATATAAAAATAAATAATGATTGCTCTTATCTAAATTTTTGATTTTATATCCAAATAATCAGAACAATCTGATAGACTAAATCAGTGCCAGGAGAATGAATCCTTATAGTACAGTACCCTTTCTCCCGGCATACCAAGTTTATTCGAGCCCCACTCAGTTTGAGAGTGAGTTCCTAACCGGGTACCAATATCTTTAGTTTAGGTATAACCAAGTTTATCAAGATCAAACCCAACCAGCCTACAACTCAGGAGATAATCTATACTTTAATGCTTATACTTTAGGTTGGGGGGCTCAACCAGATTTCTCGTGGTGATCACACCTAGTGATTGCCCCAACAATCTAATCCATGTTGTTGACTCTGGTCTTGATTTTGATGATTGACAAAATATTTAAGTATATATGGGTACTAATTATATTTTTAAGTATGTTTATCAGATCTTAGTACATATCCATGTTAATGAAAAAATATATATTTTCAGTTGAAGAAAGTCTTTAAATTAATAGAAAATCAAGTATATAGACTTTGGAATTTATAAGGAATAACTTGAAGAGGCTAAGGATCAATTTTGGACAAGTTTCAGCACTGGACAGGCCAAGTGTCGACTCATGAATTCAAAGTGTCGACACTTCTGAAGAATGGCATGCAGTTTTGAAATGGCATATTAAAGTATCGACTCATGAAAGCCAAGTGTCGACTCAAAGTGTCGACTCATGAACAATGAAGTATCGACTCAAGGCCTGAAACCAAACAAAAGATAGAACGAGCTAATTTCAAAGGTTTGGTCAAGTATCAACTCACTATTCCAAGTGTCGATTCAAAGTATCGATTCATCAGATAAAGTATCGACTCACCAGTGCAGAACAAAATACTTCAGAAGAATTTTTTTGGTCAAGTGTCAACTCACTGTTCCAAGTATCGACTCAAGGTATCGACTCATGAAGGTCAAGTGTCGACACTTGCTATAACGACTAGTTTTTCTAAAGCATAGAACTTTTCCGGATTATGTCTAACGGCCATATTTTCTTCTCCAACAGTCATCAATGGTTATTTGAGGATTGGAGAGATATATAAACCACACAAATCAAATGGAAAAGCAATCCTTTGATGAGATTATTGAATATCCTTTAAGGATTCAAGAGTTAAGTGGTTCAAGCCTTCAAGCTTCCAAAGATAAGAGAGTGTATCCAAGCTCACATCATCAAGCTACAATCAAAGGCTTCAACAACTTGAAGATAAGATTTTCATCAACATTGAAAGAGCTTCAAAAAGATATTTGCTTTTATTAGAAAGCTTTCATTTTGTATTCTTTACTTTCATTCTTACATTGTTGTATCAAAGGTTTTTGGTGAGCCTTAGAAAATCAAGAGGTTGTTGGTTAGCCTTTGTGTAAAACTGACATAGGTTATTGGTGATCCCATAAAACTAATATAGGTTGTTGGTGAGCCCGCAAAACCAACAAGATTTTTGGTTAACAATGAAAATCAAGAGGTTGTTGGTTAGCCTAAGTTAGAAAACCAACAAGGGTTTTGACTTATGAGCCTGGTGAAAACAAGTTGGGTTTTGATTAGTGAGCCCAGAAAACTTATTGACTATAATCTTGGTGATTATAATGAATTCCCAAGAGAAACTTGGGGAGTAGATGTAGGTACCTTGGAGTGTACCGAACCACTATAAATTTATTGTGTTTGTATGATTGTTTTCTTTGTACATCTACTTTATTAATTCCGCTGCATATTATTTTAAAGCACACAAACACTTTGGCAAAATACAAGCACTTAATTGCAATTAGCATATACTTATTTAGTTCATCATAATTCATTGCAAATAGTTTATAAAGTCCAATTCACCCCCCTCTTGGGTTGCTTCATCACTGGGCAACACATGTTCATAGAGACATCATATTATGACCAGCCCTATCCCCAGTATCAACCTTCTCCAACTAATTATAGTATATTATTTGAAGAGAATGTTCAGCAAGCACCATACCCACCTTCCTTACAGACCAACCTAGATGTCGATAGGTTTGATCAATTTTTACAAATGATTATAGCCCAACAACAATCTATTGATAAGCTAATGGATCAAATTAACCAGTGATTAATAAAGCTTAATAGAGAAGAGGGAGGTATATTGTCTAGTCAATCCGAGAGTAACCTACAGGGACCATACCTAGCTCAAAATTTTAATGACCCTCTAGTTTTTCTTGAACAATCAGTTTTGACTCCTGGGAATAAACTGATCTTGGAATAATTTTGCATAACCATAAAGATCGATATAGATAATTTGGCTAAGGCAGAAAAATATATATAAAAATTGAACTTATGGGACGAACGAATCCATCATTACACCACTAACCTATGGCTCCATTTCCTAGCAACCTAGAATCTTTCATGCCTTTTAATGGGATGGAAGAACAAATAAATGTAATGATAGAATTAGTAGAGACCTCCCAAGAACCATAAATACATAAAACTCAATAGAGGAAGTCACGCCCACAATTCTTTCCCAGGATTTGTTAAATCCCTGTCTAGCTCAATTAAGTATAGATAATTTTAATGTAGATGGGTATACCTCACAATTGAATTACTTAATACAAATATCCCACTTTAAAACTATTCCACTTTTAATTGATGAACAACAAGAGCCATCATCTAGCCCATCAATAGCCCTTTTGTTAGAATCACCACATAATTTGAAACTGAAATCACTTCCTGATGCACCTATTGAAACTTTCTCAGTGAACCTTACCTAGGAAGCCCAACTCAGTGGTATTCTAAAAGCACATAAAGATGCTATCGAGTAGGATATTACTGAAATGAGAGATCATGACCTTAAAAATTTATAATTGATTTATCCGTATTTGACACCAATTTTGAGAACTGCCTCCAAAACCTTTTCATGATATTAAAATAATTATAGAGATATGTCTAATATTAATCTAGAAAAGGTATCTACATTTAAAATAGGAAGGGATATTAACCAAACACATCATGCCCGAGAAGGGGAGTAGGATAGATCAATCCATAATTGAAAAAATTTTTAAACTACCACCTCCAATCATGGCCCAACAAGCACAATCCCTTCCTAGTTATTATATAAATTATAATAATATTTTTAAATCTTGGAATAACATGCTTGCCTAGTATACTTTATTGACTCGAGCTAATTATCATAGAGTACTTTATGAATGATTTTCTGCCATGATGGCAAGGTCTCCTGATTGGCCCTATCCTTTTGATGTTATGACGGACACAATAAAGTTAAGTATCTATTAGACTCTCTCATAATGTCCGGCTAAAAATGTTAAACTTAGCGCTAATTGGGAAGCAACCCAATAATCTCATCTTTTTAGTATAATTATAGGAACTTCGATAGAAGTACAAGAGCCAACTACTTCACGAAGCCTTTTTCAACTCCCAAAGAACATTCAATCCAAGTGTACTATTTCCTATTCCTTTTTACATATTGCACCATTTATTTTCCTTCTTTATTGAGGACAATGTCGATTAAGTTAGGGGAAGAATAACTAATCTAATAAGTCCTCAAATATGACCAGAAGTAATTAATTTTATAACCAAATTTTATCTCAATTTAAAGTTAATTAGGCACCCTAATCAATGATTGATTAATGTCCTAGATAGTTTTAGAGATACTAAGGGACAAATCACTAAGAAAACTCAATAAATGGTAGGGTATTAACCAAGTTAAATTTTGAAAATGATTCCAAACCTCTTTTCCTTCTTATCTCAATAAAGAATCTGCTTATTAAGAGTAGGGGTGGAAATGTTGAGATATACAAAAAGTCTTTAAAAAAAATTAGAGAGTCGGTCTAACCTCATAACTCTTCTTAAACTCTTATTGAGTAACCGGGCCCCTTCATCTAAGTAAGAATTGTGGTTCACATCAAAAGGTAAGAAGGTTAAGAGATCAGTTAAGCAATGGCACCATACTGAGTAACCGAGCCCCTTCGCCTAAGTAAGCATTATGGTTCATGTCAAAAGATGAGGATGCTAATAGTTAAGAGGTCAAGACATTGCATTGGACTTCTCAAAAAAAAGAAAAAAGAAAGAGGACTAAAGTATAAAAAGATAACAAACCCGACTCAAATCAAGTTAGAGGATTTAAAGAGTAAGTTGGGAAAATAGTAAAGAAGACCTCTAAAGATTTTTATAGTTAACAATCAACCACTAATTGGATTGACTCAATGATCCAATGAAGTATCTCTTTAATGGTCTGGCCACGTATCAGCTGTCTTTAGGATTGCCTAAGTCAACTTTTAATTCAAGGATGAGTTTGTATACATAGCTAATTCATTTGCTTTACTCGAGGATGAGCAAAGTTCAAGTTGGAGGGTATGATAATTATATTATATGCACATATAAAAGCATTAATTTAATAATTAAGCCATTTTTATTTATATCAAATTAATATTTTCATATATTATTTGTAGGAAAGAAGATTGTCATTGTGAAGGGCTCAATTTTTGGAATCTAACAGCACAAACGGCACATGAATCAAAGTTCAAACAAACCTAGAATTTAATTTTGAAGTTTATACATAGATTTTTAAGCAGTCGATCCACCATGGACCGGTCGCTTGGTCTACAAGAGCTTGCCTAGTCCACTAGCACCATGGATCATGGTCCACAGCTTGAGCCATGGACTGTGGAGAAATTTTCATCATTTTTCACCCAAGCACCATCGTCCAAGTCATCGAAGACCGTTCCCTTGTCGCCAAGAGCCCTCTCACCACCAAAAGCCCACCAACCACCATCAAAACATCGCCCTCCACCGTCTTCCACTTCTTCACTACCATGGACCACCATCGCCAACCTCCACGCCACCTAGCCACAATCCCACTACCCGAATTTCACCACCACCTGACATAGGATGCAGGAGCCATCGTGCCACCACCGATCACTGTCGCCCATCATCGATTTTTGACTCTGAATGCCTATTGCTCCCCTCTCCCTCCATTCGATCATCACAAGGCTGCCTTTGTCTCCCCTGCCACCATCGGTCAACCACCGGTCGAGCATTACCATTCATCCACTGGGAAGTCACGAGATGACCATCGACCATCTGCCTTTCTACTCCCAAACAACAGCTACCATAGACCATCCCCTGTTGCCCCTACTCACCCCATTGCCACCACCGGCCGCCCCATCGCCACCACTCCTACCGCCATCTACCCGCTGTGCTAGAACAGGGAATCCCAATCATAATTAAAGACCAGATTTGGGGATTCGAGAGTCCGAATTGGACTCTGCTGCCAAAGAAGGAAAGAGCATGGTCATCGATCTACCACGTAGCAGATCAATGGACCAGAATTCTCCCTCGATATTCAGTCAATTTGGAGCCCGATTGAGCCTAAGTTTGATCGAAAGGAAGTCCTAGATAAGATATATTTAAAGGACCCGTATGCTAAAAAAAATCATCTTGGAGAGAGGAGTACGGTACAGGGTAGGAGGTCCAGCTTTGGATTGTGGGTTAGCCTCCAAGGGTGAGGTTTCTTAGAGGAGAAGTTGTCTTCTATACCATCTTCTTGTCTACACCAATCTCCAGATCAAGATCCAAGGAGGAAGAAGCAGAGAAAGCCAGTTTACTTCGAGGAGTATGAAGGAAGAAGGAAGTTCATCGACCATCTTCCTAACGAGACTGTGCCGATCTACTTCCAGTCTTTGTTATATTTTTTTGTTTATTCAATTGCATTTTATAGTAGGACCCTAGTTTTAATTAATAAAAAGTTTATTTTCTTGCACCTTTAAATTTCTATCCTTTATTTTTGTTGCAAGTAGATTCTAGGATCTAAATAATAGATCTTAGTACCACGTATTTATTTTTTGCACTTTTAATTTTTGTTTATCTGATTTTGATCTCTTAATTTTCTTAAATCAAGGATTACAAAACATTCAACATACTACCTTCCCTGTGGATTCGATCCAACTCACCTTTTCTAGAAATTTTTAATTTAATTTAGCTGTCGATTAAGTAAACTGATAGCCGCAGTATCTTAACAACAACATCGTAACCTATCAGCATCTTAATTGAAGAAAGAGGCTGACGATAGCTCGAGAAAAATGGCCTGCAGCATTGATGGCTGACAAGGAAGAATAGTAGCATCTTAGAATGGAGAAGGAGCAGCGATGTAGCAATCTTGATGGAAGGAGGAAGAGGAAGGAGGATGATCGATGGTTGTGGAGGAGATGGGTGGATGATGGTGGTGGAGATGGGATGGTATCTTAGATGGTAGTGCACTAATGTGAATTCATGGTGACAGAAGGGAGAATGGTCGAGGAAGATGAAAGATGGGCAACTTTCGACTGCTCTTCTTGGCTGAAGAGTGGTGGCACAATGGCTCTGGTATCCCGAGAAGAGATCCGATAAACAGTGGCAAGCTTCATGGCAGAAAAACCCTCCATAGTCCACGGTTCTGATCCATGGACCAATGCTAATGGTAGCCGGTGGACCATTCCTCATTTCATAGACCAAGCAGCTAGTTCATGGTGGATCGATTACTTTAAAATATGTGCAATTCTCTATAAACTTCAAAATTTAATTTTGGGCTCATTCTAAGTTCGATCTGCTTCAAACTTGTTTCATTTGAACACATAAATTAAGCTCTTCATAATGATGATCTTTTTTCTATAAATAATATATAAAAGTATCAATTTTAAATAAATAAATATAATTTAATTCTTAAATTAATATATATATGTATAATGTAATTATCGCATCCCTAACTTGAACTTTGCTCGTCCTTGAGTAAAGCAAATAAATTAGCATGTATACCGACTTGTCCAAGAAAAAAAAATTATCTTGCTAATTATAAAATCAATTGATACCCCATCAAATCATAAAAAATGATATTTCATTGAATTACCAATTTTACCCATCTTGTAGTTAAGTAAAGCCTATAAGAATTTTTAGAGTTTTTCTTTTACCAAATTTCTACCCCACTCTTTAAATCCTCTAACTTACTTTAGATTTAGTGTAGTATCAATTTAGTCCCTTTTTTTAAATGTAGAGTCAGTGCAATATCTTAATATCTTACTTTCTAGTTAACCTATGTAGCGAGTTTTGCGCCAATGACTCCCAAACCGGTTAGTTTTAGGACATTAGGTCTAAAACACTTTACTGACTCGAGTAAAAGAGGATATATATTAAGATTATCTCTACAAGAGGTTTTTTTACATTCTCACCTTTTGATGTGAACAACAATGCTTACTTAGACGAAGGGACCCGGTTACTCAGTGAGAGATGCTAAAAATCTAATTTATTAAACTTTATGAAGGACTTTATGATTTTTTGATATTTTCACTTATACCATTATATCAAGATTAATAGTCATAAGGGTCTAGAATTATTCAAAAAAATTATTCTGACCTAAACTTTACCATTTATTGTGCTTCCTTGATAATTCATCCCTCAATGTCTCTAATATTATCTAAACCATTAATCATTCATCATTTAGAAAGCTTGATTAACTTCAAATCGAGGCAAAGTTTAGTTCACAAAATTGATTAAAGTTATACTTAAGGCTTTGATTAATTTAATTATCTCCTCTAACTTAATTTCTATTATCCCTAATGGAAGATGAGACTAGCAATGTAAAATAAATGACAAGAAAGGATACCACTTGAAAGGGTACTTGAGCATTGGATTTGTTGTGATTTATTCTTTTGATGCCATACTCCCCCCAATTTAGCTTTATTATTTTTCTTGGGTTTTCTAAAAAGGAAAGTACATCATTAAAAATAAATGCATAAATTGGGTTGCCTCCTAGGAGCGCTAAGTTTAAAGTCTTCAGCTAGACTATGCAGAGTATTACGGTGATGCTGGATTCACAAGGTTAATAGATTTAATTACTTCTCCATCATTAATTCCCTCTATTTAAGGTTTCAAATGCTGACTATTTACCTTAAAAATATTTTCCTGCTTAGGATCTCTATGTTCTATGGCTCTATGAGAAAATACCTGAGTCATAATGAAAGGTCCATCCCAATGTAAGCAAAGTTTTCCGGGAAAAAGACATAATCTAAAATTATAGAGCCACGCATTTTGATTAGGCTCAAATATTTTTTGATTAACAAATATATCATGGTATGCTTTAGTTCAAGCCTTGTAAATTTTAGAACTTTCATATGCTTCATTACATAGCTCTTCTAACTCATTTAGTTGAGGTCTTCTATTGGAACCTATATTTATCATGTTAAAATTAAATTGCTTAATAGTCCAACATGCATGGTAATCTAATTCTACTAGTAAATGACAGGCTTTTCCAAATACTAGCCGGTAAGGAGACATTCCTATAGAAATTTTAAAAGTAGTTCTATAAGCCATAATGCACCATCTAAATGTTCCAACCAGTCTTTTCTATCATACCTTATCATTTTCTCAAGAATATGCTTAACTTTCTTATTAGAGACCTCAACTTAGCCACTAGTCTGAGGATGGTAAGGTGTCGCTACTTTGTGAGTAATTCCATATTTCTTCATCAAACTTTCAAAGTACCTATTCATGAAATGCGCACCCCCATCGCTAATTATAGCTCTTGGACATACAAACCAACTAAAGATATTATGCTGAATAAATTTGATCATAACTTTATGATCATTAGTTCCAGTTGCCATGGTTTCTATCCATTTCGATACATAATTAACTACAACCAAAATATACTCAAATTTGAAAAGAGGAAAGGGTCCCATGAAATCAATCTCCCATACATCAAAAATCTTTATGACCAAGATAGGAGATAGGGGCATCGTATATCTTCATGAAATATTTCTTGTTTATTGACATCGTAGGTAATTATGATCAAATTTGTGTGCATCTTAGAATAGTGTTGGCTAGTAAAGTCCATTTTACAACATCTTTGATGTAGTTTTCTTTCCACTAAAGTATCCCCCATAGGCAAAATAGTGATAAAAAATGAGTATGCTTTTGAACTCATACTCAGAGACACAATATCTAATCACTTGATCTAGAGAGTACTTAAATAATTCAAATTCCTTCCAAAAATAATATTTGATTTATGAGAAAAATTTATCCTTTTCTTTTTTAAACTAGTGGGAAGGAATTTATCATATTGCTAAATAATTAATAATATGAGCTAACCAGAGAAGACTCGTGAAAGAAATTGAAAAAAGTTGTTCATCAAGAAACTTATCTCTGATTATTTCCTTGTTGTATTCTACTAAGATCCTAGAGATATGATCTGCTACCACATTTTTAGAACCCTTCTTAACTAAAATTTCTAGATCAAATTCTTGTAATAGGAGGATCCATCTAATCGATCTAGGTTTAGTATCCTTTTTGGATAGCAGATATTTTAATGCTGCATGATCGGAGTAAATAGAATCTTAGATCCTAATAGATATGATCAAAGTTTTTCAAGGGCAAATACAACTACAAGTAACTCCTTTTCAGTAGTAGTATAATTCAGTTGAGCATCCGAGAGAGTTTTGCTAGCATAATAGATTACATGTGGTTCCCGATTAAGTCTCTACCCTAAAACTACCCTTACAGCATAAGCAGAAGCATCACACATGATTTCAAAGGGTAGGCTCCAAACTGGAGGCTTAATAATTAGTGCAGTAATTAGAGCAATTTTGAGAGTATTGTAAGTAGCCAGACAATCGTCATAAAAATTGAAAAAAATTTCTTTGAAAATTGCATAAGGATCCTAAGATCTTACTGAAATCCTTGATGAAATGCCTATATAAACCTACATGGCCAAGAAAGAATTGTACTCATCTAATCGAGGTTGTGGGAGGTAGTTTTGTAATTAATTCGACCTTAGCTTTGTCTACTTTAATCCCTCACTTGAAAATAAAATGTCTAAGCATGATTTTCTCATAAACCATAAAATGGCTCTTCTTCCAACTTAAAACCAAGTTTGTCTACACATATCGTTTGAGCACCTTAGTTAAGTTTTGGAGGCAGTTATCAAATGTACAACCAAACATCAAAAAATCATCCATACAAGTTTTAAGAAATTTATCAACCATATTAAAAAAGATGGCCAACATACATCACTAAAAGGTAGCTGGTGCATTGCAGAGACTGAATGGCATGCATCTAAAGGCAAATGTTCCAAATGGACTTATGAAGGTAGTCTTTTCTTGATCGGTAGTGAATACTGGGACCTGGTTATATCCTGAATATCCATCCAAGAAATAAAAAAACTATGTCATGCTAGCCATTCTAAGATTTGATCAATAAAAGATAAAGAAAAGTGGTCTTTCCTAGTGACGGCATTTAATTTTTGATAGTTGACACACTCTCCAACCAATTATTATACAGGTAGGGATTAACTCGCCCGTATCATTCTCTACTATAGTAATACCTAACTTTTTAGGTACTATCTGGGTTGGACTGACCCATTGGCTATCCAAAATTGGATAGATGATGCTGACATCGAGCTACTTTATGATTTCTTTTATAACTTCTCGCATATTTGGATTCAGCCTCCGTTGCATGTCTCTATGTGGCTTGGCTTCAGCTTCACAGTGAATGTGATGCATACAAATAGAAGGATCAATACCCTTTAGATCAGCAATTGTCCATCCAATGGTCTCTTTGTATTTTTTAAGTATATCTACAAGTTTATCTTATTGATTAGTAGTTAGGATAAATGCAATGATTGCTTGGAGGGTATCATTGGATCCAAGGAAAGAGTATTTTAGCATGTCAGGAAGAGGCTTTAACTCTAGGGTAGGTGGAGCTTATAAGGATGGTACTAAAGGGCTCGATTGAGTGAAAGTTGTTCATACTTTACAGTCCATAGAGGAGTAATCTTTGTATTAGATAGCTATAATAAGGCATTCAC
The DNA here is from genome assembly GCA_021397845.1 of Areca catechu. Lineage (NCBI taxonomy): Eukaryota > Viridiplantae > Streptophyta > Magnoliopsida > Arecales > Arecaceae > Areca > Areca catechu. The sequence goes on from CM038042.1 coordinate 126,082,666, forward strand.
TTCTCTCATACACCCATCTATATCAAAGTTACCTTTATTGACATGATCCAGACATGCTTGTAAAAGATCTTGTAATAGGACAGTGGGCTCAGGTTCTTCTACAAGCTTTTATAATGCATTAACTTCACCATAATCATTTATAGGTGATCCTAAAGCAACATTAAAAACATTCAACCTCAACTTTTTGTTCCCGAATGATACATCCATGACTCCAATCGGCTAATCATCTCCTTATCTCGGGTTTCGTGTAAATCATTTAAGGCTTACAGCTAGTGGACCACATGGCATGACATAGTTGGTTGAGATGATCATTCGAATTGCTGGAGTTATAGCATAGCTATTCGGGCACTATGCCAATGATTCACCCGCACCACCTATAAACTATGCCCAAAGTGACAAGATGGTGAGTGGCAATTCCCAAAGTACCAAGTAATGCCTATATAGCAAAAGGACAAGCCCAACTCTTGGGCCCGACAAGATAGTTACTCCCTTCTCCCAAAAATAACAAACCCTAATGGATCAACTCGATGCCATTCTTGACTTTGGTGTAGGGGACATCTATTATAGCAACTACCTACATGGCCCTGAGATGCTCTCCGAACTGTTGAGTGAGGCGGGATGCCAACCTGATAGCCATGCAACTTCCCCTCATGATCATGTCACTGACTCAATAAAGGATGACTCTCACCATCGATTGTTTCCAACACCTGCACCAGGAAACCTCAATGTCAGGCCCAACTCATGTACCCATCAGGTGCTTATTGGACCCGACTAAGATTTGTGCTTAGTCAGGTGTGCTGTGGAGTCAGACCACCCTCTCTTGATCGAGACCCCTCTTAGCTGGGACCTCTCTTAGGTAAGCCATCTTAGCACTCAAGACCAGTGGTAGCCGATCTCGATTGCCCCAACTATCCCAGGCTTCCCACATATTCCTACAATAATTGTGGCTTGTAGGATCATGGCAGACCAATTTGTAAGGAGTAGCATCTCCACAGAATCAGCAGCCTTAACAAAAAAGATGCCAATGGAAGGGGCCCCATCAGATAAGATCCTAACAACCTATCAGAATTCATTATCCCTGTCGGAGGAAGCCACTTCCCTGGCAACCTTTCCTTACTCCACATAATGCTATAAATAGGTAAGAGAGATACTCGGCGAGGTACATATTAACACTCCTCCACACTCGTGCTCGTACGAGCATCAAGGCTCTTAGCTCTGGCTGCTATTGCCCAGTTCATCCTCCCTTCTGACTTTAGTGTCAGAGTATCCTATCAGTAACGCCAATCAGGATCTTCTTGTAGGTCTTTATTCGAGAGCCACCGTGAATAGCATCTAGTCCCGTTGGAGAAGACCAAAGGACTCCCCAGCACTATCACAACCTACTAGAGGGTAATCTAGCAGTAACCAGGAAAACTAAAATCCTTGATTACAATTAATGTTTTGCATGTTTTTCGAGAGGCCAATAATATTGCTAATTAAGTGGCTTCTTTCATGGCAAAGCATTTAAGATCCATTACAAGGGAGTCTATGGCTTGTCTTTCTATTCAGTTTTTTGATATTTAATTTTCTGACTCTTGGAGATGTATTTATTCATATTTAGATTAATATAGTTCATCCATTTTGCAAAAAAAAAAGAAAAAAATTTACATAATTAATGATGACTGGTGGCCATGAATGGTTAATAATCATGACTATAGATTCCACGATGGAAGAACCGCTCAACATGTTCAATATCGATGCAGAAGGTTTTTCTCGAGTTACTTAAAGCCGCAAGGAATATGGTCTTATTTGGTGATTGAAACATGACCGTGGGAGTTTCTCAACTCTGATTAGAAAGTGTGAGTGCATAATAGCTTCATGAAAGTGTGAGAACCAGTATTTTGGGCCAAAGTCAGCAGGCCCAATCGACTTCAGCCCAAGTTGCAGAAAAAAAAATGGGGCAGAGAAGCGGAGATGGAGAACAGGGGAGGCTGGTTCTTCCTTTATCCGATCGGAAAACCTGTCAAAATTCATGGAAGGGATTTCGTGGATGAGTGGGAGTCGATCAGAGGTTGTGTTGGGGTGGGACACGACTCTGATCGACAAGGTTTGCTTCCTAAATGGTAGGAAAACCCGTCGGTTGATCGTTTTAAAGCCCCCTCGTTACCACCCAATCGAGCCTTCAAGCTTCCTCCCATGCTTTCGTTCTCCTCTTCGGTGAGCACCCGAAAGTCCATCGAGGTCGATGAGTTTTCTTTTAATGTTTAGAAAGATTTGATACAATTTTTTTGGGTTGATTCGGGTTGGTTTTATCTTAGGGCCATGGATCGCTGATAGCCGCGCCACCATCTGCCTCTGGTCCGTCGAGCCCTCCCTGGCACCACCTCTCATGGCCGCCGCCGGCAACCATGGGGGAGGCCGGTTCAGTTGAGTCGAGGAAGGAGCAGTAAGAATAGGGGTTTGGAAGAAGATGAAAAAAAAAGAAAAAAAGAAATACTTACCTGAGAGTTCGTCACCGGGATGGTTTTCGGTGGCTAGAGCTACCGCCGGTGGCTCACCTGTGAGGTCCCCCACCATCGTGGGCAAGGAAGAAGAGAGAAGGGGGGAAAGAAGCATTGGTTTAGGAGAAGAGATGAAGAAGAAAAAAAAAGAAAAAGAAAAAGAAAAGAAAAAAAAGAAAAAGAGGAGAGAGAAGATGAGGAGAAAGAGGGGAGAGAGAGGAGGAGAGAGAAGAGAGAAAGAGGAGAGAGAAAATGAGAAGAGAGAAAGAAGAGAGAGAAAGAAAATAATAATAATAAAAGAAAAGATAGTAAGGGAAAGATTGAAAAGTCTTTTTCTCTAGAAATTTAGTGAGTGAGGGTTTCATCGGAAGGACCACTAATAAAATTCTGGTAAAAAAGATTTTAGGTTTTATAGATTACCCTAAGATTTATTTATTTATATTTAAAATTATTATTGTAGGGGACAACCTTCTAAGCAAAAGGATATTATAAGGCCTCAGGGTACAGATTGATACCGGATATTTTGGATTGTCTCTAGTGAGGTAAGGATCTCTGGATATGTTCACCAGTTATATATATATATGTGTGTTTATTATGATATGGTTTGATTTGTGCGCATATGCATTCGCATGCATGATTTATTTTTTCATGGTATAGCTGACTTTTCATGATGAACAGTATGATTGTTGTTATTATATTCATGTATACCATGTGTTATCAAATAAAGTGAATTTGTATGGGTTGGATCATGATATTAGTTATTGGAAATGTATAAATGATACGATTTGACATGATGATGTAGAAGGATAAAGTTTTAACGGTATTTAGACTAGCCATGTCATGATGGTACCGTGGTTACATAGCCTGAGCCATGAGCTTTGTACGTTGAATAGCCGACTATGGACAGATAGTACATTGGATAGCTTGAGCCATGGGCTTTATACGTGGAATAGCTATCCACGGGCGAATAGTACGTGGGATAGTCTGAGCCATGGACTTTGTACGTGAGCTAGCCTAGCCATGGATAAATAGTCAATTATGAGATTGCCAGTCATAGACTGGAGCATGACCATGGCTAGTCCAAAATCCTAAAGAAGGAGGATAATTAAATTGAAAACATAAAGAGAAAGCATGACTTTACAAAAGGATTTGTCGACATTTGAGTTGTTTGGTTGCATAACATGATATACTCTTATCTCCTTGTTATTTTCAAATTATTATTATTGGTGACTGTTTGGAGACCTTACTAGACTGTATAGCTTACAACCTCTATTTATTTTCTTTCTTAAAGTTATGCATGATCTTTAAGCTTGGTGGTAGATTGGATTCGTGAAGAAATAAGGAATAGCTAGAGAGTCATTACAATCAATTGGATGACTAAAGGATGAACGAAATTATAACTATAAGAGTTGTGATGCGGGACTAATATGCATGCAATTCTTTTTGTATATTTTATATATAGGGTTAGGTGATTAATTCCTGAATTTCAGATCAAAATTAGTTGTAGAAAATTTTATATGAATTTTTGAAGCCAAGCATGCAGATTAAAACCTAGAAAGTACCAAAGAAGGATCGCCGGGGCTGAGAAGCCTCGGTTAGGGCAAGTTCTCCTACAATATAAAGACTGGAGGTAGAGGGGCTGTACCTGACAATGTCTGAAGCACCCGGTGAAGATCGCAGCGAAGGGATCTCTCGTTCCTCGATGGATGCAGCCTGGAAAATCGAGCCAAAGCCCCGCGGATACCCGGCTTTCTGCTCGGTGGTCTGATTGAGGCTTGGCTGGAGTCGTTGGATTCGTAGGAACTCGGGGACCTGTAAACGACCTGTCAGGGGTTAGAAAACTCAGAGAAAATCAAGAAAATAAAGAAAAACAGCAAAGGGAAGAAAGTTTTGGAGGAGGCTGGAAGGATGGTTGGCGGCAAGAAGATGGTAGCAAACACCGGGAGGAAGAACTCTCAAACCCCTTTATGCACACAGCAAGGTAATCACACAAAATAATATAAGAACTCAAGGTTTATTTCATATCAAAAATCTACCTTCATACAAGAGGCTAGGATCCTTTAAATAGACCCTTAACCTTGGGCTCCAAGTAAGGGCACATAAGTCTTTACATAAGAATCATTTTCCCTCTCAAACCCTAGCTAGAAAATAAGGAAACATTAGGTAGAAAAATTCCTAAAAATTCTCTTGACTTGGCCAACACTCCAAGGATGCCTAGGGGGGTGTGTTGGGCTTCTAGGAGCATCAAGAGGCCAGCCCAAAGGTGTTCGGGCGCATGGGTTTGGGCCTCTGGAAGCTGGGGTGGCCTGGTAGCCAGGTAGCAGGAATATTCCCTGGTATCTTGCTTCTTAGGGGCTTGGACTTAGCGCTTGGGCTTGATTTCTTTGGGCTAGGATGCAGATGGACCTCTAAAATCATGGATGCCTTGGTATATGAATATATTTTGGCATCTGGAAGGGAATCTGAACATCTGGAGGGCATCTGCAAGGAATCAGGGTTTTCTGAATTTTCCTCCTGGGGTCTTCAAATCTTCAAGCTGGGTTGGACTTGGGCTATACTTCCATGTCTTCAATCTGGTTAGACTTGGTCTTCACTTGTATGATGTGGTCTTGAGTCTTCAATATGGTTGAACAGGACTCAAAAATATAAAATTAGCTCGACATGAGCTGACTAACACTGGACTGAACTAGCTCAACATGAGCTGACTAGTACAGAACTGAAATAACAACTCAAAAGACTCAAATAAAAACTAAAATGGACTTAGATGGGCTAAGCCCTTATTACATATGGACTCATAAATTATTGATCAATTCATAGAGGGTTGAAAAGTCTCTGTCTTATTCTGGTGCCTCCGGTGTCCCCACCAAGTTATATTATTTTATTTGTATCAGGTATTTTTCTTATGGATTGTAATCAATAATATCATGATGGTTTGAAGTTATAATAAAAAATTTTTAGGCCTTGCATGAATTCTAAAGGATATTCTAGGGTTCGTGTAACCGGTCACGTAGTCGATTCTAGTTCTAGATTCAGGGCATGACAGAGTGGTGTCAGAGCTTAAGTTAGATCATTGGGATAGTGATACAAGTGGTTAAAATAATAATAATATAGTGGTTATTAGGACATGACATAATGATATTGAAACTTAGACTATGATTACTTAGGACTATGACGTAAGTGATTAAGACATGATATGAGTGATATTGAAGCTTAACTTACGATTACTTGGGACTGTGACATAAATGATTAGGATATGATTTGAATATCAAAATTTGGATGATGATCATTATAGATTATGATTTACTATCATGATCAGTTGGGATATGAAGTTGGAAAGAGAATGGATTTGAAGTTGGATTTCTAATCCTTAGATATTATGCATAAAATCTAGTATATGTTTAGTATAAAAGAGGAACACGATTTTTGATCTGTGATATAATGGAGATTGATCTAGGATAAATAAAAAGGGCTGGATAGTTTGTACTCTTTGATCAGGATAAGTAAGCATATTATAAATATTTGAAACTTGAAAAGATGCGATAAATGGATTTGATCTAGCTTCAGAAGTGTTGGCCTGAAAAATATGGTGTGCTAAATATGGATGATCAATTACTAATTGAATGATGTGGAAATCCTAAACTTGATATGAATGGAGATCATGATAAGTAATCATATGATGGATATTGGAGAGTTTGGATAGGATGTGTCTTTGCCTTTGATAAGTGAGTAGATCCAAGTATCAAAAATACTAACCTGAAAATATAGTATAGTAATGGGTTATACTGAATATATATATTTATGTTTAATTATAAATTGGATGATTTTGAAATCCTAAATTTGATATGGATGCAGATCATGATAACATGCCAGTTTTTGATATTAATTATTAGATTATAAATTTTTAAGACTGTTGTAAGAAGATGTTTAGAGTATAGGTTATAAAAGAGTTCCATGATATTAGAAAGAATAAGTTTTCGATGAATTTGTATGTGGATTATCATTAAAAATATAGAAGAAAAAAATATGTTTAGGATGAGGTATAGCTTTGTAGCTCTCTATTGATGGATTAGATTATATTACATTAGCATATAATACATAATTTGATAGAATCTTGATAGCCTATGTTAGCAATTTTGGATTGGATTATTGGATCTATTCTATAATTGTTGAGAATTACTGGGTATGTTAAATTCTAAGTCAAATTTAAGATCTATGAGAAGATCTATGTTACCCTGCTACTGATATTGTATTGAGTGAAGAAATTGGTATTAGAAGATTTACATGGATTCTATTCATAAGAACATTGATTAGAAGTCTTTTTCTTGTTAGGGTTAATGATAACTTTTAAGAAAAAAGTTTATCTAGATTATCAAATTGAATTATCAAGGCAAGTATGATTAATCCAAATTTGAACTAGAGTTGTTGGATATTTTAAAAAGAATGATGAAATTTATGCAAGGACTTCCAATATGGAAATGGATCAGGATAAACCTTGATACAATACGCTTGAGATATGGACAAGATAAAGAGACTCAAAAACTTGCTTTGATAAGTTTGGATCTTTTTGGTACCAATATAAGATAAATTTTTTGATGGATTCATTTAGTGAACCTAGATGATTTAGTAAATTTTATTAGTATGCAGTAGAAGCGTAGTAGTCTGAGTTATCCTGAAATCAATTAAGAATGTTAATTTTAATTTTAGAAGTGTTATGATGAGAGTGCTGATTTGAATTTCAGTAATAAGATTTTAGTAATAAATAAAAATATGATGTTACTGATCCTTGGGCTAGTCTGTAGATGTTGCCATGAAATTTTTCATCAATAGGTTTAATGTAGATGACTCTAGTATAAATTTTGGATATCTCTAAATCTAGAGTAAGGAGTGATGATTCTGGTCCTAGCTAGGATAGGGGATATTGACACCAAGCTCCTTTAGTTATAATATTATGATTTTCTCTATTTAAGGAGGGCTCAAGGTTTCCATCAAATAAATGACTAATTGTAAAGTCATAGAGAAGGTTAAGGAAGAAAAAATGTTAAAGATCATGGCAAGGGTCTAATGTTCAAGTTTTTGGTTAAGATTAGAGTGGACCGATTTCCATGTGGAGGTTAATTAAAAGAAATAAATTTTAGGAGCAAAGAATTATATATTTTAATTCGAGGTTGAGGTGCTAATATTTATTCGAAAGAAATTGAAGGGAGAATATAAACAGATGATGTTGATCAAAATAAAAAAGTTATGTCTTGTTGTTATGAAAAGGCCATATGAAGAAAGCATTCTAAAAGGAAAATATCAGAAGCTTAAGGATAATGTTAAATTATGTATATCCAAGGTTTGGGCATCTTAAATTTTCTATGGAATTAATTAAGTATAATTAAGTGTATTGATATCGAAAGATTAGTATTCTTTTGGAAGAGTTCAAGAGAATTTAGTATGTATTGTGAATGGAAAGTATCAAGTTTTGAGTATAATTTTATTATGTTAAGACTTGAGAAGCGAGTACCTTAAGAGGTAGACTAATTGGGAGTTTGAGGATGACATAAAGGTTGGATACATTCAAGAATTAAAGTCTCAATCAAGCTAATTTCGAGGATAAAATTATTTTAACGGGAGAAGAATGTGAGAACCAGTGTTTTAGGCCAAAGTCGATAGGCCCAGCAGACTTCAGTCCAAGTTGTAGGAAAAAAAATGGGGCAGAGAGGCAGAGATGGAGAACAAGGGAGGCTGGTTCTTCCTTTTTCCGGCCAGAAAACCTGCCGGAATTCATGGAAGGTGTTGCCCAGAAATGGAGCCCAAGAGGGGGGGTGAATTGGGTCTTTTAAAATTTAAAATAGTAATGTGAAGGTCTAGTGGTGTTTGTGAGTAATAAATCCAATACACAAGATTAAATGCAGTTGAAAGCAGTAAATCAAATGTAATAAGCAAAGAGCAAGAAGAAAATCACACATAAACACAATATTTATAGTGGTTCGGTGCAAACCTAGCACCTACATCCACTCCCCAAGCCACCCTTGGGAATTCCACTATAATCCTATCAAGATACAGCCGACTTGTTTTTCAAAAGGCTCACAAGTCAAAACCTATGTTGGTTTTGTCACCTAGACTCACCAACAACCTTTTACACTTGTTTTGTCTTTAGGCTCACAAGTTAACCATAGTTGGTTTTATCCCTCTGGCTCACCAACAAATCACAACAACCTTCTTTCAAGACACCCATGAAAGCAAGGTCAAATCACAAGATAAAAATAGATATATAGCTTTAAAACTAAGACAAACTCTCTTCAAGAGTAGAAAGGAAGCTTTAAAGCTCAAGTTGATGCTTTGTCTTGTCTCCTCCTTAGAATATTCTTCAAAACACCTCTTATGGAATGATGCTAGGATGAGCTTGTAGGCTTTTTCAGGGAATCAAACTATAAAAAGCTTTTAATGTGAAGTTCTTGAAAGAATATTGGCTTTTTGGCTTTGAATGGACTTCAATACTTTTCAATGCCTTTAGAATGAAGTTGGTGGAGCTTAAATACAACAAGAAACTTCCAAAAAATGGTTTGTGACCATTGGAGCCTTGAATCTAGCTGTTTGGAGCTTGAAAAGCAAGTTCTGCAAGTCAGAAAAATAGATCTGTTAGGACTGTCAGGCTTCAAGTGTCGATACTTGGCTCATCAGGTGTCGACACTTGGCTGTCAGGTATCGACTCTTGATTTCTAGGTATCGACACTTGAACTTTCAGGTGTCGATACTTGATGCACAGGTGTCGACACTTGACACAAAAACCCTCAAATGGCAAAGTTCTGGATTTTCAAAAATCTCAGGCCTTGAGTCGATACTTGGAAACCTAAGTGTCTACACTTGAAATACAGGTGTCGACACTTGAGTTCTGGATGTCGACACTTGGCATGCCAAGGGTTTTTCTGCATGCTAAATGATGAAATGTCGACACTTGGCTTCCCAGGTGTCGACACTTGAGACTGAAAAAATTTAGATTCAAGTGTAATTTGAGCCAAAAACACAAATATTAATATTGAAATTTAAATGGAACATAAATAAATAACAATTGAACATTTAAAAGCCCTTTTTTCATGAAGAGGATGTCCAAAATTGCAAAAAATGCTGCATGCCATGGCGTGCCATGATACATAAGTTTTTGAGATTTTGAGGTGCTTTCTTCCTGAAAACTCATAGCTTGAAATACACATTAGTATACAATATGCACTCAATATTTTGTTATTCATCAAAATCACTGGGTGGAGCCAACAATCTCTCCCTTTTTGATGATGACAAAACCTTGAGTAAAACAGCATTAAGTTTCAAATTTCAACTATGATATTTCATGAGTATAATATGAGCCACAGTTTTCATAGTTAGGAAGAATCAATCTCCCCCTTAATTAGATATTTCTAATCAGAACAAATGATATGTTATATCAGGGTATCAAAGCAGATCAAATTTAAAAATTTACATAAACAAATTTGGAAAAGTTTTCAAAAATAATCTATACTATGACTCTCCATTTTTGTCAATCATTAGAAAAGGGGAATAACCTCCCCCTCACAATGAGCATGGAGACAAAAAGATGGTAGAGTATCAAATATGACATGTATCAAAGCCAAAACAATCCAAAGAGAGTATCAGAGCTAAAGAGAATAAATGTAACTAATCAAGCAATCAAGATGAATCACAATTTTTAAACATCCATACTGAAATATATATATATATATATATATATGATAAGAGGAGTTTTCAGTACAAAATTTGCTGAGTCATCAGCAAAACTAAAACAACAAAATGTATCAGAGTCATACAATAATAAGAGACATACAAAGTAGCACGAAACATAAAGCCATACAACAATAAACATCTGTGAGGCTAATCCTCATCAGATGGAATCTCAAAAGAAATGGGACCAGTAACTCTAGTCCTACAAGCTAGACTACCAGGAGTATTCAGAATACCATGGCTCCTAGTCCTAGTGGATGGCCCAAAATGAGGTGCAACTCTAGAGGCCCTTGAAGAAGGAGGGGGTAGAGTCTCAGTGGGGGTAACAAAGACTAGCTCAGTGGTAGCTGGAGTGGCAGTATCATCGGCTAGAAGTACATCAAGGGTCTGCTGCTCATGATTGACGACCTCATAACCGTTGGCACCATCATCACTGTCGCTGCCGTCGTCAAGAACATCTGTAGCCCTGTCATCAGTGCGATCACCACCCTCTACAGTATCATCATGGACATCCCGGTGGTCATCGCCATCATCATCATCATCATCATCTGGAGGAACAATAGGAGCAGCTGGAGGGAGCAGAGATCTGATCAAACTCTCAATGCACGCAAAACCAGCCTCCCCAGTCTAGCGAATCTTGGCATGCTCAGTAGCTGTGTCAGCTCTAAGGCTGTCAATCTCGATCCGAAGCTGAGTCATCCTAGCTCCCAGACTGGCAAGCTCACCTCTCACCTCTGCAAACTGCTCATGTGAATAGTCCTCAAGGTGTACTCTAGTAGAAGCTGGAGGAGCTGCTGATGGTGTGGCAAAAGGAGTCGCCGGCTCGATCTCTGATGCATGTGCTGTATGAACAGGAGAACTGACCGACCTAGATGGCCCTGCCTCAACCTCACATAACTCATCCTCCTCATCTGGCACCTGGCCAAACTCTCTCCTGATCCATCTGCCACCTACCACTCTGTATCCCATCCTATGGAGTGATCGCTCATCATAAACATCTGTGTGTAAGATCTCCTTGGGGATCTCCCCCTCCAAGGATACACCACAGGCATGGAATAATCGGGTCAGTCCCATCCCATAGGGCATACAATGATGGCACTGGCTGGCCGCATCTCTCATCTGAATCAGCATCATGGAAGGAATGTCTACCAGCATCCTCTGTGTCAAGCAGACCATGAGCATAAGCTCTCTCTAGGTGATAAAATCAAATTGCCCTGTCTTCGGTAGAAGAATCCAGGCCATGATGTGATGAAGGAGCCGCATCTCTAATGATAACTGGTTCGCGGTGACTACTGTCACACCGTGAACATCCTCTCTCTCCAAAATACAATGGAATGTGGCCTCCCGGTCATCCACAGAGAAAATGCTAATCCCTCGGTGAGGTATCTCCCAGACTCTGCTCAAGAGCTCCTCTGTCAGTAGAATCTCCACACCTCGGATAGATGTCCTCCAAGTCATACGTCGGGTATCCAAAGCTCCATAGAACTCACGTACCATATGGGGGTAATACCACTCCTGGATAGTATAGAAGGGCACTAAACCTACATCGGTAAGAGTCTGTCAGATCTGAAAATGCTGGCGGTCGAAAAACTCTAAGTCCACTCATCGACCGAAAGTAACAGCCTTCCCTGCCATCCTCTCCGCAGGGGAACCAGGTGTGACAGAACTGCTCGACTCACCAGTGTCATGCCTAGCCTTTGTTCTCCTCTCTGTCCTCTAACTTGGTCTCCTAACTGCTAGTCTCTTCCTAGGACTCATGTCAAACCAGCTGGATAGGAAGGGAAAGAGGATAGATCCAATCAAACTTAGAGCTATGGGACTGGCTACAGGTTGAGCTAAAGAGAAAATCATTTCACAAGAGATGTAAAGACAGTTTTGAAATAATTTTGGATTGTAAAATACCCCAAAAAATTTAGGAAATAATTTGAAAGCGGGGATTTTACAAGCTAAAAAATGTTTTTGGTTGTTAAAATATATTTGAACTTTTGTAAAAATACAATTTGTAATGACAAAATACCAAAATACATGGGATTTGGGCTTAAAACATTTAGAGTTTTAGCAAAATGGTAAAAATGTCACAAAAACATCATGAAAAATTATGATAAATCAATAGAAATAAGTTTAAAATACTAGATTTTAGGTGAATACCCAAATTTTTCGGCCAAAACCAATCAAACAGTGGTTTTTCCCAAATTCGAATGGAATGTGCATGAAGAACGGCCAAAACCATGGGAAATCCAAGAAAAATGCCACTAAACCGTCATTCCTTCAAACGGAGTTTTTAGAAAACCATTAAACCTTGGGAAAATCTAGTTAAAATCCCAAATATAGTTGGAAAAATCCAAATCTAGGTCAAACGGTTTGACGGTAACAAAAAGAAAATAAAAATACGAGAAATAAAATGGAAATAAAAAGAAATTAGAAAAGGGAATACCTGATTCGTGAAGGGTTAAACGGAAAGAGGAGGGATTTGGATAGTAGGGGACCACCGAAGCTAGAAATTGATGGGGGAAAAGTAAAAACAAAATCCTCGATCGGTCGTTTTAAAAATAGATTTTGTTTCACAAGTGTCAACACTTAGTATTTGTCAAGTGTCGACACTTGGCCAAGAAAATCCAAAAAAATCAAAAAAATTTAAAAAAAAATCTAAGAAAATATTTAAAAGCCTTTGGGACTCAAAGCAAGTGTTTTTGAGTAAAATGCCATGGGAAAGATGAAATTTGATAGAGTTTTAGGAGAATGGGTCAATGACACTTAACTCTCTTCTAATCAGACAGAATATTTCTTCACTCAATGGTTTGGTAAACACATCAGCTAATCGATCATCAGTACACACAAAATCAAGTATAATATTAGAGTTTTGTACATGATCTCTTATGAAATGATGTCTTATTTCAATATGTTTACTTCTTGAATGTTGCACAGGATTCTTAGTTAGATTGATTGCACTAGTATTGTCACATCTTATGGGTGTCTTAGTTAGTTTAATACCAAAATCTTCGAGTTATTGTTTGATCTAAAGGATTTGAGCACAACAGCTTTTAGCTGCTATATATTCAGCTTCTGCCGTAGATAGAGCAACTGAATTCGGTTTCTTGCTACTCCAAGAGATCAAATTTACTCCAAGAAACTGACAGGTTCCACTAGTACTTTTACGATCAAGTTTACACCCAGCAAAGTCAGCATCAGAATAAGCAATCAATTCAAATAAAGAATCTCTAAAGTACCATAAACTAATTTCGATTGTACCAGATAGATATCTAAGTATGCATTTCATAGCCAAAAGATGAGACTCTTTAGGATTAGACTGATATATAGCACACATACAAACACTAAACATGATATATGGCCTACTGGCAGTAAGATATAGCAATGAACCAATCATGCCACGATATAATTTTTGGTCAATAGATTTACCTGACTCATCATTGTCAAGTCTACAAGTAGAGCTCATAAAGGTACCTAAAGGCTTCGTGTTCTCCATCCCAAACTTCTTGAGTATTTCTTTTGTGTACTTTGCTTGGTTGATGAAGATCCCCTCTTTGGTTTGCTTTATTTGGAGTCCGAGGAAGAAATTTAGTTCTCCCATCATACTCATCTCGAACTCACCCTGCATTAGCTTTGCAAATTCTTGACAAAGAGATTCGTAAGTAGCACCAAATATTATATCATCTACATAGATTTGTACTACTAAGAGATCATCATTCTTTTTCTTTAAAAATAAAGTTTTGTCTACATTACCTCTAGCAAAATCATTTTTGAGCAAGAAAGAACTTAAATGATCATACCAAGCTCTAGGAGCTTGTTTCAAACCATACAAAGCTTTATGAAGTTTGTAAACATGATTTGGAAATTCAAAATTTTCAAAACCAAGAGGTTTTTTAACATAAACCTCTTCTTCAATAAGACCATTTAAAAAGGCATTTTTAACATCCATTTGAAATAATTTAAAATTCATAAAATAATCAAAAGCCAACAATAGCCTAATTGCCTCAAGTCTAGCCACAGGAGCAAAGGTTTCATCAAAATCTATCCTTTCCTCCTAATTGTACCTTTGGCAACTAGTCTAGCCTTATTTCTAGTAACAACACCATTTTCATCAAGTTTATTTCGAAAACCCATTTTGTGCCAATAATTGAAGTATTTGAAGGCCTATCTACTAATGTCCAAACATTATTTCTTTTGAATTAGTTAAGTTCATCTTGCATAGCATTTATCCAATTACTATCACTTTCAGCTTCCTCAATGGTTTTAGGTTCAATTTAAGAAACAAAAGCTAAATAATCACAGATATTTCTAAGGGATGATTGAGTACTTATACCTTTAGATGGATTACCAATAATTAGTTCTTTTGGGTATCCATGAGCATACCTCCATTCTTTTGGTAGTGGATCAACTGTAGATGTGTTTTCATCACCTTGTGCTTGATTTCCTTCAGTGTTTTGATCATCTTCTTATTCCTTGGTAGGCTCTTCATTGTTGTTTACACTTTCAGTTTTCTTGGTACCTGTTTCATCAGAAAGAACATCTTCTTTTCTCAAAGATTTCTGGTCAGATTCATCAAATACTACATGTATGGATTCTTCAACAACAAGTATTCTTCTGTTGAAGACCCTGTATGCCTTACTAGATATGGAGTAGCATAAAAAGACTTCCTCATCTGATTTGGTATCAAATTTGCTCAAATTATCCTTACTATTATTTAAAATAAAACAACGGCATCCAAAAACACGAAAATAACGAATTGAGGATTTTCTACCCTTCCAAAGCTCATAAGGTATTTTTTTTAAAATCGGTCGAATCAAAACTCGATTTAAAATATAGCATACAGTATTTATGGCTTCTGCCCAAAAATATCTAGGTAAATCAATTTCACAAAGCATGGTACGTGCCATTTCTTCAAGAGTTCTATTTTTCCTTTATACCATCCCATTTTGTTGAGGTGTCCTAGGTGCAGAAAAAATGTGATGAATGTCATTTTCAATACAAAATTTATCAAAATCAGCATTTTCAAATTTGGTTCCATGATCACTTCTCAAAGATACAATTGAAATACCTTTTTCATTTGAAACTCATTTATGAAATCTAATGAATTCAAAAAATGTTTCATCTTTATATGCTAAAAACATGATCCATGTAAATTATGAGAAATCATCTATAATAACTAGACCGTACTTCTTACCTCCCAAACTAGATGTTCTAGTTGGCCCAAAGAGGTCCATGTGAAGCAACTCTAAGGGTCTAGATGTAGAGATTGCTCTTTTTGGTTTGAAAGAGGATTTGGTTTATTTTCCAAGCTAACATGCACTACAAATCTTATCTTTTTCAAAACTGAGTTTAGGCAAATCTTTTATCAAATTCTTTTTGCTAAGTTTTGAAATCAAATGCATACTTGCATGTCCTAGTCTGCGATGCCAAAGCTAACTAGTTTCATTGATCTTGGCTTCTATTGCCACTAGGCATTGACCATTTTGAATTGGAAGATCATCGAGATCAACCATATAAATATTGCCATGCCTATGACCAATGAACTTGATGCCATTGTCATCTAAACTAGAAACAATACACATAGAAGATTTAAAAACAACTTTAAAATCCTTTTCGCAAAATTGACTAATACTAAGCAAGTTATGTTTCAAACCATCAACATATAAAATATTATCAATGTAAGAAGAGGGGGTGATATGGACTTTACCAACACTAACGATTTTATCCTTTCCATTATCACCAAAAGTTACGTTACCATCATTTTGATATTCGAGCGATGAGAACTGCTCCACATCTCCTGTCATATGCCTTGAGCAACAGCTATCAAGGTACCACATTCTTTTTTTGTTGGTTACAAGGCATACCTGCAATAAAGATCAAGTGGAGACTTTAGGTATCCAAGTCATCTTGGGTCCTTTTAGGTTAGTGGCATTAGATCATTTTGGAATCCAAACTTTCTTAATATTACTCAATTTTCTTTTATTGCACATATAAGATTTATGCCCTTTAGTACCACATGCATAACAAGTAATGGATGAAGATGCAGGCACAAAGAAATTTTTGAAAAGTTTTTGTTTCTCATAAGTTCTAAACTCTAAACCTGCTCTATCAAAAATAGCTCTTTGATTGTTCAAAAGCAAATTTAATTTTTCAGAACTATAAGTAAATTTATCTTCAAAAGGTTTTAATTTTTCAATTTCTTCCTTATATCTTTGATTTTCATCCAAAATTTTTTTTGCTTTGTTTTGAAAGATTTTCATTCGAAACTAAAAAATTTTTCTTTTTCAAAACTTCTTTTTCCTTTTCAAGAATTGAAATCTTATCATTTAATTTTCTATTTTGAAAAGAATGCATTCATTTTCATTTGAAAGCTTATCATTTGTTTTGGCAAAATCTAAATTTTGCTTTTTCAAATCTTTATGTTTTGACTTTAGTTTTTGAAATTCTATGACTAATTCATCAAAAACTTCATGAAGTTCATCAAATATAAATTCATTTTCTATTTCAGAATATACCTCATCATGATCTGCCATCAGACAGAAGTTTGCCACCTCCTGCTATTCTTCCTCTGAACTGGAGTCCTCACTGTCACTCCAGGTTGCCATCATGGCCTTCTTTCTTAACTTTCTTCTACTTTTCTTGAGCAAGGGGCAGTCCACCTTAAAATGGTCGGGTTTCTTGCATTCAAAACAAGTGGGCTGCTCCTTCTCCTTCTCCTTGTCTTTCTCTTTACTTGGCTCACCTTTCAGATGTTTCTTCTTGAAGTTGAGTCTCTTCTTTCTCATAAACCTTCTAAATTTTCTTGTCATTAGAGCCGTCTCATCCTTTTCATCATCTTCTTCGGAGTCATCGCATGATTCTTCTCTAGCAGTGGATTTGAAGGCAATCATTTTCTTCTTTTTATCGACTTTCACATTCTTTTGCTTGAGAAAGAGCTCATATGTCATCAATGAGCCCAACAGTTATTCAAGTGGAAGAGTGTTGACATCCTTGGCTTCTTCAATAGCTGTTACCTTTGCATCCTAAGAAGCCGGTAGAGACCTGAGGAGTTTGTTCACAAGTTCACCATTAGAAACAGTTTTTTCTAGGCTTCTCATGCCATTCACAATATTTATGAACCTAGTATACATCTTACTAATAGATTCAGTAGGTTCCATTTTAAACATTTCATACGTATGAATAAGCATGTTAACCTTGGTTGTTTTCACTTGGTGTGTACCCTCATGGGTAACCTCAAGTGTATCCCAAATCTCCTTGGTGGAGAGATAATTAGATATTCTATTAAATTCACTTGGGTCAAAAGAGCAAAATAACAAGTTCATAGCCTTAGCATTAAGCTCTATTTGCTTAATGTCATTCTCATCCCAATCATCTTCCATCTTTGGAGTGAGAATGCCATTAACCAACATAGTAGGCTGATGAGGACCTTTTACAATTGTCCTCCACAAATTATAATCAATAGCTTGAATAAAGATGTGCATGCGTGTTTTTCAATATATGTAATTTGTGCCATTGAAGAGTGGGGGATGATTTGAAGCTTGACCTTCAACTACATCCATTTCTATTGGGACTGCCATGATCTTTTACTTAAGATCCTTGGACCTACAAGAGAGTATCGGTGCTCTAATACCACTTGTTGCCCAGAAATGGAGCCCAAGAGGAGGGGTGAATTGGGTCTTTTAAAATTTAAAATAGTAATGTGAAGGTCTAGTGGTGTTTGTGAGTAATAAATCCAATGCACAAGATTAAATGTAGTTGAAAGCAGTAAATCAAATGTAATAAGCAAAGAGCAAGAAGACAATCACACATAAACACAATATTTATAGTGGTTCGGTGCAAACCTAGCACCTACATCCACTTTCCAAGCCATCCTTGGGAATTCCACTATAATCCTATCAAGATTACAGCCGACTTATTTTTCAAAAGGCTCATAAGTCAAAACCTATGTTAGTTTTGTCACCTAGGCTCACCAACAACCTTTTACACTTGTTTTGTCTCTGGGCTCACAAGTTAACCCTAGTTGGTTTTATCCATTTGGCTCACCAACAAACCACAACAACCTTCTTTCAAGATCCCTTGAAAGCAAGGTCAAATCATAAGATAAAAATAGATATACAGCTTTAAAACTAAGACAAACTCTCTTCAAGAGTAGAAAGGAATCTTTGAAGCTCAAGTTGATATTTTGTCTTGTCTCCTCCTTGGAATATTCTTCAAAACACCTCTTATGGAATGATGCTAGGATGAGCTTGTAGGCTTTTTCAGGGAATCAAACTATAAAAGGCTTTTGATGTGAAGTTCTTAAGAGAATATTAGCTTTTTGGCTTTGAATGGACTTCAATACTCTTCAATGCCTTTAGAATGAAGTTGGTGGAGGTTAAATACAACAAGAAACTTCCAAAAAATAGTTTGTGACTGTTGGAGCCTCGAATCTAGCCATTTGGAGCTTGAAAAGCAAGTTTTGCAAGTCAGAAAAATATATTCGTTAGGGTTGTTAGGCTTCAAGTATCGATACTTGGCTCATTAGGTATCGACACTTGGCTGTCAAGTGTCGATACTTGACACAAAAACCCTCAAATGGCAAAGTTCTGGATTTTCAAAAATCTCAGGCCTTGAGTCGACACTTGGAAATCTAAGTGTCGACACTTGAAATGCAGGTGTCGACACTTGAGTTCTGGGTGTCGACATATGGCATGCCAAGGGTTTTTCTGCATGCTAAATGCTGAAGTGTCAACACTTGGCTTCCCAAGTGTCGACACTTGGGACTGAAAAATTCAGATTCAAGTATAATTTGAGCCAAAAACACAAATATTGATATTGAAATTTAAATGGAACATAAATAAATAACAATTGAACATTTAAAAACCCTTTTTTCATGAAGAGGATGTCCAGAATTGCAAGAAATGCTCCGTGCCACGGCGTACCATGATACATAAGTTTTTGAGATTTTGAGGTACTTTCTTCCTGAAAACTTATAGCTTAAAATACACATTAGTATACAATATGCACTCAATGTTTTGTTATTCATCAAAATCACTGGGTGGAGCCAACAGAAGGAATGTCATAGAGGAGTGGGAGTCGATCGAAGGTTGTGTTGGGGTGGGATACAACTCTGATCGATGAGGTTTGCTTCCCAAATGGCAAGGAAACCCATTGGTTGATCATTTTAAAGCTCCCTCATCGCCACCCAATCGACCCTTCAAACTTCCGCCCATGATTTTGTTCTCCTCTCGGGCGAGCACCCGAAAGTCCATCGAGGTCGATGAGTTTCTTTTAATGTTTAGAAAGGTTTAATCCAATTTTTTTGGGTTAATTCAAGTTGGTTTTTTCTTGGGGTCGTGGACCGCTGGTAGTCGCACCACTATCTGCCTCTGGTTTGTCAAGCCCTCCCCGACACCACCTCCTATGGCCATCGCTAGCAATCATGGGGGAGGCCGGTTCGGTTGAGCTGAGGAAGGAGCAGCAAGGGCAAGGCTTCGGGAGAAGATGAAAAAAAAGAAATACCTACCAGAGAGTTCATTATCGGGGTGGTTTTCGGTGGCTGGAGCTACTGCTGGTGGCTCACCTGTGAGGTCCCCCGCCATCGTGGGCAAGGAAGAAGAGAGAAGGGGGGAAAGAAGCATCGGTTCAGGAGAAGAGAAGAAGAAGAAAAAGAAAAAAAAGGAAAAAGAAAGAAAAAAAAGAGAACAAGAGGAGAGAAAAGATGAGGAGAAAGAGGGGAGAGAGAGGAAAGAGAAGGAGGAGAGAGAAGAGAGAAAGAGGAGAGAGAAAGAAGAGAGAGGAAGAAAATAATAATAATAATAAAAGAAAAGATAGTAAGGGAGGAGATTGAAAAGTCTCTTTCTCTAGAAATTTGGGGAGTGAGGATTTCATCGGGAGGACCACTGATGAAATTATGGTAAAAAGGTTTTGGATTTTACAGATTATCCTAAAATTTATTTATTTATATTAAAAATTATTATTGTACGGGACAGCCTTCTGAGCAGAAGGGTATTATGCGGGCTCCAGGTACAGATTGACATCGGATATTTTGGGTTATCCCTAGTGAGGTAAGGATCTCTGGATCTGTTCACCAGTTATATATGTGTTTATTTTGACATGGTTTGATCCATGCGTATATGCATTGGCATGCATGATTTATTTTTTCATGGTATAGCTGACTTTTCATAATAGATAGTACAATTATTGTTATTTATATTCATGTATACCATGTTTTATCAAATAAAGTGAATTTGTATGGGTTGGACCTTGATACCAGTTATTGGAAAGCTGTAAATGATATGATTTGACATGATGATGTGGAAGGATAAAATGTTAATGGTATTTGGACTAGCCATGCCACGGTGATATCGTGGTTACATAGCCTGAGCCATGGGCTTTGTATATGAAATAGCCGACCACGGATGGATAGTACATGGGACAGCCTGAGCCACGGACTTTATACGTGGAATAGCCAGCCAAGAGTGGATAGTACGTGGGACAGCCTGAGCCACGGGCTTTGTATGTGAGCTAGCCTGGCCATGGATTAAATGGTTAGTTATGAGGTTGCCAGTCATGGGTTGGAGCATGATCGTGGCTAGTATAGAATCCTAAAGAAGAAGAATAATTAAATTGAAAATATAAAGAGGAAAGCATGATTTTATAAAAGGATTTGTCGATATTTGAGTTGTTTGGTTGCATGACATGACATACTTTTATCTCCTTGTTATTTTCAAATTATTATTATTAGTGACTGTTTGGAGACCTTACTGAGCTATATAGCTCATAACCCCTATTTATTTTCTTTCTCAAAGTTGTGCAGGATCTTTGGGCTTGATGGTAGATTGGATTCGTGAAAAAATAAGAAATAGTTACAGAGTCATTACAATCAATTGGATGACTAAAGGATGAACGAAATTGTAACTATAACAGTTGTATTATTTCCTTTGTATCAAGTATTTTTCTTATGGATTGTGATTGATAATATCATGAAGGTTTGAAGTTATAATGAAAAACTTTTAGGCCTTGCATGAATTCTAGAGGGTATTCTAGAGTTCGTGCGACCGGTCGCGTAGCCGATTTCGGTGCTAAATTCGAGGTATGACAGAAAGATCATATGAAATCATCATAAGATTACAGTAGATGGAACTGGGCTCATGCTTTCTAGTTGTGTTCCAGAGTTATAATGCCTTCTAGGGAGACCTACTATCTTCCAAGAATTGCTGCACACATTATATCACACACCTCATAGGAGAATTTAACCCAACCCCATCAAACATGAATGGAGCCAATAGATTATTCAAAAGTTCAGGTCTAGGGCCCTTAATGACTCATTTGGTTCACGAGAAATGGATAGGAAGAAGCACTTTCTTGAAAGCCAGAAAGCTTGTTTGGTTGGAATATATTTTAAGAGGAAGAGGATGGAAAAGATAGGTTTTGGCACTTTCCATGAGAAGTAGTAGCCTTTTTTTTTCTAAAATATCATTTTAAGATCCATGACTAAATGTTTGTAAAATATCAATGAATAATTAAAATGAAATACTAAATAATGATATTATCATAATATATTAATATTAATATTATATTATATTAATCTAAATATTATAATATTTATAATATTATTTTGATAGTTATAGTAATGTAATATTTGTATTAATATTAATATAGTATTTATATTAATATATATTAATATTTATATTAATATAATAATATATTATATTTATATTTATATTTATAATAACTTATTATATTAAAATATTAATATGATATTTATGTTAAATAAATATAATATTATTATTTATATAAAGTTTTGAAGTAAAAAATATATGATCTTTATTTATAAAGGATATAATAGATATTTTATATAGTTTTCTTAGCAAAGTAGATACTCAACCAAATATAAGTCATCATGAAAAAGTTCCTATTCATGCTCAATCAAATATGATAAAATTTTACTCTTAAAAAGTTTCTTTATGCAAAGTTACTTTCCAAAAAAATTACTTCTAAACCAAATGAATTCCTAAAGGAGATCCTATCCAACCGACAATGATGAAGTAATTGGTTTAGATAAAGCAGGATCTTTAACCCATTTGTAGCCCAAGGTAAAGCTTTAAGATATAGGTCCACCACACTTAATTGGTTGATGCCTAATGTCTAATAGCCTACAAGGGTGGTAGGACTAGGAGTGCAAACGAGCCGAGCTAAATATCTACAGGCTCAAGCTCGGCTTGACTCAAAATACTTGAGTTGAACTCAACTCGAATTTGATCAAGCCTTAATATTCTAAGTTCGAGCTTGGCTTAATAAAAAATGATAATATTCGAGCTTGACTCGACGCAACTCGAATATCAACGGAGTCATATTCGAGTTCGAGTTAAAAATCAAGCTTTAGCCTGCTTATAATATATATTAATATATTTATATTATAAATTAAAATAATTTTTTAAAAAATATATAATTCGAGTAAGTTTGTAAACTTTTGAATTGAATATCTTACTACTCGAGCTCGATAATAATCGAACCGAGTCGAGCTTGACTCAAACTAAACTCAAGTAGCTTATGAGCAGCTTGACTGCATCCCTATATAAGACTTGAACTACAAGCCCATCTTTGTAACCTTGTTGTAGTGGATAGAGTGCCCACTCCTTCCTTGGGTTTTCAAACCAAAAATATTTTTATTTTTAAAAATCAGTACATTTATTTATCACTATGCTTAATTTAATTTTTTTATTCTTATTTTTTATCTTTTGATTTGTGTACCAGACATTGTAGACCATCCTGGAATCCTTTGGAGCGACAATAGGAACACTACAGTAAAAAGCATAAACATCGACCCTTTTCTCCCAATGCTTTAGGTAAGCGTTGGGAGATATCGCAAACCCGCCAACTTTTTCAAAAAGTGTAGCTATCCTCCGATGCTTATAAGTGTCACTAAGTTTATTATTTCACGATGCTTTTAAGCATCGCCAGGTTTTCAACAAACGTCGGGAGCTCTGCCATAGCACCGACGCTTTTGAAAAGCTTCGGCAAAAAAAGAGGCTACCGATGCTTATAAGCATCGTCAAGTCCCCCTTCTTTTCTTTCCCTGATCGAGCCCTAATTTCAATATTCCACCGCTGCTCCCCCATTTCTTCTTTTCCCTCTCCTCGTTCATCTCCTCTGCTGGTTAGTCGCCATCCCATGGTCACCGTCTCGTGGTCATTGTCCTGCGCATCATCGCCATCCCACGCAAGTTGTCACCATCCCAGCTAGGACCAGATCGAGCTAGCACTCCCCCATTTTTCCTCTTCCCTCTCCTTGTTCATCACCTCTGCCAGTTCGTCACTATCCCGGGGTCACCGTCTCAAGCCTCGTCGCCGTCCCAACATCACCGTCCCAACTAGGACCGTATCAAGCCGGCAAAAAACCGTAGGTATAACGTTTGATCCCATTTTTTTATATTTTGTTTAATTATTTTGGTAATAATTATCTTTCTACAATGTATTGCTCTCGGGGTTTGATGCATGTTTTTGTTTTTGTTTTTATTTTTTGTTATTTATGATTTTAACATGCATGACACAGTATATTAGAATCACCATCTCCCCTCGGTTGCTCCTACTGATCCTGGTCCAAACAGCACTCAGGTTGGGTTATTTTTTTATGAAAATGATACTAAAATAGGTGTTGCCCACATCCAATTCAAGCTAGTCCTCCTTTCAATGCTAGGACAATGCAGTCTTTCATGTGTCGGATACTGAATAATGATAATGAAGATTTTCATTTGGATCTAATTATTGAGCTCAAGATGTAACATTTGGACAAAACAATGATATTTTTTTTTTTTGGCATCATCGATTATTGGATCACATCTTGCACATATCTCAAAATATTTTGAGCTTCTTCGATCATCCATCTATATGGATTTGAAAATAATTATCATGCAATCCATATTTGAGCAAAGAAAAGTACATCCTTTTTTCCATACAAAAGATACAATATTTGTCCGTTGGTAACTTTCTTTGGTGGTGGTCGTAATTAATAACCTTAGAATGGATGGCTATATTAGAAACATAATGATCATTAATAACCTTCGAATGGATGGCTATCTTTTAAGGTGATCATAATTAATAACCTTAGAATGGATTGCTATATTAGAAATTTATGTATAATATTACAGTAAACAAGGGAACCCTGCAAAATTACCATGTTAATAATTAATTGGATAAATCTCATTTCTATCATTTCCTTTGGTGGTGACTTTAGAACAGTTGATTTCATGTTCATGATTCTTCATCATTTTTAATAGTTTTACAGGACTATCAATCCATTAAAAGTGATTGCAAGATCCTTGACCCTATGAAACGAGCACCGATCCCAATTTTCTTATCGACTTCAGTAAGAGTGAAGTAGAAGATGAAGAAAAAAGAATATATCTTAGACATAATAATTTCACAATGATCAGAGAAGAGAGTGTACCGCAAAAATTAATAGTTGAATTCTAAGCTTGATTCTAATTAATCAATTAAAATATTTTTCAAATCAATATGCATTTTTAAAAGTATTTTTCATGAAATACATTAATCAAAATCAAGTGGAGGTATTACAATCATAAGTTTAATCATGATAGCATGAAATTCATCAATACCAAAAAGTTTATGATCATAGCCCATGATGATAAGTCCAAACTTGATTCTAATTAACTATTTAAAATAATTTTTCAAAGTAATTGATGCAATAAAAATTAATCTACATTTTTAATTATGGAAGGAGATGTTTAGAATTTATCAATATACAAAGTCCTTCCTTTTATCATTTAGTTCAAAATGTAGCTTGTCCACTTCTTTAAATTGTCTTGTACAACCTCTTTTCAAGAACTTCCTTTCTTCATGTTGGGTTGCAAGATTTTCCTGCAAAACAAATTAAGTGAATATTTTTGGTACCCAAACTTTCTTGGGTCTTTTATGATTAGTAATTATGGTTCCTTTTGGAACCCAAACTTTTCTTAATCTAGAATGAAAGCATTAAAACCACATTTATAAGATAAATTGAAAGAAGTAAGAATGAGAAATTCTTCAAAAGTTTTTGCTTCTTTTCCTCAACCAAAATATTTTTCTTATTTAAAACTTTATCACATAAATCTTTCAGAACAATATTTTCTTTTTCTAAAAATTCTTTTTCTTTAGAAAAATTATTCTTTTCATTTTTCAAAATATCAATCTTGGCATTTAAATCACCATTTTTATTTGCAAGATTGGTGTTGTCAAGAGAAAATGAATCTACATGCCTATTTAATTTCTTGTGCTCAATTTTTAGCAATCTATATTCATGCACAAGATCATTAGATGCATCATGTAGTTCATCAAAGATAAAATTATAATCATTTTTAGTACATACCTTTTTCTCATTTGTCATGAAACAATGATTGGCAACTTCATCATCCGTACTTGAATCTTCGCTATCGCTCCAAGTTGCCATCATTGTCTTGAATTTCTTTTTGACTTTGAAAGCCATTATCTTCTTTTCTGTATCAGCTTCCACTATCATTTGCCATAAGTTCAACTCATAGGTCATGAGTGAACCGATAAGCTCCTCCAAAGGTAAGGTTTCTACATCTTTAGCTTCTTGGATCACCGTCACCTTTGGATCCCATGATTTTGGCAAGGATCTAAGAATTTTGTTCACCAAATCAGCATTAGTATAGATTTTGCCAAGACTTTTTAATTCATTAATAATAGTCATAAATCTTGAAAATATATTAGATATAGATTCATAATGCATCATTTCAAAAATTTTAAAAAAATGTACAAGCAAATTAATTTTAGTGTTCTTCACTTGAAGAGTACCCTCATGAGTAACTTCAAGTGTGTCCTATACTTCCTTCGTCGATGTACATGTAGAAACTCTATTAAATTCATTTAAGTCCAATGCACAATAAAGCAAGTTTATTGATTTAGCATTGAGTTCAATTTGTTTAATATCATATTCATTCCAATTCTCTTCGAGCTTTGGAATGGAAATGCCATTAACCAAAATGGAAGGAATATGAGGACCACTAACAATGATTTTTCAAAGATGATAACTAATAGATTGAATATTGATGCGCATGCGAGTTTTCCAAAATGTGTAATTTATGCCACTGAAAAACGGTGGTCTAACACTAATACCAACAAGGGTTGCCATAATATTTAACTCAAAATCGTTAGATTTTCAATCAGAGCACCGAGCTATGATACCAATTGTAGGCTAAGGTAGGCAATCTAAGAAGGGGGGTGAATTGGGTTTTATAAAACTTTTGTACTATTTGTAAAGTGTGAACTAAAGCAAGTATGTGCTAATACAATTCAAGTGCTTGTGTATTTCAAATAAATGCAGTGGAAATAAAGAAATAAAAGCACAAGGAGAACAATCACACAAACACAAAGATTTATAGTGGTTCGATGCCAACCAAGCACCTACATCCACTCTCCAAGAACCCCTTGGGAATTTCACTAAGTTTGGTTTTATAACTTAGGCTCACCAACAACCTTTACAACTTGTTTTGTCTTCGGGCTCACAAGTCAAATCCTAGTTGGTTTCAAGGCTCACCAACAACCATCCTTGATTTTACGGGATAACCAAGAACCTAAACAACTTGTTTTGGCTTCGGGCTCACAAGTAAAACCCTAGTTGGTTACAAGGCTTACCAACAACCACTTTGGTTTTCAAGGCTTACTAAAAATCTCTTTGGTTTTCCAAGGCTCACCAAAAATCTTAAGTAAAACAATGTAAGAGCAAATATAAATGAATACAATAAAAGCTTTCTAAAATAAAGCAAATATCTCTTTGAAGCCCTTGATTGTTGATGAAGATCTTGTCTTCAAGTTGATGAAGCCTTTGATTGATGCTTGTAGATGTAGACTTTGAATACTCGCTTTGAAACTTGGAAGCTTGAAGGCTTTGAATCACTCAACTCTTGAATCCTTGAAGAATATTCAAAAAACTCACCAAATGATTACTTCCCCAATTGATTTTTGATATTTATATAGCTCTCCAAACCATAGATGACCGTTTATGACCGTTGGGGATGAAGATATAGCCGTTTGAAGCAAGTTGGAGAAGTTCTGCAGCTTTTGAAAACTAGCCGTTACAGTCAAGTGTCGACACTTGACCTCCAAGTGTCGATACTTGATTCCCAGGTGTCGACACTTAGTGTCGACACTTGGTCTGCAAGTGTCAGCACTTGGCCTGCAAGTGTCAGCACTTGGCCTGCAAGTGTCAACACTTGATCTTTAGGTATTGACACTCGGTTGAGCCAGTACTGAAACTTCTTCAAAATTAAACTTTAAGTCCTTCCAAGTCTTCCTTATATTTCAAAGTCCTTATAACTTGATTTTTCATTAATTTAAGAACTTTTTCAATTAAAATATAAGTATTTCTTCATTCGACATGGTTGAGTACTAAGATCTGAAAAATACACTTAAAATATAATTAGTACTCATATATACTTAAACATTTTGTCAATCATCAAAATCAAGACCAGAATCAACAATCTCCCCCTTTTCGATGATTACAAAACCTTTAAGTATATGAATAGGGTAAGCTTAAAAAGATTAACAATAAGATAAACATGTAAGCTCAAAACAATAATCACCAAGCTTCCCCTCAAAATATGATCCAAAAAATCTTTAAAAACATTTTTCAAAATATGCAAAATTTTTAAATTTTAAATATTTCTTCTTACTAAATCTTCCCTTTAGATAAAAACATTTTGCATTCTTCTTCCCTTTTGCACTTTCTTTCATTTCTCAAATGATTTTTCATGTTTATCCAATCTTCTCCTTTTCATACTTAACAATTTTCTCCTCCTTTTTGACATCATGAAAAAGGGTGAAAGGCAATACAAAGTGGGAATGAAGTCGGAAAGAATAGCAAGTAGGTCATCAAAATCAATGCATGAAATCAAATAATTATGATATCAATTGAACAAGATACCACAGTATGTAAGCACATGCAAGAAATGATTTGATGTATATTATCCATTCACCTTACTTGTTTATGGGATAAGGTCACAGCAGCACCCCTACCGTCATAAGAGAGCCCATTGAATGGGAAGAGAGGGTCTTTAAGCCCTACTTATCTTCTATGACCGGACGGCCATGGTGACTAACCCAATCCGAAGCGGTTAATAGGAATTCTTTTAAAAATAATTTTGATACCAATAGAATATAATACCATTTGAATGTAACTCCCCTCAAAGAATTAGATTTAAAAATAAGAAGGAGTATCAGAGCAATATAAGCAAAGCATGATATCAACAAGATATTCAAAGCATCAAATATGATAACAAATCTTTGGATGCTCCCCCTGAATGTTATTCCTCCTTTAAAAATATGCATTTATTTCAGGAATAAAACATGAAAGCTTATGCATCAAGATTTAAAATTTTTCAAGATATTCATGATTTTCAAAATACAAAGCATTTATATCACTTAAAAACTTTTAGCATGATTTCAAATTCATTTTAAGATGATTTGATATCCATACAAATGCTAGAAGTAATATGATATCAAGTCTAGCTACTAGAGCAAGGGTTTGTCAATATACATACATTATTCTTAAATGTAACCCTTAACTACCAGTTCTATACTTCATTCAAATCAATTCTAACTTAAGCATAGATGCCAAGAATGAAAGCACATAAATCGTAACATTTCACTTGAAATAATTCAAAAACTGTATTAATCAAAATCAAGTAAAAATCTAATAATCATAAGTTGAAATCATGAGAGTATGAAATCCATTTACATCAAAATAGTCATGATCACAACTAATGATTATTAGTCTAAGCTTGATTCTAATTAATCAATTAAACTATTTTTCAAATCAATATGCATTTTTAAAAGTATTTTTCATTAAATACATTAATCAAAATCAAGTGAAGGTCTTACAATCATAAGTTTAATCATGATAGCATGAAATTCATCAACACCAAAAAGTTTATGATCATAGCCAATGATGATAAGTCCAAACTTGATTCTAATTAACTATTTGAAATAATTTTTCAAAGTAATTGATGCAATAAAAATTAATCTACATTTTTAATTATGGAAAGAGATATTTAGAATTTACCAATATACAAAGTCCTTCCTTTTATCATTTAGTTCAAAATGTAGCTTGTCCACTTCTTTAAATTGTCTTGTACAACCTCTTTTCAAGAACTTCCTTTTTTCATGTTGGGTTGCAATGCATTCCTGCAAAACAAATTAAGTAGATATTTTTGGTACCCAAACTTTCTTGGATCCTTTATGATTAGTAATTATGGTTCCTTTTGGAACCCAAACTTTTCTTAATCTAGAATGAATGCATTAAAACCATATTTATAAGATAAATTGAAAGAAGCAAGAATAGAGAACTTCTTCAAAAGTTTTTGCTTCTTTTCCTCAACCAAAATATTTTTCTTATTCAAAACTTTATCACATAAATCTTTCAGAACAATATTTTCTTTAGAAAAATTATTCTTTTCATTTTTCAAAATATCAATCTTGGCATTTAAATCATCATTTTTATTTTCAAGATTGGTGTTGTCAAGAGAAAATGAATCTACATGCCTATTTAATTTCTTGTGCTCAATTTTTAGCAATCTATATTCATGCACAAAATCATTAGATGCATCATGTAGTTCATCAAAGGTAAAGTTATAATCATTTTTAGTACATATATTTTTCTCGTTTGCCATGAAACAAAGATGGGCAACTTTATCATCCGTACTTGAATCTTCGCTATTGCTCCAAGTTGCCATCATTGCCTTGAATTTCTTTTTGACTTTGAAAGCCATTATCTTCTTTTATGTATCAGCTTCCACTATCCTTTGCCATAAGGTCAACTCATAGGTCATGAGTGAACCGATAAGCTCCTCCAAAGATAAGGTTTCTACATCTTTAGCTTCTTGGATCACCGTCACCTTTGGATCCC
Organism: Areca catechu; assembly: GCA_021397845.1. Lineage (NCBI taxonomy): Eukaryota > Viridiplantae > Streptophyta > Magnoliopsida > Arecales > Arecaceae > Areca > Areca catechu. The sequence continues at coordinate 126,112,755 of CM038042.1, forward strand.
ATGATTTTGGCAAGGATCTAAGAATTTTGTTCACCAAATCAGCATTAGTATAGATTTTGCCAAGACTTTTTAATTCATTAATAATAGTCATAAATCTTGAAAACATATTAGATATAAATTCATAATGCATCATTTCAAAAATTTCAAAAGAATGTACAAGCAAATTAATTTTAGTGTTCTTCACTTGAAGAGTACCCTCATGAGTAACTTCAAGTGTATCCCATATTTCCTTCGCCGATGTACATGTAGAAACTCTATTAAATTCATTTAAGTTCAATGCACAATAAAGCAAGTTCATTGCTTTAGCATTGAGTTCAATTTGTTTAATGTCATATTCATTCCAATCCTCTTCGAGCTTTGGAATGGAAATGCGATTAACCAAAATGGAAGAAATATGAGGACCACTAACAATGATTTTTCAAAGATAATAACTAATAGATTGAATATGGATGCGCATGCGAGTTTTCCAAAATGTGTAATTTATGCCATTGAAAAACGGTGGTCTAACACTAATACCAACAAGGGTTGCCAAAATCTTTAACTCAAAATCGTTTGATTTTCAATCAGAGCACCGAGCTTTGATACCAATTGTAGGCTAAGGTAGGCAATCCAAGAGGGGGGGTGAATTGGATTTTATAAAACTTTTGTACTATTTGCAAAGTGTGAACTAAAGCAAGTATGTGCTAATGAAATTCAAGTGCTTGTGTATTTCAAATAAATGCAGTGGAAATAAAAAAATATAAGCACAAGGAGAACAATCATACAAACACAAAGATTTATAGTGGTTCGATGCCAACCAAGCACCTACATCCACTCTCCAAGAACCCCTTGGGAATTTCACTAAGTTTGGTTTTATAACTTAGGCTCACCAACAACCTTTACAACTTGTTTTGTCTTCGGGCTCACAAGTCAAACCCTAGTTGGTTTCAAGGCTCACCAATAACCACCCTTGATTTTACGGGATAACCAAGAACCTAAACAACTTATTTTGGCTTCGGGCTCAGAAGTAAAACCATAGTTGGTTTCAAGGCTTACCAACAACCACTTTGGTTTTCAAGGCTTACCAAAAATCTCTTTGGTTTTCCAAGGCTCACCAAAAATCTTAAGTAAAACAATGTAAGAGCAAGTATAAATGAATACAATAAAAGATTTCTAAAATAAAGCAAATATCTCTTTGAAGCCCTTGATTGTTGATGAAGATCTTGTCTTCTAGTTGATGAAGCCTATGATTGATCATTGTAGATGTAGACTTTGAATACTCTCTTTAAAACTTGGAAGCTTGAAGGCTTTGAATCACTCAACTCTTGAATCCTTGAAGAATATTCAAAAAACTCACCAAATAATTACTTCCCCAATTGATTTTTGATGTTTGTATAGCTCTCCAAACCATAGATGACCGTTTATGACCGTTGGGGATGAAGATATGGCCGTTTGAAGCAAGTTGGAGAAGTTCTGCAGCTTTTGAAAACTAGCCGTTACAGTCAAGTGTCGACACTTGACCTCCAAGTGTCGACACTTGATTCTCAGGTGTCGACACTTAGTGTCGACACTTGGTCTGCAAGTGTCAGCACTTGGCCTGCTAGTGTCAACACTTGATCTTTAGGTATTGACACTCGGTTGAGCCAGTACTGAAACTTCTTCAAAATTAAACTTTAAGTCCTTCCAAGTCTTCCTTATATTCCAAAGTGCTTATAACGTGATTTTTCATTAATTTAAGGACTTTTTCAATTGAAATACAAGCATTTCTTCATTCAACATGGTTGAGTAGTAAGATCTGAAAAATATACTTAAAATATAATTAGTACTCATATATACTTAAACATTTTGTCAATCATCAAAATCAAGACTAGAGTCAACAATCTCCCCCTTTTTGATGATGACAAGATCTTTAAGTATATGAATAGGATAAGCTTAAAAAGATTAACAATAAGATAAACATTTAAGCTCAAAACAATAATCCCCAAGCTTCCCCTCAAAATATGATCCAAAAAATCTTCAAAAACATTTTTCAAAATATGCACAATTTTCAAATTTTCAATATTTCTTCTTACTAATTCTTCCTTTTAGATAAAAATATTTTGCATTCTTATTCCCTTTTACACTTTCTTTCATTTCTCAAATGATTTTTCATGTTTATCCAATCTTCTCCTTTTCATACTTAACAATTTTCTCCCCCTTTTTGACATCATGAAAAAGGGTGAAAGGCAATACAAACTGGGATTGAAGTCGGAAAGAATAGCAAGTAGGTCATCAAAATCAATGCATGAAATCAAATAATTATGATATCAATTGAACAAGATACCACAGAATGTAAGAACATGCAAGAAATGATTTGATGTATATTATCCATTCACCTTACTTGTTTATGGGATAAAGTCACAGCAGCACCCCTACACGTCATAAGAAAGCCCATTGAATGGGAAGAGAGGGTCTTTAAGCCCTACTTATCTTCTATGACCGGATGGCCATGGTGACTAACCCAATCCGAAGCGGTTACTAGGAATTCTTTTAAAAATAATTTTGATACCAATAGAATATGATACCATTTGAATGTAACTCCCCTCAAAGAATTAGAATTAAAAACAATAAGGAGTATCAGAGCAATATAAGCAAAGCATGATATCAACAAGATATTCAAAGCATCAAATATGATAACAAATCTTTGGATGCTCCCCCTGAATGTTATTCCTCATTTAAAAATATGCATTTATTTCAGGAATAAAACATGAAAGCTTATGCATCAAGATTTGAAATTTTTCAAGATATTCATGATTTTCAAAATACAAAGCATTTATATCACTTAAAAACTTTTAGCATGATTTCAAATTCATTTTAAGATGATTTGATATCCATACAAATGCTAGAAGTAATATGATATCATGTCTAGCTACTAGAGCAAGGGTTTGTCAATATGCATACATTATTCTTAAATGTAACCCTTAACTACCAGTTCTATACTTGATTCAAATCAATTCTAACTTAAGCATAGATGCCAACAATGAAAGCACATAAATCGTAACATTTTACTTGAAATAATTCAAAAACTGTATTAATCAAAATCAAGTGAAAGTCTAATAATCATAAGTTGAAATCATGAGAGCATGAAATCCATTTACATCAAAATAGTCACGATCACAACTAATGATTATTAGTCTAAGCTTGATTCTAATTAATCAATTAAAATATTTTTCAAATCAATATGCATTTTTAAAAATATTTTTCATTAAATATATTAATCAAAATCAAGTGAAGGTCTTACAATCATAAGTTTAATCATGATAGCATGAAATTCATCAACACCAAAAAGTTTATGATCATAGCCAATGATGATAAGTCCAAACTTGATTCTAATTAACTATTTGAAATAATTTTTCAAAGTAATTGATGCAATAAAAATTAATCTACATTTTTAATTATGGAAAGAGATGTTTAGAATTTACCAATATACAAAGTCCTTCCTTTTATCATTTAGTTCAAAATGTAGCTTGTCCACTTCTTTAAATTTTCTTGTACAACCTCTTTTCAAGAACTTCCTTTCTTCATGTTGGGTTGCAAGACATTTCTGCAAAACAAATTAAGTGGATATTTTTGGTACCCAAACTTTCTTGGGTCCTTTATGATTAGTAATTATGGTTCATTTTGGAACCCAAACTTTTCTTAATCTAGAATGAAAGCATTAAAACCACATTTATAAGATAAATTGAAAGAAGCAAGAATAGAGAAATTCTTCAAAAGTTTTTGCTTCTTTTCCTCAACCAAAATATTTTTCTTATTCAAAATTTTATCACATAAATCTTTCAGAACAATATTTTCTTTTTCTAAAAATTCTTTTTCTTTAGAAAAATTATTCTTTTCATTTTTCAAAATATCAATCTTGGCATTTAAATAACCATTTTTATTTGCAAGATTGGTATTGTCAAGAGAAAATGAATCTACATGCCTATTTAATTTCTTGTTTTCAATTTTTAGCAATCTATATTAATGCACACGATCATTAGATGCATCATGTAGTTCATTAATGGTAAAATTATAATCATTTTTAGTACATACCTTTTTCTCATTTGCCATGAAACAAAGATGGGCAACTTCATCATCCGTACTTGAATTTTCGCTATCACTCCAAGTTGCCATCATTGCCTTGAATTTCTTTTTGACTTTGAAAGCCATTATCTTCTTTTCTGTATCAGCTTCCACTATCCTTTGCCTTAAGTTCAACTCATAGGTCATGAGTGAACCGATAAGCTCCTCCAAAGATAAGATTTCTACATCTTTAGCTTCTTGAATCGCCGTCACCTTTGGATCCCATGATTTTAGCAAGGATCTAAGAATTTTGTTCACCAAATCAGCATTAGTATAGATTTTGTCAAGACTTTTTAATTCATTAATAATAGTCATAAATCTTGAAAACATATCAGATATAGATTCATAATACATCATTTCAAAAATTTTAAAAGAATGTACAAGTAAATTAATTTTAGTGTTCTTCACTTGAAGAGTACCCTCATGAGTAACTTCAAGTGTGTCCCATATTTTCTTCACCGATGTACATGTAGAAACTCTATTAAATTCATTTAAGTCCAATGCACAATAAAGCAAGTTCATTGCTTTAGCATTGAGTTCAATTTGTTTAATGTCATATTCATTCCAATTCTCTTCGAGCTTTGGAATGGAAATGCCATTAACCAAAATGGAAGGAATATGAGGACCACTAACAATGATTTTTCAAAGATGATAACTAATAAATTGAATATGGATACGCATGCGAGTTTTTCAAAATGTGTAATTTATGCCATTGAAAAATGATGGTCTAACACTAATACCAACAACTGTTGCCAAAATCTTTAACTCAAAATCGTTAGATTTTCAATCAGAGCACCGAGCTCTGATACCAATTGTAGGCTAAGGTAGGCAACCCAAGAGGGGGGGTGAATTGGGTTTTATAAAATTTTTGTACTATTTGCAAAGTGTGAACTAAAGTAAGTATGTGCTAATGCAATTCAAGTGCTTGTATATTTCAAATAAATGTAGCGGAAATAAAGAAATAAAAGCACAAGGGTAACAATCACACAAACACAAAGATTTATAGTGGTTCGTTGCCAACCAAGCACCTACATCCACTCTCCAAGAACCCTTTGGGAATTTCACTAAGTTTGGTTTTATAACTTAGGCTCACCAACAACCTTTACAACTTGTTTTATCTTCGAGCTTACAAGTCAAACCCTAGTTGGTTTCAAGGCTCACCAACAACCATCCTTGATTTTACGGGATAACCAAAAATCTAAACAACTTGTTTTGGCTTCGGGCTCACAAGTAAAATCCTAGTTGGTTTCAAGGCTTACCAACAACCACTTTGGTTTTCAAGGCTTACCAAAAACCTCTTTGGTTTTCCAAGACTCACCAAAAACTTTAAGTAAAATAATGTAAGAGCAAGTATAAATGAATACAATAAAAGCTTTCTAAAATAAAGCAAATATCTCTTTGAAGCCCTTGATTGTTGATGAAGATCTTGTCTTCAAGTTGATGAAGCCTTTGATTGATGCTTGTAGATGTAGACTTTGAATGCTCTCTTTGAATCTTGGAAGCTTGAAGGCTTTGAATCATTCAACTCTTGAATCCTTGAAGAATATTCAAAAAACTCACCAAAGGATTACTTCTCCAATTGATTTTTGATGTTTATATAGCTCTCCAAATCATAGATGACAGTTTATGACCATTAGGGATGAACATATGGCTGTTTGAAGCCAGTTGGAGAAGTTCTGCAGCTTTTGAAAACTAGTCGTTACAATCAAGTGTCGACACTTGACCTCCAAGTGTCCACACTTGATTCCCAGGTGTCGACACTTAGTGTCGACACTTGGTCTGCAAGTATCAACACTTGGTTCTGCAAGTGTCAGCACTTGGTTCTGCAAGTGTCAGCACTTAACCTGCAAGTGTCAGCACTTGGCCTGCAAGTATCAGCACTTGATCTTTAGGTGTTGACACTCGGTTGAACCAGTACTGAAACTTCTTCAAAATTAAACTTTAAGTCCTTCCAAATCTTCCTTATATTTCAAAGTCCTTATAACTTGATTTTTTATTAATTTAAGGACTTTTTCAATTGAAATATAAGTATTTCTTCATTCAACATGGTTGAGTACTAAGATCTGAAAAATATACTTAAAATATAATTAGTACTCATATATACTTAAATATTTTGTCAATCATCAAAATCAAGACCAAAGTCAATAATATGCATCAAATATTTCATGATGTATGAATCTAAAAGAGCAAAAAATTTCAAATCTTAATGGTCATAATGGACATATACTAATGCAAGATATTCTTCCATTAGCTTTAAAGTCGTCAATGCCGAAATAAGTTATTACGATTGTTTTTCAGTTATCATCATTCTTCAAGCCATTATATTCTAAGTTTCTTGATCCTCAAAAGCTTGATCAGTTGCAGTCTCAAGTCATACTTACGTTATGTCATATGGAAAAGATTTTTCCTCCTGAATTTTTTACAATTATGGTTCACCTACTCATTCACCTAGCTTTAGAAGCTAAACTTGATGGACCGGTACAGTACAGATGGATATACCCTATCGAGAGATATTGCTGTAAAATTAAAATTTCATAATTTAGATATTTTTTTCATTATTTAATGTGATATTAATATTAAAATTTTATAAATATCATACTTTTTGAAGATATCTTGTACGTTTAAAAGATTATATATAAAACAAAGCCCATTTTGAGGGCTCAATAGCAGAGGGATATATCGCTGAAGAGTGTTTAACATTTTGTTCAAGATATCTCGAAGGTGTAGAGACTGTATTCAATCGACCTCAACATCATGGCGATACTATGGAGAATACAGATATATACAAATTTACATCTTCTAGAAGATTTATAGGAAAAACTGAAAGTATTATTCTTGACCATAAATCCTTGTCATAAGCACACCATTATGTATTACTACATAGTGACATAATATCTGACTATCGTAGGTTAGTCTATTTACACATGGATAATACTAAATATTAGATATATTATTGTCAAACTTATAATTGATTGTCATGCAGTGAACTTTTAGCTGTACAACGACAAGCCAATCATTCCACTCATCCTAATCCAAGGATTGAACAAAGATGGTTGGTTGAGTTATTCCCTAATTGGCTTGCCAATCAGGTTAATATATATAAGTCATATAATAATTTTACATACATTTAACATCGAATAAGTGATCGATAATTGATATTATATTTTCTAGGTACCAGTACTGATGGAGAAAAATTATTCAGCTGAACTAATAGCACTTGCCAGAGGTCCTAATTATATTATGAATAAATATAATTGTTTTATTATAAATGACTTTAAATTTCATACCAAGGAGCGTGAGAAATTTATAAAAACTCAGAAAAGTGGTGTTATAATAGAAGTAGATGGAAAATCTTATTATGGTATACTTAAAGATATTTTTGAGTTGGATTATTATGAAAATCTTAAAGTTGTATTATTTCGATACGATTGGGTGGATATAAATACACCAAGAGATTTGAAAAATGACTCAAACAGATTCATACTTGTCAATTTTTCAAGATTGATATATATGGGTGTGTTATTGAAAGATGATCCATTTATCTTTTTATCTCAAGCTCGATAAGTTTTTTATATACAAGACTTGAAAGATAAAGAATGGGCTGCTATTATTAAGACAAAACCCAGAGACTTATATGACATGAGAAAAAAGATGGAAGAAGATGATGATGATACTTATACTCAATGTATGCCTTATAATATTATGCCGGATGATCATATAAATGATACAACCATTTTGGTTAGGTTGGATTCCGAAGAAGGTACAACTGGTTGATTATGACAAGTAAGTAGTTTATAAGATGGTTTATATTTTTGCATGAATAATTATCCTATCTTTTAAATAGCATTTCATTTCCATTATAATTTGATTATAATGTTGACTAACTTGGTTTTTAATAATGCATGTTAGGTATACCATGTCTTAAAGGAAGCACCTATTAGATGTACAGTTTCAGTTTTCTCAGATCGAGGCTGGTACTTCGTCATAGCAGCCTGACGAGAGTTGATCAGTTTCACGTCAGTCTAATGCTAGTCCATCCATTTATGCACATCGACGGAGGCCAGTACCTCTACTTTACATCAGGCCGACGCCATTCTCTCCGAGTCAACATATCACGATCCTCCTACGAATAATCCAGATGATGAGCCTATCATCGATGACATACAGATACATGGTAATTTAATAATTTCATCTCATTTCAATTCATACATATGCAATAGTCTTGATATATAATTTTTTATATTTCTTTTGTAGATTGATCCAGGAGACTTAGGTGGAGGCGAGGACCCATACTAGTCCATGATGTGTGGCAGTTACCTGAGGGTGAGAGGATAGTCATCGAGTGCAACAAGCTAGGCCAGCATATTAACAAAGCTACCAGCTTGTTGACTAGTTTTTTGGGGACAGTAGCACACCAGGGTCAGCTATGTCTCCTAAATTATCTAAAGTGGAATGACATGTTTCCTGCCTATAAAGTAGAGATGCTACGAGTTGTACAGGTAAAAAAATTGATATATTATTTTATATCTTAAGTTTTTAACAATTGCATTGCTTATTTCATTTAATACTTATTTTATTATTTATTTACATTGTAGAGCAAGTTCGTTCTCCCTCTAGATTGTTCTGATTTTGTGCTTAAGTCTCTTAATCGCAAGTGGAAAGAGTATAGGGCGAAGTTGAAGGGAGACTACAAGCTAGAGGGTAGGACAGAGGAGCAGGTTGTAGCTACCTGTCCTCCTGATGTTCACCCTGATCAGTGGAGGGAGCTGGTGCACTATTGATTCTTCGAGAGGGCACATGTTGTGTATCATCATCAAACATATAAATTTATTATTTTTTAATATAAATTATATTTATACAATATATAACATAGTTTTAATTTTATTTTGTAGACATATTCTGCTATTGATAGAGATGCACGAGCAGCTCGGTCTGTTCCTCACACAGCGGGGTCCAAGAGTTATGCACGGCTCAGGCATGAGTTTGTATGTTTCTCATCCTATAATACTTTTAGTACACTTTTAGTTTTAACATCATGTATCATCATATATCATGCATGTGCCACGTATCATGGTACGGGGGTATAAGATGTGTCATTTTGGATTTTTTTGAAATATTTATTCTTTCTATAAGCTGATCAGTAAGGGAGGGAGCCTGGTGAGCTGAAGTTCTATCGGATGACTCATGTTCACCAGGATGGCAATTTTGTTCGGGAGGAGTCCAGAGATATATTTATATATTTTTTATTTATATTATATTATGATTTATAATTTTATTTTTATTAAGTATTAATATATGAATTTTTTATAAAACATAGGAGAGGGCTACCTCTATGATCGCCGAGCGTGGTGGCGAGGC